>HG993126.1:43068008-44268008 GCA_905231855.2 Eristalis tenax | reverse complement strand
TTGGAGGCTTTGATGGCGTCTGTAAGTAAAAATGTGTGTCATTACTTCTAGAGAGACGTATGGGGTGTCCTGTTTACTTGCCAGTGGCAAACCCACCCCTGTTCTAGCTAACTGGTCGGCCCTTTCGTTGCTTGGGATACCACTATGCCCAGGGGCCCAGCATTGGGTAAGCTTGCATCTGTCCGCTATTTCCCTGAGAGATGCGCGGCAAAGTTTTACCATTTTTGATTTAATTGCTGGTGTATCCCGAGCTTTAATGGCCGCCTGACTGTCTATGTATGTAACTATAGATAACCCGTCTTTCGGGTTCATTGACAGTAGGCGAGCAGCCTCTTGGGAAGCTTTTATTTCTGCCTTAGGCGACCGGTTTGCCCAGGTCCCAGGCCCAGGTGACCGGATTAAGGTTAATCTTCGACCACCTTTTTGGCCCCAAAACTTATCAGTCCATGAAAGATGCTGCTTCGACGTCCCCAAGCTCCAGAATCACTTCAAAATGCACCTTGACTTCTTGCAGTCACAATTGCCATCCTCGAAAGCATACTTGGCCTTAAGCCACCATTTCCCCGAAGGATGCAAATACGACTGCTTCAATATTGGGGAATGACTGCATGTTTGACCTTGCTCAATTGATGTGTTCCATTGTTGCGGGCATTTTGAATTCGAATCACCCCTCCAGCGCATTCATATGCACACGTAACACACTTCTTCGGTCGGTCTTATCTATCAGATTTCAAAAACCACTCTCTTCCATTCGTGTTTGCTTGAACCATTTTTGGTAAAGACTTGCACTCAGTTCGGTGGTGAAACGTCCCATCTCGTATTTCAGCATTTAAGATTAAATTGAATCCTCTCGCTCCGCAAAACGGTAAACAAGCGCTTCGATCCAGGGAATCAAAGCGACCTCCCTTCGCTCGGATGGCTCCCTAAGTAGACAATATTAAATTACCCTCCTGTTAGGATTTGCAGAACAGTAGCAATTCCAGTCCTGCATTGAATAATTGCAGTGTGGTCATGTTAAATGTTTGCTCAACACTCGAAAACTACATTTCCCCAGCTTTGCGTGTATTTGTTGTATGCGAACACTTGGGGTACTCTGCCAGTAAGTGGTGTTGCGTTGCTTGGCTGTGCTTCGTGTGCCACCCCGCCCACGGACATGGCCAGTGGTTGTTATGATGCATTGTTTCCTCACAATTGATGTCCCTGTGTTCCAATCTGATATTCTGATGAGTGATGTGAATGAGGGTGTGTGTGTGTGTGTGAGAGAGAGAGGGATAAACCGCACCCAGTGTCCAGTGATATCATAAATTGTAATTCCTTAAAATTCATTTAATTCAATGCACATTCTTGTTGGGGGCTCTTTGCAGCTCATCGTGGGATAATATCGCCCAGCGTTGTTGAGCACACGTCGCATGTAGCTGTCTCCCAGGATGAGGGCGCTGTCCTACTGTGCGTGGCGCAGGGATGTCCATCACCAGAATACAGGTAAGTCACAATGAATCACATCTTTGACTTGAAATTAAATTTATTGCTCATCAAAACGATATCACAACTTGCTTTCATCACGAGGCGAGAAGGGACGGATTTATTTGACTTGGGTCCTGTCATGGCATTCGTCAAGTCGATTTCATTCGAGGAAGGTGCATAAATAATCGGGGCGTTTTGACTAGAAAGTCATTAAAGAAGCTGTCGCTTGGCAGAAAGGGAAGCTGATGTAAATATATGTCAGGCGAGATTACTGGAGACGCAGAACAGGTTTTACGACCGAATTCTGCGAACTATTCGAGGCTAAGGTGAATTCTTGCAAAGTGCTTGGTCTAGGCTCTAGACAGTCATTGACTCCGTTTAGAGAACGCCAATTTCTCTCGAATTCAGTGTCATTCGTCGTGTGATTGTTTGGTAAAAAATTAGATCAATTTGTGTTTACATATTACTAGCGTTACCCCGTCCGCTTCGCATCACATTTCTTTTCTTCTTTCAAAGGAATCTATTGCAAGGCTCTGTGATAAACATTTTGTTTGGGTTTTTCTTCATGTGAAAATCAAACAAATCAGCAGGGTTCCCTATAACACATTCGTGTCGTGCGGCTGATGAACGAGTCTCTTAATTCAACTGTGCGTCCGAAAGTAGGCTTAAGGGTAAACTGATAGCCATTCCGGGCGAAACTGGTGAATTGATGGAGAGGAGGAATGACTAATGACTCAGCAATATTGTTGTCTCCTATAAGTGTTGTCGCTCGCTTTTGGATTCCATCTAGTAGGTGCAGGGTGGTCTTGGGGGCACCGGACCAGATATGAGCGTTGTCCTCAAGCTTGGGGCGGATATACGCCTTATAAATTAAAGCCAAATCAGAGGCTGTGAAGTATTTCTTGCATCGATGTAGGAAACCTAAACATTTCGCAGCATTTTTGGAGACCTCAAATATGTGATCGTTCCAACAACTCATACCAAAGATGGAAAGCTTTCCAGTTTCATCGACACAGGCGCCATTCATGGATAATGGCTCACTTCGCTTGAGTGACAGAAGACAGCATTAAATTCCACTCGATTGTTCTTCCCCCAGTTAATTATGCTGTCAAGATCGGAGTGCTTAACATAAGCTGCCGGGTCGTGAGTCTTGGAACGAATATGAAAAGCTGAGGGTGCTGTCATCAGCAAAGGAATGGATTGGATTAGAAGTAGCAGACAAGAGATCATTTATAAAAATGAGAAAGAGTGTCAACAAACAACTTGAATTGAACGGTTCGAAAGGTAAGTTCTAATCCATTGAAGGAGAGATTCATCGACACCATAGGTACGCATTTTCGACAAGAGAGCTTGATGCCAAACTCTGTCAAATGCCTTGGAAATATCAAGCGCAACGATCTTGCTTTCGCCTGAATTGTGTAAAGATTGGTTCGTCTTTTCGGGGAGATAAGCTATCAGATCACCAGTAGAGCTGTTGCTGTGGAAACCGTACTGTCGGTTATCAAGAAGCTTCCGCTTCCACAAAATGCGCCACAAGCAGATTCCCTTTGTCTTACAAGCTGACAGCTGGGATGTCATTGTAAATTAGCGTGGAAATTGAAGACGAGGCGGAATTTTCTTGCTTTATTTTTCGTCCGTGACTTACGACGTCTGCCCGATCCATAAAAAAGGAGACCCTTTGAACTGCGCCAACTACAGAGGCATCAGTCTCCTAAGTATAGCATATAAAATCTTATCTGCAGTACTGTGTGAACGCCTAAAGCCATTCGTCAACAACCTGGTCGGTCCATACCAGTGTGGCTTTAGGCCGGGAAAATCCACCATCGACCAAATATTCACACTGTGGCATATTTTGGAGAAAACCCAGGAGCAACAAATCGATACCCACCACCTTTTCATCGATTTTAAGGCCGGGTATGATAGCATTTATAGAGACGAGCTATACAGAGCAATGTCTAGTTTTGGCATCCCTACCAAACTCGTCCGTTTGTGTAGGATGACGATGGAGAATGCACGCTGCTCCATCAGGGTCGGTAAAGACCTAACCGAGACCTTTGATGTCAAAGAAGGATTCAGACAAGGCGACGCGCTGTCATGCGACTTTTTCAACATCGTTCTTGAAAGAATTGTTCAAAACTCGAACGTAACAATCTTTCAGAAGTCCGTCCAACTACTCGCATATGCCGACCATATTGACATTATCGGAAGAACACAGCGTGATGTCAATGGCGCTTTTGTGGGTATTGCAACGGAGGCCGCGAAGATAGGTTTAGCGGTAAACGAGGGTAAGACCAAGTATATGCTGTCAACGAGAAAGGACACCCAACACCGACGTCTCGGTCAGAACGTCACAGCAGACAGATATAACTTTGAGGTAGTCAAAAACTTTGTATACCTAGGCACCGCTATCAATTCAGACAACGACACCAGCGCTGAAATCAAACGAAGAATAACTCTTGCCAATCGCTGCTTCTTTGGGCTAAGAAAGCAATTGGTAAACAAAGCCCTCTCTCGAACAACCAAGCTAACGCTTTACCTTCTATATGGCGCGGAGGCATGGACTTTATCAAAAGCGGATGAAGCTGCTCTTGGTTGCTTCGAGAGGAAAATTCTTCGTGTGATTTTCGGTCCCGTCTGCATAGATGGTGAGTGGAGGAGGAGATATAATGACGAACTATACGGGCTGTTTAGCGACATCGACTTAGCCAGAAGAGTGAAGATCCAACGATTGAGGTGGCTAGGTCATGTAGAGCGGATGGAAACCAATGCTCCGGACCGAAAAGTCTTCGAATCCACCCCCGAGGGACGGCGCAGTAGAGGAAGACCGCGACTCAGGTGGCGCACGCAAGTGGAAAGGGACCTCAACCAACTATGCGTGCGAAACTGGCTAGCTAAAGATCGAGCTGGCTGGAGACGCTTGTTGGTTGAGGCCCAGGTCCACCTCAAACTGTAGCGCCACCTTAAGTAAGTAAGACTTACGATTAGAATGTCACTCAACTACTAGGGGCTAGGTTCCACCTAGGGGCCCCAGTTCCACCAAGGGCATCTAAAAAAAGGAATCCACCTTGTCCTGCTGAAACTGCGAGCATAATGCGGCCGTAAAGGTCCAAAGGGTCCTCATTCATTAATGGGACATTGCGAGTAACAATTGCTGGCATTTCTACAGTATTTTATTGTAATTCACGATTCATTTCAGTGTTCATCAAATCAGATGACGACACCTGGTAGGGGTATACTGGTAGGTGGTGGGGACAATTGAGTTGAAAATTAATAAATTACTATTATTTATTAAACAATTGCACTTATGAATATAAAAAATAGATAAAAATCTATTCTCAGGCCTAACTTGTTGAATGTGAGCCACACCTAAACGTCAAGTTTTTTTCTGCATTTCATTTGACACTTCTCAATTTCAGACTAACTCAATTTGAACCATGGAAAGATACACAATCGAGCAACGCGTTAAAGTTATTCAGGCTTATTATGAAAATGGGCGTTCAAATCAAAATGCATATCGTGCACTTCGTGATTTTTCGGTCAATTTAATCGTCCAAATGTGCGCACAATCGGAAAAATCGTGCAAACATTTGAGCAAACCGGGTCTGTAGGAGATGTGAAAACACCAGTGCCTGCTCGTACAGCTCGTACTGCAGAAAATATTGCCGCTAGTGTGGCTGAAGAGCCGTCCACCTCAACTCGTCGTCGTGCCCAACAATTGCACCTCTCACGCTCGTCGTTGATGGACATTATGCATAAAGACTCGCATTTACACGCTTACAAGGTGCAATTGACTCAAGAACTAAAGCCTCTTGACCATTTCAAGCGTCGTCAATGGTCAGAATGGTGGCAAGAAATGGCAACAGTGGATGATCAATTTTCGAAGAAAATCATCTTCAGTTATGAGGCACATTTTCACCTCAGTGGATTCGTCAATAAGCAGAATTGCCGCATTTGGGCGAATGATAATCCAAGAGTGATTGTCGGAAAACCAATGCACCCACAAAGAGTGACTGCTTGGTGGTGGGCTGGCGGCATCATCGGGCCGTATTTTTTCCAAAATGAGGCCAGTCAGGCAGTAACTGTCAATGGTGCTCGCTATCGTGAAATGATAACGAACTTTTTATGGCCCGAATTAGAAGATATGAATGGGGGCGATATTTGGTTTCAAGAGGACGGTGCCACTTGCCACACAGCTAACGAAACAATGGCTCTTTTGCGCGACAAATTCAATGGCCGTGTTACCTCACGTGGTGGCGATGTCAATTGGCGGCCAAGATCATGTGACTTGACACCGTTGGATTTTTTTCTTTGGGGTTATTTTAAAGAGGTGTACGTCGATAAGTCAGCAACAATTCAAGAGCTAAAGGATGAGATAATTCGGCACATTAACGGCATAGAACCTCAATTATGCTTCAGCGTCATCGAAAATTTGGACCATCGGATGGAGGTGTGCCGCTGAGGTCGCGGCGGCCATTTGGCCGATATTTTGTTCCATACATAATTGAACCATACCAATATTATCATAATAAAAATAAATGACAATAATTTCCTAAATAATTTGTGATTTTATTCAAAATCAACATCGGCCCTTAAAATGTATGATCACCCTTTATATACGAAGTTTCATTGAAATCGGTTCAGCCGTTTTGGAGGAGTTCGACCACAAACACTGCGACAGGAGAATTTTATATGTCTTAAAAAAAAGGTTAAAAAAAAGTTATTTGTATGAATATGAATTTGTTGTCTTTTAATTGTTTTTTTTTTTTGGGTTTTTCTTATTAAATGTTGTGTTTTTGTTAAAGAATTGCCTTTGTTGTGTTTGACAATAGATGTTCACCAGATCTTTGATTTTATGAACAAATGACACTGGAAGCTTTAGTGGTTCTTGCATAAATTGGAAAAGATTTTTTAAGTAAAATTTTAAAGAATTAACAGATGAAGTAGTCTGGAAACTAAAATCTGTATAAAATTTGGGCTCCAGTATATGGTAACCAAATAATTTAAAAATAATTAAAAAATTTAACTAACTAATGTTCTTCTTTATTGAACATTGAGATTATTTATATTTAATTAAAATTAAACCAATGAAAATGCAATAAATAATGTTAAAAATACATACATTTTGAAAAAGCGCCTCTTTGATGTGCAAATGAAAATGCAATAAATGATGTTAAAAATACTTAAATTTTGAAAAAGCACCACTATACGCTTCACTATACGCTCCACGTACTAACTGGTGAGTATTTCACAAGCCAGTTATCACACTTATTGGGAACTTCGTGTGTGTATGAAAGAAACATAGATGGTTGTCTTTGTATTCATTTCTCACACTAGAACCAGAAAGTTCTCTTACGAAAGGGTGATGTTTTAGCTATTATCATTTTGGCACACTGATTTAAACAGTTCGTGCACGTTTCGTGTTTTGTTTCACTGTCAAACATCTTCAGTTTGGTCTATAATTTAACCATGAATCGTCTCACAAACGAACAACGCTTGCAAATTATTGAATTCTATTATCAAAATGCGTGCTCTGTTAAGAAAGTTCATCGCGCGAATCGTAACGTAACTCTGAATGGTGAGCGCTACCGTGATATAATATCCAATTTTTTTGCCCAAAATGTAAGAGCTTGACTTGCATGGCATGTGGTTTCAACAAGACGGTGCCACATGCCACACAGTGAGAGAGGCGAGTTCGGTGAACATTTTATTTCACGTTCGGGACCGGTCAATTGGCCGCCTAGATCGTGCGATTTAACGACTATTTTTTGTTGAAAAACTTGCTATAGCTTTTAAAAAATCACCCTTTATTTGACAATAAACGACGTGTCCGTCTGCTAGCTTATATCGGCTTATATCGATATTATCAAGTTCTTTTCACAGAATGTCGTTCACAGTTGTTCACGATTCTAAATATATGATGTTCTAAATAAATAATAGATGTTCACCAGATCTTTGATTTTACAAACAAATGACACTAGAAGCTTTAGTGGTTCTTGCATAAATTGGAAAAGATTTAATTTTTTAAGTAAAATTTTAAAGAATTAACAGATGAAGTAGTCTGGAAACTAAAATCTGTATAAAATTTGGACTCCAGTATCTGGTAACCAAATAATTAAAAAATAATTAAAAAATTTAACTAACTAATGTTCTTCTTTATTGAACATTGAGATTATTTATATTTAATTAAAATTAAACCAATGAAAATGCAATAAATAATGTTAAAAATACATACATTTTGAAAAAGCGCCTCTTTGATGTGCAAATGAAAATGCAATAAATGATGTTAAAAATACTTAAATTTTGAAAAAGCACCACTATACGCTTCACTATACGCTCCACGTACTAACTGGTGAGTATTTCACAAGCCAGTTATCACACTTATTGGGAACTTCGTGTGTGTATGAAAGAAACATAGATGGTTGTCTTTGTATTCATTTCTCACACTAGAACCAGAAAGTTCTCTTACGAAAGGGTGATGTTTTAGCTATTATCATTTTGGCACACTGATTTAAACAGTTCGTGCACGTTTCGTGTTTTGTTTCACTGTCAAACATCTTCAGTTTGGTCTATAATTTAACCATGAATCGTCTCACAAACGAACAACGCTTGCAAATTATTGAATTCTATTATCAAAATGCGTGCTCTGTTAAGAAAGTTCATCGCGCGAATCGTAACGTAACTCTGAATGGTGAGCGCTACCGTGATATAATATCCAATTTTTTTGCCCAAAATGTAAGAGCTTGACTTGCATGGCATGTGGTTTCAACAAGACGGTGCCACATGCCACACAGTGAGAGAGGCGAGTTCGGTGAACATTTTATTTCACGTTCGGGACCGGTCAATTGGCCGCCTAGATCGTGCGATTTAACGACTATTTTTTGTTGAAAAACTTGCTATAGCTTTTAAAAAATCACCCTTTATTTGACAATAAACGACGTGTCCGTCTGCTAGCTTATATCGGCTTATATCGATATTATCAAGTTCTTTTCACAGAATGTCGTTCACAGTTGTTCACGATTCTAAAACTGAGGTAGGCTTCTTCAATCCAGGAGAAATAATGTCCGATGATGTCATAAACGGCACCAAACAGTTAATCTTTTCGAATGCATTGATGGTTGGCCGAACACTGTCCAATAACGCTTATTGACATAGCCGCTGAGCCAAAGCTGGGCCTTGTCCGAGATGGTGATGTCTTGGCCAAATCAAGTCGTGAGTGCCAACACAATCTTAAATTTCGTTCGTTTTGCAGTTTTCCAATGTTTTCCAATCCGGAGTTCAGAAGACCGAAAATTCGAAAACCGGAGGATTTGCTCTTCGAACGAAATTCAGAACAGCCGTGTTATACGGACTTAGTCCCAAATCCAACCGCAAAATAAATTGGGCTGACTTTGACTCAAGCCAGATACTCAAATCAGCTCATCGGCGATGAATTGACAAGTCTGCGTCTTCTTCGGAGTTCGTCGCAACGGTGGCTATGTTTTCTTCATTTCGCACCAAGCTCTGTCAGTCTTAGGGTTCTCGCGCTCAAAGTTTTCCACAGGCGACGAATTGGCTGCACACGATACAGGATGAAATCGCAAACTTTACTGAATCTTTTGACACCTGCATGGACAACAACTGAAAAAGTTATCATAGCTATCTGGTCACAGTTTATGTCGCAATCGAAATTTAGCTGACGACAAAGTGGTATAATTTAAAATTTTTCTCTACCGAAATGATTGATATTCTAGATGCTCTTCATAATCTCGAATTTCGTCCCTGTGTGTTCGTCCTTTTAATTCATTTCATATCGCTCTTTGTCAGCCGCCCAAAACCATTAAAATCGAACGAAAAATTGGTGGCCTGTGGGGCTGACGCCACACGGTTTCAGGTTAATCAAACGCTTCAATAAATACAATTCCCAGGATATGGTCCGTTTTTGTTTTTATTTGTTATCCAGGACGTCTCATCTCATATTCATTTGTAGGAACGCCGGCCGTTGGGTAGGCGTACAGACAGCCAGGTACTGGCAGAGAGTTTCCCACGTAATTACTGAGTTATTGGAGAGGCGAAAAAAAAAAAAAAAACGCACACACACGCAAAGAATTCGAGTGCCCCACCGCGTTCGAGCCGAGAAGACACGTACCCTCATCATTGAATGCTTATTGAATTAAATATAGAGCACAGGTGAAGGATGAAGCGTTCCGTGCGGCAAAGACTCTCCCGGTCGCAGCTGTGGCTATCTGCGCAGGGATCGACAAATGTGTGTATTTATTCATTATTAATTTTATTATTATATCAGTCGGGTTTTTCTCCTCCGCCCTCCCCCGTCGCACACATTTAAAATGCTGGCTCGCTTCCAGGCGACCGGACCATTTGTCAATATAGAATTATATTCTTCCGAAGCGCTTTCATTCCTCAATTGGATTACGAGAATGGGCCATGAACGAGGGGGCGGCGGTGGTGTGGCGCGACAGTGAGTGGAGCGTGCACCTGTCGCTGTGGATTTAATTGTAAGTACTATTTGATTCCATCGGAGAGTGCTTTTCCGGAGGGTGCCCGTCCGAGGAGGGATGCAGAATGGAGGGTCATTGCAATTTAATTAATATTTTTTTAATATATTTCTCTATCAAATTAAAATGGAATATAACATCGTTCACAGGATGTCGTTGAATCAATTGATAAAAATTCGTCTCTTGGCCAACCGAAGTTGAAGGAGAATTCATGCACATAATCGGTGCATTTTATTTTATTCATATTTCGGGATGAGTGCATCTTTTTCTGTGAAAGACTTGACTGTGTGTCATCAACTGGATGCCTGTAAACGTGGTGAATGATTAATTTTCATTTGAGGCTGCCTATCAATCGTATGAAGCTGCTACAAAGCCTGAATTTTGTTCTCTGATTAAAGGCAGGTAGTTGTTTATGAAGTAAATGGGCAGTTCATACGTGCAAGCGCATGTCTTAGGTAGCATGCAGAAATCAAGAACAAAAAAAAGAAAATTAAAACAAGACCTTTGGAACCATTCGAGAGCCTTTTTCAGGCTAACTTCAGTTCGAGCGTGGTACGTTATGTGTGATGCTTTGAAGAAGCTTTTATAAAAAAAATTGATAATGGAGTGTACTACAGAAACTTGAACTGTTGAAACGAACGGAACGACGGTTCCATCACTCTGTTGTTTTGAAGAGAGAACTAATTGAATGTATAATTGAAAGCAGAAATGGAGTATGATAGAGATACCCAACTTCACAGCTGATTGACCCCTAGCCCATCGACGAATTTCAGATGTTTTTTGACAGTCATTCATGCATTTTTGACAGTCAATTTGGCTTTAGAAAATTATATTAAAAATAGCTGTCAAAAATGTTAAGGGACAAGAGAGGTAGAAGTTGGGTATCCCTTTCATACTTCATTTCTGGTAATAACTTAAAGACTAACATGGCAAAGCATATTGTTCAATTCACCGAAACCAACCAATTCGGTTCGGTTGGCAGAAACAACTGGAGTACTGGGTTGCATTGAGCAGGTCGCATATAGGCCGGATATATGACCAGTGCGAACGCAGAGAAGTTGCATATTTTTAGGTTGGTCTGTAGTGGATATGGGTAGGCACTTGCGATGATTGTAAAGGGTGATTTTTTAAAAGCTATAGGAAAGTTAAAAAAAAAAAAACTTAAATTATATATAAAATTCAGAAAAATGCTTGAAATCTTTATTTGAATCGATAGTACGGTCCATATAATTAAATGTTTGAAGATTATTTCATGCAAATGTTAACCTTGACTGCGCCTCAAATGGCATCCGCTTAGTCCAATTTTGGCATACTCTGTCCAACATTTCGGCCGGTATCTCACGAATAAATGCTTCAAGATTGTCTTCCAATGTGTCAATTGAAGCGGGCTTGTCTGTATAGACATGAGCTTTAACATAGCCCCACAAAAAATAGTCTAAAGGCCAATTGACCGGTCCCGAACGTGAAATAAAATTTCACCGAACTCGCCTCTCAATAAGTCCATTGTTGCGCGTGCTGTGTGGCATGTGGCACCGTCTTGTTGAAACCACATGTCAGCAAGTCAAGCTCTTGCATTTTGGGCAAAAAAAAGTTAGATATCATCTCACGGTAGCGCTCACCATTCACAGTTACGTTACGATTCGCATCATCTTTGAAGAATTACGGTCCAATGATGCCACCAGCCCATAAACCGCACCAAATTGTGACTTTTTCTGGATGCACTGGTAGCTCTTGCAATGCTTCTGGCTGATATTCACTCCAAAATCGACAATTCTGCTTATTTACGTACCCATTGTGCCAAAAATGAGCTTCGTCTTAAACTGACCATAAAATGGGAGAAGCGGGCGATGAACTTTCTTAACAGAGCACGCAGTTTGATAATAAAATTCAATAATTTGCAAGCGTTGTTCGTTTGTAATACGATTCATGGTTAAATTATAGACCAAACTGAAGATGTATGACAATGAAACAGTCAGCTGTTTAAACCAGTGTTGCCAAAAAGATAATAGCGAAAAATTCACCCTTTATATGCTCTTTATGGCAAGCCATGTGTTTTTTGCAGACATGACGAAACATTTCGTTAAGGTTTGAGAATAGCTCATGTACACTCATGCGCATTATAGTTGAGCCTTAAGGGTCAAATATAATGCGCATGAGCGAGCTTGAGCTATCGTCAAATGCTCATGGGTGAATGAGCCAAAATATAACGTCGACCACGAACGATTGCGAAAAGTTCTTTAAGCATATCGGAATTTGGCAACTGGCCCATTGTGTACACAAACCACACAAATGTTTCGTTAAGCATAAGCTAGCGCTTGTATTTGAACGGAATGCTTTTTACAATAGACATTACAACTACACTTAAAAACTGAGGGTTAGGGTGTTGGCTCAACATTAGGGGCCCAACTGATGTACTTTGTTTAATTTAATATTTATTATTACTGTTGGTTTATTGGGTTTTGTTTTCCTACAATGGCTGGTACTTACATCGGATTGCTCAAGTCCGTGTGTCCATGGTGGTCCTTTTGGGATGGGATGGTGATGTGTTAGTCGACTTAGCCTCGATGGTGATAGCTATCGCTGCTCTAGTAGAATTCATGCAGCTCGTTGTTCGACGTCGTTGGAAAGTTCTGCTCGTTCAGCAGATTTAACGCGGATTGTGTTTTTCAAGTTCCTGATTCCCTCGTTAGGATGGTCATTGATGTTTAGTTGCTGCTTTCTGAACAGTGTCACCATGTAAAATCATAAGCTAGTGCGCTCTGAATCGGACACAGCAAACGAATTTGACAGATGAAGGGGCAAATATGAAAAATAGGCAATTCAGCTGAAAATTCTTGTTTGCATACACATATAAACAAGCTGAAAACATGAGAAATTGTAACTCTTTTACAAGAATTTCTGACACAGGGACAAGCGCGCATGTGCTTTGTGCAAACATGACGAAGCATTTCTTTAATATTTGATACCAGCTCCTTTACTTTAAGTGCACATTTTTTGTCTCTTGAAACTGATTGTTGTTCCTTAAGTACTTACGAGGTCGTGACTTTTCGTTTTGTTTCTATCGGCACCAGAAATGAAGCATTATGGAGAGTTGGATGAACTTCTACCTAGCTTGCCCCTTAAAATGTTTGACAACTTTCCTTTTTATCGGTTTCCCAATCGCGATCTCTACAAGCTGTAACAAAATGTGGAAGTAGACCGGAATTGAAAAATCCGTCGACAACACTGACTCGGTCACATCGCGCGAATGAACACCAATGCTCCAGCTAAGTGGGTATTCGAATCCAACCATCATAGTGCAAGCAGGACAGCTTGGTTTCGATGACTGCAAGCAGCGTACCCAGGGATGTTAGCGAGGGAAGGCAACTATTCCTCAGGCTTAGACCACCCATGGTTTGCTGGCCTGAAACGTGAGAATGTTAGCCATAAATGAATTTCGTGTCGTGAATTTCAAGTTCCGATAATGCTTCCGTTATTTTTTCTATGTGGCTTATGTGTCGTCACTTCGTCTTTCGAAAGTGTCTTGCCGTACAGTCACATACGAAACTTAGTTGCCTTCCGGTTTTTTCTTAGCACGGGAAGTTCTCCGGTAATCATGTGAGGTTTGCTCTCCACGAGCGGCGCATAGATAACTTTCTGGTGGAACCTTTTTTCACTCTTTACAGTGTTTATCTGCTCACCGCACATGAGAATAAAAAACAAGGACATACAGTCAGTGCCAAAAGCAGGTTAGGCTATGCCAGAGAGGCTGTGGGTAGCAGCCACACTTAACCCATAGTAAGCCATTGTGTTATTACAGGGGTCCATTTGATCGAGAACTGCATTCACCCTATTTCCTGAAAAACCGTCAAAAATTCATGAATAACTGTCAAAAAGCCTCTCAAATTCATCGATGGGCTAGGGGTCAATCAGCTGCGAGGTTGGCTATCTCTATTTCTGATCGGCACTTTCCAATTATTACAACACTTTTGCTAAGAAAACTTGGTCGATCTTTGTCCGATCCAAGAGAAGTTTCTTAGAAGATAGCACATTGAGGTGAAAATTAAAATGATGTGATGTGAGTCATGGGCGGGTGCTTCGACCGAATCTCTTCCGGTACAAATCAGCTGTCTTTGCGCTGACTGAAACATAGGTAAGTCAGAGTACCGAATTATCCTGCCTGGATATAGTTTGGTGCCGCATAAACTTGCGTCTCTTTTCTAATCCGGAATTTAATTTTCTGTGGCTAAAACCACAACTCCCTAATCATTTAATCAACACTGCTTCATTTATAGAAGCCTCATTTATTGGGTCTATAACTTAATGTACGTTTTTTTTTCTAAATTTGAACGTTTATTTAAGAAAAACATGTCCAATAGTATTATTCAAAGTATTGCCCATCTGAAGCTATGACTTTTTTCCCATCTTTCTGGCAATTTGTGGATCCCATCCCAAAGAAACTACGCCGGCGTGGCAGCCAAGAATGAATCAAGCCAATTTTTGATATTCTGCTCTGATGTGAACCGTATTTCAGTGAGGGCGCTCTGCATGGACCGGAACCAATGGTAGTCAGAAGGGGCAATGTCTGGGCTACAAGGCGGGTGGGGTAAAACTTCCCATTCACTGTTTTTCAAACAGCTACTACTCTCTTCAAACGGATTAATTGTGTTCGGTTGCCTTGTCCATTGATGGTTTCACCCGGTTTGAGCAGCTCATAATACAACACCCCTTCTGATCCCACCCAATACGGATATTCGGCTTTGCCGTTGATTTGGGTGGTTGGCCGGGTTTCACATATGATTTTTTGCGCTAGGAGTTGTCGTAATGGATTCATTTTTAATCACCAGTAACAATCCAATGCAGAAATTACTTCCTTTTGTGGCGTTCCAGCAGCATTTCGGACATGCAAACTCGCCTTTCTACGTCTCTCGGTTTGAGTTCATGTGGAACCCAATTTCCTTGCTTTTGAATATATCCAGCTGATTTTAAACGTTTTGAAATGGCTGCTTGAGTGACACCCAAAGATTCTGCGAACTCAATCTCCATAGAGTAACGCAAAAACCTTTTTGGCTGCCCAGGACGTTCATCCTCTTCCAAGCCAAAATCGCCACTTTTGGCACGTTCGCCAAACATGCTAACGCATGTTCACCATAAACTTCCATCAAAATACGATGACTTTCGGCAGCGTTTTCTTCATATTAAAGTAATGAAGAAGAACTCCCCGCAAAAACACTTTGTCAGGCACAAAGTTCGACATATTTGAGTGAAAAAAAATGATTGTTGTTTACGCTTCAAATGAATGACATATACTGACGTCATGACGCACAATGACAGCAGCTTTCCAACGCATGTTCCAATGGAATAATACAAGTTACGCCATCTCTTAGCAAACCGCACGAAGTAAGTTATAGACCCAATATTATTCGTAGAACTTCCATCTAAAGAATTGTATCTCTGTATCCTCGCACTGAATTTGCCATTGTGGGCTATTTTATCGTACACAATTCCAATTGGCTTTGACATTCAGGCCAGACCACACCCGAGGGACGGTATGTCGAAGTCTTTGCTGAGTAAGCAATCTGATCCAGCTTTAAAATGAGCCCTTACGAATACCTGATATTGCAGATCATTCCGCAAACACACTGGACCTGTTTCTCTCCTCTCATCCTAGTAAATATTCTGTCACCTCTAGGCTCGTCCGACCATTGTGCCTATCACCTTATTTCTCATTATCCCCACACGCAGTTAGAAAATAAACATTCATAAGGCTTTTGACAGAGCTTGGCGTCAATCATTTTTGTCGTTAATTCGTGCCTATGGTATCGATGAATCTCTTTTAACGTCGGCCCAACTTCACCCCGGATTATAGCGCCACTCAATATAATAACAAAATATGGGCGCCACTAAAGCCAGTTGAGGGCCAGCTTCTCAGCAACCATTCGTTGTGCATACTACTGTTCTAGCCCGAGTGGATGTTTGTGATTTTTTCTAGACATTCATACATTGTCAGCGACTCGAAAGAGGTGGATCCATCCATGATCACTATTTTCCTCGTACCAGCAATCGAACCTAGGCAACGTAGGCTCAGGTGGCCACAACGCCACGAGCGGCACCCAGTACAGACTAGAAAAAGCCCAGGTTGACAAGTGCTGAACATTCGTGCAGAATTGCCAAGGATGTGGCCTAATAAAACGCAACCAAATGCTCCCTATCATGTGGACTCACCAGAAAACCACCTCAATGATGACCTGTCAAGATAACCCATTGAGTTGTTCACCACCTCGCAGGAGCTACGCAAAAAAAAATGAAAGATCCTTAACTCCGAACGAGAAACGAACAAGTTGCCACAATGACAAAGTGCTGCACAAGCACGAATGCCAACACTTTTACTTGTCAATTTGTTGCTCCATTCAACGGAACATCGTTCTGCTTATTATTCGTCTTTCATTTTGGATTCATTCAGCGCAATGCATGGATCTGGCATGGCACCCCTCTGCAAAGCCACATCGTAACCATAAATTTAAAGTGGTTCCTCGTGCAGTAATAGCACACTGTGTTGGTGCAGGGCTCATTCACAGGACTTCACTCAGCGGTATGATTATTTGCCCCCCCCCTCGCCACGGTCTCATTGTCTAGGGCATGCAAGGTGAACATACGTACGTACGAACTCGTTGACTTCTGCCATATGGTGAATCTATCTTTACGGTGTAAGATGAAAATCGTGCACTGCGGCTACAACTGGTGCTTATTGCAACAACGTAACTGCTTTGTTTCAATTTCGCAAATAATTGCGAGTGCGGTCATGTGTCATCATGCTCAGTTCCTCGTGTTTTGTTAAGCAGGTGTGCCAAAGTACCCTTTTGCCATCAAACCGAACCGAACACCAGTGGAAACCAGACCGCTTCAGACTAACTCTGAAATACCGCCAGCTTGTGATCTTTTAATTTATTTACTTAACGTCGCCCCCACTTCACTAGTGGGTGTGCGAGGCGTATGCCACCATCCAGCATCCACAACTTCGTTAGCCTGGATTGGTTGGTACATGAAAAGTGAACCGAGTGCTGCACAAATGGGTTTTATTACACATTGGCAAGATGTTTTATTAAAATTAGTGAGAAACACAAACTGTCTATCTCTCTCTCTATCACCCTCATCCCTGTCTCTGTCTGTCGTCCTTGGGTGCGTGTGAGGCGCTTCGAATGAGTTACGAGTGCGGGAGGGTCTAGGTAATTATGAACATTACATGTCGTTGCTTGTTGCGAATATATGTCGTTGCCATCGAATAGGGACGCTCATTAGGGGTTTTGCGCTTAATGTTACGAGTGCCAAATTTTGATATTTTCGTTGATGTCACACTCAGGGAAGGGGATTAAAGATACACGCAAAGATATTAATCCCCAGAGATGCGTCTTATCAAATTTTATATTCCATGAAAGACATTTATTGCCGGAGTGGCGTAACACACATGTTCCTTCGAGTCGGATACGAGAGTGAACTAATGAAAGGGTGGATGTGCTGCTGCTGGGGAATGTTGATCCTTTCACTTTGTTGATTAATTGTAATGGTGGCGTGCCCTAGGCCGGAGGGGGGGTTTCTAGTTTAATCAATTTTCTACCAGCTTTAGGCGGGAGAAAAAAGCAGTTCGAACTAATCTGTGGGAGGAAAGTGTATTCGATTCTGACTTAATTGGATCAGTGTTATCTATTTACTAGCACTTTTGCGACTTTGAGGGATGTTCAAATGCATGCGGAGCTGCTTAATAGATAGCTCAATGACCAGTGGCGTTCAAAAAATATTTTTAGGTAAAAAAACGCGTAAATAAGTGTAAAAAAATGTAAAAAATCAAAAAAAGACGTAAATAAGGTAAATTCCTGAGAAAAAATGAGAGGCATTGCAACATCTGCCAAATTTTCACAAATAAAGAAAATGTTGCAATCGTACGTTCCGTGTCATGTGGTGAACTGCTTCATAAAGTGCCAAAAATATTATTAATTTAATTTATGCAAATGAGTTCCACTGGAAGACCGAAATCAGTGAATTCTGATAGCTTTTTGGATACAGGACTGATTAAGCAGATCCAACTTTCATCTTCTGCTCTGATGCTTATGGATTATTTTCCGTGTTTTTTTTACCTTTTTTTACGTTTTTTTTTTACATAGGGTAGGTAGGTAGGTTAGGGAAGGAAGAAGCACACGTAGGTTGGTCCATTGTGACTGTGGGTATAGTCCACAGATAACCTAATAGAGAGAAATATGCATCTTCCTTGTTTCTTACCAATTGAACTATTTTGACAGCTTGTTGTTCTTGCAGTGTCTGTGAATTAATGAGAGGGGTTTCGTTTAGCTCAAAGTCTTCCTCTCCGAAACAACAAGGTGAAAGTGTTCGTTATTCGAGCGTTATTGCAAAGCATTATGTTTCACCGTAAAAAGGAGAGGGAGCTTAAAAAAGCAGCTTGTGTTCAAAAGGTATCATTGATACGTTACATTTGAATTTAAATATTTTGCCGTTTAAAAATAAAGGGTGATTTTTAAGCTATTATCTTTTTGGCAACCCTGGTTTAAACAGCTGACGCACGTTTCGTGTTTTGTTTCACTGTCAAACGTCTACAGTTTGGTCTATAATTTAACCATGAATCGTCTTACAAACGAACAACGCTTGCAAATTATTGAATTTTATTATCAAAATGCGTGCTCTGTTAAGAAAGTTCATCGCGCGCTTCTTCCATTTTTTGGTCAGTTTAGACGAAGCTCATTTTTGGCTCAATGAGTACGTAAATAAGCAGAATTGTCGATTTTGTTGTGAATATCAGCCAGAAGCATTGCAAGAGCTACCAATGCATCCGGAAAAAGTCACAGTTTGGTGCGGTTTATGGGCTGGTGGCATCATTGGACCGTAATTCTTCGAAGACTGTGAATGGTGAGCGCTACCGTGAGATGATATCCAACTTTTTTTTGCCCAAAATGCAAGAGCTTGACTTGCATGACATGTGGTTTCAACCAGACGGTGCCACATGCCACACAGCACGCGCAACAATGGACTTATTGTGAGGCGAGTGCGGTGAACATTTTATTCCACGCTCGGGACCGGTCAATTGGCCGCCTAGATCGTGCGATTTAACGCCTTTAGACTATTTTTTGTGGGGCTATGTTAAAGCTCATGTCTATACAGACAAGCCCGCTTCAATTGACGCATTGGAAGACAACATTGAAGCATTTATTCGTGAGATACCGGCCGAAATGTTGGAAAGAGTATGCCAAAATTGGACTAAGCGGATGGACAATTTGAGGCGCAGTCAAGGTCAACATTTGCATAAAATAATCTTCGGACATTAAATTATATGAACCGTACTATCGATTCAAATAAAGATTTCATGCACTTTTCTGATTTTTATGTGTTTTTTTTTTTTTGAAAAACTTTCCTATAGCTTTTAAAAAATCACCCTTTATTAGAAAATAGTTGAAAATAAGTGGATTTGATATGATTTTGTTGTCAAATTCAAATTATAAATAATCATTCAAAATTCATAAAAATATGCGCGTTTTATTGAGAACTCAGTAGTCAGCTCAGCATTGATTCTCAATAAAACACACTTCTCATTTTATCTTCTGGCACGGAATGCTTTGTGTTTGTGTCTCAATAAAAACACTGCTTCTCATTTTATCTTCTGGCACAAAAATGTCAAGCTTTGTGTCATATTGTTTGTCGAGAAAAGCAAAAAAAATGACCAACAAGTTGTGGATTCCCCCCACGAATTGTTTCTTACCTTGATTCATCTGATTCTCCTGACATTTAAGAATTTTCCAATTCAATCGTCGATGGAATGTGGAAATTCTGGATCCACCACTAAAATTTCTTCGTGAACCCGGTTCCTAATAGTTATCTTCTTTTTAGGTGAGCTGAACTCCTGTTCAAACTGGAGTCTAATTGTTGTCAATAGGGAGATTTGACTTTTTCTCCATTGTTCTCTGTGCACCGCATTAAAACAATTATAATTACAAAATGGATAACTTTTAAATTTAAATAAACCCACTTTTCCGGCGTTCTCCACCCTTCATGTTCAAAAATTAATAACAAATGTCATTTGCTTTTGTTTGCGCAGTATAATCGTTCACAAAGTATTTCGGAACGTAGTGCGTTGTGTCATATTTTTGCGTTTGCATTTAGGAATGTGTGCTGATTCAAGAAAGCAGGCAGTACCGCATTTTGAAAACAACCTGCTGCTCGAGCCCGAATGGAAGATTTCCTTCATTTAGTGCTTCCTATCGTTAAATTTAAATAAAACAAAGTGTTTGAGAGACATCAGTTGGCCAAGTCACACAGGGTCATGCCGACCATTGAACTGTGTTGAGTGTCTTCCTTGCGCGATCTGCATCATCATCTCTCTTAAGCATCAAAAATGTCAAGTGATAAACGAAATCCCGGCGTCTACCGCCTTTTCGCCACCAAGTCGCCCGTCGGTCGTTCTGTTGACAGACTAGTGATATCTGAAATCATGTCAGGATGCTGCCTCGCTGAAAATCACCTTAAACGAATTAGTATGCATCGAAAGAACATTTTCAGACACTTCAGGGAGAAAATTGAATCTGTCCATCACTTGCCCCCTCGAAGGCTCCGTGAGGAGAGAGAGAGAGAAAATTATTTTCCCACCATGTTCATCCCATGAGATGCATTTGATTCGGATACACGAGTGGCTTCCCTCTTCCGTGACAGGTTCCTAGCATCTGTGCAAAGAGTTCTGCCAATCCGAGGCTGGAATGACTCGTGTCGCACGCCACCCATCCTGGCACCCACTGATGGGTAGATGAAAGCAAAAGTTTACTCAAACTTCCGTGCGAATTTTCAAGGAATCTCAGGTGTCCGAATTTATCCCCACCCGCTGCAGGTTTTGTTAACAAATGTAGGTCCAAACAAGCGCAAACTCAAATTTGTCGCAAAATGAAAGCCGAACAAATCGGCGTCCCTTCGCAAGCAGGACAGGACTCGTGTGAGGAACATGTGTAAGGACTTTCGTCCCGAGCATTGACAACCGAATTGATAAATTCATCATTTGGTGCGCATAATGTTCTCCGAGGGATGCCATCTTGATCCCGAGTGAACACACATTCTGGCTTTGTGTGTGCGCCCGCTAGAGAGGATGCATAAAAAAATATCTTGTCATCCAAAATCCGCTCGTATAAATTTATACAGCGTTAAATTATATGGCTTTTCATTTTTTCACCACCTCCTAGCCGAGCCCCCTCTGCAGCATCGTTCACTCTTTCCTTCCTGGTCCTAAGAGCTTGGATTCCCGCAGAACACCCTGCACGGAATGGAGCGGGCTCCCCGGCGAAGGATACCCGTGACGAAGTAGATCACTATCTACAGGAATGTGTGGTGTGTTGCATATGTACGTGTGCACACGTGTATTATTTCTAGTTTGTGTTGATGTTTGTACTCGCCCTGTCCTCTTTCATATTTTTTTCTTCTTCTCAATGTGAACTGAAATCAGAAATGCGAAACGTATTTGAGTAGCAGGCAGGAAAGCAAGCAAGCCTAGAGTGTAAAATCTCGCCTGGGGAAGGCCCACACATCTTGGTTGTAATTTTTTTTTTTACGCCATCGCCATAGCCTTTTACAACTGAAGCCTTTAGCGTAGAATTTCTCTGTCATGTGCAGTCATGCGGTAATGTTGAGGCATATTACAGATTTCTCTGCTTTTTACATCGCACATACATATATCTCTGATATGAGGGCACTCGTGGAGGGGCGTGCTGCGTGTGTGTAACTGTCATTAAACAGGCGCGCACATGCAGGAAAGGAGTGCAGATGAGTGGGAACCCCCACGACGATGGTGTGGAAAACGCCAAAGTGTTTAAATATGTAGCAAAGTAAAGTATGTGAATGTCATGGGACAAATAATAATAATGAAAAAAAATGCGATAGATGGAGTGAGCGGGGGGAACGAGCGAACGAGAGCATCAACACAACTGAACAACGGCTTTAAACAAAAGCTCGAAGGAAGGACATGAAATGAAGAAAACATAAAAAGGCATGACAAAGCACCCCCATGCCTTTTACAGGAGGCGGAACTTTTCGCATGTAGTAATGGGCAAATTTTGTGGGGTGGGCCACACCGCCCACCATCAACATCACCGCCACGTCCCTCATCGGAGGGGTACGTCGTGCGAGTGTGTCTGTTAAATTTCAAACGTGCTGATGCATAACTTCATTCTACAAAGAGCGATGAACGCCACACACAAACCAGTAATGAGCGATATATTTTCGCCTCTTCAATGTTGCAGAGAATATTTTCGTTTTGTTTAGTCATTTTCGTCTGTTTTTTCATATTTCATTTTTTTTTATTCCTCACAGGACACGTCGATCCAGTAATATATTTGAAATGAGAACCTGACAGGGAAACAGATTTATGCGACACTGTATGTGTGTGGGTGTGCTTGCGGGGGGAGGGGGCGGGAGTGTATGAAAACAATTTGCATCCCCTCCTCGACGGGATATGATGGATTTTTCCAGATTCATTTTACATTTAATCACTGAAAGATAATTCAATAAAATGTTCTGATGGATTTGCAATAAACTTATGCGATGTTTCTGCGCCGCTCGTTGTTCATCCCTCCCCCCATTGACATTCCCGTCGTAAATGATGGCTGAAAAATGTGAAAATTTTCTAATGTTTATGAAACCAATGGCCGCGGCGCCAGGAATTTGTCTGTTTTGCCGTTGTGCGGAAATCTGAAACGAATGACTTGTTTAGGGGCTGGACGATTAGGCTTGGTGAATTGTGTGTAACGGAAGTTGAACAGGACGTGATTGAGGAATGAACGAAATTGCGATTGAGTGTATGTACATACTTTAAAATGATTCAATGGAATTTGGGCGACTGGGATTTTTGGTCAAGATTGTGTTCAAGGGAATTTGCGCTTTGTTCGTTGGATGGTAAGCTTGACATAATTAACAAGTCCGGAGAATCTTGATTTTCAGTCGAAAGGCAACGTCTCTGTCTCGGCTTGACATAATTAACAAGTCAGGAGAATTTAGATTTTCAGTCGACAGGCAACGTCTCTGTCTCGGCTTGACATAATTAACAAGTCCGGAGAATCATGATTTTCAATTGAAAGGCAATGTTTCTTAGTCGATGCCTTTGTCTGTTGGCTTTTGGTCCCCCCACGGAGCCTATAGTCGTACTCTATCTGACTTTTCCGCATCAATAGAGGTAAGTGATCGGCAATATAAGTAAACGAGTTGAGGCCCCACCTCTTTCGAGTCACTGACAATGCCTAAAGAGTATCAAGCTTCTCAAATTGGCCGTTTTCGAGTCGGCATAAGACCGTAGGCCCCTTCCACTCGTGAGAGAGCAATAGCACGCACAACACGAGGAGCCAAGCGCTGGTACTCTGCGGGCTGTGGTGCCTCCCATTTATCTACACTATGTGAGGGGCATAAATAAGAAGGAATCATCAACACCATCAAATAGTTTCTAGTGGTCCAGTACTCAGTTTCCCACGAGGTGAGAGGGCAATTTTTTGCTAATTAATATCTTGCAATCAAAGCCTAGCACAAACGACAAATATTTGATTCAAATCTCCTTTGAGTGGTGCACAAATGTGTGTCAAGAGCGTCAAGAGCACCCTTTGATGCGCACATTCCCCAATAGGGATCATTTTATTTGCCGACTATAATGAGTTGAATCGGCACTCAGTGCAATCACTTTAAGCTCATTTGCAATCGATGCATTCCACCACAAGAAACGACTACACTTTGATTGGACGACTGATGAGGTTTTTGAGTACTCTGTACGATGTCAAACTGAATGAGCAAAGCAATTGTCAGGATAATCCTCAATTTAAGTTTTTTTTTCTGTTTGACAAGCTGTCCACTGTTTCTGACGCTTTGAAAGACGTTTCCACTTAAAGCTGGCAAAATTAATAAATTATTGGTTCTATAACTTAATTCGCGCGTTTTTTTTTTCCAAAATTTGAACGTTTATTTAAGTTAAACATGTCCAATTGTATTATTCAAAGTATTGCCCATCTGAAGCTATGACTTTTTCCCATCATTCTGGTAATTTGTGGATCCCATCAAAACAACTACGCCGGCGTGGCAGCCAAGAATGAATCAAGCCAATTTTTGATATTCTGCTCTGACGCGAACCATATTTCAGGGCGTTCTGCAGCGACCGGAACAAATGGTAGTCAGAAGGGGCAAGGTCTTGGCTATAAGGCGAGTTGGGTAAAGCTTCCCATTTTTCCACTTTTCTACAAACAGTCCTTAACCGGAATTGCAACGTGGGACCGTGCGTTGTCATGATGGTCGCATATTCCGGGCGTTTTTCGGCTACTGCTCTCTTCAAACGGATTAATTGTGTTCGATAGCGTTGTCCATTGATGGTTTCTCCCGGTTTGAGCAGCTCATAATATAGAACACCCTTCTGATCCCACCGAAGACAGAGCATTACCCCGTTGATTTGGCTGGTTGGCCAAGCCAAAATCACCATCTTTTAAATCGTACAAAACACTTTTGGCATGTTCGCTCAGCTAGCGCATGTTCACCATAAACTTCCACCAAAATACGATGACTTTCGGCAGCAGTTTTCTTCATATTAAAGTAACGAAGAAGAACTCTACTACTTTTTCAGGCACAAAGTTGGACATATTTGAGTGAAAAAAAATTATTGTTGTTTACGCTTCAAATGAATGATTTATATTGAAATGACGTACAATGGCAGTAGCTTTCCAACGCATGTTCCAATGGAATAATACAAGTTACGCCATCTCTTAGCAAACCGCACGAATTAAGTTATAGCCCCAATACTTTTGCGGATACAGTGGCAGACACTTCTCTGTTCCACCTGACACTGACAATATTTTTCTAAGTTTGTAACAAACTAGCAAACTCAGGTCTGCTTCACTGAACACATTTCCAAGGCGCCTCCCTCTAAACAAAATTGGAGCAAATTCATAGTCATTTAAAGTCGAATTTTAAAGAATTTATTCACCTACATAACTTAAAGTAGACTTTTTGTTATTCATAGTCATCTTGTAGTAGGCCATAAACTTAAAGTCGACTCTAAATTTAAAACGAGTCGAATGTGATTTTAAGAAAATAAGGTTGGCTCTAAATCGATTGTCAGATTCGATTTCATAAAGTTGTTTGCTGTTTTTTTTTTTTCAAAATGTTTCCGGAGGATCGAGATTTGGACATATTTGAAGAGTTTGAATTAATTTCACGGCCAAAAATATACAAACAGCGATCGAATCCATTTGAAGAGCTAGAGGAGGAAGAATTTTATTCGCGGTACAGGTTCGATAAAATTACGGTTACATTTTTGATTGAAGTGCTGGATGTGCAAGATATGCGAACGAATCGTGGACTGCCGATTCCAACAGATCTACAGCTGCTGGTAGCTTTGCATTTTTTTGGAAGAAATGTCCACCAGAGTGATGTTGGTAAGAACTACTAACAAGTGAACTGGTAGCTTTTTATTGACATGTACCACTGCACGTTTGTACATTCACAGCGGCGGAGTTAAATAAAACAAAACAGACATTTTATAGGATTGCTCGCTTTCCAAAGGTTATTGGAGCGATAGATTGTACGCATGTGCAAATTAAACGCCCAACTAAGGTTGTGCGACCTGTAATGACTGGTCATTACATTAATCGGAAGGGTTATTATTTTCTTAATGTACAAATCGTTTGCGACGCCCAATGCAAGATTATTGATATTGTTGCAAGGTCCCGTGGTTCCAAGCATGGCTCTAGCATATGGAATAGTTGCATCTTAAAATATAAACTGGAATCAACTGTAAATAGTCATCAAGGTATTTTGCTTGGTGATGCAGGCTACTCTTGTTCGAATATTTTGCTAACGCCAATTAGAAATTATTCCAATCGGAAAGAAGAACTGTACAACAATAGCCATAGAGCAACAAGGAGTGACATTGAATGCCTAAACGGACAATTGAAGTCGAAATTTCGGTTGATTTTAGAAAGACTACGCGTAGATTTAAACACTGCAAAGAACGTGATTGTTGCTGTTGCAGTTCTGCACAACAAAAAATGAAGAAGTACCCACTCCCAGCCAGCAACAACCACAGTCTGAAAATATCAACGAACTTGTTGAAATAAATTGAAGAGCATCCAGAAATGATTTCATAAATAGATTTCTTTGAATTCATATCACAGAATAATTAACATAATTAGAAAAGTAAACAAACATTCAACTAACAATCAATATCACATACTTTTCTTTTTTTCCATTTATTCTTCATGGAGTTCCCGCTGGTGTGCAATTTGGTCTTCTAATAGTTTAATTCGCAAAGAGTGCAGTTGTTTGCGGTGCTCCAACTCTAATAAATGAAGCTCCGTTGCGTGAGACCTTTCTTCTTCAATTTGGGCTTGCCGCGCTGCCATCACATCATGTTTTGATGTTTGCGGTTTCGGCAATTTCCTTAATTTTTCAGTTATATTTTGCCTCGACCTGTAAGGGGTTGGTCCGTCAGTGGTAACGTTAACTACAGCATCCGCACTTATTCGAACATCTTCATTTGGAGCCAAAAGGTTACCGGCGTTTTTGGGACTAAGAACTGCGGCAGTTTGTGGAATACTTGATTCAAAGGCAATGACGGCAGGAGATTTTAAAGCGCCAATTGTATCGCTATATGTGCAGGAAATATCCAGTATGGTATTGCTGTCGGTGAGGATGTTATCATCTTCCAAGTCATCAGCAATCATGGCTTGTACAAGGACATCTGAAGCATCGACAACTGGTACGGTAACGCAGTTTCCAGTTGCCGTTACTGCTTTCTTAACAGCGGTAGCGGACTTTTTTGCGACCATTTTCATTCGCACTCACTGCTGCTTCAATTTATCCATGCGCCTTTGATAGGCAGCAGCACGCATACTTGTAGCAATTGACTCCCAGGCAGATTTTTTTCTCCGTATCATTTTTATATCGTTGCCTCTGTTTTCAACCACCTCCAAATTCTGTTCCACAAATTGCCGCAGCATTTCCCTTTCTATGGGGTCCCAGTTATGCGATCTGTCTCGTTTTGTCTGCAATTATACAGTCTTACTTATAATAAATCTTAAATAATAAACCCGTAATACCCTTATTTCATTTTTTGAATCCATTCTAATGATTTCAATTACTTTATTCTTGGAAAACTTGTATATTCAAAACAAAAACACTTGAAAGTAATAGATTTCTCGTGAAATATTTTGACATTTGATACTATATATGCACAGGCATTAATATGTCTATGAATAACGAAAAGTTAAAGTCGGCTTTTTGATTTAGAGTCGGCTATAACTAAAGTCGACTTTACTTACTTAATTACTTAAGGTGGCGCTACAGTCCGGGGTGGACCTGGGCCTCAACCAACAAGCGTCTCCAGCCAGCTCGATCTTTAGCTAGCTGTCTCCAGTTTCGCACGCATAGTTGGTTGAGGTCCCTTTCCACTTGCGTGCGCCACCTGAGTCGTGGTCTTCCTCTACTGCGCCGTCCCTCGGGGGTGGATTCGAAGACTTTTCGGGCCGGAGCATTGGTTTCCATCCGCTCTACATGACCAATCGTTGGATCTTCACTCTTCTGGCTAAGTCGATGTCGCTAAACAGCCCGTATAGTTCGTCATTATATCTCCTCCTCCACTCACCATCTATGCAGACGGGACCGAAAATCACACGAAGAATTTTCCTCTCGAAGCAACCAAGAGCAGCTTCATCCGCTTTTGATAAAGTCCATGCCTCCGCGCCATATAGAAGGACTGGGACGATTAAGGTCTTGTAAAGCGTTAGCTTGGTTGTTCGAGAGAGGGCTTTGTTTACCAATTGCTTTCTTAGCCCAAAGAAGCAGCGATTGGCAAGAGTTATTCTTCGTTTGATTTCAGCGCTGGTGTCGTTGTCGGAATTGATAGCGGTGCCTAGGTATACAAAGTTTTTGACTACCTCAAAGTTATGTCTGTCTGCTGTGACGTTCTGACCGAGACGTCGGTGTTGGGTGTCCTTTCTCGTTGACAGCATATACTTGGTCTTACCCTCGTTTACCGCTAAACCCATCTTCGCGCTCGACTTTAGGCACTATTAATGAGCTGACTATGAATTTGCGCCATTATGTATATTTTACAATATTTCGCATTTTAAGTGTCAGTGTTTGACACTTTTTGAAGTGCGGGATGACACCTCAGCAGAAGCATAGTTGTCTGTACATACACATCCAATTCGTACGTTGTTTGCCATTAATTTGCCTTCAGGCAATCAATCCATCGAATCCACCTGATTTACAAATCTGGGCATGTTCTATTGCGTTAAGAGGAAGAATGACGACTGTTTTCAACAGAAGCGGTTTGGAGTGGCGGCTGGTTGTGAGAATGGAACTGCATGGTTTAAAACGCCCGGAGATCAATAAGCCAGAAGAAGAAGACCTAAAGAGACTAGATTCTCTTGGGGTGACTCAGCTGCTCGTGATCGGGACACTGAAGTTTGAAGAACTTGCAAATTGACTGTGCGAGCAGCTAAAGAGCAGTCTTGGAAGGAGTTCGGCGGGATGTTGGAAAGCGACCATAGATCTGAAAAAAGGTGTTCTGGCAAACCATCCGCCGACTCAATGGGAGGAAATTCAATACCATCGAAGGAGTCAAATCCAAAGATGGTGTGTGGCTTTCTAATGAGGTGGACATCTTACGCAGAAGGAGCGAGCACTTTTCAGAGCTGCTCAATCCCGAACAGGGCCCCGAGGATGGCAGACCCGTAGTCTTGAGTGGGGCGCAGAATAGTCCAATTGTAGAGGAAGTCATTTTGGCGATGGAATAGCTAAAAGTTGGCAAATACGCCGGTGTGGATGACATCCTGCCAGAAATGCTTAAGGCAATGCGTGAGGAGGTAGTTTTATGGCTCTCTCGTGTCGTTAAAGTGGCCTCGGAACGTGGTGAGACACCTGGCAATTGCGGTGATTGTCCCACTTTTCAAGAAGGAGGACAAAAGAGATTGCTCCAACTACAGGGGCATATCTCTTTTAAGTCTCCCCGCGAAAGTCTACGCTAAGGTGTTGAAACGTCTTCGAGAACCATGATAGAGACCAGCATGGGTGATGAACAGTGTTCGGCAGGAGTACAACCGATCATCTTTTCACTCTAAATATGGCACTTGAGAAGGCTTGGGAGTATACCAAACCCTTCTACAGTTGCTTTGTAGATTTGGGAAAGGTATATAACCGAGTCTCTCGAGTTAAACTCTGGAGTGTTCTGCAGGAGTATGAGATTGAGGGTCCTCTTCTGAGGGTCATCCAGTCTCTATACATAAACTGTAGCAGCTGTGTTCGGGTTAACGGTGCCAATTCAAGACCTCTCGCCGTGGGCGTTAGTGCAGCCAATGCGCGCGATGATTCACATCGGGTAAGTTGATGTGCTGATGCCGCTGAGGAATGAGCCTGTGCATACAAGGAAAAGTTGTTGATTTCCCTCAACTTGGCGAGATGCCAGCAACGATATTTGTAAATGCACAGGCCATGTTGACATACAAGCAACCGCTTACAGGTAAACCAATGTACGCAGCGGCCCCTTGCCCAGGGGTTTAGACCAGGACCCAGCTATCCAAGTTCCGGGGTTGTGCGAGAATCGTCAGCACTTCCTCAATTCTAGATAATTTAGCTGTAAGCTGTAATAGAGCTGACATTACTATGTCTGAGAATGTGTGCGTCGCAGAGTCGCCATGTCATCTGATCCCGTCTGGACAGATTGTGCCACTCTGCTGTTGCACACTTTTGTGCTCCACTATCTGTGTTCATCATTCTCAAAAATAAAAATTCAGTTTGAATACTCATCTCGTGTCGTCGGGCCTAGTAATTCGCCGTGTGAATGAAACAAATAGTTTAGAGACGACAAGCCTCAGATATGGATGAGACTACTGCTGACGACCATGAACAACAATTTTCGGTTCTGCACGTTTAATGTGAGGTCTCACAGACCACGTGCAGCCGATGAACTTCCGGAGGCCCTAGAAACCTATAAGGCAGACATAAACGTGTACAATTCAGAGGTTATGGTCATTTACAGAACAGAAGGCCTGGTCAATGTTAGTCGAGTCCCACTGAAGCAGGTGGAGAAGGTTACGTATTTCGGTGTCTTTTTCACGAGTCATGGATGGAGTAATGCTGGGCTTTCCTGTAGGATTAGTCGAACTGGGTCAATTTTGAAACAGCTTGGTAGATCTGTAATCTAAAAGTCCAAGCTTGGTGTCAAAGCCAAGTTGGCAGTTTTCAACTCAGTATTTGTTCCAACTCTCGCCTATGGGCATGAAACTTGGGTAATGACCGAAAGACTAAGATCGCGAATGCAAGCTGCTGAGATGAGATTTCTTCGTGCTGTTGTGGGAATTACTCGCCGGCATAGGGTGAGAAACATGGCATTGCGAGAGGAATGTTGATTGAGGAGCTTATTCTTCGATGGCTTGGTTACGTGGCACGAATGTCCTCTTCGTCACGACTTCCGAGACGGGCGTTGAATGCAATTCCATCGTGTAGGCGACCGCTTGGCAGACCCAGGACGAGATGGTTGGACCAATTTCAAAAACTCGCCTAGTTACGCTTGGGCATAGCTTCTGATGAGCTAGAGTCGATGGCGGACGATCGAGTTGCATAGAGATCTCTCTTGCGTAGTATATCGCGACAGTTTTAGTGGAGCATGCGTGTCAGAAGATGACGATGATGAGTGTATCAGAAGTTAATGTATGCTTGCAGGAATTTGGTACCATGCGTAATGTGGCAGATAAAGGGTGATTTAAAAAAAAAAAACACATAAAATTCAGAAAAATGCATGAAATCTTTATCCAATGCGTCAATTGAAGCGGGCTTGTCTGTATAGACATGAGCTTTAACATAGCCGCACAAAAAGTAGTCTAAAGGCGTTAAATCGCACGATCTAGGCGGCCAATTGACCGGTCCCGAGCGTGGAATAAAATGTTCACCGAACTCGCCTCTCAATAAGTCCATTGTTGCGCGTGCTGTGTGGCATGTGGCACCGTCTTGTTGAAACCACATGTCATGCAAGTCAAGCTCTCTTCACAGTTACGTTACGATTCGCATCATCTTTGAAGAAGTACGGTCCAATGATGCCACCAGCCCATAAACCGCACCAAACTGTGACTTTTTCTGGATGCCTTGGTAGCTCTTGCAATGCTTCTGGCTGATATTCACTCCAAAATCGAAAATTCTGCTTATTTACGTACCCATTGAGCCTGACCATAACTGACCATAAAATGGAAGAAGCGCGCGATGAACTTTCTTAACAGAGCACGCATTTTGATAATAAAATTCAATAATTTGCAAGCGTTGTTCGTTTGTAAGACGATTCATGGTTAAATTATAGACCAAACTGAAGACGAGAGCCTGGTGTGCTATTCCATGGTTACGTCTGAAACCAAATTGCTCATCGGCATATATTTTGTGTTCTTCGATGTGTTTGACTAATTTCTCTTTAAGCACTTTCTCGTAAATTTTGCTCAGACTACTAAGCAAACTTATTGGTCTATAAACTAGGGGGCTATTAGAAGGTTTGCCCACTTTTGGAATTGGGACAACCTTAACAAGCTTCCAAGCGTCTGGGAAATATTGTGCCTTAAAACATGGGTTGAGTTCATAATTGCAACATTGTTGCCCCTGCACTGCACAAAATATTCTTTCAATACATTTGTGAACGCGAATACTACCGCAAGTTTGCAGTAGGTCAGCATTGTCAAAAAAGTACTCATAAATGCAACATAAATGGGAGACTCAAAAAGTGTTTGGTTGACACTTGTATTGATAAAATGAAAGTCTACATCACGTCTGACACTAGGTTTAATTTTTAATAAATATATAAACTGACCAACTTGAAATAAAACCGTAGCAAAGAACGCAGCAAAAGGACCATGTCAAAACGTGTTCCAAATAACAGAAATTTCTTTAAGAAATAAGGGAATTTCCATTTGATGTTCTTAGGAACCATTTTCGCATGAAAAAGTCCACTTTTCAGTTTCCCTGCAATCCTGCAACAAAACAAAAGTCGCTGCCAATTGATCGCAGTTTGACTGTCACATTGCTTTTATGGACGCCTTTGCAGTTTATTTACATTTATGAACGCAAATCTTGCAGGACTGCCGCAGTGTGAAGTTTATGAACTCGGCCCTTGTCTGCATCAGTTTCATACTCAATCGGTATTGATTCCAGTAAAATTCGGAAAAAGTAGATCAGATCCGTGCTGATGCCTGTAACATATATTCGCACCCATCTCAAGGTTTCTAAAAAATGTTCGCGCTGTGTTACCAGATGCAAGACAACGACTTATCAATTAACTTGGGAAGCTCTCAAATGAATCCTTTCTTGGAAATGATTGGAAAATGGCCTGGACTGAAGTGATAAGAAATGATGCACCAGGAATGTCATTAAAACACTGACAATGTGTAGCCTTCTTTAGAGCGACGGAGTTGGGTTATACCTGTCGATTCGCAAAATATCACACTTTGCATTGAAGGGGACTATATGATAAGACACTAGCAAGTGCATACAGCATGTCTAAGACGAAAGAAGGCACGGGTAACGTGTCTCTAAGCCAATAAAAGTGTAGCATAAACACCATACGACTCTGTTTACACGCACACAAGTCAAATGATTTTCAAAATGTCATGTAATTCGGCCAATTAGCTGGTCACGCGGAATTTGTGGATGCATTGTGAGCCTTGAGTGTGTTGTTGGTGGGAGCCAAGCTCTTTCACTCTTCCACTCGAAGCATGTTGACGATTCGGCCTGAATTCCACTTGACTTGCGGTAAGTTGTCGTCTCTAATTAGCAGCAGATCACCGGTGTTGATTTTCGACCTGTGGACATTTTGGCCGTTTCTATCTGGCAAGACACTCCGATGTCGACCGTTTAAAGAAGATTTCTTGTACCGTTGAAGATGTCCATTTTTGCTTCGGCGGTTATGTTCGTTTCCGGTACTGAAATGGGAGTGCCACCGGGGGTGAGTGCTTGCTGGTAGCCCGTCATCGGACACAGTACCCGGGAGCTGAGGCACGCTTATACTTGGTACAAAAGTGGGCATAGCTCTTTGAATGTGTACTTTTCCTCCGAATGGACGCTACACTCCCCCTTATTGTCTTAGGCGTGTCACATGTCACTGTGACAAATTTGTACAGTCCTAGTCACTTTATGTGACGTTTTGAATACAAATTTGTCACATGAACATGTGATACGATTAAGAGAATAACACACCGTCTCCGCTGCACATATTTCTGCCCAGTATCACAACCACAATCTGAACAGCCATCCGTGCTATTTTCTTTCGTGGGCAAGATATGCCATGTCACTTCACTTCAACGTTGGCTGTGAGAGAGTCAACATAAAGAAGCGGGAAACCAACCACCAATCAACGAAGTAGGTCTTCACTAAGAATAATGCCAAAAAACACTCAATATTTACCACTGCATTCAAACAAAATCTTGCACATATAGAAAGACGTCAAATCTGATGTCCAACTTTTGAACAGAGCTCATGCCATGTCGTTAAATCGAGATTCTCCGACACGATGTAGGTTTGTGGCTCCACTAGATTTTTCACATCATGTTCATGAACCGGTCATGGTTCATGTCCAGTCGAGACTACATGTAAGGGAGACTGTCTTCCCAGGTACCGACAAATTCACCAAATCATCGGTAAAAGGGAAGAAGCTGCCACAAACACTGACGACAAGCGAAGGAGACGCAGGCACATCGGCAGAGAAAGCAGAAGACTTTTCATCCCTTTTCGAAGGCAACTTTCCACCATCACAGCCCGATGACTCTGAATTTGTCACAGAAGTCAACAGCTACGTCAATGCACTTGAGACTTCATCGGCACCAGGCATCATCTTCAACAAAACTAACCCAGCGAACCCGACAGGAAACGATGACCTCACAACGGCCGAAGAAATTGCGGGAATTATTCAACGCAGTCCAACGAGAAAGCAGCCGGGGCTGACAACATTTCGAATTTCGTCCTGACACGAATGCCACAAACGGTGATGATACTTCTCCCAATCATCATTAACAATTGCATCAACAATTGCTACTTTCCTATCAAGTGGAAAATAGCAAAAATTGTCGCAATACCAAAAAAGGGGGCCTATATCGCTCTTGAGCAATATAAGCAAGATCCTGGAGGACCTGGTAGTGCGAAAACTAAAACGATGGTCTACCGATCGAAACATCATTCCGGATATTCAGTACGGATTTCGGGAAAAACATTCAACGCTACATCCTCTAATGAAGTTCCACCACGATGTTGTAGCTGCCCGGAACAATAACGAGGTCACCGTCGCCTGCTTCATGGACGTAGAAAAGGCCTTCGATACGGTCTGGATTGAGGGACTCATCTACAAGCTGAACGAGATGGGATTCCTCTTCAACCTCATTAGAATAATTTACAGCTTTCTGCATTCCAGAAGATTCTACGTCTGAGTTGAAGATAGCAAGTCAACAAAGCGGAGCACCAAGGCGTGCGTTGCACAAGGATCAAAGCTGGGACCGTTGCTTTTCAACATCTACACGGCAGATGTACCACGTCCAACGGACACAGTGAAGTGCTGTCTATTTGCAGATGACTCGCTGACTTATACCAGCTCGAAGTCGCCACAGATAGCCGCGCGAAGGGTCGAAGTCCAAACAGCGAACAAATTTGACTACTATACCAAATGGGATATTCGTATCAATGCTGGGAAATCGGTACTTATGTACTTAAGGAGACCATCCAAAGGTGGATGCAGATCAGCAGGCAAATGTCGAAGCATAGAGGTAGTGCTCCCTAACGGTACAGAAATATCAACACACGAAAAGGTCAAGTATCTAGACGTTAACTTCACGGAAAACGGTTGAAGTTCAACAGTCATTCGAAACTGACGCTTAAGAAGGCCAATCTAGGCTTCCATGGCATCCATCCCTTGAAACGCAAGCAAAATGGATTAAGCCAAAGGACGAAAATGCTGATATACAATCAGCTCAGGTCGATCCTAAGATACGGCTTCCCAATATGCCACACCATCTCTAAGACCGGCATGAAGAAGCTAGCAATTTTCGAAAGAAAAATACTGCGAATATGTACCGGACTCACCTTCGACAGGGACCGTCAAAGGCACCACAGCGACAATAGGCCTTACGACCAAGCACGCATCATTCCCCTGCAATATTATATGGTGACACTGTTCAGAAAGCAGCTACTAAACATCAACAACCATCCTAATGAGGAATTCAGAACTTTCCAACGACGTCGAACAACGAGCTGCATGGATTCTACCAGAGCAGCGGCAGCAATCACCACCGAGGCTAAATCGGCTAACACATCACCACCCCATCCCAAGAGGACCACCATGGACACACGGACTTGAGCAATCCGATGTAAGCACCAGCCACTAGAGGAAAAAAAAACCTTCCTTCCGATCTCAGTGTCAGGGAGCAGTTTTTTTTCAATTCCTTGTGGGTCCGGTAAAGTTCGTGCCGTTGTCGCTGTACAGATGGCCGCATAATCCTCGCCTGGCAATGAATCGTTGCAGTCCTGCAATAAAGCATTGAGTGGCTAAATCTGTGTGCTTTGTAGCTAAACAAATGAAAATAACGAAATATGCTTAAATTATTTCGGTGTGACTGAACGACTTATGAGGTATTATGACCCTCGGCGCTGGCGGGTATATTAACCATTAGCTGATGTGTGAATGGACTTTTTGATTATGCAGAGTGTATGGACAACTAAGCTCCCGCCTGAAGAATCTGACTCTGAGCCTGACAGAGGACGCCCACGTACAAGGTGGCGCACACAAGCCTAAGGGGATCTCAGCCGGCTTGCTGTTCGAAACTGGAGACACCCGGCGACAGATCGGACCGGTTGCAGAGGCATGACGAGTGAGGCCTACGTCCACCCCGAACTGTAGCGCCCTATGACGAAGAAAAATCGGGAAACAACACCACATCCGATAACGGACTTAGGCCGGGGGACGTTTTTCACGGGACGTTGCTCTCTGTAGCTAGACCTCAACAGCGATAAAGGCTGGTCCCAGATCAATCAACCGCCAACCAGATTGATCACATTGCAATCGACTTCAGGCACTACTCCAGCGTGCTTGATGTCCGAACGAGAAGCAAACATCGACTCGGACTTTGTTGATCAAGAGAACTGCGGAGTCGAGGAAGGACACCACGCTGTGACGTCGGAGAGCTACAATCGCGAAGGACAGCTATGATCGTTGCCGATAAAGTCTCCCGGATTCCCCTGTGGTATGATGGGATGCCGTTGTTCAAATGTTCGACATGCAATGTATAACCTACCGCGAGTTGTATAATGCCGGCAGTGCCTGTGAACGGATAAGAAGAATTTGGAACCTTTGCAGTCTTCGAGGACGTAAACATGTCCGCTTGAGCGGTGATAGGTTCTGGTAACATGGTCATGTCGGTTCGATCTAAAATTCAGACGCTACACCAAATATGCAAGTTAAATACGTGCGAAGGGTATGTCTCGTGTCTTTGGACGGATTTCAGAGCTTCTCGTAAATTGTCCGGCCTCTTTTCAAACTGAATCCCATCCCGGACCTTATAGATTCAACTGAATTGTGAGTGTATGCTGTCCGTGGACCGTATTTTGTTCGTAATTTTCTACAATCAATGGTGACCTCAAGCAGATGAAGTGAAATACAAACGATTTCAAGCGAATTCTGTATCATCTGCATCTGCAAGCACCCCCCGCCGCCGCCTCTTCACTCCATCAAGGACTGCACAATAATCTGCACACACACAAAGGTCTCTCGGATATTCTCGGAAGGCAACAAGCACACTATTGGCATTGGCTTCCCTTGACGCTCATATTATCCTCGTACAGTGCCCCATGCAATGTTGGTTGTCAGTGATGGTATTCATTTTAATCCTTTAATACATTATACGCTGAAGTGTCCTTTGAAAAGGGAAAAAAGTATAAAAAAATAAAAACTACACCCACCACCAGTCGGAGAGAAATCCCCAGCGAGCGTTCAATATGCGTTCGACTGTGTATATGGGTTTTTTTTAATTATCGCAATAATTTTATGTTGAGAATATTCGTTCCTATGAACTCCCCCCGCCGATCTACCCTCCCCCACCGACCCCCCGTCTGGCCGACAGCCCTCCGCGTAAAAGGTAATAACCAAACCGAGCTGTTCCACCACCATCGGCGCAAGGATATCCACAGCCTCTCATGCACGAGACAAAAACAGAATAATACGAGGAAAAAAAATAAAATAAAAACACGAGGAAAAAACCTTTAAGGGAAGGAACTCCCCACACAATTAGTATGCAGACGAACGGGTGGTAAAAGGATTGAAATGAAAAATGGCATAAAATAAAAGTCCACGAATGGGATAGAGAAAGCGATGGAGTGAGAGCGTGTGCGAGAGAGAGAGAGAGGCGAGCCATGATTTGCGGGGGATTTTTGCAGAACGTGGGTGGTAAGGCTGCGTGGGTGGGGTGGAGATGGATCACTTCCACTTGCTGGGGAGTCAGACGATATCACGACCATTGCACAACTACTGATGGGCGGGCGGAACGCAAGGCGGAGGTAGAAAAGTAGTAGTAATAGTGGTTGTACAATGTACGGGCATGTAGTAGTCGTGCAACATTGCAAGTTATCCGTCTAGATTCCCGATGGCAGTGGTTTCCCCTATCCGTGGACTCGCTGCAGACTTGCTCGACGGACAAAAACTCATAATCATTGTCATTAATTACTGTTTGAGAGTCGCTCTCAGTGTATGTGTGTGCTTGTGTGTGTATTGTTTTATATTTTCCTGCTTATATTTCATCACCGTAATTATCATCAGCAGCAGCAGTATCCCCTCCCAGTCCTGCCTCTCGCTGAGTCGCTCCGCAGCCTTCTCCTGCTCCACCTTCAGACGACTACCCCGTCATCGTCATCGTGCATTGTTGCTTTTGTGCCGTAACTATGGATCCGCATCACGGGGAGGCGACCGCGATAAGGGTGCGGCAGCGTGTGGGACACAGCGGCTTATCAAGCAGATATTCTTCACGTCACGTATTTCGTATATGGATGGATTTTGTATTATATGTGCGTATGTGATGTAACCCGCCCAAGAGTGAGTATTAATATGCAGAACCATGCAATGTACCACCATTGCGAGGCGAATTTCCGCGGCTTTTAGTGCTTTCATTCGAATGAAAAGTCACCACGTATCAGCCTAAATGTTGGTGAGCACTCACCATCAGACCCTGCCTTGCCACCTTAAACCAACACACCAGCTGAAGCTGTACCGTAAAAAACTAAATTATGAATTTTTATTGTTAGTTTTCAAGTGCTGCTCGTACGTTGTGGAGGCGTTCACACACACGCGCGTTGGATGTTGATATTCACTCTTTTGTTTGTGCATACAGTGTGCCCATCTCTCCACACACAGTTAAAAGCTTGAAATGGGATTCCCATTATTTGTTGAATCTTTTTTGTTTTCCTGAATAAATAAATGAAAGCATTCAGTGCACGGACAAGGGCGGCCCTGTCGTCGGTTATTCATTTGTTGGGGTTGGTATTTTCCTCTTCTTGTGCTTCGATTAAAAACGTATTCTGTTCCCATATCAGTGGTTTTGGTGCCTTTAGACTTCGAATGGGGTAGATGGATATTTTTGCAGCAATTTTATCCTTTCGACTGCATCTAGGTCTTGGCCGTGTTCACGGTCGGATAGTGGGGGTTAAAGAGGAGACGTGCTAATTTTCTTTTTCTTTTCGTATGTTCGTGGAGTTCAATTATGGATTTTTGTTTCTACGCTTATTAATTGCAGAACTGTTCGTTCCACTTTGTGCAGGTCATCCAATCTGGACTGATAACAATGGCTGCGGAATGAAGGTTGGCTTTTAACCGTGCGATTGTTTGCCTCTTAAAGAGGAAATGTACGTCCGATCTTAAATCATGACAAGAAGTCATTGAGGCAAAGCCAAGTAAAGTCGAGGCGCCTAAGTAAAGGGTGTTTTTTTAGACGCGGATAGAAATGTACGTCCGATCTTAAATCATGACAAGAAGTCATTGAGGCAAAGCCAAGTAAAGTCGAGTCGCCTAAGTAAAGGGTGTTTTTTTAGACGCGGATAGAAATGTACGTCCGATCTGAAATCATGACAAGAAGTCATTGAGGCAAAGCCAAGTAAAGTCGAGTCGCCTAAGTAAAGGGTGTTTTTTTAGACGCGGATAGAAATGTACGTCCGATCTTAAATCATGACAAGAAGTCATTGAGGCAAAGCCAAGTAAAGTCGAGTCGCCTAAGTAAAGGGTGTTTTTTTTAGACGCGGATAGAAATGTACGTCCGATCTTAAATCACGACAAGAAGTCATTGAGGCAAAGCCAAGTAAAGTCGAGGCGCCTAAGTAAAGGGTGTTTTTTTAGACGCGGATAGAAATGTACGTCCGATCTTAAATCATGACAAGAAGTCATTGAGGCAAAGCCAAGTAAAGTCGAGTCGCCTAAGTAAAGGGTGTTTTTTTAGACGCGGATAGAAATGTACGTCCGATCTGAAATCATGACAAGAAGTCATTGAGGCAAAGCCAAGTAAAGTCGAGTCGCCTAAGTAAAGGGTGTTTTTTTAGACGCGGATAGAAATGTACGTCCGATCTTAAATCATGACAAGAAGTCATTGAGGCAAAGCCAAGTAAAGTCGAGTCGCCTAAGTAAAGGGTGTTTTTTTAGACGCGGATAGAAATGTACGTCCGATCTGAAATCATGACAAGAAGTCATTGAGGCAAAGCCAAGTAAAGTCGAGTCGCCTAAGTAAAGGGTGTTTTTTTAGACGCGGATAGAAATGTACGTCCGATCTGAAATCATGACAAGAAGTCATTGAGGCAAAGCCAAGTAAAGTCGAGTCGCCTAAGTAAAGGGTGTTTTTTTAGACGCGGATAGAAATGTACGTCCGATCTGAAATCATGACAAGAAGTCATTGAGGCAAAGCCAAGTAAAGTCGAGTCGCCTAAGTAAAGGGTGTTTTTTTAGACGCGGATAGAAATGTACGTCCGATCTTAAATCATGACAAGAAGTCATTGAGGCAAAGCCAAGTAAAGTCGAGTCGCCTAAGTAAAGGGTGTTTTTTTTAGACGCGGATAGAAATGTACGTCCGATCTTAAATCACGACAAGAAGTCATTGAGGCAAAGCCAAGTAAAGTCGAGGCGCCTAAGTAAAGGGTGTTTTTTTAGACGCGGATAGAAATGTACGTCCGATCTTAAATCATGACAAGAAGTCATTGAGGCAAAGCCAAGTAAAGTCGAGTCGCCTAAGTAAAGGGTGTTTGCTTTAGAAACTTCTAATCGGCGACATTGTTTTCTATGACAGCTAATTTGACACTTCTCTGCTGATTTGAGGTTAGTTTATTTTGCAAATTCACTCATTACTGAGAAAGAGCGTACTATGACTTCTAGAGCAAACTATGACTTCTGTACACTTTTTGTGATGTTTTCGTGTCGACCGCGATACGTTGGGCTGCATTTCATGACATAGTGGTCAGTTCAACCTCAACTTTTTCAGATTTATGTAAACTCAACATAACGTCACTATACACAGAAAAATAATGACAATTTTGGGCCTATGTTGACACATATGCCTTCAGAAATGATGATGAACAAACGTGTCACGTTAAGTGGCCAAGTCATGGTCAATGGAGGTCAGCAATGAACAAGGTATTGTAAAAATAAAGCCTGATGTGCAGCAAATAACCCACCTTCTTCTTCTTTTCTTCTTTACTTGGCGCTAGAGTTCGGGGTCAACCTGGGCCTCAACCAACAGAAGAAGAATATGTCAAGGACTTTCTGTTTGTCCTTGACATATAACTAGTATCAGATCGTATAGCGCATAAAAACAACAATTGGAGATTGTCATCTGATCATTCATTCTAAGTAGGTCCAATGTAGCCACGACACGATGTTAGCTGCTTTTTGCGTTGATTTCGACGTCGGAAGTCCTTCCAGCAAGACTAGTTCCTGCTCATTTTCACCTTACGTACACTATTCGGATTTTTTCCCTTATTTGTCATATGTCATAGTGACAAATTTGTACTGCCTCAGTCACTTTATGTGGCGGCCGCGGAGTTGTGGGTATGTGCACGACCTCTACGCAACTCGCTGCTTGGGTTCGACAAAAAAAAAATATTTTCATGGCTCCACCTCTTTCGGGTCACTGACAATACTCACAGAGTAATAACCGCATAGAAAACAGATTCTCAAACTTGTCCGTTCGGAGTCGGCATGAAATTGGAGGTCCCTTCAACTCGTGTAAGAACAATAGCAAACACAACATTAGTGGTTGCTGAGAAGTTAGGCCCTGGCCCTCTACAGGATGTAGATATTATGATTATTATAGTCACTTTATGTGGCATTTAAGTGACCAATTCAGTACAAATCTGTCACAGTGAAATGTGACACGCTTAACTTGTACCCTGTCTATGTGTCTGGTCTTGTTCGACTCGCCTAACTCAACTGTCCCGTCAACTCACTCTTAGAGACATCAGACCTCCTTGCCAACCTCTAAACGGAGTTATTTACATAATGTTACTCCTAAAGTACTGTCCCCAGTTTAAAACCCTTGTGTTAGGAACCTAGTCGCTACCGACTTCACCATGTCTTAATTCTGCTGAACAATTTTCAGTAATTCAGTGAACTGGAGGTGTCCGTAAGACACGGGAATTTTAAGCGAAAAACTTTTTCCTACAATAAAATGGAGGATCTTTTATATTGCTGCATTGCTCGGTACGCAGCATTTTTGTGTTCTGTAGCTAGTTTACATTCGTCATCACATCATTCGCCCTGATCTCAGTGACTACAGCTTAAGATGGAATCAGGAGTACTACTGATTAAATTTCAGGTGTCCCTCTACGTCGAGCTCCTCGAGGACGATTCCTAACGCATTACCAAGAGTGTTATTTTCATCGCAGCCATGTTGGTCCGAACCTGAGCAGTGGATGCAATGTGTCTTTTCTGAGCAATGGGCAATCCGCCATCAGAACACCATACCAACAAGATAGATCCGAGTCGATGTTGGTACCGCGATACGAGCGTATCGCTACCAGGCTCGTGCCGTGGCAACGATCGATCAACACGTTACATATTTGGTTGCGAGTGAATCCATTATGTAATATCCATTTGACCTTATGGCAGTGGCCTCGCGTGAAATATTACGATGGGTGTGCGACGAATTAGCTCTTGCACTTTGCTTTAATTTTATAAATAAAGTGCACACACACAAATTGCACGAGCTCGCACCAAATTTGTGCCGTGTGGACATAACTCCGTGAATACACAGCAATGTGGTACCATTGGTTTCAGTCATGTCTGAAAATATTGTCCGAACTAAGCATTGGACAAGGAAAGTACCTACTGCAGACAAAAGAATTTAAACTTATGATGGATGACAACTAATATAAATATAATCCGTATGTGTTTGGGTTAATTTTAAGCAGAAAATGAAGTATGATGAGGTGCTTCTACCTCTCTTGCCCCTTAAAATTTTTGACAACAATTTTTGGCACTTTACGCACTTTACGGCGTTTATTCGTGAATAACTGTCAAAAAGCCTCTGAAATTCGTCAATGGGCTAGCGGTCAATCAGCTCTGAAGTTGGGCATCTCTATCATACTTCATTTCTGGTTTTAGGTATTGGGATTGCTTCAGCTAAACTTTGTGATGTTTTGATCGGCGTATGCAATGCACACTGTGCACAGACTTATAGAGACGCCAGTGCCACATAGATTTCTTCATGCGGCAACTTAGTACTCTCCACGACCAAGTTCCTGAATGCTGCCATTTCTATGACTCGTAGTCCATTGTCATTAGTATTCTCATGCAAACTATGGGAGCCTGAATACTGACTGCCGACTTATCTTCACTCTGCCTACTCAGACTACAACAATTGGCACGAAGTTCCTGTAGTGTTCCTGTAGCCTACGAGGTACGAGGTATTCAAAGGGGAATACTATTTCAACAACCGCAGCGGACTATATAAACCAGCTTCTGGTTCCAGGCTTAGGAAGACAGATTAGATCTGCTTGCGATTCTTGCTCAGCCGACTTGATGGCGCAGTTGGTTAAGCGCCTTCCCTTGGTTGGTGGGGTTCCCGGTTCGAATCTTATCTGGTTTTCAAATCTGGTCCAGTCAGCATTTTCCGTTGGGATCAAATGTTGTATTTGTCGCCTTTGTTTCTTTTGCTGAGTCAGTTGTAAGTTGCTAAATACGTCTGTGAATATGTGTGAGCTGTTGAGAACAGCTAGCGAACAACTCACACCCCCCCCCCCCCCCCCTCAACGGGGGATTAGAGTTCTATTTGAATATTCGCTAGTTACTTGAATTTTCAACTTAGTAAATAGGTTCATTTGTCACAGTCTGAAGCACTAGGTTGCAATTAAAGAATATGTGATTTTGTAAATTAATATTTTGTTATATTATTTACATTACACGAAATAAAGGGTGGTTAAATTTAAGAGCCGATGTTGATTTTGAATAAAATAGAAATTATTGTCATTTCTTTGTATTTTGATAATATTGGTATGGTTCAATTATGTATGGAACAAAATATCGGCCAAATGGCCGCCGCTATCTCAGCGGCACACCTCCATCCGGTGGTCCAAATTTCCGATTACGCTGAAGCATAATTGAGGTTCTATGCAGTTAATGTGCTGAATTATCTCATCCTTTAGCTCTTGAATTGTTGCTGGCTTATCGAAGTACACCTCTTTCAAATAACCCCAAAGAAAAATATCCAACGGCCAATTGACATCGCCACCACGAGATAACACGGCCATTGAATTTGTCGGGCAAAAGAACCATTGTTTCGTTAGCTGTGTGGCAAGTGGCACCGTCCTGTTGAAACCACATATCGTCCACATTCATATCTTCCAATTCGGGCCATAAATAGTTCGTTATGATTTCTCGATAGCGAACACCATTCACAGTAACTGCCTGACCGGCCTCATTTTGGAAAAAATACGGCCCGATGATGCCGCCAGCCCATAAACTGCACCAAACAGTCACTCGTTGTGGGTGCATTGGTTTTTCGACAATCACTCTTGGATTATCATTCGCCCAAATGCGGCAATTCTGCTTATTGACGACTCCACGGAGGTGAAAATGTGCCTCATCACTGAAGATGATCATCGACTGTTGCCATTTCTTGCCACCATTCGGACCATTGACGACGCTTGAAATGGTCAAGAGGCTTTAGTTCTTGAGTCATTTGCACCTTGCAAGTGTGTAAATGGAAGTCTTTATGCATAATGTTCATCAACGACGAGCGTGAGAGGTACAATTGTTGGGCGCGGCGACGAGTTGAGGTGGACGGCTCTTCAGCCACACTATCGCGAACAGCGGCAATATTTTCGGCAGTACGAGCTGCACGAGCATGCACTGGTGTTTTCACATCTCCTACAGCCCCGGTTTGCTCTAATTTTTGCACGATTTTTCCGATTGTGCGCACATTTGGACGATTAAATTGACCGAAAAATCACGAAGTGCACGATATGCATTTAGATTTGAACGTCCATTCTCATAATAAGCCTGAATAACTTTAAGGCGTTGCTCGATTGTGTATCTCTCCGTGGCTCAAACTGAGTTAGTCTGAAATTGAGAAATGTCAAATGAAAAGCAGAAAAAAACTTGACGTTTAGGTGTGGTTCACATTCAACATCGGCCCTTAACCAGAACCAGATCTTATCGGCCAAAAGCTATGAATTACAATATTATTGAACAATTTTCATGTAGAATCGCTCCAAATAGACTGCTCCTTTGCTAAATATTAATTTACAACATGTCATGCTCACAATTCTTTGAAGTATAGAAATAGGACTTATTTTCGATGTTGGCAATCATTTTTATGACTTAGTTAAAGTTGTAATATTAGGCCATTATTCTAATTCATGAGCTTTCAAAATTCATGAAAGGGCAGTGGTGTGGTCCTGTACAATGAAAACCTACTTAACGAATGACCGATATACCATACATTTTTTTTCAGAGGCATTAGTGTCTCAATATAACATACGAAAAAAAAGAGTTGACACTCGATATAACGAATGTGGCGAAAATAGGACATTATATTGGGTATAGCGGTTTGCTAAGAGATGGCGCAACTTGTATTATTCCATTGGAACATGCGTTGGAAAGCTAGTGTCATTGTACGTCATGACGTTAATATATGTCATTCATTTGAAGCGTGAACAATATGTCGAACTTTGTGCCTGAAAATGTGTTTTTGTGGGGAGTTCTTCTTCATTAGTTTAATGTGAAGAAAACTGCTGCCGAAAGTCATCGTATTTTGGTGGAAGTTTATGGTGTACATGCGCTAGCTGAGCGAATGATGATTTTGGCTTGACCAACCAGCCAAATCAACGGGGTAATGCTCTGTATTTGGTGGGATCAGAAGGGTATGCTGTATTTTGAGCTGCTAAAACCGGGGGAAACCATCAATGGAAAAAAAAAAAACGCCCGGAATATGCGACCAGCATGACAACGCTCGGTCCCACGTTCCTATTCCGGTTAAGAGCTATTTGGAAAACAGTGGATGGGAAGTTTTACCCCACCCGCCTTATAGCCCAGACCTTGCCCCTTCTGACTACCATTTGTTCCGGTCGCTGCAGAACGCCCTGAAATACGGTTCACATCGGAGCAGAATATCAAAAATTGGCTTGATTCATTCTTGGCTGCCAAGCCGGCGCAGTTCTATTGGGATGGCATCCACAAATTGCCAGAAAGATGGGAAAAAGTCATAGCTTCAGATGGGCAATACTTTGAATAATACTATTGGACATGTTTTACTTAAATAAACGTTAAAATTTTGAACAAAAAAAAAAAAAACTGCACGAATTAAGTTATGTACCCAAAACATTGAATTGAAAGTTAACGGTCGCATTCTATTGTGTGACAGAAGTTCGTTGAGTTTGGTACAAATGTGTCAAAATAAATTATTTATGTGTACATAAAGTATACTTTATATAAAAATAATGTATTTAATAATTATTTACTCTAAGTGTTCAAGCAATTCGAGCATGCTCGCCTCATGAAAGAACTAAACTTAATTCTAAACAAAGACAAATTTTAACATTTTAATATTTAATCACGAAGTAATGTAAGATCTTAGGAAAAAAAAATACAAAATAATATAAACGATTGAAAAATGTTGACTACGAATGAAATACAAAATATGGACGAATGACGTATGGTGAATGATCAACCAGAGTGTCTGTTTTATAAACAATGAAAAGTGTATGGAAAAGTAAGAAGAGAAATAGTTGCTGATTGCTGAATATAAATGTGAATCGGAACATGAAGAGCGATCTAACATATTTGAGAGTTGTGGCACTGACTGAATGTTGGTAGGGTGACAAGAGCCTTATTGTTATGATGAGTAGAAACAATCACTCCCGAAAAATCACAGAACTCGTTGCTAAGAATTTCGATGTTCGTGAAAGTTGCTATCGCTGAATACGAATGTAATGGAAATTTGTTATCATTTTCAACAACAAGTAATTTAGGTTGGCATTACGATTCCGTACGGATTCTGTGATAGCATTTTCTCGTACTTCGTATGATACTTCCTGATTTACTTAATGTTTCGTAAAGGGTGATGTTTTAAAAGCTATAGGAAAGTTTTTCAAAAAAAATTCAGAAAAATGCATTAAATCTTTATTTAATCGATAGTACGGTCCATATAATTTAATGTTTGAAGATTATTTCATGCAAATGTTGAACTTGACTGCGCCTCAAATGGTCCATCCGCTTAGTTCAATTTTGGCATACTCTTTCCAACATTTCGGCCGGTATCTCACGAATAAATGCTTCAATGTTGTCTTCCAATGAGTCAATTGAAGCGGGCTTGTCTGTATAGACATGAGCTTTAACATAGCCCCACAAAAAATAGTCTTAAGGCGTTAAATCGCACGATCTAGGCGGCCAATTGACCGGTCCCGAACGTGAAATAAAATGAAATCGCCTCTCAATAGGTCCATAGTTGCGCGTGCTGTGTGGCATGTGGCACCGTCTTGTTGAAACCACATGTCATGCAAGTCAAGCTCTTGCATTTTGGGCAAAAAAAAAGTTGGCTATCATCTCACGGTAGCCCTCACCATTCACAGTTACGTTACGATTCGCATCATCTTTGAAGAAGTACGGTCCAATGATGACACCAGCCCATAAACCGCACCAAACTGTGATTTTTTCTGGATGCATTGGTAGCTCTTGCAATGCTTCTGGCTGATATTCACTCCACAATCGACAATTCTGCTTATTTACGTACCCATTGAGCCAAAAAAGAGCTTCGTCTTAAACTGACCATAAAATGGGAGAAGCGCGCGATGAACTTTCTTAACAGAGCACGCACATTTTGATAGTAAAATTCAATAATATGCAAGCGTTGTTCGTTTGTAAGACGATTCATGGTTAAATTATAGACCAAACTGAAGACGTTTGACAGTGAAACAAAACACGAAACGTGCGTCAGCTGTTTAAAGCAGTGTTGCGAAAAAGATAATAGCTAAAAAATCACCCTTTGCAATGTTAATTTGTCGATATTACGAATTTTTCGATTTAACAAACACACGTCGACATTATGTCATTCGTTAAACATTTACTGGACAGATTGCTCTTTTGAAATAAATTGAAAATACGGCGTAACATTAAATTTTTACTTCTGAACACCTCCGTGCAAGAGTACGCGCGTGGGCAAATTCAAGAATCTGTCGCCACTTTGCCCGTGAATTCGATAATTGGTTGTCATTCCCTAAAAATTGGCGAACTTTCCGCCATTTTGGTGGTGGATCCAGGAACTTTTTGAAGTATGTGAGAAACACGAAGGAATTCAATTTCGACTAGACTCTTATTTTTTACAGCTCAATGCCGCCATGGACTAGGGGTTAAAATGTCCCAGGTTGGATATCTCTACCCTCCATTATCTCTGACCACAGCCTTAAACGGAGACCTTTTAGTGGATTGTATCAGGAGTCGAGTGTTTCCAAGGCCATACAACTGCAACAAGAGCGCTTAAAAATTACACAAATACCACTGACTTGACGACCGAAAGTGAGAGGTTTGTTTTTTTACACCTCAGGACAACAAGAGTACTGACTGCATTTTTGAGAAAAAACATGTCCAATTTCGTTCTGCCTGAATTTTTGAATTTGATTTTTTAGATCAGGTACGTGTTGCAAAACTTCACGAGAAAAAAATTAAAACTTCGTAAAGTTCACCCGCTGAATTGTTTAACACTACATCACATGCGGAGTGCATAACCTCTGTAGCGCCAATAAACGTTTAAATAACGCAAACATTGAAATGCAACCGTTTAGCTGAGAGAAAACACAACCACACCCACAGCAGATTCCAAACTTTAGGATAATCTAACGAAATTTCAGCGTAAATCCTCTCAATATTCGCCAATCCAAATAACGACTGAAAACATGTGCACAATCCTCTGCGAAACTTTAGTGGTAAACACTGCCCCCTGGAGGCGGGTACTTTAGTATCAGGTGCCTTTATCATGACAGCTCTGTGTGTTCCTCCGCCGGGATATCAACTTTGGCATTTTTTGCTTTGTTTCAACTATCCCTTGAGGCAGCTTCAGTCAACATCGAAACTTTTGTTTTTAGTAGAGAACGAACGCCATGAAGGAGAATTTGTTGATGGACCATTAAAACATATTTTTTCACTCTGTTTTCAGGCAGTGCATAACAGGGCAATTTTAAGGGAAAATTACGATAGGTGGGGCATTCTTTCCGTGGTGTACGAAAGCAGTGAAAGCTGCGGGGCAGGGTTGCTACGCTATCGTTATTTGACCCTTTTCTGACTCCCACAGACCATGACACGACTTCCTTTTTGACACTCTTGGAGACTCGAGTTCTTAAATGAAATTTATATTTTTTTTCCACGAAACATTCGGGTGGGGTTTTCATGAACAATTGAATACAACACACCATCTCTTCTGCCTCACATCACAACCGCAATCTGAACAGCCATCAGCGCTCTTTTCTTTCGTGGGCAAGATATGCCATGTCACTTCACTTCAACGTTGGCTGCGAGAGAGTCAACACAAAGAAGCGGGAAACCAACCACCAATCAACGAAGTAGGTCTTCACTAAGAATAATGTCAAAAAATGACATTCACTAACACATCTCCTCTTCTTTCAAACAAAACCGTGCACATATAGGAAGACTTCAAATGTGATGTCCAACTTTTGAACAGAGCTCATGCCAAGTCGTAAAATCGAGATTCTCCGACACGATGTAGGTTCGCACATGGATTTTTGTGCCTCCACTAGATTTGTTCATGATCATGAACCGGGCATGGTCCAGGTCCAGTGGAGACTGCATGTAAAGGTTCTTCTTCCGATATGGACTTCCGAACATTGACAGTTGATAGTGAATATATTGTTGAAACTCCATCTGCCTGTTGCACCAAATTACCTGGCGGCCGTGGCGTTGTAGGTTGGTGCGTCGACCACTACGCACTGGAGCCTAGGTTCGACAGCAAAAATAATTTTCACCCAAAGTGTTTTCCAGTCTAGAAAAAACTTCTCAAATTTGCCGTTCGGAGTCGGCATAAAACTGTAGGTCCCATCCACGCGTGAGAGAACAGCTGGGAAGCTAGGCCCTGGTGTGACAGCAACATTTTGATCGGCAGCCAAATGTCGAAGCATAAAGGTAGTGCTCCCTAATGATATAGAAATATCAACACACAAGTTGTATCTTGGCGTAAACTGCACGGAAAAGTTAAAGTTCCACAGTCATTCGAAACTGATCCTTAAGAAGGCCAACCTAGGCTTCCACGGCATCTATCCCTTGATGCGCAAGCAAAATGGATTAAGCCAGAGGCCAAAACTGCTGCTATACAAGCAGCTCATACGGCTGATCTTAACGTACGTCTTCCCAATCGGGCACACCATCTCTAAGATCAGCATGGCCAAGCTCGGAATTTTCGAGAGAAAAATACTGCGATATGTACCGGACTCACCTTCGACAGGGACCGTCAAAGGCGCCACAGTGACAATAGGGCTTACGACCAAGCACACATCATCCCCCTGCAACATTACATGGTGACACTGTTCAGTAAGCAGCTACTAAACATCAACAACCATCCTAACGAGGAAATCAGGAACCTGAGAAACACAATCCCCGGACAACGCTATCTCAACGCGTTAAATCTGCTAAACGAGCAGAACTTTTCAACGATGTTGAACAACGAGCTGCATGGATTCTACCAGAGCAGCGATAGCAATCACCATCGAGGCTAAGTCGGCTAACACATCACCACCCCATCCCAAAACGACCGCCGTGGACACACGGACTTGAACAACCCCATGTAAGCACCAGCCATTAAATCGCTAAGCCCTGGCCTCCACAGGCTGTAGTGCCGCCCATATTATATTATTTTTTTTTTTGTCGGAGGTTTGTGTAGGAGTTACACTGGAGCACTCAGACTCAAAAACTGGTCCATTGTACTGCCAGTGAGCAACCTACTCTTGCTTTAATAGGCGCTTCTGTGATGAGGGTCCCTACGTCATCAGCTCTTACCACTTCAGCATCAAAAACCTGGCACATGATTCGAGAAAAAGCCGGACAGTAACCAGTGTTGGGACTTCAAATTTTGCCAAAGTGTAGTACAAAATGAGTGGTAGATTTGAAAAAACCGTGGTAGATCTCGTTTACATGCACAATTTCCAAGAAATGTTGCATACTCCGTGAATGCAGTAGCAGTCGTAATGAAGAGCAGTCGTTGCTAAAAACCCTTCTCTGTCAGTTTTTGCACATAATTTCCTTTGAAGTTGTGTTTTGAGATGGGTTTCAAAAACAAGAAACAACAACAAATGGCATAAAAAGGAAGAATTACAATGTGTGGTCGATTTTGCATTTTGGGTAGTAGATGTGGTTGGCGTACAAATTTCTCTAAACCTACCAAAATTGTGGTAAAGTTCGAACACTGACAGTAACAAAGGAAGTGCTCTGCAGTGTCGTCGTCTTCTCCATAGGCGTCACAGAGAGCTTCGTCGCTTAGGCGAACAGGACTTAGATGTTTGGCGAAGGGGTTGTGCCCCGCGGGAGCATGTGCATCCTGGAGGATTATGCCACCTCCGATTGTGTTCTCGAGAAGCCCAAACATCGATGGAAGCTGCAACCAAGGATGCAGGGAGACCCAGCGCAGGTCCTGAGAATGTCTGCTCTGATCCTTGTCTAGCAAGTTCATGGGCGATATCATTTCCAGCGATCCCGTGGTGATCCGGGACCCAGACAAGTCTTAGATTAGGCCAGGTCGGTGGGTAGACGTGGCGGAGCCACACCACACTCCAGTTAGACTAGGTCCAGTTGGACCCATTGTGATGCATAACCTTTCAGTCTCACTTGTGTACTGTTGCTGGTGTTGTTGCTCTTGTCTATCCAGCCATCCACAGATCATGAGGATATCTGATATTTCGTGAAGGTCTTAGAGGGCCAATCCTCCCAGTGTTCTTTGTCTCAATAGGCAGAGACAGAGTGGGAGGTATCCTCAATTCCCTCTTCATGTGATGTCATGGCTAAGTCCCATTTTGTGGTCCCAGATGATTATGGCCTGCTATAGCTCGGACTACCATCTGCAGCAACCTTCTGCTGCACTGGAGGAGTATGTCGGCCTTTGTGCTGTTGAACCTAGGCCATATCATTCGAGAGGTCTCACATGTTTGAAGAGAACTCCATTGGTCATTAATGATTTTATTGTCCACCTTCATCTTGATATCAGAGGAAAAGAAAGAGAAGTCTTAGAAGTATCACTGCCGATCAAATTCAGAGAGGACTTGCAATCCTGAACTATCCTAGAATTGGTTAAATGATTGAGCAAGGGCTTAAGAACAGCTTGGCTGTCACTACACACACAGATATTTTTCGTTCGTGGCCATTAGGATCGCATACGTTTCCGCTTGGAAAACCGACGCAAATCTGCCTTATGCGGTGTGCAGTCGAATGTTGTCGTCCGCCACGAAGGCGCCAGCGCCAGAACATTCATTGGTTTTGGAGCCAGCCCTGAAGATTCGACTGCACTTCATTCCTTTCTCAGATTCTGTCCGGAGCCAGTCATGAGTGTGGGGAAAGTCTACTTTATCTGGGTACCGGTGTCCGTGCGTTAGACGGCGTATCCATAAAACTGGGGCAAATGAAATGCGGTGCGCAAGGTCCTCGAAATTCCAGTGCGTCTCATACCAAAGACTGATTCTCTTAAGACATATGATGGCCTTGAGAGTGTATCCCATGCTGTAAATATCAAGCAGGGGGAGATTCAGCAGTGCATCAAAAGCCGAGTCAGGCGTACTAGGGAAGGCCACTATGCAGCCGAGACAAACCGTGCTTTGAAGCTTACTGAAAGCAGCAGTTACGTATTTACGAGAAGGCTTATTCTTACAAACGGCCGATGAATAGGAGATAGAGAGGGGGGCTAATCATAGTCGTGTAGATCCAGATGGATATCTTTGATGATAGACCCCAAGACTTACCGAGAATCATCTTACATTGCCAGAAAATCGACCGAGCCTTGGTGATTTTTGAGTCAATGTGTTTTCTATCGAGAGTAACTCCCAGAGAAAGGGATGGTGACGCCTTTTAGTTTCAGTTGAATCAGATCAGTCAATGTCCTCCTCCTCGTGAAGAGAACAGCCGCTGTTTTAAGAGGATTGACTGAAAGCGCATTCCCGATACACCACTTGGGACGATCACGTCTAGAGCTGCCTGCCCTTTGGGGCACATATCCGCTAGGCACGATCCGGCAGAGAGTACGGCTACGTCCTCCGCATAGCCCTGGGCGTAGATGTTAAAGTCATTGAGGGCATCAAGGCGGCCCCAATCAGCGCTCTGCCACCGTTGATTGGGGTCGCCTTGGAGCTCTCAATGACTTTACACACTGTCTCCCAGTCTTGCCAATTTCAAAGTTCTCCGCCACTAAACTAAAGCACCTCTTACCTTGTTTTGTTCTCGTTTACCTTGTGACTAGCTCTTTACTATTCAAATGCTGTGAAAGCGTTTGTACAAGCTGGGAATGCGCAACGAGGTCAATGTCACTTAGAGAAGGTATTCTGCCGGTGCGTGTTATTTATCTGGATTGGAAAATGGTCCGCATGTCTCGAATGAGTCAGTTGACCTGCACACTCTGATCATGTGTGTACAAGCGTCAAGAAAGGCAGACAGAAGTAAGTAAAGTAGACGTGGAGAGCCAGATTGTATTTTGTATTCGTCCACCGCGTTGTCTATGGTCGCCCGGCTTCAATTCTTGCGTCAGCACAATATTTTACGGATGTAGGCGCAAATTCAACTGGAGAGTAAGCCGAGTTGACTCTCTGGCGATGCCCAATTAAGCAGATCGGTTCCGAACCGACATTTGTGGATCCTCCATATCACACAGCCGCTTTGTTTGTCCGACCATTTTAAGTCCGTCCTCGAAAGGACCTTAACCATGGACCCTGACCATTGAAATCAGCAAGCTATGTTGGCACACTTAACACAGAATAAGCTGCGTACTTGACGCACCCCACTTGGGGTGCCATAACTCACAAGAACTGCCAAGCAAGAGCGGCCACCTTGCACGAACACAGCGTGAACAAAACAAACGAGAGAAAACCCCGAGTGTCCAGAAGTAAAACACACACAATGCGTGGATGACAACACGCACGAAATTAAATACACTTTCCTCGCTTCAATTTAAACTCGGCATGGGCTCATGCAGGCCAAGGATTAAGGGTCAGCTCATCTCTTATGTCCAAGCATCAATCATTCAAAATTAATATCCTTCAATAACCAACCCACAATTCAGTAATGTAATTGAATTGATACGCCTTCATTATGATCACATTACGGAAAGCGCCCCCAGGTTCACCCCTCCGACGTCCCGCACTCTGTGGCACGTTACCGATCCCAGATGGGGGCAGAAATATTCAATTCAATAAAAAATTACATCGGCACACTTATTTCAGATGAAAACATCCGTCTTGAAACCCGAACCCGAACCCATTCCGCTTGACCCCAAACTAGACGACGTCGGCCCACAGGCACGCACAAAGGTCAGCCGACAACAAATTTGAGATGTTCCCCGCCCCCTCGGAGAAATGATGGATTACAGGCATATCTTATAGCAGGACACAGCAGAAAAGTGTTAACTCAACACAAAACGTTCGGCCTTTCGTTCGTTCGGAAGGCCGTCGCCCGCCGTCCAGCAGAAGTTGGTGTTTGCCAGCCACGAAGGGATGGCCCAGTCAGTGGGGAGTGGGTGGCGAGGCCGGTTGAATGAATAAGAGACAATTACCCCGAAAACGTGGTCCCCAAGCAAATAAAATCGAAGGAACCCAACGACGAAAAAAAAACTTTCAAAAGTGACGATAATGGTGGAAAATGTTCAACGATGGCCGAAGAGCGAGTGAGGAACCCAAACGAGGGAAAAAAACAACAAAAGCACTGGGAGGCGGCCATTCATGAAACGGCACAAATGGAACTTTTCCTTGGCTTCCTCGGGCAATCTTAAAGCGTTAATCGCACCCCTCCTGTTGTCAACACAAACATCATCCCTTCGCCGGGCCACACGAAACGCTGCGATTTCCAACCTTTGCGCTTGCCACTCCCCTCTGGGGTAGTCCTGCGATTGATCTCAGGGGATTTGCTCGAAAGTTAATGAATTTTTTGCTTTCGATTCCTTTGAAATTATTTTAAGCAGTCTGTGTGGGCATCTGGATGGAAGAGATGTGATTTGAATATCTGAAGGAAGGTGGCAGGTCCTGAGAATCCGCGTCGGGGGCTCATTTAGTCAGACAGAACCGATGCAGGTCAGTTCGCACGATTCTTGAGACCGAAGTCAACGGGGGCGTGGGCAATGAAATGTTAATCACATCTGACTGAGAGCGCAGTTGGGGTGGGTGAACGTAATGGAATTTCTGGCCCATTGCATGCACGGAATATTTCGAGTAATCCTCGGCTGTTTCTGGACGGCGTTCGGATGGGACTGAGTTGGAAAAATTTAACTTGTCTAAGCAGAGGCGGTGCGGTGCCTTATCTGTTGGTCTGGAAGCGTCTGGATAATTGGGAGCAACGCTAATGAATGCTTCCGCAAAGCACGGCGCACATTAAGAAGGGAAATTCCACAACTGAACCTGGAAATTGGTTTTGGTCGTAAACAGACACATGTTAAGGGGAAACACTGCCTTTGCCGATACTTACTTTGTCGATATGACTTCTTCTGGGGTTCCGGTGTGGTGTGGAGGCATAGATTGTTGCTAGTAAGCCCGGTGTTGCTTGTCACCCTATTTTAGGGTATTTTATAGAGCCGATTGGAGAGTGAAATTGTAGAGCGCGTATGCTTAATTGTTGCGTGTAATTTAAATGTTTGTTGTTTTTATTACGGAACTAGCAAACCTAAGTACGCTGAGCTGAGCGCTTTTGCAAGGGTTTGAGACGTAAAATTATTTCTATTCGTCAGGCTTGAGAAATGCTGTAACTTAAGAGAAAAACTTTGAAAACACTTTTTCGTGTTTAGAACGTTTTACGTTTGATTCTAATTATTTCTTATAAACTTGGCATCTTGTGCACACTCGTGCATGTAGAGGATTGTCAGTGCATGCGTAAATAACTAGCGGACCGGTCGAACTTCGTCCCTCTTCAATTTAACGTCCTCAGATAAACTCTTCTGGTTTGCCAACACCCGAGCAGTTAACGTACACCTAACCGTGCGAATAAACATGGAAATTCGAGATCACTCCCTCAGACTGCCAGCGATGGGCCTTGCGATTTATTGATTGTCTCTCATCTGATATTGCCTTTGATGATCGTCGCTGGAAGCACATTGTTTATCAGTTTCTTGACGGACAGCCGCGTACCTTTGGTCAATTTCGAACGATTCAGATTATGATAGATCCCGTCTTCAGCTGTAAATTATGTTGTAAGTCCCTGGCACATGAATCGAATTCAAGCATTCCGTCGGATAGTTGGTCACCTTATCAACTATCCGATCCGGTCACCTTATTAACGGATTTCTACGAATAAGGGTCTCCAGCGATTTGACTTTGAATAATGAAAATCAAGCTTTCGACGTGCTTGTTCTTCGGTGATCGATTGAAACATTACTGCATCGCACTGCTTGCATACTACAGACAATGTATGCAAGCGAAGGTCTAGACGTGCACAAATCCGCTGGCCCGGAAGGTATTCCCTCTAATCTTTTGAAGAGGTGTTCTTCTGCGCTAGCAAAACTACTTCCCACGCTATCCTACTCAGGTGGAAAACAGCATTTGTCCAGTTCATCCCTAAAAAGGGCCAATCTTCGTCACCCACCTCGCACCGACCCATAGCACTTACGTCCCTTCTTTGTAAGGTCATGGAAACTCTGATAAATCGTCAGCTTATGAAATATCTTGAATCACGGAAGCTTCTTAGTGACCGGCAGCACGGTTTCCGCAACAACTGGTCCACTGGTGATCTGATAGCTCATCTCACCGCGAAAGCAAGATCGTTGCGCTTGATATTTCCAAGGCATTTGACAGAGTTTGGCATCAAGCCCTCTTGTCGAAAATGCGTGCCTATGGTACCGATGAATCTCTGCTTCTATGGATTAGAACTTAACTTTCGAACCGTTCAATTGAAGTTGTTTTGGATGGGTTCAAGTGTGACGTCCACCAAATAAATGCTGGTGTTCCCCAAGGCTCTGTTCTGTCTCCGAAACTCTTTCTAATCTCTTATCCAATCCATTCCTCCGCTGATGACAGCACCCAATCAGATTTTCATATTCGTTCAAGGACTCACGCTCTTCGGCCAAAGATTTGGAACGGCGGCGTATGTAAGCACATTTAATTCCGATCTTGACAGCATAATAAACTGGAGAAAGAACAACCGAGTGGAATTCAATGCTTCAAAAACTCAATGCTGTCTGCTGTCATTCAAGCGAAGTGAGCCATTATCCATGAATGAAATGAAAACCGTAAAACGTTCCATCCTTGGTGTGCGATCAGAGGACATCCCTCCGTGTCCTGTATTAGGCTAATTTTATCGAGATAGAGGAATAAAAAATGTGACGCACTCTTTCATGGTACAAAGTGTTTGGGTAGTAGGCCCCAGAGATCAGACTGTTCGAAGAAGTCATAGCTCGTGCAATGTGCCTTCTGATCAGCAAACGCGCACTGCTACCGACTCAACCACTGTTGACTCCCCGATTAAAACTATTAAAGCAGTTCATCAATACCGTCCGGGAAAAAACAAAGGATCGCAAGCAATAACTAAGGATCGATGCCCTGGACTGAATTTACTTCATCTGAGTGCTACCAATCTGCGATCACGCATCGGCTACCAAATTTACGAGTTCATCGTCTACTGGTGTAGGCCTCCCTTGAGAATGATCCTCTGGGATGGCTTATCAATGTCCGGGTGGGGCAGCGAATACTTCTCGATCTTGCTCGCTTTTACAACACCGTCATACTCATGCGAAGGAAAAGCCTCGAATCAAGCGGAAGTGAAAATTCCTCACCACCTTTCTTCACTCGCTCATAAACCCATAAGATAAGTTTTCACGGCTTTTCTTTTTTTTATTTTCTCCATGCCCTATGCACCAAGTTCTATCTACGCTGTGGATGGTTCCAGCTATGACTTGCGTCGGCTGTACTTTGGAGAGTTACGGATCTCCACAACATCATGCCATCTGCAAAGCCGCTAATTCCCACTAAAACAACAGGAAGATCAAGGTCATGGAACCATCATTGGAAGAACTTGGAACAACAGAAATAAAAAAAAAGGAAAAGGAGCACTTCCCCACAGGATTCGAACCTGAGTCCCAATGATCTCAGCTAGAGCTAGAGCTAGGCTAGATCTGGACTAGAACCACCGAGCTAAGAACGCCACTAGATGATCTAAGACTAGTGAGGTAACACTACGCTCCCCATTAATGTACACAAATCTTAATTTGAAGGTAGGCGAAAATCCTTAAGGCCTTTGGGCCTAATAAGCTTCGCGTCCATATCAAAACTAACTTATTCTGCCTGTTATCGAGTGTGTGCCAGGCATCGAATTCGCATCAGTGATAGTGCCGTCACTGGACCTAATTGAAAAACCAGGTAAAAGCGTAACTTAGCTTTCACCGGGATTCCAACCAGGCACCTCATTAACCAGGCACTTAACCTGTCTGGAAGATCTACGAATGCAGGCAGATGTAAATTAGTATTCAATTGGAAGTTTCGCCGTTCAGGCGAAGAGTTACGTACAAGCGTCCAGACCAAATTGGTCACCGCTTTCTGCAGAGCAAATTAGCAAACAAAGTTAAATCAACCTAATCTAGCAGCACCCTGGCATGGCTCAAGTTTATTCACGACTCTTCAGTCCTTGCCGCACATTGAGAAAACCCCGTCCATCTTACGCAATTCAAATCAATTGATCCAACTTAAGCTACTTTTGAATGAAACTCCAGCCAGGCAGCGAGCGCTTCAAGTGAATCCTTTGTGTCGCACTGAATCGACGCAATCATTCGTCATTCAGAGAAAGAGAGATTCTCTTCAAAGAAAAATGCTCATTTTTCACGTTGACAAGATTTTTCTTTTCTCGTGCACCGGAAGCTCTGTCGCAATCACCTGCACATTCCACGTAATAATTTTCAATGGAATTACGAAAAAAAAAAACACATTCCATGGATAGATGAATGAATTTGAGCAAAAGGAAGTGGGGAATGAAAATAAAAGGAGAAGGAAATGTTCTATCCCTCTGAATAGGGGATAACGAATGCTTGACTTAGCGGTACGTGTAAGGAAATGGTTCAGTGTTTTCGTTTCGTTTTCGCACGTCTCCGCTTGATCACGCTCTCTTGAGTTTGCTGCCATGGCAGTTGAACTCAAATCTGAAACTTGAAACTCGAAACGTAAAACGTGATGAACAGTGAGACGTGTGTGGGTGTGGAGGCCTTTAACCGGTGAATACGAAGTCCACCACGTTGTGCTCGGGGACACTGAAAAGGAATGAACTTCAATGCTTTTTCGACAAATGCGTGCTGTCGTGAATGCACAAGAAACTTGATCTCGTTTTCGTTCACACTCTGTTACGGGAACCGATTGCTTTTGTGCAGTCCTTTGCATTGAGAACTGAGTACAAGACTAAGCGATGACTTTGAAAAGAAAATGCCGTGGAACTCTTTGCGTTTCTCTTCGAAGGTCCTCGGACGGTTTCATGAGCAGTCGTCAGTGCTACTTTTGAACACGTTCTCCCTTCAAATTTGCAAACAAAGTGATTAAATCGTTCAATATGCATTATTTGTTCATAATTCACTTCGAATTATGTGACGGCAGTAGCACAGTCGAGCTGGAAATACAATTTGGTCGCGGAGCTGGACAAACTGCCTGAACCGCCGCACCTGCAATTTGGGTCTTGTATTCATAGAGTCGCATCTGAAAGACGGCTGGGAACTTGTATTACAGTCAGTCTCACGCAGAGAAGCGCTAGACCGCACGGCCTTAGCAGAGGTCTGCATCTCCTGCCTGAGCACCTAACCCCCGCTCCCACTACATTTACCCCCATAGTAGACTTTGACAACTCGGCACAGTGCCGGTTTCCACACACAGAGAGCACTAGAAAATCTCAGAATACCAACTGTTTCGGACTGAGTTTTGACCGAAATAGGATGATTTGCCAACCCACTTGTATGGGGACTTGAACTTGGTCTTGGACTTCATCTACGTTATAAGCTTTATTGCTTGATAACACATCCTTTCAGCTTTACTTAACAATTGCGAGTGACTCTTCCATCAGAAGGAAAATCTCTTTAACCCATTCAACAGCTGTTTTTCATACACTATCTACTGGAGATCAATTTTTAACTTATCCTACTTAAGGCATTGTTACTTCACTTGTTATTAATGGTTATTGATTTTAAGGGCCGATGTTGAATGTGAAGTAAGTAAGTAAAGATACACAATCGAGCAACGCGTTAAAGTTATTCAGGCTTATTATGAAAATGGGCGTTCAAATCAAAATGCATATCGTGCACTTCGTGATTTTTTCGGTCGTCTCTATCTTCGATCGTCTAAAAGTGCGTACAATCGGAAAAATCGTGCAAAAATTTGAGCAAACCGGGTCTGTAGGAGATGTGAAAACACCAGTGCATGCTCGTACAGCTCGTACTGCAGGAAATATTGCCGCTGTTCGCGATAGCGTGGCTGAAGCGCCGTCCACCTCAACTCGTCGTCGTGCCCGACAATTGCACCTCTCACGCTCGTCGTTGATGAACATTATGCACAAAGACTTGCATTTACACGCTCACAAGGTGCAAATGACTCAAGAACTAAAGCCTCTTGGCCATTTCAAGCGTCGTCAATGGTCAGAATGGTGGCAAGAAATGGCAACAGTGGATGATCAATTTTCGAAGAAAATCATCTTCAGTTATGAGGCACATTTTCACCTCAGTGGATTCGTCAATAAGCAGAATTGCCGCATTTGGGCGAATGATAATCCAAGAGTGATTGTCGGAAAACCCATTGCACCCACAAAGAGTGACTGTTTGGTGCGGTTTATGGGCTGGCGGCATCATCGGGCTGGCGGCATCATCGTGAAATGATAACGAACTTTTTATGGCCCGAATTGGAAGAAATGTGGTTTCAACAGGACGGTGCCACTTGCCTCACAGCTGGCTCTTTTGCGCGACAAATTCAATGGCCGTGTTATCTCACGTGGTAGCGATGTCAATTGGCCCCCAAGATCATGTGATTTGACACCTTTGGATTTTTTTCTTTGGATTTATTTGAAAGAAAAGGTGTACGTCGATAAGCCAGAAACAATTCAAGAACTAAAGGATGAGATAATTCGGCACATTAAAGGCATGGAACCTCAATTATGCTTCAGCGTCATCGAAAATTTATACCATCGGATGGAGGTGTGCCGCCGAGGTCGCGGCGGCCATTTGGCCGATATTTTGTTCTATACATAATTGAACCATACCAATATTATCATAATAAAAAGAAATGACAGTAATTTCCTAAATAATTTGTGTTTTATTCAAAATCAACATCGGCCCTTAAAATTTAACCAACCTTTTCATCACAATTTGCTTTTAAACAAGCTGAAGTCTTTGGGATTCCATTCGTCAATGTTAGAGTGGTTTTTGCATTTACTTAAAGGACAGGAAGCAATCGATATTTTTAGATCTCGAGTAATAAGAGTTACATCGGACGTTCCACAAGGTAGTCATGTGGGGCCTTTACTCTTTCCTTTCTCCATAAACGATTTTCACGAAATTTTCAAATATTGTAAAAATTAAATTATAACATTCGCAGTAGACTTTAAACTGTGTTTATCTAAAAATCGTCTAACTGATTGTAATCATTTCCAATTGGATTTGGATACACTAGTGGAATGGTGCAAGTACAATGAACTAGAGCTGAACATTCAAAAACGTAATATTTTTACCAAACGAAACCGCGAGGTTCTATCAATTTTCTCCGAACCTACCACACATTTCCACGGTTTCTGATAAAACTCATTAAATCCTCTTCGAGTTCATCCGTCCGTGAGAGGTTGTGAACCCGGATACGCCTACAGCGTGTTTATTTTCTCATTTTGTAACTTTATATTTTCTGGTGTTCTCACACTATTACGTCCTGTAAACAAAACAACAGTTCTGGGGGCCATTTAAAAATTAAGAGCGAGTGGCATTTCTTTTGGCGTGCACTTATAAATTGAGAGCGAGGGACTTGGAAATTGAGAGGGAAACCACATCAAGCTCGTTGAAAACGGCCTATTAAGGTTGCAGTGAGCCGGTTTCGGATCAGTGGAAGCGAAGCATACCACTTGGTTTTCTGAAAAGGCTTTTGGGATATAACTAGTCTTAAGTCCATCTATTGTTCGTTAGTCAGGCCGTATTTAGAATACTCTTCCATCATTTGGGTTTCCCCATATAATACACTGGAACTCAGATTCGAAAGAGTGAAAACAGACAGCAACAAATTAATACTGTTTATTTGATGTAATCTATGAGATGCAAAATCGGAAGATGATCCTTAGTCGCGCAGCAAAAATCTGATGTGTAAAGCGATACTGAAAGTTAACACTTAGAGAACGATTTGTTTTGTGTACTCTGTGATGGAAAATAATATAAAAAAATAATATATTGTTAATTTGTGCAATTTTTTCTTCAAAATTTGAACGTTTATTTAAGGAAAATATGTCCAATAGTAGTATTCAAAGTATTGCCCATCTGAAACTATGACTTTTTCCCATCTTTCTGGCAATTTGTGGATCCCATCAAAAAATAACTGCGCCGGCTTGGCAGCCAAGAATGAATCAAGCCAATTTTTGATATTCTGCTCTGATGTGAACCGTATTAAAGTGAGGGCGTTCTGCATCGACCGACACCGACAAATGGAAGTCAGAAGGGGCAAGGTCTGGGCTATAACGCAGGTGGTGTAAAACTTGCCGTCCACTGTTTTCCAAATAGTTCTTAACCGGAAGAGCAACGTGGGACCGAGCGTTGTCATGATGCTCGCATATTCCGGGCGTTTTTCGGCTACTGTTCTCTTCAAACGGATTAATTGTGTTCTATAGCGTTGTCTATTGATGGTTTCACCCGGTTTTAGCAGCTCACAATACAGCACACCCTTCTGATCCCACCAAATACAGGGCATTACCTTCGTGCCATGGATATTCGGCTTTGCCGTTGATTTGGCTGGTTGGCTAAGCCACTTTTGGCACGTTCGCTCAGCTAGCGCATGTTCACCATAAACTTCCAACAAAATACGATGACTTTCGGTGCCAGTTTTCTTCATATTAAACTAATGAAGAAGAACTCCCCGCAAAAATACTTTTTCAGGCACATATTTCGACTTATTTGAGTCAACAAAAAGTATTGTTGTTTACGCTTCAAATGAATGACATATATTGAAATGAAGTACAATGACAGTAGCTTTCCAACGCATGTTCCAATGGAATAATACAAGTTACGCTATCTCTTAGCAAACCAATCATAATAGAAATAAATTCTCGCAGGCGACGACGCAATCCGTAGTCGATCATTTGTGTTTTATTTGTTGCGTTAATTTTGCGCAGTTTTTTGTTGACTCCCAACACCAACTTCTGATCTACGCAGACGGGTCTAAGCTAGACCACCAGGTAGGCTCAGTGGTCTTCTCGACGGATTTCAACATTTCTAATTCTGACCGTCTCCCATATCACTTGTGTATCTTCCAGGCTCAAGTGTTAGCGATCAGAGAAGCGCGTGAACCTGCCCTTATGGTATATCCGCGGCTATCTGAATCGACAGCCAAGCCCTAAAAGAGGCGAATCTTCGTCACCCAGCTCGTACCGAACCATAGCACTTACGTCTTTGTAAGTTCATGGAAACTCTGACAGCAGCTTATGAAATATCTTGAATCGCGGAGGCTTCTTAATGACCGAAAGTGCGGTTTCCGCAGCAACAGGTCCACCGGTGATCTGATAGCTTACCTCACCAAAAAGTGCAACCAATCTTTGCACAATGCAGGTGAAAGCAAAATCGTTGCGCTTGATATTTCTAGGGCATTTGACAGAGTTTGGCATCACGCTGTCTTGTCGAAAATGCGTGCCTATGGTATCGATGAATCTCTACTCCCTCTTCTGGGTTCCAAGCCACAGCAACATAGATGGAAATGAAATTGCCGACCAACCGGCCAAGCAAGGAGCTTCCGGCAACGCACCCACTAAATTGGTGTGCCCCCAAATCAGCCACCTCAAATACATCATCTAACAACTCTTCCTGTCCTTAGCTAGCAGAAGGTGGACTATATCAAAAGCAGGACTGATAACTTCCTCGAAAGAAACCACTCCGAAATAGCTAGAGTCATGGCTGTAAGCACGGGGCACTAGCCCACAGGCATCCACGCTGCTAGACTAGGAATACCATTCAACATACACCGTCGCCGTTGCCTCGACACCCTCAGACTTAAGTCCGCCTCACGTTCTTGGTGACTGTCTGGCACTATCCAAATGGAGACATATCGTGTTGGGCAAACTTGGGACCTCTCCGGCATCGCTACTCAAAGTAAAACGAACATAACCAAATTCCTCAGGTCCACAGGTTGGAGTTAGCTTATCCAAACCAGCCAGGTCAAGGAGGTGTGGTATCAAAACGGCGCACAGTGCGGTAGTTAGCCTGATTGACTCCAATCGGGTAGAAACTTAAACCAGCCCACCAACCAGTCGGAGGAGGATACGCAGGAGAGTAACCTTGAGATAGTTCAAGTAGCCAAACCCATGGATGTTTTGATTAGAGGACACTAAATATTGACCATGGTAGCTTACTTATGAGATGAGCATTTTTCCTAATTGCTTGGTTAATGACACGCTGAGACTTTAGTTTTTGCGATATCGTCTGAACTCTCACGCCTTTATACTGTCTGCTCAGTTTTACGACAGACCGTACTCTGTCTGCAGTTAGGCTTAGTGACCGCTCACATTGGTGTCAGGCTTTGCTGGGTGCCAATGGAGAATTATCCATGATCCATCAAGACCGGTCACGAACTAACCGAGACTATGAATGTCTGAAAAGGCGACGCACTGTCATGTGATTTTTTTAACACCGTCCTGGAAAAGATCGTGCAGATCTGAGTGGCCAACACAAGAGCCACGATCCTAGAAATGCTCGTGATATTGGTTGTACACGTGAGCGACATTGACCTGATTGGTTGAAGGACAGCGAGCGAGTAGATTTCTCTGCCGAAGGATCAAGCTATAGGTAGGTTAGTGAAACCAGAACACTTAGACATGTTGGTCCATCGGGAAACCCACAGTCAGACCACAGACTACTACCACCGATTGATCACTCCAGTGATAGTGCCGTTTATTTGATCCCAACGGAAAATGATGATTTAACCAGATTTGAACACCATATTAACTTTGCTTTCACTGGGACTCGAACCGGGGACCCCACTAACCAAGGGCAGGCACTTAACGAACTGCGCCATCTAGTCGTCTCGACTTTATATAAGACCATGTCCTGATCTATGATGCGAATTGGTGGACAATCTCCAGAGCAGTGGAATCGTACTTTTTGTGGAGCTACAAGTTCTAAATTTCTTGCTTTCACTGGGATTCGAACCGGGGACCCCACTAACCAAGGGCAGGCACTTAATCAACTGCGCCATCCAGTCGACTTGACTTTATATAAGACTATGTGGACAATCACCAGAGCAGTGGAATCGTACTTTTTGCGGAGCTACAAGTTCTCAATTTCTGGTCCTGTTTGCAAAGATGGCATCGACAGGAGAAGACTCAGAAACTGTCCATACAGGCTGTGCAGGGAAATGAGTCGGATTTATCTAGGGATTCAACTAGTTTTCTTTGCCTTTACCGGGTAATACCCGCTTCGACAATTACCCGAGTATCCGGGGAATGCGGGTAATACCCAATTTGGCGGGTATCCGGCATTGTTCGGCTACTAGTCACCATCGGGTAAGGTAACCGGGGCGACAAATACTCTAATTCAATACAAAAATTAGTAAAGTACACCTTACTGAATGCCCGTGAATACCGGTACCCGACTACCCGGGTATTCCGGTTTCAAGAACTCTAGTTTCAACACCTAAGGTGGCTGACCGCACCAAGGGGAAAACGCAATTGAGGACGCCCACGAAGCTTATGGAGCACAAAACTGGCGAATGACTTCATCTTTATTGGGGTTCGTAACTAGAGGCTGGCTGGCTTAAGAGAGGCTTGAGTCCCAAGTACATCCCGCACTGTGGCGCCATCAGAAGAGACTTTATAGGTTATTCAATTCCCCCAGGGTAACAGCCAACGATTGTGGGTCGCCGAAACGTTGTCGGTTAGTGCGTCGACTTCTATGCCGGTGTTGCCAAGTGGGTGGCTCCACCTCAGTCACTGACAGAGTCACTGACAACGATCACAGTGTTTTCCTGTTTAGAAAAACCATCTCAAGCCTCATCGTTCAGAGTCCGTCTAAAACTGTAGGTCCCATCCATCCCATATCGCGCACAAGACGAGTAGGTGCTGTAGGGTCTAAACCCATGTCCGCCTAGGACTGTCACCCATAGCACCGCACCCGAGTATCCGTTCTGACTTTAATAGAATTATCTGTCCGGCAAAGGGTTTCGACAAGTCTTGATTCTCCGATTCCTAACGTATTCACAACGCCGAAAATGCACTCATGTCCCACCTAGTCCCTCAAAAACGGACGAAACCCCCTTTCGTTTCCGAACCCTTGGTCCAAAACTGTGCCCACAATAAGCTTAGCCGCATTTCCATAAAATACGAGCGAAGACCTAGGAGCACATATCAACTCAAAACATACCCAGGGACAGCACGAAATCTGTGTGTCGCCCCTCAGTCAGCCCTTTGGATGAACCAAAACGTGCCGCATTCGGGACGATTTAACATGCTCAAGTGGATTCTGGGCTCATTTGAATGACGAAATCAGATTCCGAGAACGGCCAGCGTATTCGAGAAACGTCCCATTTTTGAATTATTTTCCATGCATTTCACACTTATGTCCCAACCCAGCCATACATATGTATTCACAGCTACTCCGCCAATTGCTTATGTTTGATTATTTATTTTCAGCTGGTACACGCACAACGGGCCTGGACCGGTGCCCGTGCTTACGGGGCCACGAATACGTCTGCTTGGCCCCATACTCGCAATTGAAGCGGTCACAGCCGAGGACTCCGGAGTGTACAAATGCACCGCAGGCAACGTGGGCGGTGAAGCCAGTGCTGAACTTCGTCTAACCGTTGCGACTCCAGTACAAGTGGAAATCTCTCCGAATGTCCTCAGCGTTCATATGGGAGGCACTGCAGAGTTTCGTTGCGTTGTAACTAGCAACGGCAGTCCGATGGGTATGCAAAATATCCTCTGGTACAAGGATGGTCGGCAATTACCGACGTCGGGACGCATCGAGGACACACTGGTGGTAACGAGGGTCAGCCGTGAGAACAAGGGAATGTATCAATGCGTGGTACGCCGACCGGAGGGCGATACCTTTCAGGCATCAGCTGAACTACAACTCGGAGGTAATTTTGCATGAAACTCAGATATCCTTGCACAGATAAAATCTACAAACTGTTTCCGTGGGTCCGTGTAAATAGTTCAAGTCCATTAAACTGCGGTTGTATCTTATGCCCTAAGTGATGTGCGAATTAGTGCGGATTTCAATAGACTACTCTCTCTCCGTTCGTGTCTTCCTTTTCCCTGTCCATTCACTCAAATTGCTGACCATAATGCTGCATAAAGCTGAGTGGGGGGACAACGACCAACGACCAACGACCAACGAGCGATGACAACGACGCCGATGATGATGATGCTACTGCTGCTGCTGCTGCCGTTGCCACGGCTTCTGCTGATAATGATGGTGCTGATGTTGATGCGCAACGGGTGAAAGGGCGACCGGGCGAAATGTTGTAATCCACAATGGCAAGCAATTTATTGCAAATCCCTAAATAATAAGACCTGTCAGTTTCAATATTCTCCTCATTCATCACATTCTACATGAATCCCAGGATCCGGAACGCCCTCACACCTCGTTTGATCCATCCTCACCCGGCTGTTGTCGGATCCGGCACTGACAGTGAACTTCGGCACCGCTGTCGGTCCATGGATGGATGGATAAGGCGTATTATGTAAGCTCGGCGAGAAATTAACATTTGATAAAGGATGATGCAAGACAATTTCACCCACGCCATGCCCTGTGTTTCTTTGTGTTTGTGTGTGTATGTGTGTGAAGGAATAATAGCCCTTAAGTTAGATATCCCAATGAAATCAATTTGTGAAGAAAGGACGATGGGTGTCGTGTCTGTTTTTTATTTGATTTTTGCCACTGCTGGAGCGGAGGTGGTGTTATGTGTTTCACCGGCTGACGGGCAGCGCTTTTGTCCGGTTCCTCCCACTGGCGGATTGTCTGGATTGGAGTGTGTGGATAAAACGAGCTGCAGTGGGTGGTTGGAATCAGTTCAGGTGGTTCAAAAATGCACAAATGGCACCATAAGGTGGTGAAATGGTTGAGTAAGCAAACCATTTGATGAATTTGTCTGCAGAAAGTCTTTGAATCGCCATCAGCTTCACGTAATAGAGGCACCTCGAAAGGAAGACGTTCACTCTCACATTCCGTGATCTATCGTGGCAAACAATCGATAGCTGGTTGGGTGTAAGCTCGTCTCTCTTGCCGGAGACATCACACAAGAGCTCCTCGTAATTCTTCTTCTTCATCTAATGGCGCTACAGTCCGGGGTGTACGTGGCCTCAACCAACCTCCTCCTCCTCAACAAGCCCCTCGAACTAGCACGATCTCTGGCACCCTGCCTCCAGGGTCGTTGTTGGTTGAGCTCCTTCTTCACCTGGGTGCGTCACCTTAAATTCGGGCGGCCTTTATTGCGTCATCCCACAGGTGCGGAGTCAAAATCTCTTCGGGCCGCAGGTGAGTTGTACATACACTCCCATTTTAGACGTTGGATCCGTAGACGCCTGGCAAGACTCATGTCGATGTGCAGTTCATGGTAGAATCTTCTTCTCCAAAAACCCTGAACGCAAACAGGACCAAAGATTGAACGCAGAACTTTTCCTGCTGCACGGCACGGAGGCAGGGACAAACTCAAAAGCGTATGAGGAAGCCCTTGGTCTCTTGGAGAGAGACCATGCCTCCGTGCCGTACAGCAGGTCCCTTCGAGAGACTAAGGTGTATGAGGAAGCCCTTAGTCTCTTCGAGAGAGACCTTGCTTCAGTGTCGTACAGCACGTCTCTTCGAGAGAGACCAAGGGCTTCCTCATACGCTTTTGAGATCGTCCATGCCTCCGTGCAGGACTGGGATGATCAAGGACTTATACAAAGTCAGCTTGGTCCTTCGAAAGATGGATCTACTAGTCAATGGCCTCTGGAACCCATAGAAACAGCGACTGTCAGGAGTTACTCTGCAGTTGATGTTATTCGTACTGTTCACTTGGGAGCGGAAACGTCGCACTACCTCGTAGTGATAGCTGCCTATGGTGACATTCAAACCGAGGCGTCGATGTTGTGTGTTTAGTTTTACCCTCGTTCACCACTTGATCCATTTTGGTCGCATCCGTTTCAATGCCAGCAAAGACTGCGTTGACTCGCTGTGTTCGACCAAACACGTCAATATTGTCCGCGTGTTCTAGTAACCGTACGGACTTTTGGAAGTGCAAACAAATTCCAAAATTGTAAAGGGTTGGAAGAGAAATGGTTGGAGGAAGAGTTGAAAATTGTAAATAATATTGTGCAGTGACTAGATTTACAAACTAAGGGTTATGGTGTTGGCTCAACAATAGGGGCCCAACTGATGTACTTTGTTTAATTTAATGTTTATAATTATTGTCGGTTTATTGTTTAATTTTTGTGGCTGGTGCTTACATCGGGTTGTTCAAGTCCGTGTGTCCATAGTGGTCCTCTTGGGATGGGATGGTGATGTGTTAGCCGACTTAGCCTCGATGGTGATTGCTATCTTTGCTCTGGTAGGATCCATGCAGCTCGTTGTTCGACGTCGTTGAAAAGTTCTGCTCGTATAGTAGATTTAACGCTTTGAGGTAGCGTTGTCCGGGGATTGTGTTTCTCAGGTTCCTGATTTCCTCGTTATAATGGTTGTTGATGTCTAGTAGCTGCTTTGTGAACAGTGTCACCAGTGTTGCAGGGGGTTGATGCATGCTTGGTCGTAAAGCCTATTCTTGCTGTGGTGCCTTTGACGGTCCCTGCCGGAGGTGAGTCCGGTACATAGTTGCAGTATTTTTTTTTTTTCGAAAATTGCGAGCTTCGTCATACTGGTCTTAGCGATGGTGTGCCATATTGAGAAGCTGTACGTTAAGATCGGCCGTATAAGCTGTTTGTGTAGCAGCAGTTTTATCCTCTGGCTTAATTTATTTTGCTTGCGCATCAAGGGATTGATGCGATGGAAGCCTAAGTTGGTCTCCTTAAGGGTCAGTTTCGCATGACTGTTGAACTTCAACCTTTCCGTGAAGATAACGCCAAGATACTTGACCGTTTCGTTTGTTGGTGGGATGGTCAGAACACCAACCACCTTTTATTCTACAAATCTGTCAGCCAGCAACTTCCACTTATCGTTGACACCGAAAAAGAAACCATTGCGAAGAGCGTTCCCGAAATAATTGCACATGTTTATGTAACAACCGCCACCTATACACGTAGCGGTTGACTTATGTTTATAATCGAGAGAGGAATCCATAGCCAGGTGGCGACAGCAGGATCTAGAAACAAAACTGGGAGCATAAATATCGGAACGTTGGACGATACGAGGCAGTTCAGTTCAGTTTGGGAGTTTATACAGCGTGTTTAAAAGTGTTAATCAGTTCAGTCGAAAGGCAACAAGGAGTTTCTAACCGAGATAATGGAGGGAAAGAGACATCCATCTTCTACTTCTCTTGCCCCTTGATTTCATCTGACAGAAGTTTCTATACACTTTTTGTCCCGTGTCTGTGAATACGTGCGACCTCTTGAGAACAGCTGGCAAACAGCTGACACCCTTCCCCAGCCTAGTAGAGGGGTGAATTCGAGTTCTTATTTGAATTTATGAGTTTTCAGAATTCATTAATTTATACCCTTAATTAATGAATTCTGAAACAGTGGAACTAATGTTTGAGACAATTTGTCCGATATGGTTTATGATAGGCTGTAGGCGGTATATAGCCTTCGGATTAAATTGATGTCAAATAGTCCCAGTTCAGTGGGCATTGCATTACATTTTTATTCACGAAGTTCCACATATCAATACAGAGGAGTATATGCTCTTAAGAAAAACAGAGTCGACTTTTGAACACCCTCCGCACAACAAAACATAGATCGTGGGCAAATTCGGCAATCCGTCGCCATTTTTTCACACTAAATTCCACGAATTGGCCGCCATTGCGTGGTGGATCCATGGTTTGTGTAAAAGAGTGTGTGAAAGACAAGGGAACACCATTAAATCTGAGGTGTGGACTAGGGGCAAAAATGACCGCAGATATCTATCTCCAAAGATGTTTCCTTCATTACCTCTGGTTTCTAAGTAAAGTAATAGCGATTTTTAAAGTGTGATAGAGTACGAGAAGTAAACCAGTGTTTAAAGTAAATTCAGGTACATCGTGATTATTGAACTTTTGTGTTTCATTCGTCACAATCCAGTGATCGACAATTTGATTTTATTTACGTAGACTCATTTCTGTAAAACGTAACAATATTCCTTGTAAGTCAACGAAATTTTTAAAATTGAAGTTGGAGTTAGAACCAGCCTTTCACTCTAAGAATGGTACTGGAGAAGTCTTGAGAGTACGCCAAGCCCATCAGTTGTTTTCTGGATTTGGAAAAGGCATACGACCGATTTCCTCGAGGTAAACTCTGGAGTGTTCTGAAGGAGCATGGGATTGAAGGTCCTCTTCTGAGGGCCATTCAGTCTCTATACACGAACCTTAGCAGCTGAGTTAGGGATCAAAATAAATACCGTTCACCGTAGGCGTTGGACTTCGCCAAGGGTGCGTCTTGTCACCTCTCCTTTTTATTGCATGGACTAGATGTTGCAGTGCAGCCGATGTGGGGAATGATTCACATTGGGTGAGTTGGTGTGCTGATGCCGCTGAGGAAATGAGCCTGTGCATACAAGGAAAAGTTGTTGATTTCCTTCAACTTGGCGAGATGCCAGCAACGATATTTGTAAATGCACAGGTCATGTTGACATACAGCCTCCACGTGGCGGACTCTGGATGGAATTTATAGCAACCGCTTAGAGGTAAACCAATGTACGCAGTGGCCCCCTTGTCCAGGGGTTTAAACCAGGACTCAGCTATCCAAGTTCGGGATTGTGCGAGTATCGTCAGCACTTCCTCAATTCTAGACACTTTAGCTGTAAGCTGTAATGGGGCTAACATTACTATTTCTGAGAATGTGTGCGTCGCAGAGTCGCCATGCCATATGATCCCGACAGATCGTGCCAATCTGCTGATGCACACTTTTATGTACGCTCCACTCTGTATGTTCATCATTCTTAAAAATAAAGATTCAGTTTGAAAAATCATCTCTTGTGGTCATCATCATTTATTTCGTGTCGCCTGGTTTAGTAATTCGCGTGTCTTCACCGTGTGAATGGAACAAATAGTTTAGAGACGACAACAAGCCTCGTATACGGATGAGCCTACTGCTGACGACCATGGACAACAATTTTGGGTTCTGCACGTTAAATGTGAGGTCTCACAGACCACGTGCAGCCGATGAACTTAAGGAGGCCCTAGAAGCCTATAAGGCAGCCATGAACGTGCACAAGTCAGAGGTTATGGTGATTTCCAGAACAGAAGGCCAGTTCAGTGCATTCTACATGTTAGTGGAGTCCCATTGAAGCAGGTGGAGAAGTTTAAGTATCTCGGGATATGGGAGGAATAATACTGAGCGTTCCTGTCGGATTGGTCAAGCTGAGTCAATTTTGAAACAGCTTGGCAAATCTGTAATCAGGAAGGCCGAGCTTGGTGTCAAAGCAAAGTTAGCGGTTTTCAACTCAACAGTATTTATTCCAACTCTCACCTCTGGCCAAGAAAGAATATGATCGCGAATAGCTGCTAAGATGAGATTTCTTCGTGCTGTTGTATGAATTACACGCCGGGATAGGGTGAGAAACACGGCAGAGCGCGAGGAACTCAACATTGAACAGCTGCTCCTACGAAAGGAAAAGGCTATGCTTCGGTTGTTTGCCCACTGCATCACGACTTCCGAGGCGGGCGTTGAATGCACGCTTTGCCGCGCAGGAAGAGGTGGTTGGACCAAGTCAAGAAACTTGTCGGGTTACACTTGGGCAGAACTCCTGATGAGTTAGATTTGATGGCGGAAGATGACTGGAGATCCCTCCTGCGTGGTTTACCTCCGCGACCCCTTTAGTGGAGCATGCGGACCAGAAGATGATGATGATGACTAGCATCCATGGCGAAACGGGGAATGGGGGTGAATTGACTCTTGACACGTTTCGGCACACTACCTTGGTCTTCAAACGAGTCTATTGATTTCTCGGTATCACTGCCTCCCAGATGAGATTAATTGTTCACTTTGGAACTCAGTCTCACATGTGCAGAGTAGTCTTAGCGGCTTGGTGTTTTTCACGCTCGAATGGGCCAGCCTCTGCTTCGCCTAACCTACCTTGCCTTCAGAAATTGCTCATGTACGGCCCGACAAGTTAATTACTCTGTCAACTAGTCAGATTAAATATTTAACATGTGGCTAGTCGAATTTATTTGCCCGCCATCAAAGAAGCAGGCAATTAAATGCATATATGTTCATGTCCTTAATTTGGTTGCAATACAATTGTCCTTCCCTCGTTCATTCTTTTTCTTCTCATTCGCCATTCGCCGACCAAATTTGATTGCGAATTCACTCAGTGTGTAATTAGCAGTTGGAGCAGAACAATCCATGTGTGCATGCACTTCTCAGCCAGAGATTGCCCTGAAAATACCGGCGCACGTGCGGAGGAGAAGAGGGCGTCTGCACTGGCAGCGATCCCATCGATGACTGATAAAGGGTGTTCTGGAATATGGTGTAGTTGAAAGTTTTCCAAAGTCTTAGCACGTCTAAATCTCTTGGGAAATATATTGAAAAGTTTCCTTCGAAAACTCCGTCCCAACATTGCGTATTCCACGTGCGCCATCCCTGCCAGACATCAAATGCTGCCGCGCCGTGTACATATGAATTTACTGCAAAACCCCCCAGCCCCCATCGTGCCGTGCTGCTTTGCAAGTCACAGTCGATTGTATCAGCGCCAGGGTGGTGGGTTGATAAAGCCGCTTACAAAGGGGCAACATTCCAGGTACTATTAGTCAATTTTACCAGTTTGTTAACTCTTAACTGAACCGTAAATTGCTGGACGATTGGTTAATTGACTTTGATGAATGGGTTGTGGCAGGTTCAAGTTGAGGTCACTGGCCTGGGCAGCACGGGAAACAAGAAAAAGCACAAGAACGGGGCATGCTAGGAGGAGAGTACGCTTCTTTTTAAATATTTGATGGGAAAAGTTGAGTTGAGTGGTCCACTTGAGGCATTGAGAACGGATCTGACGGATTTAAGATGAATTTGCGAAACTTTTTGCCTCTCGATGCAGCTAGCACCCACGACCAGCAGCAGTCATTCGTGCTCACTGGGCGTAGGGATTTTGCCCAGAGATCAGGGGAGTTCAATGGAAATATTTGTCGGCTCCTGCTAAACTGCTGCGATAAAAGTTCTACGACCACTGGATAAACGCAGTTTGCAATAAGTTCAGCAACATTTCTGAACAGCGAGCGGGGAGGACCTTTGTGAATATAATTGACCAGAATTGCACGCGAGTCTTTGTGGGGGGTCTTCGGATTGGCGCTCAGCCAGTGGATTGTACAACAAAGCATTCTCCTCTGTGTTTTAGTTAGTTACATTTATTGATGGGTACCCTACGTGGAGGAGTTTCCGATAAAAAGTGCAGTCGCTTCTCCGAACCCATCAAAACAGTTGTAACCCTTGCAGCCAAAGGAAGCGACTTTAGATTTTCCGAGAATTCACAGTATTAATAGTGATTGTCTCAAGCAGCCATCAGTAGACATTGTCAAGAAACTGTGACTGAGTTAGGAAATGATTGGCAAGTGTAGGTGGTGGGTAGGGTAGGTGGGTACATGGGTACCCTTGCGGCCGTGGCTCACTTAGCCCAATAAGTTGTATCCGTTGTGCCTTAGAAATGTGATGCTATACTGCCGTGAGACCGTCTTGTTCCCCGAAAACCATGCGGATTCGTTTGAATACACTTGGAGGTTTTTTATTTCTACACCGCTCAAGTCGTGCCCCTTTCCCAGGAACTCCCTTTCCCTTCCTAGGGCTGGGCATTCGCAGAGCAGATGTCAGTTGCCGGAGTGCTCATCGTAAGCAATGGAAGTACAATGTCATTTTCGTATGCATGGAGTCCGAATTGGATTTGAAATCATTGCAGTAGATTTACGGGTTCCCGAAATATTGTGAGTTCCCGATAAATTGGCACCCGAGTAATACCCGAAAACGGGTTTATCAAGAGCTCAAGTGTGAAGATCTGGTCGATGGTGGACGTCCCTGGCCTGAAGCCACTCAGATATAGACCTATCCTCATTTCAACTCATCTTCATTGGTGGATGTGCTCCACAAGGGGAGAAATCTCCAGTCCACTGAATCCTCCGCCATCGTCTCCAACTCATCAGAGGTAACTTATGCCTGAGCAGGTGATTGATGATCGGACTTCGTGCAACCCCTCATCCTGGGTCTACCAAGCGGTCTCCTAAATAATGGAACCATATTCAAGGTAGCATCGAAAGTCCCGATGATGGAAACATTCGTGGCACGTGACCAAACCATGGGAACATAACCCTTTCCGATCGAAGAGGCAGCTGCTCATTATGGAAATCCTCGCGTGCTGTGTGTTTTTTCTCATTTCAAATATAACTCCACATCCTTCGTAGTCATAGCAGCTAAATGAAGTAATCGAGTTTTCTGAAGCTGGACACACCTTTCGTTAATTGCGAAGCAGTTGTAGCAGCAAACTCACGAAACAGTTGACCCAAGAGGTTCAAATCGACACCCACCACCTATTCGATTTCAAGGCTGCATATGACAGCGTGCATCGAGGAGCTGCATATACAACATTAAGTCTACTTTTGATATTGCTGCTAGATGCTGCTAATGTGGTGGAGGAGAATTATCACAGCTCCATCAAAGTCGGAGACGAACTCACCAGCGCCATTGTCAAAGTCCAATTGTTGACCACTAGTTGGGCGTTTGGCCAAGGACTCTTAATTTTTGATATGACCTCTGCCGAACATTTGTTGTGGCATTCTATGATTTTGGTGCCAACCGTGAAGTTGCTGCCGGTTTCTCCGTGATGTACTTGAGTAACTCTTCAGAAATTTTTGTCGTTAAGACCCTCCAGTTCTCCCCACCGAGTCTGCCTTTGTCGTTGGCATGTCTGAGATTCCATATAAGAGCTCACTTTTGACGACATCCTTGAAGGTTCGGTTAACTGTATCATTGTTCCTAGTCTTCTTTGGTGTGGTTACATGAGGCTCGTCTTGGGATCTCGGTCGTTCGAACATTGAGTTCTTAAGGGCAGTTGGTGCTTGCTTACCTGTAGCAGATGTACTAGCCACCTTGCCGGTGGTCTTGTCTCTGGTGCTCGCACTAGGTCCATCTCAGCGCCCTTTCATCCGGGTAGGCTTGCTGAGCTCAGTTGGCCTTACCTTTTTTCGGTAACATCCCTTTTTGGAGTTTTCTGGTTGGGTCAGGGCATGGTATTAACCTTCGCCAAAAGATTGCTCGCCATAGCGTAAAGTGTCCTTGTCATTGACTGTCCTCGAATTTTTTTGAGCATCTGATTAAGTTGGAACCTGGCACTTCTGATTGCACGCTCTTATTTTACGTGCTGTGTCGATTTCTTTGCCGTTGAGGCCTCACTTTTTGCATTTGAACTGCAGCCAGACTTGTAGTCAGTGTCTGATAACTGATCTGAGGAGGCATCCCTGTACTCAAGTATGCCTCCCGTTTTTTTTATCTATTGCATTAGGTGATTTGTGTTGTTGTCTTGTCGTCGTTGTCATTTTAGGTTTTTAAATTGTGGTCTACTATAAAGTTTTCAACATCATTTTGAATATCCATCATAACATCGTCGTTTTCAAGGACAACAGATAATCTGATTCGGATGTAGAGCTATCATGCAATACTTGTCCCACTGGTTTTTTGTCCTTTTTAACAATTGTTTTTTTGGTTCGAAACTCCAATCAAGCCTACTCCTTCCCATTTTAATGGTTTCCTTGGTGGCGCTTTTAATGGCGGTCAGATTGCTGCTGGCCCTATAAAATGTCATTCGAAATTTGTTTGTGGAAGTGCTGCGGACGCATTTTTAATTCGATCAACATTTTCTTCGTCCGCGGGGATCGGACGGACATGAGATAACTTAGTAAAGTGGCTTCTTGTTCCTCTGTGAATATGACGTTGACGGTATAGATTGGGGTAGGCCTCATTACTTCCAATTCCTGCTCGTTAAGATTTTTTGTTTTTGGAAAATGTCTCCTCAGCAGCTTTCCTTAGCAGCTTAGCTTATTTTCTTCCCATCTTTAGTCAGTTCAAGCGCCGATTTCCTTTGAGTGGATTCCTATTTTGCGTTGTTTCTTCGTTCGCGCCATTTTGACTGAATTAAATTGTGAACGTATCGTTAAAATATTGTACATACCTAGTTGTTGTGGGGGCAAACACAAAAACGCTTAAAATTTATATGTGCTTACTCGTGATAACGTGGACTACAACGTTTTGGCTAGATACAGCGATACAGACGGCAAATCTCGGTCTGATTTGTATTGTCGACCAATCAGGATCTACCTTCTATAATGCTAATTCGACTGCAACTCACAGGAACATGTGCCCCAATGAGTAGTTGGCTTCTATTTTTAAAATCTTTTTCGATCATCCAGAAACAATCGTCTGGACGGTCTCAGTCACAATCCTAAGAATATTGTTCTTTACTCGACACAATTTCGTGTCTTAGTCGCGTCGATCAGGTGTTCGTCAGGGGCATCTTCTGTTGCATACGTCACGACAATAGTTGTGTCGGGTGTCTGATCTGTTTCACTTTTGGACATAGTGACTTTTTGGAGAAAAATACTTGTGCAAAAAAACTATTTTTATTTCACAAATTTTATTGGCATAATATTGGGTCTATAATTTAATTTTAGAACGTGGCTTTAAGAAAAACATGTACAATAGTATTATTCACAGTATTGCCCATCTGAAGCTATGACTTTTTCCCATCTTTCTGGCAATTTGTGGATCCCATCCCAAAAGAACTGCGCCGTCTTGGCTTGGCAGACAAGAATGAATCAAGCCAATTTTTGATATTCTGCTCTGATGTGAACCGTATTTCAGTGAGGGCGTTCTGCATCGACCGGAACAAATGATAGCCAGAAGGGCAAGGTCTGGGCTATAAGGCGGGTGGGGTAAAACTTCCCATCCACTGTTTTCCATATAGTTCTTAACCGGAATAGAAACGCGGGGCCGAGAATTCATGATGGAAAATTATTGACTCGTGTCTGGTCGCATATTCCGGGCGTTTTTCGGCTACTGCTCTTTTCGAACGAATTAATTGTGTTCGCTTGCGTTGTCCACTGATGGTTTCACTCGGTTTTAGCAGCTCATAATACTGCACACCCTTCTGATCTCAACAAATACAGAGCATTACCTTCGCGCCATGGATATTCGGCCGGGTTTCACATATGATTTTTTGCGCTTGGGGTTGTCGTAATTTATCCATTTTAAATCACCAGTAACAATCCGATGCAAAAATGACTTCCTTTTGTGGCGTTCCAGCAGCATTTCGGACGTGCAAAATCACCTTTCGACGTCTCACGGCTTGAGTTCAAGTGGAGCCCAATTTCCTTGCTTTTGAATACATCCAGCTGCTTTTAAACATTTTAAAGTGGCTGCTTGAGTGACACCCAAAGATTCTTTGAGCTCTTCTTGTGTTTGGCAACAATCTTCATAGAGTAATCCTTCCAGTTCTTGATATTCAAACTTTTTTGGCTGCCCAGGACGTGCAAACCATTTTTGGCCCGTTCGCTCAGCTAGCGCATGTTCACCATAAACTCCCACCAAAATACGATGAGTTTCGGCAGCTGTTTTCTTCATATTTTCATTTCATTTCATTTAATTTATTGACATTTATCTCTATACATTAAGAACATTTTGTTCTTTTACTAGTACAGGAGCAATATAAAATAATGTACAATTTTAAGTGACATGCTTGAATTTAATTGATATCGAATTTTTGCCATTCATCATTAATTTCAATTTCAATTGAAATTCAATTCAGTTTAGAGCGTACATTTTGCAATTTTAAAATTCAATACGATCAATAATACATGGAGAAAGGGGAAAAATAAGAAAAATAGAAATATTGTATGAGTTATTTCAGCTCGAGGAGAAAAAGGAGAAACAGGCGGTACAAAATTGTCTGTATTCGGTCTTAGACCGTACCTATGAAGGTAGATGGTTTCAGTGATGAACAGCATGAATGAAGAAGTGCCTGCGTGACATTAAACAAGGGTCTTAAGGTAATATTACGACTCGATCGTTAAAAGGTGATAATTTGGCTGTTTCTTGTGAATAATTTTGAAGAGTAATATGCACGATCTGTGACCTAGGAATGCTTCCAATTCACATCCTAGGATATTCCGGCGTTGTTCCGCAACATGGCCAAATCTGTGAAGATTAAAAACGTACCGTACAACACGGCTGTTGATTGCTTTTGTCAACTTTTGCGAAGAAGAATAATCACGGTCAGCGAAAAACTTTGATGCATATGTCAAGCAAGATTGGCACTATGAGTGCTTTGACAAGTTTTAATTTAACGTTGATAGTGAGAATATGTTCGCTGATTGACAAGCCTCTTAGGAATGTATATATCTTGGACACTAAGCTATCAATGTTGTCAGTCCATGTCAGTTCACTATTGCACATTATTCCAAGGTTTTTTGCGGTCGAGTTAAGTTCAATTCGCGGGAAATTGGATAGGGAAGGATGACAAATGAAGAAGAACGAAAAAATTATTGTTGTTTACGCTTCAAATGAATGACATATACTGAAATGACGTACAATGACAGTAGCTTTCCAACGCATGTTCCAATGGAATAATACAAGTTACGCCATCTCTTAGCAAAGCACACCAAGTAATAGACACAATAATTTAAATAAATAATAATAATGAGCAGTTTAAACTCACTAAGCACATTTCATTCTTAAATGGAAGCCAAATAAAAATCGCGTTTCTCATGTACTTAATAGTGAGATTCACACTCTCGTGAGTACACCCGACACTGACGAGCACACTACTTCAATTGCCAGTTAAATTTATAAAGGATCGACTTTAACAACAACTCCTTATTGGGGCACGATTGGCGCTATCCATGTTCCTGTGACTTGCAGTCGAATTTGCGATATGCAAGGTAGATCCTGATTATATCATAAATCAGACGAACACGGTTTATTTTTTTTTACTTCGTTTTTGAGAGGTTTCGTAAAATCAAAAGATTCACTGTGGCATGTGGGCCACTGTAGGAAAATTACCCCTTAAGTAGAAAAAACCCTAGAAGGATCAATGATCTCCCTAAACGTGGATGTGATTTCTGGCCATGCAGCTCAATCTAACATTTATTCACATTTCTCCCATCTCGACCATAACACTTCAGCCTGTGGTTAATTTTATCTAATTAAACTTAGGTCCCCTCAAAGATGAAGCCAAATTCCAGTGCAAACAAAAATGCAGAGTTAAAGTGAGGGAGGATGGAATAAAATAGGAAAGACCGTCCAAATCGTAGCCTGGTCTTCCTTCACAATCCAACCAAAGCCAGCATTTCGCTGTGAGCGGGAAAACTTCCACTACTTGTCAAGAAGTTAATTAAAACTTATTTTGAATTTCATGCCTCAAATGATTTCAACAGATTGCATCGTGCGCGTACGCCCATGACAAACTTTAACAATTTGTCTTTTCAGAGCGAAAAATTACGCTTACAAAAAAAAAAAAAAAAAAAAAAGACGAGAATGAATGGAAAAAAAGTTGGCTGTGTTTCGTCCTTTTTTTGTTCCCCGGTCGCACTTCATTAATCACTTGCAGTTGCACATGGAAAAGCAGGCATCGTGGTGGACTAGCACACCACTAGCCACCACCAATACACCCATTACGAAAAGTTAGTTATTATAGTCTGTTAACGAGGACGATGCTAGTCCCGGCTGCCGCTGCCGGAGCCCCTGGGGCGAATACGCAACTTTAATTGAATTCACTCCATTACAGAGGCTCTCAAACTCAATTATCAGACGGGGTGCAGAGTGCAGTGGAGTGCTGCTGCTGTGCCGTCCTGACGTCCATGTGCGCGCCTACATCGAGAATGTCTCTTTTATCTGTCCCATTGGACGTTCATCAGTTTTGCCTTTAATTTGAAATTATCTTCGCTGTTTGCCAGTCATCATCATCATCATCATCGGCAGCAGCAGCAAGCAGCAGCAGCAGCAGCGTCGTTATCGTTATTGTTGTTGTTATCCTGTTTCTGATGGTCCTGCTGCTACATCCGGTGTAGATTCCTGCCTCTTTTTTCCCTGAGTCACCACCGCTCTGGCAATTATATTTTATCTAGTAAAGAAGTGAAAAAAAAATCAACTGTCATAGACATACATATGCATATAATGAACGCATTTAAAACATTCATTTGCAGATGCTCCACCGGTATTGCTGTACAGCTTTATCGAGCAGACACTTCAGCCGGGGCCGGCAGTTAGTTTGAAATGCTCAGCAGCCGGAAATCCAACGCCGCAAATATCATGGACATTGGATGGATTTCCGCTCCCATCGAATGGAAGGTAATTGAACTCAAAATACACACATTCACACTTTCTCTCTCTCCCTCCCCCATCACACACACACACACATACACACACAATCCTCCACCACCCCAGTCATCATTACAATCCAATTTATAGATGTAGTTAAGGTTTTTCCCGTGTAGTTGCTATACAATCCGCTGCCATGTACACGCTGGATACAAAATGCAATTCGAATGATTGAGAGGGATGAGAGAGGGAAGTTGAAAAAAAAAAAAAAAAAAAACTCGCCTTGCTGCATACAAATTCATAACAAATCCCCAATGAAACACACAAAAACAAAAATAATTTTAATTAAAACTTATCCCTGAGTAGAAGTAAACGAGGTAATTAAAAAGTGTAAGTACCTTCATTCCATTGCGAAGCGATGCTCGACTCGACTGGTGTGGTGGTTGCATTGGCATACTATGAGCATGCCATCGCATGCCCTGGTATGGCAAGGCAATCCTCGCCGGCATTGGCATCGTCATCTTCATCGTCGTTGTCGTCATCGTCGTCGTTCTCGTTGTCGCTCGCTGTTCGTATTATGTTTCTGCCCCCGCGGACCACCCCCCTATCAGCATGTACAAAAAAAAAGCACCGACCAAAGGACTGGTGATGGTGGTTGTGGAGAAGTGGTGCTGAATTGAAAGGGGTTGAAAAAAAAACCCCAACATAAGCAAATAGAATTCTGCTGTTTGACGGTTGCCTCCTTGCACGTGTGTTCGTGTGGTTATAGGATGATGATGGTCTCTGTGTGCGTGCTTGAATATTCATTCATTTCATTTCATTTCGCTTGCTTTCGTCTAGCTTTCGAATCATTTATAGAAAAAGAAAGGAGAAATATCCAGAAGTTAGCCGAACCGCCCTTTCAACTCAGCCTTCAGTTCATCTGGCCGCCCTCGCCCCGGTCCATCGATGAGATCTGCATGTGCCACTTTTTCCGAGTCCAACTCCGAGAAAAGGTCCTTGTGTGTTCAGATGATTTTCCGTAACAGATTTTTCATTCAATATCAGCCGCCTGGTTTGGTGTGGTTCGAGAGAGATTTGAGTTTTTGCACAAACCTTTGGCGTCCACTATCCGGCATGGTGGCACCTGTCACTTCGTGACAAAACCAGACAGTCGATGGGTATTTTTCAGCTTCGGCTGATGTCCAAAGTTAAGCAAATAAAATAGTTGACAATCGAGTTGGCGAATCGAGAGAAAATACTAAGCAGACAATTTGCATAGCCTTGCATGTATTGACATCGTTTCGAAACTGTGGTAGTTTTCCGGCTGTTTGTGTGTTGCCGACAGCGGCAGTAAATAATGGGAGTTGTAAATATTTCTCTTTTTGCTTGCCGGACAGAAGTGCAAAAAATGCTGATCCTTTTGTGTGGCCTCAGAGAGTGCGATGGATGCGGGGGTGAGTGAGTGATGCTTTTGTGTTGGCGAAAAGCAGGTATGCTGCTGACGGATTGACGTTGACGGTCATATTTTCACTTCTGACGAAATGTGTCAGCGTCAGAGCGCTAATTGGCCTTTCGTTCTGTGAACGGAAGCCAAAGCTAATCAAAAACAGTGCTGGAGAGAGTGGGAGGCCGACCGAGAGGCAGTCATGGGGGAAATGTCAATTAGTTGGATTATCAGAATTTCACTGTCCGTGATATGATGTTGGGCTTGCTTTCAATTTGAATTAGTACTTATATGGGTGACGTTAACGTCCGACGTGGACATTCATCAGCAGAACCCTGCAGTCGACTCATTTACTCACTATGCCACGGCACGCGTCCGCATTTCTAACTGCGCCTAAGCGGATTAGGAAATGGGAAATGAAATCGCATCTAGATTTGTGTGTCGTTATGGACGCTCATGGTTACCGGCTTCATTGGGATAGTGAGGCCACCTGTCCCTGTCTGTAACGCATTTTGTTTGGTGTCGAGTGTAATGATTTAAAAAAATATACTTATCTTTAAAAATTGTTTAGTAATGATATGGATGATCTTGGAACCAACCACATGGCGTATGAGGGACCTCTGATAAGCCAAGTATATGTCCAAAGTATTTCAGCCAAAGTTGGTTGAGTTTCATTGATGAACGACCTTGGTTGGTTTGATCATGGCCACAGAGACGGATATGGATAGCAGTAGCCCATAGTCCAATGAGCAGTAACATGGTAAAGTGGTGTGCACGTGGATCAAGAACTGATGAGAAGAAGAACCGGCGCAGGGTTTTTCGACCCAGGACAGAGTACTTTGAACCCATGGACAAACGTACCAGCAACTTTCAAGCAAATCTTGGCAAGAAACCAATTCAATCTTGACTATACCAGGTATACCATCTGCGGAATAATGACGGAAAGTCTTGCCGCTATATTAGCACTAGACTCCTTTATCTAACAAAATTTTGTGTGGGAATACGTAGAAGCTTAAAGAGTTAAGCAGGAGAATCAAAGTCTCTGCTGGATACCTGGCCATACAAGGATAGGCAATGAAGGTAATGAAATGGCTGCCCCCGCTGCCAGAGCATTGGAACCTTTTAGAGGCCCCGAAGCACTCTGCGTTCGGTAATGAAATCAACGCCCTCCCTCTCTAGCAAAGGAGCATCGAGACCTTTTGAAGGCCCTGAAATATGAAATGACCGCCGATCCTCGCTACGAATGGAGTATCGCAACCTTTTAGAGGCTCCAAACCCTTCTGCGTTGAAGAAGGCCATGTCCTCGGAGATGATTTCAGGAAACTAAAAAGAAGGAACCGGAAAGAAACTTGAAACAAAGCTTATACATGAAGTATGCCAAGAAACTCCTCAATAACCGAAAGATGTTTGAGGCATGTATCAATATGAGCAAGCACCGCCGTCGTATCCTAACAGGCGTCCTCACCGTTCACTGCCGACTCAAGGAAACTAGGGTCATCAGAAGATGGTGCCTGCAGGTTCCAAAACAGGAACAGCGATTCAGTGAGGCACTAGCCCTCTAAAGACAAAGATAGCCGGGCAGGCATTTACTATCAGAGGAAAAAATCAAGTCGAAAGCACCTATCTCATCCTCAGATTTCTAAAGGTAACTGTCTTAGAGAGACAGTCCACCTAAGTGCATCACTAATCCATAACCCTCCAATTCTGAATAACTGTATGTCAGGGGAACTCTCAAAGATATGAAAAGTGGGCACAATAGTTCCAAGGGTCGCTGTCCAATATACTCTCAAGAATCATAACATTAGAGAACAGGTTGTACCACATCTTGCGCTAAATGGATCAGTGTTCCGGCACCCAAAGGGTGTGTTTATTGAAAAGCTCAATCATCTCGTTAAGAGGCAGTCGGTAAAAAAAGGATATTTTTGAGTTGAATGTGACATTGTCCAGCGACTTTTTAATTGAGGCCCGCCAGACGACAATATCAATTTTGAATATTCCATTGTTCTTGAGCTAGGACTGTGTCTCCTTCGTTTTTACTAAAAAACGCTAAAGTGGTCAGGGAACTTTTGTCTTCGGAATAAACTCCTACACCCATCCCTTCGTCCGTCTTCTATCCAGCGTCTGGTTGTCAAACATCCAAGCCGATCTGGAAGGAGCGCTGGAGGAGTATCTCTTCTCGAAGGCGATCGAGGAATGAAGATAAATTCACTACGAATGGTTGAGTGACCGATCATGAGTGTGGACCACAGTCGGAGTGTTTTGAGTTTTAAACCACTTTTCCACCGAACCGAAATCGAGTGAATTGGATGAATTCTTTTAGGAACCTCAAAAGGCCCGTTCCCCTGAGTCGAAGTGATTTCAAATGACATTCGCTCTCAATTCTCTCATTAGGTCTCCATTTATAAGTACCCGCTAAATCAAATGTCTCTCGCCCTCAATTGTTAAATGGCCGCCAATAACAGATGTCTGTTGGCAGGAAGAAAATAGTGTGAGAACACCAGAGAATAGAGAGAGAGATAAAATGAGGGAATTAACACCAAAATGATAAAAATAAACTGAAATTCACGCTGTAGGCTTGTTTGGTTTGACCACCTCTCGGATGGATGAACTCGAGAGGGATTTAACTAGGTTTCAGTGAAATCGAGTGATTTCTGAATCCTGAATGTATGGCAGAGTAGAGTTGGAGAAATTTGATGAAATCCCTTGATTTCGATCGGTGGAAGGTTTTATTAGACTGCCATCTGGCGAATAGGTCCACTGGAGGAAGGTGGAACAGAATGTTAAGTGCATCAGACTGAGTGATTTGCAATGCTCCGTTCATAAATATGCAAGACAATCTTTTTACCCGTTTGAGTGCCTTTGACAGTTCAAAGATTAATTTGGTGCTGACTAACAACCTGAGACTCCGTGCCGGTCAGTGTTGTTAACTTATTCACTTGACGGTACTAGTACGATTACTTTGGCGCCTAAAATTGATAACGATTTTTTATAATATAAATAACATAGCATGGTTAGCGCTACAGCCCGTAGATGGCCAGGACCTAGCTTCTCAGCAACCACGTGCTATTGTTTCCTCACGAGTGTGAGGGTCTCACGGTCTTATGCCCACTCCGAACGGCCAATTTGCCAAGTTTTTTCTAGACTAAAAAATATTTTGAGCAATGTCAGTGCCTTGAAAGAGCTGGGGTCGTGGACACTATTTTGCTCGTACCGGGAATCAAACGTGGACTGTCTAGGCTCAAGTGAGTAGGGGTCAACGCACCAACCCCCAATATGCCACTTCTGTACAACACTTGTTTATTTTCTGATAATTAGCTTTACAAAATCTGTTTAACTATTTTACTTATGTCGCTGACCCTTAGAAGATGAGCGTCGTGGAAGTGGATAACGATACCGACTATACTGGCGGCTAAGTGAGATCTTAATGGTACCGTATTATATGTAGTTTCTAGAATTGATTTATATCACCCGAAACTTAATATTCTTCTCCTCCAAGCGAATAATGATTAAGCTTGAGTACAATGCATCTCGAGTTGTCACGAAAAAAGACTTAGCAGATAGCGAGAGGTATTTTTAGGGAGTTGTAGCTAATCCATTTATGTTAGCGCCCCTGCCAACACAGGCATATTTGAAACTATTCAGCCATCTGGCTATTCTGTCAGATGTCAAGACTGGGGCTGAACACCTAGGCCCACGGGCCAGAAGGTGGCCCGCAGTTGACGACCAGTTGAAGCCCGCAGTTGAAGATTGATTTCACTAGATGTGAAAAAAGGATTTTTTTTTCATAGGGTTGCTGCGCTTCCGGTCCTTATGTCATCGGATTCTGTTTCGTTGGGTTGAAAATCCATTAGATACTCAGGAAATCTAGTCAACTAACTTATGTACAGCTCATCCCTGCGTCCCATGGAGGGTCTGAACCTGAGCCTCCATCGATGGCGGTTCTGGGCACGCTTCTTCCAGTCATCAACTTTCGTCCGCGATAACTAGACCGTTATACCGCAGATTCGGTCATCTTCTCCTTCTCGATCCAGGACTCTCGGATTCGACAACCCTCCTTCCCGGAGCATTGGTGTCGTCCATGAGCTCAATTTGACCAAGCCAGTGGAGTGGACGGATTTTTTCCCTTCCACATCCTGGTACAGCTCGTAGAGTTCGCAGTCGTATCCTCCCCTCCATTCACATTCCTCACAGATGGGACCATAGTAGATTCACCGTACAATCCATATTTCGAAGGCACCAAGAATCAGAATCAGCACGAAACTTACTAGAAACCAGAAGAAAATATTGCTCAATATTCTGCGTGTCAAACCACAACCAACACAATTCCAAACGCATGTACACGAAAACTGCACCGGAATAAGAAAATATCCAATTCCATCAATTCTTGATCCCTCGATGGGCGATGCTGAAATAATCTATTTATAACTGCCCGAAGTTGAAGGATTGCAAATTTCCTCTCCTCTCCAGTGCAACATCAGTCCAGTTGCTGGACGATGTGGATGAATTGGTAATGAGGGCTAGACTCAACGTCGGCGTCTAGCAATTTGCATGCATAGCGCAACGATGTGTTTCTGATTCCCGTCATTATTTATTGAAAATAAATCCGATTCATAGGTCGATGCAAATGCCAGTTCTATTGCGGAGCAAGTATTCTTACGCGAATTAAATGTGAGAAAATAATAATTTCGCAAGCTCCCATCTAACTAGGCACACCCGCATTGTTCACCATCGCCATTGGGGTTCGTGTGCATTTGTATTCAAGTCGAGTGCGAATACCCTCGGAATACCTTCACTTGCTGTAGTCAGCAAGGACATCCGTTTATTATGGGTTCTGGTGAACGCATACATATTTTTTCAAAAGTATCAACTTACGTCTATACGAGCGTCAAGTTGAAGCACTTAAAGGTGACCCAAGGGTTTTATGGAAGTGATGGCTCTTCTTAAAGTGATATTCTGTGTAGTCCTTTTTTTATGGTCGGGCATTAAATGAGATGACTTGGGACACATACAATTGTTGTTTGTTGTTTGGGAATATTTTCCTCGATTGTGACTTGCTTAAGGTGGAACAGAGACGGCTTTAGGACTTCATAAGGTGGGGATTGAAGAAGAGTTTTGCTTGTAAGCGGACGCTGATAGCACCAAGCAATTTGTCCGCTTGTGAGAGGTGTCCGGATATGCGAAAAAATAAACACGAAAATAACATTTTATCTCAAAATTTAAATTACATTTTAAACTTGAAATTTGGCGACTTTTGACTAACGCCTAACATACGAGCACTGTTGATTTGTTTTATGTTGTGTAAGACAGAGAGTAGCAGTATACTTAGCATAGGACAGCGTTAACTTAACTACATTCTGATCATTCGACTTAAGATTACATACAAGTTATAAATGATTGTCAAAATTGAATGGAATTGAATTTCTTTAAGTTGTTGGATAGGTTAACTTTTTCCCTTCAAGGTTAACAAACGCTTCACTTTTCCCATAAAGATGCTCGTCGATCAAATCAGAAAAACATAAGGATTTGTATGCTACTTATATAAGCTTCTAAATATGCACTTACTTCAAACAAACCTAGGTATTGCGCAGCGGAAACTATAGTCGGCAGTCGTCTCTTTTTTGTTCGCTGGTGACAAGGGCTAAGCGCAAAGAAATGGAAAACTCAGCAAACATTATAAAATAGAGCGATGTGTGCCAGATGCGTTTTGTCCGTTTATAAGAGAGCGAAATTCTAGCTTGAGGATGAAATCTGGTGTCCGCGTCCGGTTATGAGAGAGTCCGTTTATGAGGGAATTACTTACATAAGAAATCGGGTAAATAATTCGGTTCTTTGAATTGTGTCCGAATGACTAGAGAGGTGTCCGCTAGAATCATCATTATCACCATCATCATCTTCTGACCACGCACGAGATATCTCCATTCAACTCGATCGTCCGCCAACGATTCGAACTCATCAAGAGTTTTGCCCAAGCGTAACCAGGCGAGTTTTTGGACTTGGTCCAACCACCTCTCTCTGGGTCTGCCAAGCGGCCGCCTATCTGATGGCACAGCATTCATAGCCCGCCTCGGAAATCGTGATGATGCGGACATTCGTGCCACCTAACCAAACCACGAAGGATAGCCCTTTCCTTTCGTAGGAGCAGCTGTTCAATGTTGAGTTTCTCGCGCTCTGCCGTACTGCTCACCCTATCCAGTAAACTTCTCCACCTGCCCATTGGGACATCACTGTAGAGTGCATTGAACAGGCGTTCTAGAAATTCCCAGTGCGTGCTATAGTTCACTCATAAGTAGAGGCGACCCGTTTTCTGCCTACTCCGAAGGGCGATTTTTGAGAAGCATTTTCTAGCCAGTTAATACTCTTTGAGCACTGCCAGTGACTCAAAAGATGTTGGGGCATGAAAATAATGTTGACTGCATCGGGAATCGAATCCTTTCCTTAAACAAGGACAACAAGTGCCCACCAAATCAAATGTTTACATTGATTTTACATTTGCTGGAACAAAGCGGGATATGCCGCTCATTCCTTCATAACTCCTCCCGGAAATTATGGGCGCATTTAGAATGGCCAAATCACAGTGTAGCTTGCGTGGTCGAGCGTTGAGAGCGTTGACGCTTCGGTTCGATGTTTTATCGAGCTTTCGAGAATGTTATGTGATAGCGCGGCTCCCTCACTTTTCCAAATTTCACAAGTAAAATTTTCTAAAATCCATTTTACCATAAAAAGAAAATGCAATTATTTCACATAAAATCTCAGCAAAAATTAATTACGTACACAACTAGTTGCCTCAGCCTGCCAAAACTGAAAAATCACATGTAAATAAAGGAATATTGTTTCAGAACTGTCAAAAGTCAGAGTTTCCTAGAAATTTGTGCTCGCACTTACAATGTTACGGTCTGTGAATTATCAAAGCGCGACCACTGCATTGTGACTTGTTTAATGTCCCAGTGTCAGAGACCGACCGAGCGAACGTCGCATTGCGATATGGAAAAGTGAGGGAGCCGCGCATTGTCATAACATTCTCGTAAGCTCGATAAAACGCCTCGTAAGCTCAAGAAACCTCAATATTTTCCGCTCATATGATTCCATATGAACAGAGAATTGAGTTTTGAGAGAGAGACATTTGCTAATTTGACACATTTGTGACAAGCAATGAAAAACTAACAAATCTGGAAGTCTCTTAAGCCACAAGAAATTGAGATCAGTCCGCTCATTTGGCTCAGGCTGGCCCTGAAGGTACAGTGCGTCCATGGAAAATATAATGGAGGATAGAGATATCCATCTTCGGTCATTTTTGCCCCTATTCCACACCGGAGATGCAATGGTGTTCTCTTATATTTCACAGACACGTTTACACAAACCATGGACCACGTAATGGCGTTCGATTTGTGGATTTTAGTGGGAATGTCGCAGAATCGTGGAATTTAGTGGGAAAATTAATGACAGATTGCCGAATTTGCCCAAGAGCCATGCAAATTAAAAAAATCAAAAACACTTTGAGTTCTTTTCTGGGTTGTATTTTGAGTAACGGAACCCGTCCGCTCTCGTTCAACTTTATTTTCGAACTGACTTAGTTTTTTTTCCAAAATACACAATTTCTCTTATGACTAGCCTAAAGTAATAATGCCGATGCACTTGCCCTCGAGCATTATCTCATCTACAGTGTCTTTACAAAAAGTACTTAAACTCTAAGCGATGAAAAGATATTAAAATATTATGAGGTTGGGACCCTTCCTCGACCGAATACACAAAAAAGAATATTTATTGCTTCTCTTAAGTTTTATGCTCTGAAAACTATATTTTTTTTGGATTTAACGGATTTTCCAATTAATGAATGATAAGATAAAAATAAAATGTACAATGGTACTTTAACTTGCATTGTTTTGCAGAGGTTGCGCAAAAGTTGACTCGTATTTTAAGAGCACATTTTTTTATTCATTTTTGTTTTATTTTAAATCCATTTACTTACATGCTAGACAAAAATGCTTAAAACTAGCTTAACTAACTTAACAAATGCTCTAACATTTAACCTACTGACCCTATATGGGTGCTCTAAGCTATTCTAATCATAATTTGCACTATGCCTTTCGGCTTATGGTATGTTTTTTTTTTTTTGTTTGCCTTAACGGACACACTTTTTTTGTTTCATATGTTTGGCCACGAAAACTGGAAAAAAAAAATTTGGCTTTATATACCTAATTTAAACCTAACTTACACCAACTTAGCCTAACATTAAACCTTAAGACAATCTTAACTATGTCCGTAACAGTAAGAACGCGTGCACCGGGAAGTATATGCCGAACATATATGATCTATACGCCGCAGTGCACCTTTTTTTATTTTTTTTTATTTTGATTTTTTTTTTTATATTTCCTTACGACTACCTTAAATCTATGTAAGTTGGCCACCGTGGTCAACTACCGCGTCATTTAGAGAAGCCAGCGGCGGCGGAGACTGGCTTTGGTGTAACCACCAGTAAAATGGCCGTTCTTTGGCAGACTCTCTCCTGTCTCGAGCAGAGACCGCTCTGAACCGGAGGCGATCCTCGTGACTGCGAGCGACATCCCGTTCATATTGAAGTCGCCTCTCCACTGTTCGGCGTACGACATGGAAGACTACATGACATCCGTGTGCATCCTGTATTGGGCCAATTGTGTCGAGGTAGAGGAACACCCCGGGAGGAATAAAGACGGCGCACTCTCTCATGATACATTACGTTGGGGTAGTAAGCAACCAAAGATCAGACTGTTAAGAGCACATGCAAATGTTCAAAAAAGAACTCTAGTTCACCCCTTTTTTTAATTCATTTTTATTTATCATTTCATTAAATACTTACATACTAGACAAAAATGCTTAATACTAGTTGGACGAACAATGATTCTATTTTAACTTACTGGCCCTTGGCGAGCTCTCTAAGCTAAATTTCACTCCTCTATTAGGTTGGGGAAGGGTATCAGCTGTTCGCCAGCTGTTTTCAAAAGCTACGTGTGTTTTTTCACAGACCGGGGACAAAAATCGCATAAAAACCGCTGTCAGGTGAAATCAAGGAGCAAGGGAGGTTCCATCCTCCATTGTCTCTGTTACCGACGGATACCGAGGCATGGTGAAATACTTATTCCAAGAAAAAGGAAAAAAACACTATTTACTCGGGAAACCTAGTGGTACGTGCAATGGCAGACACAAACCTTTGGCTGGGACAATTTAGAAAATATTTGGTTTTCTTCTTCGTGTTTTAGGAGATAGCAAACTTGGATGGGACAGGCCGCTTTGTCCCTGGAAAAGGCACAAAATTCAGAAGCACATGACCCTCTGTCTGCCTGGGTTGGTCAGTCTCCTTTCAAGGCCACAAGTTTTCAATATGGTTCAAGGTCTGGGGATTGACTTGGTCAAGCTAGCAGGTCGATTTTATGCATACTAGCTTGGAAGGTTTCTTCTGGTCGTTATCTCGCTGAAAGACCCAACGCGTAGGCATGTGTTCTTCGGCGTATAGTCGCATATGGTTGTAATTTTGTCTAAAAAAAGCCAAACTTCACGGAAGAATAGTCAGAAGGGGAAACACAGCTGGCAGACACCTCGTCCGATAACGCACTCAGGCTGGTATACTTATACCTCTGTAGCTGGCAGGAGGTTCAGACTAATCAACATCTATTAAGGGTCTCCGATGCCCAGATCAATCAACCGTCAACCAGACGTCAAGCGACGTCGGGCACGCTTCTGTACTTGATGTCTGACCGTTCCGAAGAGCCAACATCGACTCATGGACCATTTCCTTGTTGTATCCAACGTAAGAACTCGGATATCAAGAAAACAGCAGAGTCGAGAAAGGACCCCAGATTTCGACGTCGGAAAGCTACAATCGGACTGCAAGGAACTTTGCCGATCGAGTCTCCCTAATACTCGCTCTTAGTAATCGTCGCCGCCTGCACAAGCGGAATTGGAGGCGAGCTGCCACTGATCTGCTGGGTTTTACCAGACCACCAAGATGAAACCTATGCGTTGACAACGAGTGCAGGCGGGCACATGTAGCGAAGCTAGTAGCCTACGAAGCAACGCTGAAACGAACGACGAGAGCTGTTCGTGAACTCTACGAACAGAGACAATGGGAAGAGACACAGATTTTCAGAAGCAAAAGAAACAGCACGAGACATGCGCGATCTAGGTGATGGGAAAGTGCTCCAGCACAGAGACGAAGGGAAGACACACGGAACCAGTATAAGGTTCGGACAGAATCCTGTCGGTACTAGAATGGAGAACTTGTAGTTGAGTCGCAGTCGATACTGAGAATCTGGAAAGATCACTTCTGTAGACTGTTAAATGGCGATGAGGACCCAAATACCGCTGTCAGTCGATGATCGACGAGAATTACAACACCCCGACCTAGGCGAGGTCAAGATAGCAATATCAAGACTCAAGTCTGACAGTCTCTCGGCCGGTGTCCGCTCCAATCTTGAAGGCAGCCGGAAATGATTTGGTTGGGCGCATGCACCAGCTCATCTGTAAGATAGGGTCGGAGAAAAGCATGCCCAATGAGTGGAATCTCATTATCGTTCGCCCGATCCACAAGAAAGGATACCTTTGACTGCGCAAACATTAAAGGGATAAGCCTCCGTAAAAGATCCTTTTGCTGAAGCAAACGGTGCTTTTTAACGGACAGATCCATATCAGTGTGGCTTCAGGCCGGGGAAGTCCGGGATCGACCAGAAATGCAGATCGGCACCCACCACCTATTCGTCGACATCACGGCCGCATACGATAGCGTCTGTAGAGACGAGCTATGCAACACTATGTCCAGTTTTGACATCCCTGCCAAACTCGTCAAGTTTGGAGAATTCTCGCTGTTCCATGAAGGTCCCGTAGCGAACTCGAGGCATTCAATGTCCAAAAAGGAATTCGAAGAGAGAGGCGCTGTCGTGTGACTTCTCTAACATCGTCCTGGACAAGATCGTGCAAGACACACACGCCAACAGAAGATCTTCACAAGTCCGTGCAACTGTAAGCATACCCCGATGACATTGAAGTGATTTTGGCAGAACTCAGAATGCCGTTTCTGAGGCATCTGCTGGCATTGAAACGGAAGCGGCTAAAATGAGTCTATCGGTGAATGAGGGCAAAACGAAATATTGCTCCTCACCAGAGGACAAACGACATCAACGCCTTGGACAGAACGCCACAATGGGCAGCTATAACTTGGAGGTGGGCAAGGACTTGGTCTACTTCCTCTCCACTGCAAACAGTAGGAATAACATCATTCCCGAGATTAAACGCAGAGTAACTTCTCACAGCCGCTGTTTCTACGGGCTCAGGAGGCAGTCGAGTAATCGAGCCCTCTCTCGGAAGGCTAAGTTGACTTTGTATAAGAACTTGATCATCCCCGTCGTGCTCTATATATCAGAGGCATGGACTATATCCAAAGCGGATGACGAGGCTCTTGGTCTTTGCGAGAGAAAAGTGCTGCGCGCTATCTTTGGTCCTGTTTGCGGTGATGGCATTTGGAAAAGAAGATTCAACCACGAACTCTATGATCTGTACAGCGAGAAGAGCGTTGCATCAGGAGTCTATTGATCCAACGCCTAAGGTGGCTGAGCCATGTAGAGAGCATGGACTACACAGTTCCGAATCGAAGAGTCTTCGTCAACAGGCTGCCTGCGTTTAAGTTACCACACCCAGGTGGAGAGGGACCTTAACCAACTTGGTGGGCGACACTGAAGTCAGCCAAATAAAGAAGAAGAATTGACATAAATATTTATCCAAATCTAAATCTAAATCTAAGAAGTCTGGTATCATACAACGTCGTCCCTGAACCGCTTAATAATCAGCGGGAACTTATCACAAACGAGCCGTCAGTTAATAACCCCAAGAATTCAATTTCCATCTCGAAGTTCATTGTCTCAAAGACACGCCATTAATTTGCAATAGCAATAAATTCTTATCCCACACATCTGGACTATCGTGGGATGCCGCAAAGTGTGCAATAAATTCGACTTGTCATCCCAAATAAACACGAAATTTGTTTCATTTGATAAATTTTCACGAAATTGTTGCCAGTCTATACACGAGCACTTTCTTGTCGTGGCTGTGTCCCTACAAGTTACAACTCACATCACACAATAGAGCGAACCACATCGTGTGTGACAAATGTCCTTAAACAATAATTCAGCTCCTCGAGAGGGGATCCCATCTCTCGCCGCTGTTTTTTTTTTTTACTTTCCCCATCAGTTTTTTCCTTTTCTTGTTGTGCACTTGCGGCGGGGTGGTTGTGGGTCTACGGCTGCGGGGGGCATGCGGCGCAAACTTGGAGAGAAGATAATTTTCGTTAGTGAAGTTGCATACCCACATATTTGCGGTGACAGAGCGAAGGAGAAACCGCAAAGACAGCAAGAGGAAGGACTCGAAGGAGGAAAAAAAGAAACGGATGTGTGGGATGACTGTGGATAAACACAAACGTACTCGCACTCACAACTCGTATTTGTGCGCATATCCTTCATCTGCGGGAAGAATATTCAATTTGTCGCTCATGCATAAAACAAACGAAAGTGGAAAAAGGCGGGAAACGTCCGTCAGGATGTACGAGCACATACGTACTCCTCCAAGTACGTACTACGTGCGGTGAGCCGATTGAACGAAGTGCTTTCGGGGTTTTTTTCACTTCATCTTCTTTTTGTTTCTGTCCTGTTTCTCGGTCCATTTTTTAGACCTGCTCCAAAGGGCTTACATATATTTTTCAAACTGTTACTTAACTGCTTTTTACCCATGCGGTGTATGAATCTTTTAAGAGATTTTTTGTCGAATGGCTGTGTGTTATTCTCGCTTTGCAGTTGGATATTTCATGCGTTATCCTTGTTGTTCCGTGTTTTGTATTCGTCATGGGATAAGTTGGCGCTTTGAGATTTCTCTCCTCCTTTTACGTGAGAGAAATGCGGTATTTCTTGCAAGTCATTTGCGCTCGGATGTAAGTGGTTGCAGGCGATTTGAGTGGGGATGGGGTGCTGGTGAGGGACATCCTCTGAAGGATAGAAATTAGACGAGCCATCAACTTTGTGTAGAGATATACATTTTTCATGATTTCACACACGGAACTGTATGAGACGGGATATTCTAAGCCGGGCGTGTGTTCTTGCATAACCTAGGGACTAGGTGAATGGGGAAACCGCAGACTAATTGAAGATTACACACGAACTTTTTCCTGCGGCGCCAGCATAACCCTCTGTCCAGCCAGCTGTGCACTGCTGTGATCTGCTGAATATGATGGAACTTGAATGAGTCCCAAACGTCGGAAGTTGGCTGGTTTTTGCAATGAAGTAGCACGTTCTGTTATGAATGGAAATTTGATGGTCTCTGGGACGTGTCACAGTTTTGGCAGTAGATTGAATAACATCAAGAGGCGAACCGTGAAACTTTCCTCAACAAATGCAAATTGCCTGTGTTAGCCATATTTTCGGGGCGCCCTACCACAGATTCATGTGAAAAGAGGTAAGTTTCTTGAAAACTTCTTTGCACTCAAAGCTGTTTTTGAGTCAGAATGCGACGCTAAAAAAAATCAATGAATGCAATGAATAATGCGAACATTCGTTTTCCTTCGCACGAACACAAGCTTCTATGTGAACGAGCTCACATGACGCCTCATAATCGCAGCCGCCTGCGATTTTCGCATCTGCGTTTGCCGCAATAAAAGTTAATGAATCACACGCACTGGTAGGAGTATCCACATAATCGCGATTTAAATCCCTGTGATTAAAAAATCTTTGGCGCAAGACGATGTGTGTAAGCTCGCATTTCTGGTTTCGCTCGATTTTCTGCTTTATCATAATTTAGTTGCAAAAAATGAGACGCATTGCTTTATGCATGCATACGCAACTTACTAATCGCAGAGATTTCTTGAAAACCCAACAAGCCCCATTTTATAGACGAGCACAGTGTATTTCAATCATTTTCACACATTTGACACTAAACAGCTGAATTCGATAATGAGAGTGAGAGAGTTCTATGTGGCAATGTTTTCAAGGGTTCTGGTCGGATTGTGTGATAGCACTTATTCGTAGTTTGTATCGTTACGTTTTTCCGTCATAGGAAAGTCCATAGTTTGGCTATGTGCGTCGGCATTGCTGGGCTACCGGTTGGAACAGTAGATGAATTCCAGTGCCTCGAAAGCACTGTTTCAGCCGATGGCGGAACCAAACTGGACGTTGATAAAAGATTCGCAAAATCCGCATTCGGTATGCTATGCTACATCTGGCGTAGCAATGTAATCGGCATCAACACAAAGCTGAGAATTTTCCGCGCCAATGTCTTTTCCGTACTCGTCTATGGATGCAGCACGTAATGGTGGTCACCATTATCACGAGAATGTTACAAACATTCGTCAATAGATGTCTAGGTAACTTATTGCGAATTTTCTGGCCCGAACGTATCTGTAGCAAACATCTTTACGAGAGAACGGACCAGGAACCACTAGGCATTACTTTTCAACTACGGAATTGGCAGTGGATTGGTCACACAATACGAAAGAGTGACAGCCAGCGTTGCCGGAGAGAAATTCTAGAGGGTAGTCAAAAAAGGGGAGTATTTTGAAGTAGTGTTGGGACTATAACTTAACGTGCGGTTTGCTAAGAGATGGCGTAACTTGTATTATTCCATTGGAACATGCGTTGGAAAGCTACTGTCATTGTACGTCATGTCAGTATATGTCATTCATTTGAAGCGTCAAACAATCATTTATTTTTCACTCAAATATGTCGAACTTCGTGCCTGAAAAAGTCTTTTTGCGGGGAGTTCTTCTTCATTACTCTAATATGAAGAAAACTGCTGCCGAAAGTCATCGTATGCGAACGTGCTAAAAGTTGTTTTGAAACCCGGCCAATCAGCCAAATCAACGGCAAAGCCGAGTATCCATGGCGCGAGGGTGATGCTCTGTGTTTGGTGGGTTCAAAAGGGTGTGCTGTATTATGAGCTGCTAAAACCGGGTGAAACCATTAATGGGCAACGCTATCGAACACAATTAATCCATTTGAAGAGAGTAGTAGCCGAAAAACGCCCGGAATATGCGAGCATCATGACAACGCTCGGCCCCACATTGCTATTCCGGTTAAGAACTATTTGGAAGACAGTGGATGGGAAGTTTTAGCCCAATCGCCTTATAGCCCAGGCCTTGCCCTTCTGACTACCATTTGCTCCAGTCGATGCAGAACGCCGTCACTGAAATACGGTTCACATCAGAGCGGAATATCAAAAATTGGCTTGATTCATTCTTGGCTGCCAGGCCAAGGGGGATCCACAAATTGCCAGAAAGATGGGAAAAAGTCGAGTAGAAGGACAACGGTAAAACCATAATGTTGTTAAATTTTCTGTACCCAAGTGGGTACAGTGAATCGTTGATCTTTGATGTAAATCAGTGAGCCTGACCGGCCTCATTTTGGAAAAAATACGGCCCGATGATGCCGCCAGCCCATAAACCGCACCAAACAGTCACTCTTTGTGGGTGCTTTGGCTTTCCGACAATCACTCTTGGATTATCATTCGCCCAAATGCGGCAATTCTGCTTATTGACGAATCCACTGAGGTGAAAATGTGCCTCATCACTGAAGATGATTTTCTTCGAAAATTGATCATCCACTGTTGCAATTTCTTGCCACCATTCTGACCATTGACGACGCTTGAAATGGTCGAGAGGCTTTAGTTCTTGAGTCAATTGCATCTTGTAAGCGTATTTACACGCAAGTCATTATGCATAATGTTCATCAACAACGTGAGAGGTGCAATTGTTGAGCACGACGACGAGTTGAGGTGAACGGCTCTTCAGCCAGAACAGCGGCAATATTTTCTGCAGTACGAGCTGTACGAGCATGCACTGGTGTTTTCACATCTCCTACAGACCCGGTTTGCTCAAATTTTTGCACGATTTTTCCGATTGTGCGCACATTTGGACGATCAAATTGACCGAAAAAGTCGCGAAGTGCACGATATGCATTTTGATTTGAACGCCCATTTTCATAATAAGCCTGAATAACTTTAACGCGTTGCTCGATTGTGTATCTTTCCATGGTTGAAATTGAGTTAGTCTGAAATTGAGAAATGTCAAATGAAATGCAGAAAAAAACTTGACGTTTAGGTGTCGTTCACATTCAACATCGGCCCTTAACATCCACCCTTTACTAACAAAATTAAAGTTTAACAAATAAAACGTGTAGATTACAAAATGTAAACATGTAATAATATTTATTCACTTTGAGGAATACAATTTGTTAGTTCATTTACTAGTGGATTGTCAGAAAAAACACGTGAGAAATTTAAATTGTCTGTCAGTTTCAATATTATTTTATAGACCAGTTCAACACCCACTCTGTGGAGTTTTAATGCGGAGTAATCCCGTGGTAGGTCTAACATGATTTTTAAAACTTTGTTTTGGGCTATTTGCAATCTTTTAATGTGACACTGTGCGGATTTTTCCCATACTGGGCAACAGTAAAGTAGCATGGCTTGAAAGAGATCTTTTACTTAAGGCTATATTAAGTAAAAGATCTTCTATTAATGAATGGGTAAAGAATTTGCTTTGCGATGTTGACATTCTTAAGAGTTTGGTGGATGTGCTCATGAAAAGTTAATTTGCTGCCAAGGTACCCAACGGAGTTCTTCGACTCAACGTTGATTCCATTCACCCGAAAGCTGGAACTAGGGAGAAAACAAGCTTTTCTTTTTCGTGTGAAAAATATCGCTTGGAATTTATCTTCATTGCACTTAATCTTACTTAATCACAAATATAGCTGTGTCATCGGCAAAGATAGCAATCTCACACACGGGTAATTCTGGAAAATCCGGGGTATACAAATTGTAAAGTCTTGGCGCCAAGACAGACCCTTGGGATACACCTGCATTATAAAACATCAAATCTGACACGCCACTATTAACATGGACTGGGAAACAACGATCAGACAGAAAACTTAGAACTGTATTACACAAATAAGGAGGAAAGTTGAGATTGTTCATTTCGAAAATAGGACCATTATGCCAGACAGTGTCAAATGCCTTATCTATGTCAAGTAAAATCATGCCGGTCGATTTACCATCGATACGATTATTTCTAATATGATTGCAGCTTCTCTTAACTTGATGAGAAGTGTTGTGATAACGCCTAAACCCGAACTGCATTTTGGGAAAAATGTTCTTTTCCTCAACAATCTTCAGTATCTTTTCTTACAGTATCCGTTCATAAAGTTTACTCAGGCTCCTAAGTAAACTTATTGGCCTGTAACTATCAGGACAGTCTCGAGGTTTATCAGCTTTAGGAATAGGCATAACTTAAGCTAACTTCCATTTGGTTGGAAATTATTGCAGTTTCAAACATACATTTACAACAAAAATCTTTATCCCAAAATTCTTTTAAATAAGCATTCTTTATTAAATCAAGTCCACCAGATGTTCTCGTTACTAGATTGCTGTTTAAAAATGTAATATCGTCTTCACTCCCAAATTCATTCACAGGTGTGACTGAGTTCGTCGTATGGAATGTTTTTCTTATATGTAATTTTATTTTATTAATATTTATTTCACTTACTTGCTAGAGAAAAGTACTTAAAACTAGCTTAGCTAACTTAACAGTTGCTCTTACTTCTATCATACCGACCTTATGAGGGTACTCTAAGTTCATCTAAGATATATAAATGTGCCTTTCGGCGTAGACTACGTTTTTTTTTTTTTGTCTTTAATGACAAACTTTTATTAACTTTTCATTTCCCGAGCAAACTGTTGAAAAAACTTGGCGAAACTGAAGTACTTACATACTAAACCTACCATAAAATTAAAGCCTATATTGACTAAATCCGTAACAATACGGACGCGTGCACCAGGGCGTATATAAAGGGTGATTTTTTAAAAGCTATAGGAAAGCAAAAAAAACACATAAAATTCAGAAAAATGCATGAAATCTTTATTTGAATCGATAGTACGGTCCATATAATTTAATGTTTGAAGATTATTTCATGCAAATGTTGACCTTGACTGCGCCTCAAATGGTCCATCCGCTTAGTCCAATTTTGGCATACTCTTTCCAACATTTCGGCCGGTATCTCACGAATAAATGCTTCGATGTTGTCTTCCAATGAGACAATTGAAGCGGGCTTGTCTGTATAGACATGAGCTTTAACATAGCTAAAGGCGTTAAATCGCACGATCTAGGCGGCCAATTGACCGGTCCCGAACTTGAAATAAAATGTTCACCGAACTCGCCTCTCAATAACTCCACTGTTACGCGTGCTGTGTGGCATGTGGCACCGTCTTGTTGAAACCACATGCCATGCAAGTCAAGCTCTTGCATTTGGGGCAAAAAAAAGTTGGATATCATCTCACGGTAGCGCTCACCATTCACAGTTACGTTACGATTCGCATCATCTTTGAAGAAGTACGGTCCAATGATGCCACCAGCCCATAAACCGCACCAAACTGTGATGCATTGGTAGTTCTTGCAATGCTTCTGGCTGATATTCACTCGAAAATCGACAATTCTGCTTATTTACGTACCCATTGAGCCAAAACTGAGCTTCGTCGCTGAACACAATTTTTCGGAAGAAGCGCGCGATGAACTTTCTTAACAGAGCACGCATTTTGATAATAAAATTCAATAATTTGCAAGCGTTGTTCGTTTGTAAGACGATTCAGGGTTAAATTATAGACCAAACTGAAGACGTTTGACAGTGAAACAAAACACGAAACGTGCGTCAGCTGTTTAATCCAGTGTTGCCAAAAAGATAATAGCTTAAAAATCACTAACATATATAATTGATACGCCGTGGTGCGCTTTTTTTTTGTTTTTTTGTTTTTAGTCTTTTTATTTATTTTTTTTTTCTCTCTCTTACGTACTACCTTAAAACTATGTAAGTTGGCCACCATGGTCAACTATCTGGTCACCTTGAAAAGCCAGCGGTGGCGGAGACTGGTTTTGGTGTAACCACCAGTAAAATTGCCGTTCTTTGGCAGACTCATTCCCATCTCGAGCGGGAAGAAGACCCGAAGAAGACCCTCGACATCCGGTTCGTAATGGAGTCGCCTGTCCACTGTACGGCGTACGATATGGAAGATCACAGGGCATCCGTCTGTATTAGGCCAATCGTGTCTAAATAGGGGAATGCTTCGGGAGGAATAAAGCCGATAAGGCGCACCCTTTCATGGTACATAAATTTGGGGTAGTAAGCCCCAAAGATCAGAATGTTGGAAGAAGTCATAGCTCGTGAAATGCGCCTTCTGACATTCCATACGATCGGGAATGTCTGAACAGTACCATTCACCAGAGTATCTCTATGCATATCACTCAGATGGCGGCAAGTGCATTAGCCTTTTCAACATCCATAAAATACGTATTTAAGGTGTTTCTAAGACACGGTATACGACTGTTCCAGTCCAGAACGGCTTAGTATCTGTTTGTCTAAGTGTTTAAGTTTATTATTCCAAGAGTCTTTACGAAATCGAGCTATACTCTCTTCGATGATCTTGTTTAGATAATTGACTTCGTTTCTGCATTCAATCTGCCTGTATCGTTGCCAGTTTCTTCTGTGCACATTTCGAAACTTTATAAGATTTAAAACAAAAGAAGGAAGTTTAATGCAATAATTATTTTTAGCTATTTTTGGAATACTGTCATTAGCTGAGTCTAGAATTTGCTTTGTGAAACTTGAAACAAGAAGGTCACCGTCCTGTTTGCAGGTTATATGGTCTATCGGGGTTTCTGACATTCTTCTGGCATTTTTTATGTCTTGAATATATTCAACACCTTCCATACGAGACAGAAGAAGCTTGCAATATCTATTGGCACATTTATGGAATTTTTTTACAAGGTTTGCTGCAACAGTTTTACCTTCAGCCAAAACATCGGCACTGAGCACTGCACGAATATCGGCAGTTTTTCTGCGTTTTCAATTTTCGCTACTGTCACTGTTTAAATGAGCACGAAGGCCTATCACCTATCTTCTCTGGATGAATTGTGAATTCACAGTTTTCGTCTAACCATGAATTTTCATGAAGTATAGATCTCTAATGATGCCTACCATGCTTGAGCCTTTGAAGTTTCGCAACTCCTTCGATAAATCCTTCATGTTTTCGGCTGAACAGCTTGTTTTTTCGGCCAAAAATCCAATTACTGGTTTGAATTTAGATTCGAAAGTCTTTTTATTGCTATTGCAAAAAACTTCGAAAAGCGTTCTTCTCTTAACATTGAACTTTGCGTCGGCTTCTGCAAGAATGTCCGAAAAGTTATTTTAGACATGCGCAAGAGAAAAATTGTTATAAAAAATTGGCGCAACAGGCTTTTTCTAAGGACTTCCGTTTAGTATGCAGGACATATTCGTGCATCACTTTGCATAAACAGTTTCAAAAGTCTGTTGCTCAGTTTTAAAATAAACTGGTATTTATTACAACAAGCTACTGTTTACTTCAACCTTCAATATCCCCCGTTATCTGTCCAATAAAATTATGAAATCTTTGTGAAAAAATGCCTCTTACCTCGGTTCATTACCAATAAATTTTTTTTTTTTTAAGATAAACATGCGCTCGAAACTTAATAGGCTCCCACTTTTCTTAGCCGTCCTTAAACTCACAACTTTCAACTCGTTTGCTTGCACACAGTAGTTGACCCTAAAATGACGTCATACTTACTAAATGATGTGAAAGAACCTGTACTAATGGAAAAACAAAAGAAAAATCCATAACAGTACTCATTTTAAATTTTGAGTTCTGGGCACTCTTCCCATACAGGCGGCCCCTGTGTGTGCCGGACTATTGGTCGTTTTCCGACGCAAAAAAAAAGAAAAAAAATCGAGGTGTGTGTTAGCGTTTCCTACTATGAATCCTGAATCGCGCTAGTCTTCCCCAGCCCTGACATCAGTGTAAATATTTGGTCTGTAGCCGACACGAGTGATGCCCAACGGCCAACACAGTACCTAGACAGGATCTTCTACAGGAGCAGTGCTACATCTCTAAAGCTAGGATAGCCACGACTGACAAAAGCACTAAACCAATGCTCCCAGAATGGGCAAGGCATGGGCAGGACTCCATGGAGTGAAAACAAAATGCTCAAAAGTGCGTAGGGTTTGCTTCAATTGAAAAACCATTGTCACCTCACACGCATCACACAAACTCCAACATGTCCCTCCATCCCCAAACCCCGGGTGGTAAGTCCTCACCGGTGGTAATTTCAAAGCCCACGTCAACTAGACTTTCAAGGTGTATGCTTCATTGAGTTCATGACTGACTCCACGTGTCAACCACCACATTCCCAATTACACACCCACCTGTTCCGAAGAACAATCGAATCACCCCGTGCGCCGTCGTAAAACTGATCACAACTGAATCGACTACACCGCATCGAAATCATATTAACTTCCATTGAGTGTTCAAATCGAATAAATGTCAAGTGCTTAAAACCTCTAAGCTCGGCAGAGGCAGTCAGCCGTGCCGGGATGCCAAAGGATACGAGCAACTTTGTCCTCTCTGTATGTCGAACACAAACTACAGAGTTGGGTATGTTTATTATTTCCTTTTCTCTGTCATCGTAGTTGTCAATATTTTGCGAAAAGTTTCCTGCAAAACTTCCCAACGAGCGGGGCCTCACAAGCCCCCAAGCACACAGCACTGCAACAACGATACACGGGAGTGCGTGTTCGTGTTTTGCACACATGTGTGCACCCCATGGATAAATAAAGTTTCCTCATTTCCCATTGGAAAGGTGTCTCAAAAGTGTTTACAAATGTCCTCGGCCCCCCACGCCCAGTTCGAGCATCGAAGCTGCCAATGCCTGTGACATGTTTAAGGAAACTTTCACCATTTACGGCGTGTCCTCAAATTGAATACACTTCGCAAGACAAATGTTTTCCAAATGACTGTTATAAATCTTCCGTCTAAGCAATGATGACGGAAGGGGCGGCCGGCGGCAGTGGGAGCGATGGTGGTGGCGGTAGCATCGACATCGACAACGGAAATGTATTCGACAATTGCACGAAGGGAATGTATCCGCTTGTGGGGCACTTCCTTTTGACGTTCAAATCGGAGATAGGCTAACCATGAGGAATGCTAATTTCATTCAGAGGAGTGGGCCCGCTCCCCCCGTCCCTCGAGGAATCTCAAAAACTGCTTATTTCGAAAACAACTGGCTTTTGCTTGGCCAAACCCCCGGACATACTCAAAGCAAGACCCATTAACTTGGCCTCATCCCGGGCGCATTGTTGCGAACGCGTCGGAACGGCCAGGAGTTGGTTTTCATTAAATCTCGATTTCAATAGATGTTTGAGATAAAGTTTCCGAGAAAGTTTATGATATTGAACAACTTCTATCCGAAGAGTCGATGATTCAACAGAGCAGGGCTGCTCCGAGTCGCGTCTGGCCAGCATCCAGCGCCTTAGGCGGCGGCGACGGGTGGGGAGGTTGGAGACCATTAAACCAGCGTGCTCAGCTAATACTCTGTGTGTAGTGTGATTAAAAATTATTTATGTGATGAAGGACGCAGGCGGTTTGTAAATAATCCCAGATAAGGAATTTCGAAAATGGCTGACGACCTTGGCCGGGTCTGAAGGCGAATGATGTGCGGTGGAGATGGGGTTTCGGTTTTCATTTTTTTTTAATTAGGTGCTTTGAGGAACTGGGATTATTTGGTTCATTCTAAATTACTTACTGGCGTCGTTAAGAAGATAAGAAGAAGAAGAATATGGATTGCGGTCCGATACAAGACGGGGCGGCAGTAAAGTTCATTTTATGAGCGTGAATCATAGGCTTAGGGAAATCGAAAGATTCTGACTTGGATTTCGGGAGTGGATTAGCAGAGTTTTTAATTAGTTTCAAGCAGCCAAAGGAGGGGGCTGAGGAGCGAGGTTGAAGGAGTTCATAAAACGATTGCTCTGGTTTGTCAGTTTAGTCTATTGACTGAAACCTGTTCGGAGTGTACCTTGTGGAAGTGAGGTTCAATTGAATAAACTTCGGTTGTTGCAATGCGCTCTGTGAGAGATATTTTCAGCCCCTTTTTTCATCATCATTTGATTTGCATGCTCTACTAAAGGAGGTCGCGAGGGTAAACCACGCACCAGAGATCTTCAGGCAACTCGATCATTTGCCATCGCCTCTAACTCATCAGTAGGTATGCCCAAGTGTAACCGGGCGAGTTTTTGGACTTGGTCCAACCACCTCGTTCTGGGTCTGCCAAGCGGTCGCCTACATGAGTGAATCGCATTCACCGCTCGCCTCGTGATGATAGGGACATTCGCGCCAAGTGACTAAACCAGCGAATCATAGCGCTTTCCGTTCAAAGAAGCAGCTTCTCTCGCACTGCCGTGTTCTCACCCTATTCCACAAGAGCACGAAGAAATCTCATCTCAGCAGCTTAAGTCTTTCTGTCATTACCCAAATTCTATGACCGTAGGTAAGAGTTGGAACAAATACTGAGTCGAAAACCGCTAACTAGGCTTCGACACCTAGCTCTGTCGTCCTGATTACAGCTCTAGCAAGCTGTTTCAAAATTGACTCAGCTTGACCAATCCTGCAGGAAAGCTTAGCATTGCTCCTCCGGTCATAAGTGAAAAAGTCCCCGAGACACGTGAACTTCTTCACCTGCTTTAATGGGACTCCACTAACCTATAGAGTGCATTGAATAGGCGGTCTAGAGATGACAATAACCTCCAATTTGTTCACATTCACCTCCATTCCAGCATCAGCACATACAGCCACAAACCTATCGAGTGCGCGCTGCAGTTCCGTCTGAGAAGATGTGAGTATCACTAAGTCAACTGCAAAAATAAGATGACTTACCCTCAACACTCCGAATGTGAAACATTCCTCGCCTCGGCTGCACCGCAACATCCAGTCTACATATACAATGAAAAGGAGAGGTGACAAGACGCACCCTTGGCGAAGTCCAACGCTCACGGTGAAAGGTGTTGATTTGGCACTGTTAACCCGAACACAGCTGCTACAGTTTATGTCCAGAGACTGAACAGCTCACAAAAGCGGACCACCGATCCCATGCTCCTGCAGAACACTCCAGAGTTTAGCTCGAGGAACTCGCAGCCCGTTTTCAAACCTCCAAAAGTGCTGTAGAACTCCTGTTCATTCTCGAATACCACTTTCGGAGTACAGAACAGTCTTACCTGGAACTTACCTGGAAGAACTCGGACGGCCAAAAACTACAAAACAGCTGTAGATCGGTTTGGCATACTCCCAGCCTTCTTATTTGCCATTCTTAGATTGAAAAGCTGGTCGGTTGTACCTCTGCCGGGACCAAAGCCGCACTGTTTATCATCCATCCTGGGCTTGACCATAGCTCTAGAACGCCCTTCCAACACCATAGAGTAGACTTTCCCGGGGAGACGGAAAAGAGATAAGCCCCTGTGGTTGGAGCAATCTCATTTGGGACAATCACCTCAGTTTGGCAATCGCCAGGTATCCCACCACGTTCCCAGGCCACTTTAATGACACGAGAGAGCCATAAAACTCCCTCTTTACCCATTGCCTTAAGCATTTCTGGCCGCATTTCATCCACTCGCCAAAATGACATCCTCCGCCGTTGGACTATTCTCCGCCCCACTCAAGACCACGGGTCTGCCATCCTCAGCGCCCTGTTCGGGTTTGAGCAGCTCGTGCTCACTTCATCTGCGTAAGTCATTGGAAAGCCACACACCATCTTTGGATTTGACTCCTTCGACGATGTTGAATTCCCTTTGTCTGAGTCGGCGAATGGTTTGCCAGAAGAACTTCTCGCTGAACTCCTTCCAAGACTGCTCTTAAGCTGCCCGCACCGCCAATTTACAAGTTCTTCGCGCCTCAATGTGCCGGTTATGAAAATCAGAGCCCCCCATTCTCTGGGGGTTGTCTTCTTCCTCCTAGTGAACCACGCAGTTCTCGTCTCACCACCAGCCGTCACTCCAAGCGGCTTCACTCCCCAAACATTCCGTGCTGAGGTCACGTAGCTTACAACTCCAAATTGTTGTTGTTCCTAGATAATCTAACAATTTCTTTGTCAAATAGTTGGTCTTGCAATACAGTGAGACGAAACCAACATTTTCGAAGTCAGTGAAAGTGTGTGTCATCTCGGTGGGAATAGGGAACTCTGTAAATTGTTCACGGCTCAATGAAGCTCCACCACGATAACACCCGACAGCATAAGTACTTCCTACTTCCTAACCGAGCTGAAGATTTGACAGGACTATAGCTCTATTGCCCCTGGAGCATACTAGGCGGTGTGAGTGATGAGGATTTGATGTAACACCGCACAGCATTGCAGTTCTATTGCCTCAGGCGAGTCTCAGGGACTGTTCATTAATCACCTGAAGATCACTTTACCCCTTCTCTGGATTAGTGCACTTCGTAAGCAGTCTTCGAGTTGCAAAAGTTTTCAAAACTGCTTGATTCAGTTTCTCAGACCAAAAACCACAAAAACTCCCTATCGATGGCATCCCAGCCTCTGCAGAAAAATGAAGGAAACCAAGGGGAATGATTTCCCCTTGATGCGGCAGACAGCTCCGTCTTCCTCCCATCCCACACCCATTTGTCGCTGTCTCTCAGGGATACTCTCGACGTTGGAATTAGCATTAAACATCGAGATGAATGATGAATATCCTCGCAAGTGCCCGACGGAGAAGTCATTAGACTAGTCATGTACTTTATGCACATTTGTCATCAAGGATTTATTGCTCGATTGGGAACTCTTAATTCACCTCAAACCTCCATCCACCGCAGCCAGGTTCTGGTGTGACATGAAGCTACAAAAGTTTTAGGGTTTGACAAAAAATCCAACCCACTGTTCGCCAGGAAATGCTTGTGGAGATAGTTGACGAGGGTTAAGCAACTTCTCACAGTTAACTGAAGGACGCAGTTAGGGTAACCACCCTTGTTGAGGAGTATTGCAAGAGGAATAAAAGTGATCCCTTTGCTGAATCGACTCAACAAACAACGGTCTTGAGTGCAAGAGAGAGTGGCCAACGATAGGGTGAATCAGGGAGGACATGCAAGGGCCATGGTATTTGGATCGCTGAAGGTTATTGTGTTTGATTTGAAATTGGCATTATACTCGCTACTTGGGTGAATAAACGTCTGGGAATGCCAGTCTTGCAGGTCATATGGACTTACTTGTGCTATCAATTGAGCTTGGCAGTTGAACGGAGCTCCCAATGCCTACAACGATACATGTTCTTCATGCAGAGAGAGCTTGGTTACGCGGATAAATTGTTACATTTTAAATAAACAAACAGTCACCATCCGAAAATTAAGAATTGAGTAGAAGGGACAAATTTGTTCGGAAGTCTTATTCTGGACATTCAGCCGCTAAAACTTATTGAGCTCGCAAAAATCTCCAAAAGGACTGTCAAATTCAGCAAAACGTTCGAGCAAGGTGAGGTTAGGTTAGAGGGTAGGGCCGTTGTGTTATCACAAGATCTAGTAGACCCTAATCCGGGAACCTTTTGGAGCTCTTAACAAAGTGACGGAGCTGACTGATGCTAATATTGCTCAGATCTGTCAAGCCGTAGAAATATGGGGCGTCCAAGTGACTGAGTCTGCGAGATGAGAGGTCATTGCAATTGCAAAGAAGGTGTGAAATAGTGTCTTGTTCGTCTTCATCCCAACAACTTCTGCCAGGGCCCCATTTAGAGCCAGGCCTGATTGGTGCCAGTACGCGAGCTTCTGGTGGCCGTACTGCCGGGCTGGATCGGGCTTAGGCCGAAGGAACTACGAGCAACCTGTCAGTGCCCCGTGAGCCACTGTCGGTGTGGGGTGGAAGTCGCGCCATGCACTAACCAATGCGTGCGGGGAGCAAAAGGCAACAGCATCGACTTAGGATAGGCACATGGTCCGTCTCATCCCTCGAGCTAGATAAGGAAGCCGCCAAATTGGTTGGAACAGCACGAAGGCCACAAGCAATTCTGTTTCAAACATAAAGTTGACGTCGACGTCATGGATCAAATGTTGGGAGAATATACATGTAAACGACAGACGAGACGATGGTCCTTGGCTTGTTTCTGCAACATGTTGGATGTCGCAGTGTTAATTTACAAAAGAAGTGATGGCTACGAACAAAACCAATGCACGTCGACAATTTTTGCATTCTTTGATTGGGCAATTAGTGACCCCTCAGCTCGATAATAGGAGTGTTTTCCGTTCGAAATGACATCGAATCTTTCTTCGGAGCACCTTTGCAAAGTAGGACTCCACAGCCCAGTGGCACTCAGACATGAGCGGGCCAGAAAAAGTCAGAAGTTCAGAATTTGCAGAACAAACGATAAAATACAGTGAAAAACTAGATTTGCATGCAGTGCCTGCGAAGAGCCTGTCTGTTTACAACCAGTTACACAAATGCCACAAATGTGCAAATGAAGAAAAAACTTTGTAAAAACTCCAAAATAACAAAAAAAGCTTCAATTGTTTCATTGAATTGAAGGTCCAGCCAGACCTATTTAAAACATCCGTTGACAGAAGGGTTAAACAGAGCCCTCTCTCGAAGAACCAGATATAAGTCCATAACCGTCCTAGTCCTGGTCAAGAGCGGATAAGTTTCCTGTTGGCTGCTTTGAGAGGAAAATTCTTCGGGCAATTTTCGGTCCCGTTTACATAGATGGTGAGTGTAGCAGGAAATATATATTTAACTGTACGGACTGTTGTGTTACATCGACTTAACCATAAGCGTGAAGGTCCAGCCATTCAGGTGGCTTAGTCATGTAGAGCAAATGGAAAGCAAGGCTATGGCCCGGCGAATCGAATCGACATAGAGGAAGGCCGTGGAGCAGAGGTGCAGAGGTGGCTCATGCAATTAATCTCAACCAAATATGCGTGCGATAGTGGAGCCAGCTTGCTAAAGACCAGCTAGCCAACTTTGATCATTGACCATCTTACACTGCAATTGTTCTTCGATACCTTTCCCCCAAAAATTCAACTCGTTAAGCAAATCCTGGCTGGAGTCTTAGCCCGCTGCGAGGAAACTATTTCTATACGATTGAGAAAATTAAATCTGATTGGCTACACGACTTGAAGTCCATCACGGAATCGACTTTGTTTCACCGATTTGAGAAAGTGTCGGCAAAAGTGGATTGTCTAGGGAGGGGAGTACCTCGAAGGGAAACGCAAGATTAAAAGGAGATGTACTGTAAGGTCACACAGAAACAAATATAGAAGAACTATTTCGTCCTGCCTAACATTTCTTCTGACATATATGCCATGCCCCCATTTATCGAATGAAGGACTACCCTCAGGCTACCTTATTGAATGATAATGTAGGTGGCGCTTCAGCCCAGGCTAGGACCTAGCCTTCTCCTTCTCAGCAACCACTCGTGTTGCGCATGCCATTGTTTTAGAACTAGTTGATGGGGTTTTATGTCGACACCGAACGGGAAGCTGAGAAGCTTTTTCTAGACAGCTATACTGCTTGAGCATTGGCAGGGTCTCGAAAGAGGCGGCGTCGTACCAGGAATCGAACCTAGGCAACGTAGGTTGCTTCTCGAAATTCTGTAAATCGTCTCATTTCCCTGTGAAGCATTTCAGTTCCAATTCTGTCGTCTCAAAACTATCCATGTTAACCCCTAAACCTCAAATAAATCATGCGTCTCCGACGTCTCCACTTTGTTGGTCTCAAGAATTCCTCTCCGAATCCCTTCAAATTCTTCGTTTAATGCCAGTTCCCCTTTAACGACCACGAATGATGTCATATCTTGATTTGACGCGGTTCCCTGCACTGAACAATCAGTCATTCCCTAATACAACGTAATCCCTTTTCCTTTTATTTCCCCGCACACACACATGCTCCTCCACCAGACGACGGCGCATAAAATCGAAGCCCTCAACGCATGGGATCGTGCTCCAAATCGGTCCCAGTTGAGCCCACCAAAATTAAACGAAGAAGCAATTTAATCAAAGTCCTCGGAAAATTTAATTGAAACGAAAACGCTTTCAAACACTCATTCGCGTGTTGCAAAGTTTTTGTTTTATTCGTTTTGGGATAAAAATTGTCGGGGCCACGAAAGGCCTCCAAGTTGTCAGTGCCACAGTGGGTTGCTGGATCAAATGAAGATTGACTCGAATCGACCAAGCAGAGCACGACATCCGCCGGAGTGTGGACGCTTCATTTCATCATTTGCATAAGATTAAAACTAAAGGAAAACTGTAAAAACAAGTCGCGTCCCTGCAGTCATTTTCCTAACTTAAACAATTACAGGGAGCAGCGAATGAAATCACCGATTTGAAAGACTCCCGAGGAAAAAGAAAAATGGTTAAAGCGAAAATCCGTGCACCTGTGTGTGCGCATTGGACTCATTCACCATCAGTGCTGCCGACGACATCACTTTGTATTTGTTAAAATGTAAATAATTGCCATGGAGAAGCTACAAAGTTTCTGCTGATGGCAGACACACTCGTGTATGCGGGTGTGGATGTAATCATTATCGTCGTTTAATCCGTCAACTTGTGTCGGTATTGCATTGCACGCGGAGCACAAACCTCCATTTCCCCATGACGAGATAAAGAGGAAAACAATGCTTTGAGGGTTTCGTTTTCCTTTCGTCGCATCCTAGTAGCGGAGGATGTGGGGTTATGCAGCGCTTGCACCTGATTCAAACCCTGTTACCAACCGGATCGACTATTGCCAGAAGCACCTTCAGAGCTTCTATTACTACTGCTTTACTGGTGGTGCCGGCAATGCAGACGATGGTTCATGTTGTTCGTCCTTTAAAACAGGATTTGTGTCCGCATTCAATGTTGTGCAAAGGCAGACGGTCACAGACAGTGGGTCTTTCAGGGTGACGCACTGATGAATGTTTTGAGGACATTTTGTACTCCTTGGCTAGTGGTGAGTGGCACCAGCTTTTGAAGACATTTGTGACAATTGAAATACTCTTGATCTTGAATTCGAATGTTTTCCGAGGACTATGGGGAATTAATGTGGCCAGGGAAAAAATAAAACAGTTGATTGATGCTCTGCCATTTGAAGGTAGGGTAGCTCATAGATTAATTTAGCGACCATAATATGACTAGGAACCGTCAGAAAAGCTGAAGTTGGATGCGATTTTCTTTTTTAGATTTAAAGCCCTCTTCCGTTGGGTACTGGGCTACAGAGACATTCCAGACAACTGCGCACAGATCCGCCAAACATGCAGCCAGAGCCGTGAGCAGACTGCAGAGGAAGAGTTCCCTTGTTATTTTCTAGCTAGGCTAACAATAACCAATGCCACTGGAACTTGGCTGGTTGGCCTTACTAAGAGTTCCCTTGTTATTTTCTAGCTAGGCTAGCAATAACCAATGCCACTAGAACTTGGCTGGTTGGCCTTACTAAGAATTCCCTTGTTATTTTCTAGCTAGGCTAGCAATAACCAATGCCACTAGAACTTGGCTGGTTGGCCTTACTCGGCTCTTAGAATGCGTGCCTCTATGCAAAATGTTACTTTAACCCTACCTAACCCCACCCTCGTGGGCTTACTAGGCAATTCTTCACGCATTTGCACGTCGCTACGAACAGTGCTAAGACCTCACAAGACATCTCTCACATCTGCGACCTCATACAAAAATGTGGTGTGTAAAATGTTACGTATACGCCATCGCATGACGCATTACTGTCAGTTGATGTAGCTCAGGGGTGTCCAACTTGCAAATCGTCAAGGGCCAAGACTGAAATGTTTGATGTCCTTGCTGGCCATATAATAATTGTTTAAAGCAAAAACAAAATAACGTGAGGTATAAAAATAATTCGGCCACTTTATTTCTTTTATTGCTAAACAACTACATTTTTTTTTAGAGATAAATGAAAATTGTATAGTTAATTTTTTTCAAGAACTAAGACAAACATTGCAATAATAATGAAAAAATGTATTGAATGTGAAGGCTGTGGTGGATAGGCTTCATCCACCAATGAAGAAGTGTCCACCTCCAGTTCAGTTGTAGACAGTCTCATGAAATGACGTAAGGAAGAATCGGTGAGGTTGCTTCTGTTGTGGTTTTTAAGGTATAATATGGAAGGAAAAGGCATTTCCGAACATGACGATGTCATTTTCAGTCCAAAATCTCGCAGGTTTGGGAATTTATCCTTAGACAGCAATTCGAAAAATTCAGATCATTTGCTTGTCTTATGATTAGGAACATGTGTGCTTAAGGATCACATAACTCAAGTTGTAGGTTAGGTTAGGTTATAGTGGCTAGCTGCAGAAGGCAGCCACACTTCGTCCAAAGTAGGCCCATTATGATACCACGCGGATTGATTCCCTTTAACAATTAAAACCAGTTGGTGCTTGTGACAAAGCGGTTTAGCTGGCTAATACTGACGCTTTTTAGCTCATTGAGGTTGTTGAAGTAGGAGGCCCCTAGGTGTAAGTATCTACGACCTGCCAGCGCGCTACACGAGCAGAGTAGATGATCTATGGTTTCAACGTCCTCTTCATCCATGCATCATCTACAGATCTGCCATTTTAACCTCCTCTTCATCCATGCAGCTCCTACAGAAGTCATTGTACGGGACCCCCAACCTACGGGCATGGGTGCCAATTTTGCAGTGCCCTGTTATGACGCCAGTGAGCGACCTCAGTGAAGATCTGCTGAGTCTGACTGAGTGATCGTTTGATATTAAGCAATGGCCACATATCCTTTGTTTTAAGACAAGTGGTGTCTTCTAGCCATTTACGATTAGTGATGTTGATTGTGTATACTTTTAGTAGAGGGTAGGCTGTAGCGATTGGCATGGAAAGTGGAACAGCTCCTAATGTCTGGGTGGAGAATGTGCCACACCTAGCGAGTACGTCGGCTTTGCAATCGCCTTGCAAATTGTATGTCACAGAGTCCCGGCACCCACAGGAGGTGTATGTTGAAATGCTCAGCCATGTCGTTAAGAGACAGCGTGCAATCAAGCGATGTTTTTGAATTAAACATGACATTGTCCAGGGGCTTGATTGCGGCCTGACTGTCCTAACAGATGGTGATATTTTTCGGATATCACGTTGCTCTTGAGCCAGGACAGCGCCTCCTTTATCGCAATGGTTTCTGTCTGGAATACGCTACATTGATCAGGGAGATTCAGGGAACGTCTTTAGAATATACACCACCACCTACACCCTCGTCCGTCTTCGACCCATCAGTGAAGATGGGCAGGGAATCAGCCAGCGTCTGATTATCAGATATCCAGTCCAGTCTGGGGGGATGTTGGTGGAGAATTTCTTCTGGAAGATAACTTGGGGTAGTAGCGGTATCGTTGGAGAGAAAGTTGAATGCGTTTAGAATGGTTGAGTGGCGGAAGGAGAGTTCGGACCACAGTCGGAGCGTTCTGAGTCTCAGGGCTGTGCTGGTAGCCACCTGTTTACTGACAGTTTTCAGTGGTGGAAACTTCCACTGGCTGTGCTTAGTGCTGTCTACTGTCTGACAATTGAGATGTAGATCCAATGGATGATGCCTGGTTGTAATCCCCATTTGCAGCCTATGGATTTTTTACAGCTGAACAGGGCAGAAGAAGCCTTGTTGGCCCTCTCCTGGATGTTGAGTTTCCAGCTTAGCTTATTGTCGATGATAAGACCCAGAAATTTCGCACTGGCTTTTTGTTGTAAAGTGGTGCCGCACATCGTGGGGGTCGAATTGAGGGATTTTGTACCTTCTGGTGAAAAGTGCGAGATCCTCTCAAGTTGTAAGTCGGGTGGTTGGTCTTCAATGGTTGCTCCAAGACCAGTACACTGCTTTTGAGGCGTTCAATTTATTCAAATCTTGTATTGAATACATGAATAACTGGTTGATTTTTTTAACTGCAACATATTAACTCAATATTTTCCTCACTATTGAATTCTTCTGCTAGGTCCAGACAGCTAATGTCACAGGTTGTTCGGGTTCGCATGTTTAAACACGTTCATCTTATTCGGAAGTCCGGTTTTTATTCCGATCACATCTGAGACCGTCTGGTTTCTTCCTTAAAGACTCAAGTTTAAACTGTTGAGATGATTAGTCAGATCTGTTGTAGAACTGTGTTAGGAACTCCGGATTCTTAAACTTCTCTTCCAGATCAGTTGTGTCTGATGAAACATGTTGCAGTGATTTCCTTTCTTTCTTTTTCCTTCTTCCTGCACTCAGCCACCTTACATGGTTGGACCTTAGCAAGTCTCCCTGCTCAGCCTTTGTTTCCACACAAAACTGCTGAAGTTGCCTGTGGAAGAGGGATCGATTTCCACCTCTAATCATGTTTATAATCTTAACCACAGCGTGAAAAACTTGATCTTGCTTGACTGATTTTCCACATAAAGCTCCACAATGGATTGTCGGACAAGTAACACCATTCTCTCGAAGCAGACCCACTAATCCAATTTTTTGACCAGTCATTGATGGGGCCCCGTCTGTTGCTATGGCTGAACATTTATTAAAGCCTCCAATTCTTCCTATACGCGATGGTAGGTTTTGTGAAAAGAAATAGTAAAAACTTTCGGGATATAACTAGTCTTAAGTCCATCTATTTCACCGTATTTAGAATACTGATATGCTGTCCGTAAATTATATTCCTTCGAAGAACTCCCTAAATATGACGATAGATGTAAAATAATAGGGTTCCAAACCTCAAGTTTCATTCGTAAGGGAGCGTCAGCCATGTTCATCCGCGATAATATTAATTGCCCTGTAAATTCACCAGATTTACAGATCTCTTCGGGTGAGAAATTGACTACAGTGCGGCTTTCGTCCCGGTAGAAGTACAACCGTCCAGCTTTTCACTCTAAGAATGGTACTTGAGAAGGCTTGGGAGTACGCCAAGCCCATCTTCAGTTGTTTGGTGGATTGGAAAAGGCATGCGACCGAGTTCCTCGGGGTGAACTCTGCGGGTGTATGGGATTAAAGTCCTCTACTGAGTGCCATACACAAACTGTACCAGTTGTGTTCGGGTTAACACCTTTCACCGTGTGCGTTGGAGTTCGCCAAGGGTGCGTCTTATCACCTCTCCTTTTCATTGTATATATGGACTGGATGTTGCAGCGCAGTCGTGGGAATGATTCACATTGGGTGAGTTGAAGGTAAGACATCATCTTTTTGCAGATGACTTAGTGATCCTCAAGGTAAGACATCATCTTTTTGCAGATGACTTAGTGATCCTCACATCTGCAGCACACACTAGATAGGTTTGTGGCCGTATGTGCTGATGTTGGAGTGAAGGTCAACGTGGACAAATCGGAGGTTATTGTCATCTCTAGAACGCCTGTTCAATGCACTCTATAGGTTAGTGGAGTCCCATTGAAGCAGGTGGAAGAGCTCACGTTTCTCGGAAACTTTTTCACGAGTGAGGGAAGGAGTAATGCTAGGCTTTGCTGTAGGATTGGTCAAACTGGGTCAATTTTGAAACAGTTTAGTAGATCTGTAATCAGTAAAAGCTATAGGAAAGTTTTTCAAAGAAAAAACACATAAAATTCAGAAAAATGCATGAAATCTTTATTTGAATCGATAGTACGGTCCATATAATTTAATGTTTGAAGATTATTTCATGCAAATGTTGACCTTGACTGCGCCTCAAATGGTCCATCCGCTTAGTTAATTTTGGCATACTCTTTCCAACATTTCGGCCGGTATCTCACGAATAAATGCTCCAATGTTGTCTTCCAATGCGTCAATTGAAGCGGGTTTGTCTGTATAGACATGAGCTTTAACATAGCCCCACAAAAAATAGCCTAAAGGCGTTAAATCGCACGATCTAGGCGGCCAATTGACCAGTCCCGAACGTGAAATAAAATGTTTACCGAACTCGCCTCTCAATAAGTCCATTGCTGCACGTGTTGTGTTGCATGTGGCACCGTCTTGTTGAAACCACATGTCATGCAAGTCAAGCTCTTGCATTTTGGGCAAAAAAAAGTTGGATATTATCTCACGGTAGCGCTCACCATTCACACTTAAGTTACGATTCGCATCATCTTCCAAGAAGTACGGTCCAATGATGGCACCAGCCCATAAACCGCACCAAACTGTGACTTTTTCTGGATGCATTGGCAGCTCTTGCACTGCTTCTGGCTGATATTTGCTCCAAAATCGACAATTCTGCTTACCATTGAGCCAAAAATGAGCTTCGTCGCTGAACACAATTTTTGAATTTTGAACAAATTTGAACTTTCTTAACAGAGCACGCATTTTGATAATAAAATTCAATAATTTGCAAGCGTTGTTTGTTTGTAAGACGATTCATGGTTAAATTATAGACCAAACTGAAGATGTTTGACAGTGAAACAAAACACGAAACGTGCGTCAGCTGTTTAAACCAGTGTTGCCAAAAAGATAATAGCTAAAAAATCACCCTTTATATCGTGAATAGTTAACTTCTGTGTTTCATTCGTCACAATCTAGTGATTGAACCCGTATTTGTGGACAACATTTTACGTTGACTCATTGCTGCTCAACTTAAAATTATAACAGTCCATGAACTGAGAAGTTTGTAAAAGATTACAGTTGCGAAAAGTAAAAATATTTTCCTTGAACATTCTAATCAAACAATCGAATGAAAAAAGTCTAAAAGCAGGTCAAACGCAATCTACAACTAAAATGAGAAGATTTACACCTTGACTTTAACCGCAACATGCGTTTGTTCTTATTCGTATTGTGTAACTTACTTCCCTCTTCTTGGAAAGACATTACAACAATCTCAGGGAATAATAGACATGGCCAATGTTGGGACTTCAAATTTTCATAGCGTGGAAGATCCCGAAGAAAATGAGTGGTAGATTTGAAAAAACCGTGGTAGATCTCGTTTACATGCACAATTTCCCAGAAATGGCGCATACTACGTGAACGCTTTTATAAATGATATAAACGAGCTCCTTACTTTTCCATGTGTTCATATTTTTGAAGAGCAGTCGCTGCTAATAACACTTCTCATTTTTGCTCATAATTTCCTTTGAAGTTGTGTTTTGACATAAATTTCAAAAACAAGAACCAGGAACAAATGACATAAAAAGGAAGAATTACAATGTGTGGTCGACATTGCACTTTGGGTATTAGATAAAAAAAATTTGAAAAATAATGGTAGATCCACCATAATTGTGAGATGGCGTAAGTTGTATTATTCCATTGGAACATGCGTTGGAAAGCTACTGCCATTGTACGTCATTTCAGTACAAGTCATTCATTTGAAGCGAAACAACAATCATTTTTTTTTTCGCTCAAATATGTCGAACTTTTTGAATGAAAAAGTGTTTTTGCGGCCAGTTCTTCTTCATTACTTTAATATGAAGAAAACTGTTGCCGAAAGTCAGCGTATTTTGGTGGAAGTTTATGGTGAACATGAGCTAGCTGAGCGAACGTGCCAAAAGTGGCTTGCGCGATTTAAGGTGACTTTTGCCTTGCTAACCAGCCAAATCAACGGCAAAGTCGAATATCAATGGCCAGAAGGTGCATGCAGAAGGTGCTCTGCATTTGTTGGGATCAGAAGGGTGTGCTGTATTATGAATTGCTTAAACTGGGTGAAACCATCAATGGACAACCCTACCGAACACAATTAATCCGTTTGAAGAGAGCCTGAATATGTGACCAGACTCGAGGCAATCGTTTTCCATCATGACAACGCTCGGCCCCACGTTGCTATTCCGGTTAAGAACTTTTTGGAAAACAGTGAATGGGAAGTCTTACCCCACCCGCCTTAAAGCAAACTTAAAACGCATTAAAATATATGCCCAATGTGCTGCCGAAAATTTTAATGTTGAAATTTAAGTGTGTACCTACAGTGAGTGCTGTCATTCGATGCATCTTATAAAATGCTTCGTTACATCGTTAAAGATCGAAAGCATCCGAAATATTTGGTTCTATACATCGAATAGCAAACATCGATCTTTTCTATACATCGAATAGCAAACATCGATGTATTCTTTACATCGATGTTTTCGAAATATCCATGCAACCATGGTACACAGAATAAACGGTATCATATTTGTTCTCTGTCAAATCGTGTGACGTTATTTGTATTCCACTGTCAGATGAAACTCCTACTGAAATTCGATTTTCGTGCAAAGATTTTATAATTTGAAATATTTCCAGAGTGTGTTTTGATTTACATATTTACAGTAATGAACAGGTTTTATTTAGTTTTTTATGCAAAATGTTGTGTTCGAAAAGGGTATCCAGTAATCCGAAAACCGCCGTGTTCGAACTAGGGTAGGTTTGTGGTAGTCATTCAAATTACCGGGTGGACTGCTTGAGCTTTGTGTTGCCGTGAACATTATTTTGCTCGTAAGTTGTCTAAGTTCGGCAACGTAGTCTAAAGTGCGTAGGGCTGCACACACCAATCTACAACTCCACAGCCACCGGTTAGTCGCCAGTTAGCTTGATTTATAACTTGCACATACCCATTGGCAAGCAACCATTGTAGGAGTTACATACGTTCAGATAATTAAACACGTACCCATGTCTTGTCACATCTGAATGGCTAATTAGTCACCCCTGTGTGCTGAAACTCTTAGTGCGATTCTTCTCTCTTTCGGGGTTATGGCATTGCAGCATCTCTTGTTCTTCTTTATTTGGCGCTACAAACCAGGTTGGTTGAGGTCCTTCTCCACCTCTCCAGGTTTGCCACCTTAAACTCGGGCATCCTCTGTTGCGTGCTCCCAGAGGTTCGGGGTCGAAGACTCTTCGGGCTGGAGCTGAATTGTCCATACGCTCTTCATGGCCCAGCCAACTAGGACGTTGGATGGAAGAGGTCTGAAGGTTTCTTTACTCTATTTATTTTTATTTTATTTTTTTGGATTGTGTATTTTGAATTATTATTCTAAAGTACATCTTACATCCAAAATAAGTTTTAATAATTTGCAGGTTCAGAATAGAATTTGAAAATAATTTAAACAAATGTGTGCTCGGTCTTAGTGCATAACCATTTCTATGGCATTTATTAAGTACCTAATCTAAGTTTTCTAACTCTGCCATACATTTTTTTATTCGACCTCCTTCAGTTATCACTTTTGTCCAGGTCAGATCAGTAGCTTCTTTGTCTACCCTTTCCGCGTATGGGTCCAAAAGATTGCCCACTTTGAAATTGAAACGAGGCACCCAGCTAGATACTCCAGAACGTCGTATCATCTAGCACAAACGAGGCTATCAGCTCCAGATGGTATGTGGTCCTCATCAGCAACTAAATCTGAAATAAGATCTGATGTGATAGCCATTTGTGTCTCTCTTTAAATGAACGTCTGTCGACTTTGCGATTTATCTGCGATCGTGGCTATTTTTTTTAATTTTTTAGTAATTGGCTTTGCTGCAGGTTGTTCTTGGAGCGATTTTCTTCTCAGAGCAGAACACATGTCACAGCGAAAATTTTTGTTGTTGAAGACCAGATGCACTTAAAATCTGATTTAAGTATTTTCACACAGGCACATTGAGAGTAAGGTTTACAATCGTTGCAGTCAATTTTAAATGAATCACTGCTTTTGATTGTATCTTTGCAAATAGAGCAGTTCAAACTGAATATCAGAAATTAAGTATAGCTGATTGACCCCTAGTCAGTTGATGAATTTGAGAGGCTTTTTAACAATTATTCATGAATTTTTGACGGTTATTCACGAAACAACCGTTCTCTGATTGGTCAATTTGGCCAAATTGAAGGGACATGGGAGGTTGAAGTTGAGCACCTCCATCATACTTCATTTCTTTTGAATATTATGTAAATGAATTTAGAATAATAAATTGTGAACTTGGTGTTCTAAAAGTGCACACCACAGGAAACTACTAAAAACATGTCCGTTTAAACACAAGTCGCTCACTACTCCTTATTGAAGTGCTTACAACAAATAAAACCGGTTTTAACGTTCGCTTTATCTTTTCGTCCACATTTATGCACTCAAACAATCTTTTCCGGCAGGTTTGCATGTAACACAAGACTTGTCCAACGAAAAATTGCATCATCAGGCCAAACGGAATAACTTTCTCAAATGCGCGGTAGTTATCACTTAAGGAAAGCACACGAAGTTTTTATTATTAAATTGTTTATTGAACAGACTTAATATTAAAGCTTCATCGTTCTAAAGTACGTTTCAGACTAACTCTTTACAAAAACATCTTTTATCACGAAGTATGTGTAATCTTGATGTCTGCTGATCTTGTTTACTACTTTCCAAAATTCCCAAGCTAGCATTTTTGGCGGGATCGATTATCCCAAGCCTGGTTTCTACGATCAACCAAAGCTGCTAATCAGCTGTGATGTGGAAGGTGGTTGTTGTCCAGGGACTTTGTGTACATGTAACTCGGTCCATTGAAAAGTCCATCGGCAAGCGCATCGCAAACATCTCTGAATTTGCCGTAGAGCACTACCCATGCATCATCAGGCCAATCGGCTGCTGTAAAAAAGGGAAGACAACTAAGTAAATTTAAACTTTGATCGGATAGTTCAAGTTCCGGTCTACATTTGAACAGATAAATGAAGGCGTAAATATTGAATATTATTTGAAATTAAGTTTCTGTTGCTGTACTTGGTAATTAACCATTTCACTGTAAGAACCAAATTTGTGAATTTTTAATTTTTTGTCTTGAAGCGTTAGAATTTTGTTTCATTTGAAAGAAATCCTCCACCATGACGAAATATTGGTAGAAATGCACGCGATTGTAGCCGAAAAGCGGCTGTAAGGGAGACATAAAGTGAAGAGGCGTGTGCCGTGCGACTCAATAGTGGTGTCGGCCCCACGTTCGAGGCCAAAATCGACCTCGGCAAATGCGCTTCATTGGAAAGCCTGGGCCAGATGCATTTAATTACAACAGAACAATCGAAGAAAGTTCGCATCGATTAGTTCCGTACCAATCGGAAGGAACCACTAAGTCTGTGAATATTGCAATTCATTGAAAGTCTCGGAAGAAGTACCGAGAATGTGCTTTGAAATGGGAAAGTAAAATTGTGTACATTAAATCGGTACCGAACCTTTGAAGTCTTTAGTTTCTGGAGAATACTCGTAATCGGAATCGAAATATTCGAAATTAAATATTTCCAAATGACCTAATTTGAGGCTATAAATTCGTTGAAATATGGATTTACGGCGGCAATTTATGTGAACCAATTTGTTTCAGTTTCCATCTGATCAGATTCAAGGTCGGGTTTATCACAAAATTCGATAGATTCAAATTACCAATTTTTGAAAATGTATGCCATGGACAATTCGAATGTCGGAATCAAATTGGGTGCGGTTCAAGTGGCACCATGAAATAAATTAATTAGTTCGATATACGACGTCGGACAGGCATAACGTCACTATTCGAGCCGATAAAACACTCGCTGGAATGCATCAAGGGGGATTCAATGCTCCGACTGTAGATGAAGTGGCCGTTGGGCAATAATTCAGTAGGCGTGATATTCATCGTAGAAATTAGAAACTTCAAAACTTGTCTACGATGCCTTACAATGTCAAATATTTTAGGGGCTATCATTCTAATTTGAAAATTAAAATGTTGGCCATTTTTGAATGAGAATTGTTTTTTAGCTATTAAATTTGTAATTCGTATTTATAATTTATTTAATTTTTAAATTAAATTAATAATTAATTTAATTTTGAATTAAATTACAAACAAAAAAAAGTAAGTGCCAAAATGCCAAAATGTTGTCAATCACATTTTATTGTGTGATAATAGAGACTCCCAATTTAGACTAGATGGTTAAACTACGTTAGATTTAGTCGGAAGGCTTAGTACATTCAACTCGTGACGCCATTAACTCGGATGGCAATGTGATTGATATTAGTCAATTGACTATTTTACCAGCTACATACACTGGCAGGAATATGCACAAGATGCCATGGTTATAAGAAAGAATTATAAGAATTATAAAAAATGTATTCAATATTTCCTTTCTGCTCTCTTAAGTTTAAGCATTTCTCAAGCCTGATGAATTCAACGAATTTTGCGGCTTTTAACCAAACTGCATTGTTTTAGAGGAAATAGTCGCTTGGAATTGTGCTCAGTGAAGCGGGCATGGGTTTGCTAGTAATATTATAAAATTAAACACAAGGTTTTTCAGAACACTGCTAAGCGGCGAGAAACTGAATCTGCATGCACAACTGACGGATTTGTGGGATACACGTGACGTAACGAAAAAAAAATGAGGTTCCTGAAGAGGATACCTTGTATTCTGTGTATCATGATGAGCAACCCTATCATAGTGCCCTGAGTCTGATTTTTTTAACTCAAAAACTTCCTTGGCCTTTTTTGGGTTGTCCCTTATTTTCGGGTTTAACGGATTCTTCTCCTTCGTATGGTGCAGCAGTCCGGGGTTGACCTGGGATTCAGCTAATAAGCCTCTCCAGATGGCATGATCTTAAGCCAGCTGCATTCATTAAGTTTCGCACGCCAAGTTAGTGGAGATACTTCTCCACTTGGGTGTGCTACCTTAAGCACGGGCGTTCCCTGTTGCGTTGTCCCACAGATTCCGCCTCGTGTCCACCCTACAGCCTATACAGTTCGTGGTTGAATCTCCTTCTCCAAGAATCGTCAACGCAAACCTGACCGCAGATCACGCGCAGAACATTCCTCCCAAAGAGACCAAAGACTTCCTGAATCGTTTTTGAGTATGTCCATTGGACAAAGGTCTTCGAGAGATGGCTCTACCCCTCTTGAAGTTATACAAACCGCTATTGTTAAGAGTTATTCTGCGTTTGACCTCGGTGCTGATGTTGTTCGTACTGTTTACTGCGGAGCCGAGGTAGACGAAGTCCTTGACCACCTCGAAGTTATAGCTGCCCGTTGTGACAGGCGTCCATATTGTAAGCCTTTCTTCAGGACATGTACATTGTTTTGCCCTCATTCACCGCCAGAGCAGCTTAAACCGCTTCGGTTTCAATGTCAGCAAAGGGTTGTAACATTGTAATGGCGTCAAATCGCACAATATTTATACCCAGCCATTTCTACGGTCCAGAACGACTCCCATGGCACAAACTACAGATACCACATGCCGTCGAAGTTCAACTCATCCATTTCCTGCATAAAGGGTTCTCTCTTCTTGGACCGTGTATTGGCCGGCTTTATCGCGCGATCTGGTAGCTTTAGCCGTCAAATCTCTCGTCTGCGGCTATAAGCCGGCGTCAGTGTTGCACCTTGGTTATGTGTTATTAGCGAGACACCAGTCAAATTGCTCGAAAAAGTGACTCAACAGGTAGTGAGTGGAAATATGAATTACTAGGGACAACTTAAGACGCATTGATTTTTCGACTCGCATTTTTTTGCAATTAAAAACCGAATACCCAATTTTTCTGATTTTGTGTGCATATACTCGTATGTACATCAAACTCTCAGACGCACCATACTCACGTGGAATCATCCCACCAGGCCCCACTGGCACATCCATCCACTCTTCTAATGCCTCGTAATGTCGTCGCTCATTTACCGCTCCTATCCTGCAGCCATGTTCGCAGTGAAAATTTGCTTATAATTGGATTTCATGTTAGTCTCAGCGCCATCGGTATTTTATCCACTCACCATCGTTGTTGCCCGACGACGACGACGTTCGGCTGCATCAGGAGCGGCAGAATCAAATTGCTCTCTGTTGGAATTCAATTTTATAAAATTCCAGACTTTACGATCGGCATTAGCCGGTCTTCGCACGTTAACCATGGCCACTGCTCCGCTCCGAACAGCATTCATCATGAAGTTCTCATCCGCATCCGGGCCATCCCAGTCTGTGGATAAACAAACAAGCAATCGTCTCCAGTCAAACGGTGAATGTCATGCCCCGTGAACCTGTGGGTCCTCTTGTTGCCAGACAAACAATGTAATTACAGCAAACGGAAGCACTGAGCGCGACAGGTCGGCACGAAGCCATACCCCGCGCCGACCCGACTGTAATCAAAATAACTTTTGCAAAACAATCTCAATTTGCGCCCGAAGACTTTGCGTCAGACCTCCGTGAATGAAATTTAATTTCTAGACAGTTAATTCGAAGATTTGACAAGCTAATTGCAGCCAGAAATCCCGGGTGCCCTTCCACACTTTCAGACTCGACCGGTTCGAATGACGGACGGGTTTCTCCCCGCCGCCGAGAATAATAAATGTCAAATTGTGCACACCCCATTCGTCATCTGGCCAACACAGCCACAGACAGATACATGGACGAATACGACCATACATCGAAATTCATTTGAACTCCGTGGCGCGATGGCTGGGGGAAAAAATCTAACCGTAAAGCGCCATTTGCCCCCAACGACCCTGCTCAAACGATTCGACTCCGATTTTTAGGTCACCTGAATACGAAATGACCAATTTGAACTGAGCCCCTTCCTAACCACCCCCCGGAGAAGTTTCTCTTGTCTGTGGACGTGGTTGTCGTCGTCGGTGGAGGAGCATGAGGAGGAGGACACTCGAGGGGTGTGCGACTCCTCCGGATGGCAGCAATCTGAAAACGTTAACCGAGCACTATGTCTTTCGGGACAGATGGATTGAGATTTGCAATTTGGAGGTCGAGCGACTTAATTGGATGGGGAGTCATCTCTTTGCCAGGCGGCCAAAGCTGGACGATTTATGAGAATTGAGGGGCCGCCCCCATGCACGGCGAGCTGCATGCCCCGGTGTGTATGATGAATTAATGATGTTTATCGCTCATCGGGGAAATGGGGATGGGGATGAATAAATTATCGAAGTTTCGATTGACTTGGGTGGCGCTGGAGCAGGAGCTGGAGCTTCGCAGTGACTTCTAATTAATCAAAAAACTTTCTATTTGTGACGGTGACGGTGACGGTTTTGCCGTTAGCTTACTGTGAATTGTTTCGGTCGTGTAACGCGGGATTCAGAAGCCCCAGCCACCCCAGCTGCGGAGGCTAATTGGTATTTTTATTCGCGTCGATATGTACAACGTTTCGTCTCGGATTCTAATTACCTAAGCATCTAATTACGTTCCGTGTAATTACTGCTGCTCCTTCAGTCACAGTCACAACAGGCCGAAGGAATCGCGGCACCATCAGTGAGCGCTGTTTTATGTAAATGTTTTACGACATCAGACGGATTTGGATATCTACACGGGATTACGTTTTCGCTCGAAATGTTTATGCTGCTTTGCATAGTTTGAGTCTTACATTGAGAATTACATTATGCCTTGGATCGTTAAGTACTGCTGCCGTTGTAAGCTGGGTAGCAATGGCTCATCAAGGGGTTGTGGACTGCTTGAGGAGGTGGTCTTGCAAAGATCAGTGAAATGAACTAGGAGGTAATGGAATGGCTTTATGTTATGTTGCAATTGTTACATAATTATACCTCTCACTGATCTACGTTGGACTGCAGTTAGAACTGGTCTTGGATCGATTTCTGAAGGAGGTACCCACGGGCGAATGGATGCCGCAGTTGGTTAAGTGCCTGCCCTTGGTTAGTGGGGTCCCCGGTTCGAATCCCAGTCAAAGCCAAGTTAATACCCTTTATCTGGTGGCTCAAGGGAGAAAAATAACAAAATATTATTTCTAGTGCACTCTCACCAACAAGCGGGCAAATACGTAGATTGCATGAAAAGTCGTTAAGTAAAGAATTTTTTGCACACCTCCTGATTAATTTCCACTTGCGCTTCCGTCAACTGTACAGACGCTTCGCCACAGCTCGATCCAGAGAAGTCTACCGAAAAGGAACTGGCCAGGACCGGTCAGGAGGAAACTACTTGTTTGCATGCAGACATCTAGAGGGAACAATAAATGTTGTCTTACTTTCGAAATGTGTCGATAGTTGGTCGGAACATGAAGATAACCCTCTGTCGGCATTTGTCCGGAACCTAATCCGACACGAGATGTACCGGGAACTCAGGCTAAGAGCCATGCAAAGAGACCAACCGATTCATCACTCATCCGATTCATCATCACACTTTCATCACGCAGAAAATAGCGGCGCAGGTTAATATCGGGGACCGTGACGGCACCCAAATTATCATCGATGATTTATAGGGCAACGTAAAACCAAAGTTCACAAGTGCTGCTTCTGTATACAATCTATAGTAATTTTCTGCAACTTCCATGAAAAGTTCAGCTACCTCGTCCACACTAGCATAAAACTTCAGATGCTGCAACTTCTCCAACTGCGGACATCCAGCCCAGTGTCCGAAGGAACGTGTTTCCATTGTGGAGATCAACTATAAGAAGCTTGTACATCCGAGACGAGTAGCAGTGAAGAAAGTTAAACTTGAGGATAAGTCCAGCGGTGAAACTATTAGTCTTCTATCTAACTATCAGCACGTTCATCAGCCGTCAGTCATCAGTCTTCAGCCTTAAGTCATCAGTATCCGTCATCAGCCTGCCGTCATCAGCCTCCAGTCTTCAGCCTTAAGTCTTCTGTCATCAGCCTTCAGTTTTCCGTCATCAGCCTTCCGTCACCAGTCTTCCGTCATCAGCCTTCCGCCATCAGCCTTCAATCATCAGCCTTCAGTCTTCAGTCCTCAGGCTTAAGTCTTCAGTACTCAGGCTTAAGTCTTCCGTCATCAGTTTACAGTCTTCAGTCTTCCGTCGTCAGTCTTCCGTCATCAGCCTTTCGTTATTATATCATCAGTTTACAGTCTTCAGTATTCCGTCATCAGCCTTCCGTCATCAGTCTTCCGTCATCAGCCTTCCGTCGTCAGCCTTCAGTCTTCAGTCTTCAATCCTCAGCCTTAAGTCTTCCGTCATCAGCCTCCAGTCTTCAGCCTTAAATCTTCTGTCATCAGCCTTCAGTCTTCCGTCATCAGCCTTCAGTCATCAGCCTTCAGTCCTCAGCCTTCCATCGTCTGCCTTCCGTCATCAGTCTTCCGTCATCAACCTTCCGCCATCAGCCTTCAGTCATCAGCCTTCAGTGGTCAGCCTTCCATCGTCTGCCTTCCGTCAACAGTCTTCCGTCATCAACCTTCCGCCATCAGCCTTCAGTCATCAGCCTTCAGTCCTCAGCCTTAAGTCTTCCATCATCAGTATACAGCCTTCATTTTTCCGTCATCAGCTTCCAGGCTTCAGTTTTCCGTCATCACCCTGCAGCCTTCAACTATCATCAGTCTTTAATGTGTCGTCATTCGACTGAAAGAGCTAAACTTCCATCGGTGTGCACCAGGGCGCTCGGGGGCGATCAAAAGTTCAGGTTGGCCGAGTTGTAGTAGAAAGACTAAAGTTACAACTTTACATCTCTGTCTGCACCGATTGTGCCACTTACAACCCTGTGAGCGACGACAGCTCCACCTGACTGTGTAGAACCGAACTTAACGATATAAGAGGAAGAAGTTGACGATCCTCTGATCACGCACTTATGCGGCAACCCTCCGAGAAGAAGCAACTAGTCTAGCTAAATTATTTAATACATGTGTAAAAACGTTCCATAGAAATAAAATAAAATTAAAATTAACTAAAACCTCTTAACTAAAACCCCCCCTAACGATACACTTGTTATTTTGTAATTCAGTCTCCAAGAATCTGTCCTAGTCTGTCTAGTCAGCCTTCAAGAATCAATCATACAAGTTACTTGTACACGTCTCATTAATAAACATATTTTTTGTTTAACTCAACTAAGAAAATATTCATAATAAATGTAACTAACATGCAGTCTACATTCAAACATTCTAACTTGTTGATTTGTAGCAAGCACAATTGGCAAAAACGTTCAGCACAAGCATCGAAAACGATAGCTTGCCGTAAGTGAAACCTTACTTACTTACTTACTTTATGGTGGCGCTACAGTCTGGGGTGGACCCGGGCCTCAACCAACAAGCGTCTCCAGCCAGCTCGATCTTTAGCTAGCTGCCTCCAGTTTCGTACGCATAGTTGGTTGAGGTCAGTTCCTCTACTGCGCCGTCCCTCTGGCGTGGGTCTGAAGACTTCCCGGGCCGCAGAATTGGTTTCCATCCGCTCTACATGACTTGGTCATCTCAATCGCTGGATCTTCACTCTCCTGGACAAGTCGATGTCGCTGAGCAGCCGGTACAGTTCGTCGTTGTACTCTCAAAGCAGCCAAGAGCACCTTCGTCCGCTTTTGACAAAGACCAGGAATCTGCGCCATACGGCAGGAGTGGGACGATTAAGGTCATATAGAGGGTCACTTTGGTTGTTTAGGTTCCACGTACACATCAGAATATAATTGTCCTATTTCGTATGCAGGATGCAGGGTACGTCATCAGTGATTCCGTCCGTATCCGAGGCTTGTAATCGCTTCTTAACCAGCTTTTTTTTGCGTGGCCCGGCAGTTACCCCCAACCTGAAGGGCCAGTTAATTTTTTGTACCCATAGGACAAGAGGCCGCACTTATTAGTTTATCAAGTTGAGTTCCCCGATGGCTACCACTTGGAGGTAAGATAAGCACGATTGATGTGTAGGAAAAGTTACAACTCTGGGCATCTCCAGGTTGACGCCAATCAGTGGCCACCCGTGGCCACCCGGTGGAAACCGTGAAGTGAACCATGGAAAAAGCAAACGATATTAAAACCTTTTTTTTCCTAATTCAACTTTATTCGATGATGCTAGTTGATGTAGCTTTAAATTAGGAATTAATTATCATCACCGTCATTGCCTCCAGGAAATGTCTGGCCCGTTTTTTCTTGTCTATTGCTAGTTCTTGCGTACTTCGACAACCTGCACCTTCCGGTTCCGCCTTCATCTTGCTAAATCCATAAAAAAAACTTGGCAGCGTGGGAGGAGCCAAGTATGATCTTGAAGCAGCCAGCCATTCAGTGCATCCAAGCACACCAAGACCTCAGTGCATGAGTGCACATCGCATCGTGGGACTGGCCAAAGTGTACTCGTTGACCCCTTGTCACTCAGAATCTAGATCATTTCTGATCGCCCAATTCTGCTGAAATGCCGTCGGCAGCTGGCTGGGTTCCGTTGATTTCCCGTCGGCGTTTCTTGATGGATTTCGCGATGTCCAATGAATGCAACATCTGTATGTAAAGCTCTAGCGAACAACAATGCCAAGTTGTTTGTTTGGAAAAGTTCACAGAGTATTCCGTTCAATTTGGATTTCCTCACAATACGATGACACCATCTTTGTGCGGATTAAGTCTGCCACCGCCACCGACACCCACACCGAAAGTATCCAATAATTACACAGCATCTCTCGTCAACTTGAACAGTCAGCCCACATCGGCTTTTAGCACAATTATACCTCTCCGATGATAATCTCGTTTGATAGTCAAACTTCCTTCCGATTGTGCTTACGTAGGCCAGTATATTGGCTCATTTGTATGGTAACTAAGTCGAAAGTTCTGGCAATTCATAAATCAATACATTTACATGTCCCAGGCGACGTCAAGGATGCCCCAATAAATTCGCATGCCCCACTCTGGATATTAGGCGGTAAGCTCGGCAAACAAGCTAATAACCCTACACATCCTCGTCCGGGCCATTACACGATTACAAACGGCAATTAGCCAATAGAAAACAAATGTCAAGGCAACGAAATAGTCTCGGCCAAACACGGCAGTAATTAACAGACATCAATAACTTTGTTGACACACACACACAGAGCCCGCTCACCCACTTGCAGGGCACTAAATTCCAATCAAAGGTCGGAGTGGACAACTTTTCTCCGTCCCTGCGTACGTGGGAGGTTTGAAAACGAATCCTCTCACACATGGCTAAACGTCCTACGGTCATCCAAGGAGAAAGAAAAATTATTTCAATTCCATTGAACTTGGTGATAATGATTACACAAAATCCTGTGTCCACCCACGACCGTGTCTGTGTGTGCTGGGCGGCAGTAAATAAAGTAATTTACAATAATTACCCCCATTCGGGCTAATTGGTTGTTTTCTCTTATGATTTCTTGCCCCATCCTCCTGCTGTTGGCAGCTACACAGGCAACGTCGTGAGCTTGTGGCACATAAAATGTCATCCGTCCGGATGGGTGCAGCTTCCGCATCCTTTCGGGGAGCCGTTTTGATGTTTATGAGCTGCTAAGTACGCATCCGAAGCGGACACCTTCACACACTACCCTTGTAATAGTTGTGTGAGCATAGCATGCGAGTGGCCCCGAGTGGAGTGACTCCATTTCACCCCCCCGTATCGGATGGCAAATTAAGTTATCTCAGCTGGCCCTCCCTCCCGGAAACGTACGTCCCTTTTGACGTATTAACTCACTTTATGAGGGCCAAAAAGTTATTCCGGATGAATAAGTTTATTGCCCAGTTCTACATCGGCCACCGCATCGATGTCGTACGGTGTGGGTGCGCAATGTCCTTGTACTCAGTCAGTCAATCTAATGCGAAATAGGGTCTGCGGCGGTTGTTTGGCATTTACTTACGATCGCTGGTACAGGACCCGATGGCATCCCCCTCAGCAAAGCTGCCCCCTTAAGTCTTACAATTTTCCCCATGACTGCACTGGGAAGCGGTAAATATTCTAGAGTGTCTCGAAGCCGGTCGGTAGGTCACGGCTTTTGCGTGCCGGGTGAGCGTCATGAGCGCCCACCCAACCAACGGAGGGATTAATTGAATGCTCGTCAGTGTTGACTTCACTCGGTTGCCTGAAACTTTTATTACTCGTCGCGCCCGCTTCCTGCACTGAGAACTTTCCCTCTTCATAATCGCAGCAAAAGGGTGGATGGCGCCTTCCCCATGCACATGCAAGCGTTCGCAAGACGAATCATAATGAGCAGATATGAGAGGATACAGTTTTGGGCTATAACCAAACTTAAGTGATTTCGTGAGGGAACGGTAAACAACTGCAGACAGTAAGGAGCTGACGTTTATTCTCTGAAAATAGTGGCAATATTTCGTTGAAGCGCACAATCCCCGATCCGATTTGGGGTGTGCGTCGCCACGGTCGGCCTGCGGGGCGAAGCGAAAGTCGACGGATGGGAATTATGAAAGTTCAAGGGAACAGATAATAATTATAACTGCACAATGTAACGAGGATATTTAAGAAAGTTTTATTGCACTTCGTTCGTTGGGAAAGTTTTCAGCAGAAGCACTTGTTTGATATTTCCAAAGAACTACACAACGAGTGGTGGCTGGGTTATTCGAAAGATAACCGATTTAGTGCCTCGTTGAGCGGATGGAGAGTGAAGAGTTGCAGATAGCAAGTCAATAGAAACGGATAACAAGAGCTGGGATGTTATCTGAAATGGCTGAGGTGGCGATTTTAATGAACGGAGAGGGGAATGAACTTGTGACAGAGACGACTCGACGAGGACTGCATTAGTGAGCAAGGATTGCTGATCTGAAACTTCGTGCTGATGGAACCAAGAACCATTTCTGTGTTGGCACAAGTCCTGCTCAATCTAGAGAAGAAATTGGGATTTTCGTTTAATCAAAGCAAACTTAATCATGCAATTCTGATATTGAATTCAAATGAATGACCTAAAGCTAAGTTAAAGTCGGGAAACACCGTCTGAACTACACCACATCCGATGACGAACGAGTCAATCGTAACAAAGTCTGTCACCTTCGAAGCCTTTTCTCTTCACAGTACCATTAGATTGCCACTTCCATCAAATATCCTATTTTTTGTGTAAAATTTGCGTGAGTTACAGCATGTCACTGCACCTTCCACCTTGGCAGCAATGTACCCAAGCACTTGTTCACTGTACATACATTTCAACAAGAAATGAAGCATTATAGAGATGCCCAACTTCACAGCTGATTGACCCCTCGTCCATCGACGAAATTCAGAGACTTTTTGACAGTTATTCACGAAATAACGTAAATGCTGTTCTCTGGTTAGTCAATTTGGCTTTAAAAACGATATAAAAGTGGTTGTCAAACATTTTAAGGTGCGATAGAGGTAGAATTTGGGCGTCTCAATCATACTTCATTTCTACTTCTTTTCTGATTTCAACTCGTTGGTTCTAGTAAGCATGTTTTCGTGTTCTTTCAATATCCTATTTCTACCGAAATCGGAAATAATAAAATGTGTTAAAGGTTGAATACATTGTGTTTCAATTGCGTCCTTCCCTTGATAAATATAACAGCGGCATGTATCTTGTGCTTTTCCGATTTTATATTTCGCCTCATACGCCACATACTAACATTGTCTTTTGTTCCGTTATGCTGGTGAATAAGTTCAAGCTTTTCTTTCAATGCTAAAAACTGCCTTACTTTTCCCACGATGCCCAAATACTCGTATCTATGGTGCGTAGGCATTCAAGCTTCAAATTATGCATGCACTTATGGACAAAACCACGGGAGTTATACTCAGATAGTCGTCAGACGGCCGCCGCATCCTACTACCTTTACATTGTGGGTAACAAGGGCGAAGCGCAAAACGAAGTGTGCGAAGATGCATTTTGTCCGATTAAGGTTGGAATTCTGTTGCGGTTATGACAATTGTTGTACGAAGTCAGTTTATGAAAGAATGATTTACATTACAAATCGTGTAAATAATTCCGTTCTTTGAAATCTGTCCGGTTATGTGAGGTGTCCGCTTATGAGAGAGTATACTATATATCTATGAATCCCAATATGCCATTGTGTTCAGTTTAGCATATTTGAAGAAGCCATGGACAATTAGACACATTTCAAAGCCGATATGGTCTGGCCAGACCCATACACTCATCGGAGGGTTAAGTTCCGACAGATAACATTTGTTATCCCATCCCAAAAGAACTGCGCCGATTTGGGATGGGATCGATTCTGCTCTGATGTGAACCGTATTGCAGGTCTGGGCTATAAGGCGGGTGGGGTAAAATTTCCCATCCACAGAATAGCAACGTGGGGCCGAGCGTTGTCATAATGGACAATTATTGCCTCCGGACGTTTTTCGGCTACTGCTCTCTTCAAACGGATTAATTGTGTTCGGTAGCGTTGTCCATTGATGGTTTCACTCGGTTTTAGCAGCTCATCCTTCTGGTTGATTTGGCTGGTTGGCAAGGCAAAGATCACCACTTTTGGCACGTTCACTCAGCTAGCGCATGTTCACCATAAACTTCCACCAAAATACGCTGACTTTCGGCAGCAGTTTTCTTCATATTAAAGTAATGAAGAAGAACTACCAGCAAAAACACTTTTTCAAAGTTCGACATATTTGAGTTATTTCCGCTTCAAATGAATGACATATACTGAAATGACGTACAATGACAGACGCTTTCCAACGCATGTTCCAATGGAATAATACAAGGTACGCCATCTCTTAGCAAACCACACGAATTAAGTTATATAGCTAATACAAATGAATCGCTTTTTTTTTCATTCTTCTTATTCAACGCTAACATACAACAACCTTATTGCCCAACGCATACGATACGGGTAGTCGCGATATGTATGAGAAACTCCGACACATACTACGGGGATTGCAGCAGAGAGAGGCGCTTATTTGGAAGTAGATTTGTTGTCCGAACCAGACTTAGTTAAAATGTACCCGATAGTAGGGCTACAGCGACAGGATTTCATTCATGGAATACATCTGTAAGAGAACAGGATAAATGAGTTAAAGTATTTTGTGTGCCAACAGCCAGGACACATCAGAAGGAAGAGTGCTTCAGCAAAGAGACCATCGGCAACTGCCGTGAACCAAATGCTGAACAGAGGAATAATGAGGCCATCGATATCTGATTTCAAGCTTTATTGACAGGAAACAAGTTATTTACAACGTTAGATCTGATTTTTGAGTACCCCCAAATTTGCGTGTAAAAGAGCAGCCAAACGTATACTGCGTTTTCCACTGACGAGGTTTCGTACGAATTTAGTCGAATGGCCATGAGATTGGTAAGTCCATCTGCATACTTCCAGTAAAGGGTAAACGAATTAAAGTCAAGATTGGCACCGGGAGATGTAGCTGTTTGCGGTTGGTTCATGGCGTCCGTACATACGTCCGTGCGATATTACTATCAGCGAGGGAATACGAGGCTTCCACGAAGTGCGGTGGAATGGACCGGGCAAAAAGGGGATGAGAAACACCGACATATACTACGGGGATTGCAACAGAGAGAGGCGCTGCTGACTCGGCATACCGGCTGCATCCGTTGAATGTGGCGATCGAGGTGATCGATCCGTTGAACTTGAAGCGATGAACTGTCCTCGCTCGAATTGTTGAAATGCAAGGGCAGCATTTCCTCTCACTTGCTTTGTTAACTTACACATACCTATGGTCACCTATGGGGCAATAGCATGGACCAAGAGAAACAGCTTAATCAATGCGAGAGAAACACTCAGCAAGGTACAACGGTGGGCATGCGTCTGTATTAAAGGGGGCACGAGAATTTGCCCAGCTGAGGCCAGTGAGGTGCTATTGTGACTGACTCCCTTGCGTCTAGTGGTTGCAGAATGCGCTAACAAAACAATCGTGAGAATGGCAAGAGAAGGGATAGGAGAAAACATCGGGGCAATTCGATGCACTAGTCAAAAAGCTACCCATCCTTACCATTCCAAAGGATGACATGATTAGGAAATTCAATTTCCAAAAGGAAACACGACTGGTGCAAGGAATCCACAGCCTACAGACTGAGCAGTAACACGGTGAAATGGTACAATGGACCAAGAACTGATTAAGGAACAGGGGCAGGAGTGTTTGGACCAAGTACAAAATACTACCTACCAGCATCTTCCAGGTGGAAATCTATGCCGTAGACAGATGTGTTCAAATCCATGTTGACAGGAACTGCGACATAGCATTAATGCCGGACAGTCGTGCTACCATCCGGGCACCAGACTCCTCCACCAAGCTTGTCTGGGAATGCCTACAGAGGCTTTAAGAGAAAATCTGCTGGATACTTGGCCATACAGGGATAGAAGGTAATGAAATGGCGGACTCCTTAGCCAGGAAGTGAGCATCGAAACCGTTTTCTAGGCCCTGTATGTGCAGTAGGAGACCACGTCCTCAGAGGAGAATTCAGGCAACTAGAAAAAAGTTACCGGACAAGAATATGGAAAAATGCTCACGGCATGGAACAGGCAAAAAAAAAACGTTTGGGCCAGTACAACCGAAAGAGGTTTGAGACGTGTCCAAAAATTAACACTTTTTAGAGAAATTGAAATTGATCTCATGTCTGATTGATGATCTCATGTCCATTTGGTCCAACGACTTGAGTGCCATGTAACATCTTCCCGGAACCACATCAAAAAAGGTTCGAAATCATTGAACGATGGTGGGTACCATTGCAACTCTGTTCCCAATGATTCCGTCAATAATTTATGGAGAAGCATTGTTTGCGCGCAGCAGCCATGCTTGCTGTTTAACCAAGACACAAATCACACGTTATATCCAGAAGAGAGTGATTGATTTACACAAAGCAGGGTGACGACAGCCCAGGGCGTTGGCCTTGCTTTTGAATGCCATAGCATCCAACCTGGATCGAACACTAACGTGCTCTTAAAGCATTTCTTCACAATCAATCCACACGCTATTTTCGATTAATCAACAATCAGGCGAAAGGCTTCGCTTTTGCCACATCCTCTGATTCCGCAGAACGTTGTTTTTAAACCTCGATAATGCTTCTGTTCTTGCGATTTTCTCATTAAAACTCACAAGTAGATCAGAAGTGGAAAGAGAGAAAGGGAGAAAATCAAATCAAACCCAGACATTATTCGACGTGTCATTGTCTTCTGCCCAAGAGATCCACCATCATCACCATAGACTAAGCCGTTTCCAACACTCAATTCACCGCTTACTCACTGCCCACAGAGACGTTACGGTAATCCAAATGAACTCCTCCTGCAGCAGGAGCGATTGATTTGAATCAATTAATGCACGGGGAACACTGGCGCTCGAAGACGATTACGTATCCCAAAGTTTAAATCCTCTTTCAGGGAGTGCCACGACGCCCTGCATCCACGACAATCCCCACAATCAAACTTAAATCAATTAAGGATTTTTAGTTCCTCCACTAAAGTTCTAAATCAGCAATCCGTGCGCTACACCACCGGCAATCTCGTTCTCGTTTTCCCTAGTCAGTTTTGCTCCATTTTTTTTGCTTGCTTTTTGCTCGTACTTATTTCTCCTTTCTGCTCTGAAATCACTCCCGGAAATTAGGTCAACGTGTTCTTCGTCCCTCTGGTGTTGCCGGGAATGTGAATCTGTCGCAACAGCAGCCCATAACACCATTCAGGCAGTGGGCCAACACAGCAAGGCCCAAATGAAAGGATATGGGAGCTGATGGCATGAGTGTAGTCACACTCAATGGAATCCCTCCCATTGGCACTGCAAAATAAGATCGACCTTCTTCGACGATGCCACCAGCCGGCCTTCAGCAACACACACACACATTCGGCAGGGTGTTGCTGAACAACATCAAAGATATTCTATGGGCCATGCCACACAAAGGATATAAATTGCTTCTGTCCAAGAAATCCGCATAGTTAGTGGATGTCACTTTGTGTGTCGTGTGTGCGCGTGTAGGACCCGGTCCGTTGGGATGAGTGCGATTTATAGCATGGCCAAACGAAATCTAACAAATACAAATTGTCCATGTGCAGGGTGGCGGGTGTGGTGATTCTTGGATTTGGAAAGGGTCACGGAGACAGCGGCAAAAAAAAAGGTACGTTATTAGGACGACAATGACGGGGAAGAAGAAACAACCTCGCTCCTTAGAGGAATTATTCCACAATTACACCGAATGAGTAATAAAACTTCTGTGCACTGGTGCTCGTGAGTAAAGCTCAGTGGTCCGCAGCGATGGGCAACCTGCAACCTGGTTGCGGCATTAGTGTGAGCCACATTCGCCGTGCCCTGCAGGATGGACAAACTGCAGAGTTTGTTCACAATTAATTACCGACGGGTAGAGCTTGGGAATACGTGTGCTAACGATGGCACCGACGGAGGGACCATCGAAACACGCTCTTTGTAGATTTTCAATTGATGCAGAATTGGGTTTGATATGAACGGAATTTTGTGCTGCATTCGATTTCACTCACCACGTCGCTCGAATACTATGCGCGGAAATATCCATCAAAGAATTGGAATTCAATCGAGCGGTGAATTGGGAGTCGAAATAAATCGTGTTTACTGTGTAATCGAATAAGCACGTACAGAGTATCAGTGGCAAGGAGTCATAGAAGTGTGTGCTCCAAACCATAGACAGGATGGCTGGAGAGGCTTGTTGATTTTATCCGACGACGCTTACTGACTGGATTCAACGTTAAGGGGAATCCACACCTCGTCCAATGCTTTTCATCCAAATAGACAACACGAGACAATCAAAAAGTTGTATTAGCGTGCAGATGTTTACTTCATCGTCTTCTCCTAATGGCAGTCCGAGGTGGGTCTGGTCTTCTCCAGCTGGCATGGTCTTTAGCCGGCTGTCTCCAATTTGGCACACCAAGTTGGTTGAGGTCCTTCTCCACATGTGTGCGCCATCGCTGCCGTGGGCGTCCTCAATTACGATGTCCAAATGGTCCGGAGTCGAAGATTCATCGGGCTGGAGCAGTTTTACCCATGCGCTCTACATAGCCCAAGCACGTTATGCGCCTCGCCATGTCTAATCTGTAGACGCCTGGCTAGGCTCATGTTGCTCTACAGCCCGAACAGTTGGTGGTTGACTGTTCACCTCTAAAGACCGTCTACGCAAACATGACCTAAGATCGTACGCAGAAATTTCCTCTCGCCCGCTTTTTGAGACTGTCTCGGCTTCCGCTCCATAGAGCAGGACAGGGATGATCAAGGTCTTCTTTAAAGTCAACTTTGTCCTTACAGAGATGAGTCTATTACTGATCTATGCAGAATGGCAAAGCTTCAACCGAAAAAATTGATGAGAAGTGTGGAAGCTGTTTACAATTCTTTTCGACAGCCGCAAACACTTTTCCGGCCTAGGTTGTGGATCCACCGGTGAATAGAATTGTCCGCTTTTGAGATTTATGTTCGCATAGTTCGAGCAATAGTTTTTGATATAATTCGTTTGCAGTTGCCGATGTGGTGTGGTTATGCAAAGATAGAAGGACACTTTCATCTTATAATGTCCAGGGAGGGGATGAAGTTAGAAGGATACTTTCATCTTATAATGTCTTAAATACGCGTGGTTTTTCAAACAAATTGGGACTCCCATTTGATGTCCCATTTCTAACGAGTTAAATACGGTTGAAGGAATATTGACATTTGAATTTCATTAGATTCTCCACAGAACCAGCAGAGGCCTTCTTCTGATACACCTAGCTTACCTAGGTGCTCCCTAAGTCGGCATGGACATGTTGGGAAGCCTGGTAGGGTACGGAGGTTGTTGTTGCTCAAACCAATTTTAGTCACATTGAAACACCAGTTTCTTGGCATTATCAGCATGTCATGAGCTTTGTTCCAGGCTTCTGTCCGGTTCCATGAATTATTTTCTGAAGACATGGTCTCCTGCAGCGCAGAATGGTTAGGGGCCTTTGGATGTTCCTTTCATAGCTAGGGAGTCGGCCTTTTTATTGCCTTCCATTCCCGTATGGACAGGCATGCACCAGAGTTTTACTCTGTTTCTCCTGCTCAACTCTTTAGGCATCTGTAGACATAATTGGATACGATGATGTAACAGTCTAGTGCCAAGGTGGCAGCACGACTGTCCGAAATTATTGCTACGTCGCAGTTGGAGTAGTTCTTGTCAAGATTGATTTGAAAGCACGTGTCGACGGCAAAAACAACTGGGAGTTGTCGGGTCTGTTGGCCGGGATGGTGCACAGCTCACATTTTCTTGTGAATTTCTTTTCTGTGTTCAAATGTGGCTGGGGTTACGATGTTTTTTTTATTTCTTCTTCATAGGCAGTACCACTTTTCTTGTTGTTTTTTTTGTAAGAAAAATAAACGTTCCCACCATTTTGTCATCTGGTCGTCATGTGTGCCCATAACCATGGACCATACGTCCGCACTTGTATTGGATATAAACCTGTAGTTAAGTTTAAGCACATTGAATGTGAAACTTAAAATAACCCTTAAAGGTATCGTGTCGGTTGGCGGAGTGGGTTGGTGCGCAGTTCACATTTTCTGCAGGTTCTGTGCCTGTGTTCAAATCTGGCTGATTTTTCTCTTTTAAGGCAATACCTAAACTTTTCATATTCTGTTTTCCGAAATATTCTATTTTCAAGAAGTACTTTGTCGTAGACACTTAATAAAAAAAAATACAGCTTTTGAGTGAGCTTTCCTTATTATTCTGTGCTCATCAGATATCGTACCAGCTTTCGAGAGAGCTTCTGCACTTGTCTTTCGTTATTCCTGCCTGTTATGCATAAATTTCCCTCGGGACTTGTTTTTTTATTGGGAACCCCGCTAGTGTACACAATTCCAAATGGAAAAAATCTTTCTTCTTCGAGACAACAAGACAAAGAAAAGCTATAGTATGCAATTAAAATGCCTGTTTTCACAGTGCACAGGACCCTCAGCATTTCATATTCCTTCCAAGACTCACGACCCGCCCTTCGGCCGTAGAATTAAATCCTAGACTGAATTCCGATCTTGACAAAATAAATAATTGGGGAAAGAACAACCGAGTGGAATTTAATGCTTCAAAAACCGAATGCTGTCTGCTGTCACTCAAGCGACCCGTTGGTATCCATGGATGGCGCCTGTGCCGATGAAACCGGAAAGTCTTCCATCCTTGGTATGTGCATCAACACGGGACTTAGTTGGAACGATCACGTATTTGAGGTTGCCAAAAATGCTGCGAAATGTTTAGGTTTCCTTAATCGATGCAAGAATTACTTCATCCTCTCTGATGCGCCCTAAGCTTGAGTACATGCCTGGTATGGAGCAGCCAAGACCATCCTGAACCACAGAATGCACCACAGAATCCAAAAGCGAGCGATAAAACTTATAGGAGACAAAAATATTGCAGAGCCATTAGGCTCACTCGATAATTTGGCTGGACTGAACAATATTAGAATCAGCTTTCTTTTTCGCTCTATTAAAAGCGGTAATTGGTGTGCGGAATAGGTACCCCAAGATGGGGTAACACAGTGAGCCTATACTTGGCCTAAGTGTGTCTGTTGTCCTTTGCGCTGCAGTCAGCCACTTCAACCTAATCTAACCTGGACGCCCTCGAACATCGACGTAACGTTACTAATTTTCTCCGTATTTTATCGCTATTTTAAGACAGCATTCCTCCTCCCCATGAATTCACCCGTCTCGCCAAGTATGCTCATAAGTTTACCCTTAAGCCTACTTTCGGACTCACAGTAGAATTTAGAGACTCGTTTTTCAGCCACATCGCACGAGTACGGAATGCTCTTCCCAGCCTAATATGTCCCACAGACTACAATCCTCAGATATTTAAGACCAATGTGCACAGGTACCTCCTCACTCTTTCTCCCTCTACACACGTGTCTTGACCCCGGGCACTAACCTTGTGCGTGCGCAAATTAAAAAAAAACAGTATCTTTGTAAGGGCAAAAAGGGCTATGGGCCTGGCCAGAGAAGCGTCTACATGTTTGGTAAAATAACTGATCTAGCCAGATGCTGACTACAGACTTTTGCGCCAGTGGTTGCCCGTGTCGTCCGACAATTGAGAACTTTCGCCAGTTCTTTTTTGTATCCACCGAGACCTCATAAGTCGGCGTTCTGGAAAATCGGGTTCTCTAACACGATGTATGTTTAGACATGGATTTTTGTGCCTCCACTAGATTTCCCCACATCATGTTCATGAACCGGACATGGTTCACGTCCAGTGAAGACTACGTGTACAGCCTACGATGCTTCTTCGATGCGTTTTTTAAGCACTAGAGGCACTCAGCAAGACCCCTTCGATAATGTAGAACCTAAAGGAGTTGTCTGAAGTATCACAGTTGAATCGGCACTCAGTCCAATCACTTTAAGCTCACTTGCAATCGATGCATTTCTGCTTTAAACCATAAGAAACGAGGACGCTTTGATTGGATCAACTGATGAGGTTTTTGAGTACTCTCTACGATGTCAAACTGAATGAGCAAAGCAATTGTCAGCATAATCCTTAATTCAGGTTTTTTTTTTGTTTGGCAAGCCTTTCCACTGAGTTTGACGCTTTGAAAGACTTTTCCATCGAATCCACCTGATTTATGTCAAATTTGTTCCGGAAGAATGGCGACTGTTTTCAGCAGCTGTCAGTCACTATGCAAGGGATATGTGTAGAGTGAAGTAGCGGCTGGTAGTGAGAAAAGATCTGCGTAGTTAAACTACGCCAGAATCTCAAGAAGCCAGAAGAAGAAGACCTACAGAGACTGGATTCTCTTGGGGGACTATGCTCCTCGTGACCGATACACTGAGGCACGAAGAACTTGCAAACTAAAAGTTGGCAAATCCACCGGTGTGGATGACATGCGCCCAGAAATGTTTAAGGCGATGCGTGAGGAGGGAGTCTTATGGCTCTCTCGTTTGACTAAAGTGGCCTGGGAACGTCGTGAGACACCTGGCAATTAGGAGGATTGTCCCACCTTTCAAGAAGAGGGACAAAAAAAATTGCTCCAACTACGGGGGCATATCTCTTTTAAGTCTCACCGGGAAAGTGTACGCTAAGTTGTTGAAACGCCTTCGAGAACTATGATCGAGACCAGCATGGGTGATGAACAGTGTCCGGCAGAAGTACAACCGACAAGCTTTTCACTTTAAGAATGGCACTTGAGAAGGCTTGGGAGTATACCAAACCCATCTACAGTTGGAAAAGGTATATGACCGAGTCTCTCGAGTTAAACTCTGGAATGTTCTGAAGGAGCATGGGATTGATGGTCCTCTTCTGAGGGCCATTCAGTCTCTACACACAAACTTTAGCAGCTGTGTTCGGGTTAATGATGAGAATTCAACACCTCTTACAGTGGGCGTTGGACTTCGCCAAGGGTGCGTCTTGTCACCTCTCATTGTCCTCAGTAGTCATCATTATCTTCTGACCCGGATGCTCCACTAGAGGGGTCGTGGGGGTAAACCACGCACGAAAGATCTCCAGGCAACTCTACAATTCGCCATCGACTCTAGCTCATCAGGAGTTATGCCCAAGCGTAACCAGACGAGTTTTTGAACTTGGTCCAGCCACCTGGTTCTGGATCTGCCAAGCTACCTGCTGGAATCGCATTCAACGCCCGCCTCAGAAGTCGTGATGAAGGGGACATTCGTGCCACGTGACCAAACCCCCGAAGTATAGCCCTCCGTTCGAAGAAGCAGGTCCTCAATGTTGAGTTTCTCAAGCACTGCCGTGCTTCTCACCCTATCCCGGCGAGTAATTCCCACAAGAGCACGAAGACATTTCACCTCAGCAGCTTGTACTCGCGATCTTATTCCTTCGGTTACTACCCAAATTTCATGACCATCAGAGTTGGAACAAATACTGAGGTGAAAACCGCTAACTTGGCTTTGACACCAAGCTGGGCCTTCCTGATTACGGATTGACCAAGCTGTTTCAAAATTGACCCAGTTTGACCAATCCTACAGGAAAGCTCAGCATTACTCCTTAAATCACTCGTGAAAAGGCCCCGATATACTTAAACTTCTCGCCTGCTTCAATGGGACTCCACTAACTTGTATGCGTTCTGGAGACGACCATAACCTCCGATTTGTCCACGCTGACCTTCATTCCAGCATCAGCCACAAACCCATCGAGTACGCGCTGAAGTTCCGTCTGGGAAGATGTGAGGATCACTAAGTCAAAAAGAAGATGACTTACCCGCAACACACAGTCCTCAGTCCTCGTTAAAAATGTAGGGATATTTTTCGCAAAGCAGTCCAAACAGACAAGCTCCAGAAACAATCAAAAGAAAATAAATGGTTGTCATTATTCGTGAGATTTTGAGAAATAGAATTCCACTTAATTTAAAATGATTTGCTTTAATTAATTTTCAAACGTTGCGACAATCTGCTTGAACATCTTCACCGAAAGAGAAGATGTGAATTTCCACCGGACTGCTGGCGGAAATCACTGTTTGTCGCTTGAAATAAGACCGCTCCGTTGCTCCCCACTCGCATAATCCTTTTTACACACAGCCGCCGTACACGGACAAATCCCTCTTATTATTGCCGGCTTTATATTTATTCTCTCGGCGATGTGTCCTTTATTATACATTTTCTCTCATTTATTTCTCTCTGCTTTCCTTTCAAATACAGATTTATGATCGGACAATACATCACTGTCCATGGCGATGTAATTAGTCACGTTAATATTAGCCACGTTATGGTCGAGGATGGAGGCGAATACTCGTGCGGTGCTGAGAACCGAGCTGGGAAAGTCCACCATTCAGCACGGCTGAATATTTATGGTACGTAATTTTGAGAAAATGTCATGTTTTTTTTTGTTTTGTTTTGCACTCAATTTAAGAGTTTTTTTTTTGTTTTTGGCATTCTGCTGTCTCTAGGGAGAGGAAACATCGCGCGTTCGCAGTCAGAATGTTGGCTTTTGGTTGGATTTTTATTATGTGTCCGAACCACAGACATATCACAACGCATTGTGCCAATGAATAGCTGAGATTTTGTACTGTTTTCCTCCATCATTCATTCACTGGGTTGGCATTTCTCTTGTTTCCTGACGGCAGCAGAGGGTGTTAGCGTGTGTGAGTGGGGCAGTGATGCCAAACCCACAACGATGCGCTGGTGTTATGTTGTGTTTTGTCATATATATACCTTCTCTTTTTTTGTGCAATCCCTGTTCTCCTTTGCTGCTTTCGTTTTTCCACTCGGTTTTGATTTTCAATTCATTTTCATTCGGAGAGGTTTTCGTTGTTTTTCTCCGCTTCACACTCCACACTTTGATTGTGAAGTCGCCTTAATCCAACCGTCACTTGTACATACATATTTTTTTTTTTTCAAAGAAAGCAAAGAAGAAAGAGCGAAAACAATCCGCATAAATGAAGGCACAACGGACATGCCTATGGAAAAATTCACTGGCACGACTGTGACGTACTCGTTAGTCGCTGTGCGGGCGAGTGAGATTGTATGCACTCCTCTCAGATATGGATATCATTGTGGGTTTCCGCTGCGGAAGGGCTTATTGCATTGTGTCCTGGAAATGAAAGAAGGGTTTGCATTTAAAAATTTCGCACAACACCGACCAAAACGGATGGACCCGAACGAGTTGGACTGAGGGGTGGGTTGGGCGTATAACACAACGATTTGAAATTCAAGGGAATGGCCGCTGTTGAACATGGTCATGTACCCCTGTCGCATGCTGGCGACCGAATATGCGGGCTTCACATTGACGTTATACTGACCCAAATAGATACGGTATCCGTATCGTATTTCTCCCAGTCAAGTCCCGGGTTTTGTGCATGCTCGTTGAATTGAATAACAACTTCATTTTCCTGGTGGCTTGACCATTTTGAGGGTTTTTTTTTTCAATCGGCGTTTTTTGTTCGGTCGATGTCGAATGCAGGACTATCCGGCGCTGTATGGAGTCGGAAGGAAGAGGTGCTTGTATTCATTTGTAGGCTTGTGGGCATAAACCGGGACGATTCTCATAAATGATAAATTATTAGAATTCAATTTGAATGCAATAACACGAGGGATTGTGCAGCAGGAAGGGCTGGGCCTGCGGGTTGTCATGTACACGAAAGCTTTCAGCGTCCAGTGTGCCGGAAGGATGTGGGAAAAGTTTTACGAATTCAACTTATGCGTTTGGGGCCGCTGGCGTTGCATTCAACGGACGTAATAGACATTTTCGAATTAGGCCTTTCGCAATTAATTCAAATTGAATCCGCAATCACGAATGCGGGATGGACGACAGGCTGGCATATCGAATGTGGTCCCATTTGTGAATTCAATTGGTTGATGCATGACGTTGTTTTAAAAGTCACCCACAATTAGAACCGCCGCACAGTAGGTTGAGAGGGGGAAAAAGGTCTTTGGAGATAGCCATCCGTAGTCTTAGTTGCGTGTCTATAGAGATTATGATTTCAAAGTAATTTTCATTAAATCCATGCTAGATAAATAACAACATCAAATCTGCATCAAATCTGCGGCGCACGCTTCAGGGGTCTGGTCTCTAGGTTGCCTCGACTCATGCGACTCACCCTAGAAACACACGCAGATCTGATGACAGTCGACTTACATTCAAACATGCTTCTACTCAAGAATGCTTAGATACCCTCTAGATGTGTTCACTCCACTCTACTAGATTATGCAACCGGCTTTGGTCAGGTTTGTTTCTTCAACCGATACGTTAACTGCATTGGAAATGTAGTTTTTCAAAATACCCGGGAGAGATGTGCTTAAAATAGTAAGACGACGAGGAAATTGAACTTTTTTTATATTTTTTATTATAAAACTTGTCCGTAGAGCACATTCCTGGTTTCTGAAACATCATCAGCGACAATGTATAATTGCCCTAGATCCTTTGCTGTCGACAAAGTCAAGTCCAGTCCAGTTGCCATTGGGGACAGTCCTTGCGACTTATTATATTGGCGAACGCTACACCAACAGGAAACTGTAGACGTTTGAAAGGCACATCAGTTGGAATAAGAGGGATTTTCGGGATGAACACGGTTTCTCCAGCCGAGTGTCCGAAAAGTATGGTTGCTTCTATGAGATGAGATCTTAGAGATTAAACAATTAGCTAGGTTGCGCATCAGCATGATCGGTGATCCGATTTTGAATTCCAGTTTATGGCATGGAATCCGTTCGGATCAAGGGTGCTTAAAAACTTTGCCATTGATGTCAATCCCAATGTGCCATTTACATCCCTACTCATTAGACGATTTATTGACTGTGTGCATACATGTTGGGTTAGAATTGTCAAAGTCAAACTTCATGAGCCAAGAAAAAACGTAGCTATCTCGCCAATTTGATGAAAATCCACAGGCTATCTTTTTTTCTCGTAAAAGAAAAGCCTGCTTACTTCCAAGCAACAATCTCCTAATCAACGGTACTCAAGTTGAGTGGAAATCGAGTGTTAAGTATATTGGCAGGTATCTAGATAAGCGACTTACATTCAATCTTCATGTTCAAGAAGTTATTAGAAAGATTAATACGACAATAAGAGTGCTCTACCCATTTATATGCCGGAATTCGAAATTGAGTGACGCCAACAAATTATTAATCTTCAAAGCAATATTCCAAGCAATCATGTTTTACGGTTCTCCTGTCTGGGGTAAGTGTGCAAAAAGCCATCTGCGCAAGCTGCAAATAGCACAAAACAAATTGCTCAAAATGATACTGAATCTTCCCTGGTTTTTCTCAACAAAGGAACTACATAAAATGGCTAACATTGAAATGGTTTCAGATAGGCTTCAAAACTAAACTATCAATATAATATCTCTTGTTCTACATCTAACAACGGCTTGATTTCAAAATTTTGTCTCATAATGAGTGCAATATACAAATTGTATATTTATTAAATTATTTATTTATTCGTTTAGTATATTTCTTTACCTAATTATATACATATCTACCTATTTATTCATTTATTTATTTATTTATTTACTTATATATTTATGTATCTATTTATTTATATATATACTTATATATTTATTTATCTATTTATTTATTTACTTATTTATTTATTTGTTTGTTCATATTTATTAATTCTTTTGTTTCTGTATTCTTTCCAATATCATTTGCCTGTTAATCTTCTTATTAGTGTGAAATTTTTAATTGGCTTTTCCTTCGAATTGCATATTAATCTGTTATATTATATTTAATAAAAACTATACAAATGTTGTAGTAGTAAGGTACCAAACCAAATCTCTGTACCCCAAAAATTGTAACTTCTTGCCACAATAAAATATTTAAAACAAAACACAGTGTGAAAAATAAATACATAAACAGCCATCTGTTTCTGCCCATTACATCTGCTTCATAATTTCAAGTTACATGACGGAAAATCTGCTGCAAATTCTTGCAACCTTCGCGGTTATGTCCAATTTTGTTTCGTTGTATCGAATTTAAAAAAACATATTTTTGACTTTGGTTGTTTCACAAAAGTTGTAATTTCTTGGCTAATAATGGTTGAAAAAAAATGCAACAAGGTCTTTATTTTTCGAAGAAATATAAATGTTTCTTTAAAAACGATATAAAATGGACCCATGAACGGAGCTCTGACATATTAAATTTCTTATACTTGGTGGCGAGGGTGGACCTGGGACTCAACCAACCAGCTCTATCTTTAGCGATCTGCCTCCAGTCCAAAGTTTGTTGAGGTCCCTGTCCACGTGAGTCACGATCTTTCTCTACAGCGCCGTCCCTCTGGGGTGGACGCGAGTCTTTCGAAGTCTTTCCGAGGCGGTGCATTGGTTTCCATCCAGTCACATAAATAGTTGGATCTTCACTCTCCTGGCTAAGTCGATGTCGCTGAACAGTTCGTCGTTATATCTCCTCCTCCACTCACCATCTATGCTGACAGGCTCGAAAATCACACAAAGAATTCTCGTCTTTAAGCAATCAAGAACACATTCGTCCGCTATTGACAAACTCCATGGCTTTTGCGCCATATAGCAAGACTAGAATGATTAAGGCCTTTTTGAGGGTTACGCTGGTTGTTCGAGAGGGCTTAGTTTATCAGTTGCTTTCATATCCCAAGGACGCAGCAAGAGTTATTCTTCAATTGACTTCAGCGCTGTTGCCATTCCATGGTAGAAAAAGTCTTTCACCACCTTAACGCTTTAAATGCCAATCGTGACGCTCTGTCCGAGACGTCTGTGTTGGGAGTCCTTTCTCGTTGACAGCATATACTTTGTCTTGCCCTTATTAATCGTTGCACGCATTGTTGCCGCCTCAATCGCAATACTCCCAAGCACACTGCTTCCTTCAAATAATATCAACATCGTCGACATATGCGAGTAGTTGGACGGACTTCTGAAAAATTGTTCCTCTGGTGTTGGTGTGCGAGTTTTAGGCAATTCTGTCAATGATGTTGAAGAAGTCGCATGACAGCGCATCGCCTTATCTAGAACCATTTTTGACATCAAAGGCCTAGGTTAGGTCGCCGGCAATAGTAATTTTAATTCTGTGGAACCAGCATTACCGATGTGGCACTATATTTGCCATTCTGGCACATTCTTATTGAAAGGGCACTGCGGCACCTAAAAGTGTCAGTGAAACGTAAGTTTTCTCCTACTCTTACCATGATTTGGTCAGAATAGAGATTTTTTAGCAGATGCCCACCTTTACAGCTGTCCGCGACTAATTTGAGCGACTTTTTGACAGTTATTCACGAAATAAAGTGAATGCCGTTCTCTGATTGGTCAATTGCGTTTTAGAAAACAATACGAAAAACAGTTGTCAAACATCTTAAAGGCCCAAACCCATAGAGTGCGTTGCGTTTATAATCCACAAGAATCGTAATTGCTGGATTGCAAGGAGGTGCTCAATGAAATATGTGCGTTGCGCTCGAAATCCATCGGAAGGAACTGTCACTATACCAGTCGACCAACTTCACTTTTGCATAAACGCAAGAAATTCAAAATTTCGAAGTTCCTAATTATTAGGAATTGTTCTAACAAATTTTTAAACAAAATAAAGCGCATTTATTCGTTCCTAAAATATCGTAAACCCAAACACACAATCAGCACCCGAATGAATTACCATGGAAACATCTGTCAACCGCACAAAAAGTTAAAAGTTGATCAATACCATCCGGCGCGATATTCTCCACTTGTGGGCTGCATTTATTGTCTCTCTCACTCTCATTATTGCTTACGAATTGTCAATCTTGTGACATTACGCATCGCATGCCTTTGGGCCTTAAGGGGCAAGCGAGGTAGAAGTTGGCTATCTCTATAATACTTCATTTCTGAATTCGGTATATTGGTCCTCGATTAAGTGTCACAAGACGACTATTTAAACGACAGAATCAGGCGTTTGGGCGACTCAAAGTGAAAATTTGCTCAAAATGTAAGTTTTGTGGACTACGCTCAACATTTAGAAATAAAAACGACTTCACAGCTTATTGACAGTTATTTTTTGACAGTTATTCACGAAATAATGTAAATGGTCAATTTGGCTTTAGAACACGTTATATAATAAAAAATGGTTGTCAAACATTTTAAGAGGTAAAAGGGGTAGAAGTTGGACGTCTCTATCATACTTTATTTCTGCTTTTGTCATAACAAACATTCACTTTTAAATTAGATTTTGGTGTGGAATGTATTCCACAAATGTGGAATGTATGTAGAATGTGTGTGGAATATATGTGGAATGTATTCCGAGTCGTTTAAGTTTCATAATACCAATACTGAAACGATTGCACAATGACTCGACTCTTAAAACGTCTCGAGTCGAATAAATAAAACGACAAGCGGAATAGGGATGATGCGGCACTATAGCCCCTAGAGGGTCAGAACCTAGCTTCTCAGCAAAAACTCGCGTGCTATTGTTCTCTCACGAGTAGATGTGTTCTATAGATTTATGCCGACTCCGAACGGAAAAGGTTGAGAAGCTTTTCCTAACCTCTTCAAGCATTGTCAGTGACTCTAAAGTCGTGGGGCCGTGAAAATAATTTTGCTCGTACCTGAGTAACGTAGGCTCACGTGTGTTATCGCAATCAACTCACCAACCCACAACGCCACGGCCGCCACTCGAATGGTGTTATATTCCGTTTATATTGACAAATAATACTCTGAAGTAAAAATGGACGTCTTAGCCATAAATACGTCTGTCTCTTTTGAAAACCAAAAAAGGGTTGACTCCATCTTTCCCCCTCGATAGGACTACGGTACAGCACACAGAAGGCTTAAGCAAGTTTCTACCGCGACCGAAACTTCAATCTGATCCCCCCCAGGCTGAAAATCTGAATAGAAATTATTTCCGGCCCCAGTTCAAGCAAATCAGTGAACTACACTCACTTTGAGTGTAAGCAACTATTCCGAGAACCTCTCACCTCCACCTTCAGCTGCACAGCCGCAGACCAATCATATTTGCCGGCAGTTAATGCCATCCATTGAAAGCAAACAAAAATCCCATGGTGCACTGCTGTTGAAAGCGGATTTTGTTTTTCTTCCTTTTCTGGTTTTCCACTACAAACAATTAGACATACTTTCTGACAGGAGATAGGCGCACGGTGCAGGTGATCTCTTTATCTACTGTCACTAGCAGATTTTTGCTTTTTCAAGGATTGCTTAAGAGGGTGTATCAGCAGGCATGAGGGCGTGAGACTGTGTGGGATCTTATCGTGCACACGTTACCCGTGCTGTCCTGTTAATGCACATTTCATATCCCAAAAACCAACAAACAGTGAACAGGACTCGACTGCGGAATTTAAAATGTAAATCTAAATGCAAAACTTGTTCCTTTCCTTAGCATAGGCACACGAGCTCACACGCGCACACGCACACATGCACACATGCTGAACAGGATGTTGGTTGTTATGTAGCCAAAAGGATGTAAAATGTTCTGCTGCAGAATTCTTGTCGTATTTTCATCTTTTTTGCCCCCATTTTTCTGTTTGTTAGCCAACTCATTCTTCATTTCGGTTGTCGGTTGCAGAGTGTGTTTAATTCCCTATCCTTTACATGGAATACGACTTGCGAGTATGAGTGTGTATTCTGTTTCATATTTTTCTTTTTTTTTTCTGTTTTTTTTTTCTCTCTCTCTAACAAGACACAAAGCCGGGCCGTCCTTAGAGTGACGACACCGCAGGAGCCCTAATGTGTGAAACTCAAATTCTTTGCACACCGAATACATTGTGTGTACATATTTTGTTCTCTGTTCTTTTGCAGGTCTGCCGTACATTCGTTTAATTCCAAAAGTCACTGCGGTTGCTGGGGAGACATTAAATTTGAAATGTCCTGTGGCCGGATACCCCATCGAGGAGACGCACTGGGAGCGCAGCGGCAGGGAGCTGCCTGATGATATACGGCAGAGGGTGCAGCCGGATGGATCTCTGGTCATAAGTCCGGTTCAGAAAGACGCAGATTCAGGCGTTTACACATGCTGGGCACGTAACAAGCAGGGTCACAGTGCGCGAAGGAGTGGCGAGGTCACCGTAATAGGTTAGTATACAACACCTTCTCGTCACGTTTTCGTGTGTGCAAATTACAACTCGGTTGTCTCGCCATGCCGCGCGGCCACTGTTTTAAGATTAAATTAATTAAATTTCATTTTGTTGTAGCAATTTGCAGGTCACACGAATTGAATAGATACTTTTCGATTTCAAGACTGTGTCAGGGGCTGAGTTGAAGGTTTATCCAAGTGCTGACACAAATGGAGATGTATTGTGATTTGAATTTGTGGGACAGTGGAGCGCGTTTAATTGAACAACGATATTGTGTACGTCTTGAAGGGAGATTTAGTACACTCATAGTTTCGTCGTTGCAGTGAATGTGGATTGGAATTTGGAAGGACTAATAGACGTCCATGTACACATGTACATGCTGTTTCAGTTAAATTGCCCTTTGGCTTTGAGGGCACGAGCAACAAACCACTCCAGACAATTGGTGCGTGCCTCAAAGTATCTCCTATGCACATGGTGTCTTTGAGTTAGACGGAACATCGTTGGTCAACCGATTCTAAACGATTCTGATCGAAACTCTGTAGCAGAGGCAATAGCCGCTTGGCGGAGTTAGGGGAATTCACAAACAAATGTGTGCGAATGGAATCGGGTACAGTGGGTCACAGTGAGAATGGCCCACTTTAGTCAACATTTTTTTTAGTGTGTTTCGTCGTGCCTTGAGAATAAATTGTTACGTTTTACGGAAACGAGTCTACGTAAAATTAATCAAATTGTCCGCAAAAAGGGGTTCGATCACTGGATTGTGACGAGTGAGACAGGTGTTGGCTCAACAATAGGGGCCCAACTGATGTATTTTGTTTAATTTAATGATTATTATTATCATCGGTTTATTTGTTTTTTCTTTATGTCCTGCAATGGTTGGTGCTTTCATCGGGTTGTTCAAGTCCGCGTGTCCATGGTGGTCCTGTTGGGATGGTGTGGTGATGTGTTAGCCGACTTAGCCTCGATGGTGATTGCTACCGCTGCTCTGGTAGAATCCATGCAGCTCGTTGTTGGACGTCGTTGGAAAGTTCTGCTCGTTTAGCAGATTTAACGCTTTGAGCGTTGGGCGGGGATTGTGTTTCTCAGGTTCCTGATTTCCTCGTTAGGATGGTTGTTGATGTTTAGTAGCTGCTTTCTGAACAGTGTCACCATGTACTGTTGCAGGGGGATGATGCCTGCTTGGTCGTAAGGCCTATAGTTAAGGCACACGATCTTTTCACACCATTCGCAAGTTCCAGCAAAATATCTCCCAAAATAATCGTAAAACACGTAAACTAAAGGTAAAATTCAATGACCCAAAGTTACTTACCTGCAGTTTGTCGATAGAAAACTGAATAAGACTTGGAAGAAATCGAATATCAAATCACCAGCCAATTTACGACTGTTCAAATATATCGAAAGTATTTACAGTGAACTCTCATAAGCGGACACTGACTATACCAAGAAGTTTGTCCGCTTATGAGAGGAGTCGGGTTATGTGTTTGGGAATTTTACCACCTCCCCACTTAAAACACATTAAAGCAAACCTTTTATCAGAAAGAAAACGAAGTCTATGCTCATCTAAACGCCTTTAGAATCGCAACCGTCCATTAGTTCAGGGACTTTCTCAATGAAGCTTAGCAGCATAGGCCTTGTCAACATTTGCAGCTTCCACAGAAATTGCCCGAGTTGTCAAATTGTGCTGCTTCTTGCATCTCTCTAGCCAGCTAGATGATGCATTCAAATTTGCGTAGTTCAAACTTTCGGCAATTCCTTTCGCTTTGGATCTTATACGGGTGCCTGATAGGGGTGCGGATAGTTTTACTACGCGCTTAAACGAATCAATCGTAACAAAGTCTGTCACCTTCGAGGCTTTTTCTATTCGCAGTATCATTAGATTGTCACTTCCATCAAATATCCTATTTTTTGTGTAAAATTTGCGTGGGTTACATGTGTCACTGCACCTTCCACCTTGGCATTAATGTACCCAAGCACTGTTCACTGTACATACATTTCAACAAGAAATGAAGCATTATAGAGATGGCCAACTTCACAGCTGATTGACCCCTCGTCCATCGACGAAATTCAGAGACTTTTTGACAGTTATTCACGAAATAACGTAAATGCTGTTCTCTGATTGGTCAATTTGTTGTTTTTACGATTGTTGTTTAAAAACGATATAAAAGTGGTTGTCAAACATTTTAAGGTGCGATAGAGGTAGAAGTTGGGCGTCTCAATCATACTTCATTTCTGATTTAAACTCATCGGCTCTAGTAAGCGTGTTTTCGTGTTCTTTCAATATCCTATTTCTGCCGAAATTGGAAATAATAAAATGTGTTAAAGGGTGAATACATTGTGTTTCAATTGCGTCCTTCCCTTGATAAATATAACAGCGGCATGTATCTTGTGCTTTTCCGATTTTCTATTTCGCCTCTCACATACTAACATTGTCTTTTGTTTCGTTATGCTGGTGAATAAGTTCAAGCTTTTCTTTCAATGCTAAAAACTGCCTTACTTTTCCCATGATGCCCAAATACTCGTATCTGTGGTATGTAGGCATTTAAGCTTCAAATTATGCATGCACTTACGGACAAAACCACGGGAGTTATACTCAGACAGTCGTCAGACGGCCGCCGCATCCTACTACCTTTACATTCTGGGTAACAAGGGCGAAGCGCAAAACGAAGTGTGCGAAGATGCATTTTGTCCGATTAAGGGTGGAATTCTGTTGCGGCTATGAAAATTGTTGTACGCACCCGGTTATAAGAACTGCGTTTATGAAAGAATGATTTACATTAAAAATCGTGTAAATAATTCCGTTCTTTGAAATCTGTCCGCTTATGAGAGGTGTCCGCTTATGAGAGGTGTCCGTTATTAGACCTGTAATCCCAATATGCCATTGTGTTCAGTTTAGCATATTTGAAGAAGCTATGGACTGCTACTACTCAGCAATACCAAGAAAAACAATTAGAAACATTTCAAAGCCGATATGGTCTGGCCAGACCCATACACTCATCGGAGGGTAAACTTCCGTTTTTTTTATTATAATTAATCCAAGCATAGATAACATTTGTTAAATCCGCTCGATTGAATCTTCCAGGAAGTGCTTGTCTATTGAATACTTTGAATATGGCGTCCAAGCATTTCGTCCTGAACTTTCCTCAACGGCTTCCTAGAGCAAGTATTTATTTTGACTTTCTTTCGATATTTGGGCCAGCTAAGTGGGTCTCATTTTTTAGTGGATCATGTAGACGATACTGAAATGCCACTAACCATGGACATGGTTTCCTTTTACCGATGGCGGGCTACATGTTCCCTACAGGATTACCTCAAGTCTTCCAGACCTTCTCCCGATAATCAGATTCGACATTGTTAATTTCGTCCGATCCTATCGAAAGCGATAAAAGGCATCCTTTTTCCTCCTGAATCATTAGATATGTTAGCATAAATAAATAACTTTTACGTTACAAAAATTTAAAAAAAAAACTTAAATTTCATATTAAAGTCCAGCTAGCGACCTTAAATCAACCACTGTGCGTCGCTAGCGTCGTAGGGCGTGGTTCTCGGTTGGAAAGGACAGTGAGTCTGTTTCAAAGCTCATCTACGGAGCTTAGGAGCTGATTAAGTGAGTGACCAACTGCGGCGGACAGAGCTACAGCCAGCAGTTACTCCAACATATTCAGAAGCTTGGTGTAAAGGATGGTGGGCGAGCCTTAGCCTCTTAGGGCAAAAGGCGGTGCTCACCAGATATACCGACTTTGTTGGATGGTCAAATGAAAGAGTGGTATGCTTGAGAAGTTAGCATCAAAATTATTACATAACTACAGCCCGCAAATGGCCGGGCTTAGCTTTGCAGCAACCACTCGTGTAGTGCGTGCACTTGTTCTCTAACGAGTGGAAGGGACCTGCAGTTTTATGCCGATTCTGAACGGCCAATTTGAGAAGCTTTTTCTGGACAGTTATACTCTATGAGCATTGTCAGTGACTCGTAAGAGGTGGGCCGTGCAAAGGATTTCTCTCGTACCGACAGTCGAACCTTGGCTACATAGCCTCAATTGCGTAGGGGTCGACGACAACGCCACGATCGCCAGTTCATGACTTAGAGATGCTGAAATAATTTTATATCAAGGTATGCAAACTGTCAACGACAGCTACCCTCTCTGGCGGCTTGCTTTCAAATTCCACTCACACTCTCAAAGTGGTCATGACAAAAACCATTCCAATGTCTGGAGATACGCAAAGGTTTGGCCGCGAAACACTTTGCACGAGAAGCCATCCAAGCGTCATTATACAAGAAATCACTCGGCCAACTTCCGAAAGCAATGATAGCATCCCACCCAAGCACTTCGCAACGATTACTGATAAACCAAACGTTTTCGAAAGCAAAGACTGACGACATTATTTGAATATATTTCAATTTCAAGACGTCGTCACCTCGTGCCACCGGATGCCACCGCACACAAGCACTTATGGCACACGACGACAAATGCTATTCATGACGTCTCGCCGAGCTCACTTTGAGACACTCGCTGCGTTTTGCGAGAGGAAATTCTTTTTCATTTCCTGTCATTTCCATATTCAAATTCATAGGAAAACACATTCACAGCCATTCCATTTCCTCCGTCAATTTCCGTGCATCTGCCTCACCACTCGGCAGCGTGCATGATGTCTGCGAGGCACCGGAATTTCCGCTTGCGGTTAGTTATTGCGTTACAATGATGCGGACACGCCCAACCAGACGACATCAGCCAACAATGCCATCAGATTGCATAATTCACACTTCAGCAGGATGCAGTTCCTTATAAAAATTCAATCCAAAAGGATGATGCCCCCTCCTCATCGCATCGCACCATGCACTCATTTTAGTTTCTGTCTGCTTTCCACTCAGCATCTCCGCCCGCCCATCCGCGCCGCAGTATCATTGTATCAGCATTCGGAGCAAGAGGACTCTGTGCGAAGTCTGTGAGGTTGCGGTGAGACGAAGATAAACAAAAAGAGCCCCCCACCCCATAACACCCATGCGCCGAGATTTTTCAACTTAAGACGTTTAAATCTGCTTCAAAATGTATGCATGTTCCTGCCCTCGGTGCAATCCCCTCCGGCCCCTCGATTCCGAGAATCCACTCGAAGAGAACTTAAATAGCAAAAATAAAAATCATTCTGTAAAGTAGTTGCTCTGTTTTTTCTTTTTTTTTTTTTCGTCCTTCTCCTCGGACCTCGAGAAAAATTCTTCCTCACAGCGAAGAGCTCCTTGAAAGAGAGAAGTCAAACAAAGAAAACCGAAAAACCAAAAGAAGGAAAAACGAAACGAACGGGCGGTCCGGCCGACGAATTACAAAATACAAATGGAAAGCGCAGGAGATATGTACATCCAGTTGGAGCGGCCACTCCGAGTGGGGATGGGTGGACGAAAATGAAAAGTTTTATTTGATTCGGCCTTATCCGTTTGTGTTTGTGTACGAGGAGAGAAGTTGAAGTTCTTCTTTCAGCACGTTTCTCGTTTCATTTTGTTGGCTCTCTTCGCCTCGAACGCCACGCCATTGCCACTTCTATGCATCGCATCGGCTGTGGAGTGTAGGCACATTTCAGCTCTGCCTCCGCCGACCTCGCTCCCGCCCGCCGCTGTTTTTTCTTCTATTTCTCATTTTTAATTATTTTATTATTCGTTATTTCCTCTTGCATACCGTGGAGGAACAGCAACAGGAAAAAAAACAATTTTTTTTAATTCTTTTATTTTACGAGGTCTTGGTACATGCTCGCACATTCATCTCTGCGACCGGCCTCCTTTTTGACTTGATGAATGAATGAACTTTTTTTTTTTCATAATTCCGTCTGTTCTCGGTCGACGCTGCTCTGCAATTCAAAATAAAGGACGATGCACTTAAATTTTAGTTTGAGTTCGTATACGTACCCGATCTCACTCACCCTGGGGGCCGGGCGACGACGACTGTGGTTTGCATGCCGTTTAAATTGTGCGGCCACCAGGGATGAACAACGCAACTGCGAGACAGACTACCCAGCTTATCCTATTACATGGTATATTTGTATGACGCTAAGTATTGCACAAAAGCGAGTTCCTTGGGACTTAACTGGGCTTTCGGATGTCTGGAGTCCATCTTGTGGACCCCATGACAGCTTTGGAGGTATTATCCTGCTCCGACAAACAATAGACATTCGTGAGCCGGATTTGCAGGACACGCTCTCACAGGAATGCTGTGTGTTTGATTTCATCTAGATGAGACCATTTTGACAATAACAATTAGATGAACTCTGTGCGGGATCATATCCGGCCATGAATACCCAGTCCATGCTGTCGGTATTTCCATGTCCATGGGGTGTCGTGCTTTATGGGCTACACGGCGGTGTACATGCGGTTAAAGCTTTGCGCTCGACATAAACATGTTAATTTACTGGTGCGGAATACCCCGGGTAATCTCTGAAGTTTTTTCTTTTTTTTTTAACTGTGTACGGTAGAAATTCAGAAGGGAATTGGTTTCAAATTGATTCGGTAACTGGGACTCGTTGAGAGTCTTTAATTTGAAATGAATATGAGCCCGTCTAGGGAGTGCCCAAAGTGATTGGAGATTCGCACATGTCCACGCCACTTGTGATTGCCTATTAATCGTATAAGAAATCTTCTTCAGTAAAGCAGAGTCGCTTATACGAAAGAGAATTGGAGAATACGCATAAGCGTGTTAGACTTGCTTCACAGAAGCACTCTTATTAGAAAAACACGAATAAATGAAAGTAAATTTGAGGCAAAATGTTTTCAATTTTCCAAACACATTGATGTCTTAAAAGACAGATGTATGAGTGAACCACACCTGAGAGTTGAACGGCTATACACAAGGAACAAAATAATGTGATTGGAATCGTGTCAAACATGAGTGATGAAGAGTGAACACGAACAGACGCGATCAACCACATCCAACGGACACAGTACAATGCTGTCTATTTGCAGATTCGCTGACTTATGCCAGCTCAACGTCACCACAGATAGCCGCGCAAAGGGTCGTCATCCAAACAGCGAACAAATTTGACTACTATACCAAATGGGGTATTCGTATCGATGCTGGGAAATCGGTACTTATGTTCTTAAGGAGACCATCCAGAGGTGGATGCAGATCAGCAGCCAAATGTCGAAGCACAGAGGTAGTGCTCCCAGAAACATCAACACACGAAAAGGTCAAGTATCTTGGGGTTAACAGCACGGATAGGTTGAAGTTCAACAGTCATTCGAAACTGACCCTTAAGAAGGCCTAGGTTGGCCTTCCATCCCATCTATCCCTTGATACCCAAGCAAAATGGATTAAGCCAGAGGACAAAAATGCTGCTATACAAGCAGCTTATATGGCCGATCTTAATGAACGGCTTCCCAATCTGGCACACCATCTCTAAGACCAGCTCGTTCGCTGGAAAGAAAAATACTGCGAATATGTAACGGACCCACATTCCATAGGGACCGTCAAAGGCACCACAGCAACAATAGGGTTTACGACCAAGCACACATCATCCCCCTGCAACAGTACATGGTGACAATGTTCAGAAAGCAGCTACTAAATATCAACAACCATCCTAACGAGGAAATCAGGAACCTGAGAAAAATCCCCGTCCAACGCTCAAAGCGTTAAATCTGCTAAACGAACAGAACTTTCCAACGACGTCGAACAACGAGCTGCATAGATTCTACCAGAGCAGCGATAGCAATCACCATCGAGACTAAGTCGTCTAACACATCACCACCCCATCCCAACAGGACCACCATGGACACACGGACTTGAACAAGCCGATGTAAACACCAGTCATTGTAGGAAAACAAAACCCAATAAACCGACAATAATAATAAAAATTAAATTAAACAAAGTACATCAGTTGGGCAAAACCCTAGCCCTTAGTTTGTAAGTCTAGTTGTAAACTCAATTGTAAAAAATAATTCTGTTTAATCAATTTTTAAGTCGCTTTTAAATCGCACGAACAGGCGCGGTTTTGCTACCTAACTTTACTAAACAATTATGGTGTGAAATTCGAATACTAAACGCCATCTATCGCAACTTTGTGTTAATAAGAACACTGGTAAATTATTTATTTGCCACTTTAACTCTTTGTTTCATCTGGCGGTTCAACGTCATCAGAGTGAACAAACCGTTTCTCTTTAGAAATCCCCGCTCTGAATTTGCGCCCAAGGACTGGTCAAAATGTCCTCTTCCGCTAACTATATACTATATACTCTCCCTTATTCTCTTAGGCGAGGTGACAAATTCTCGCCTCGCATTTTTCTATCACCTCACATCAAAATCTGTATTCTTGAAGTCGAGTGAAGTGACAAAAACCCAATCAAATTTTCTTCCCAAAAAATTCAACGATTTGCCAACATGTTGTTACGTTTAGCCGTAAATGAGTCTACGTACAATTAATTAAATTGTCCACAAAACAGGGTTCGATCACAAACACGGCTAAACGTAACAATATGCTACAGATTTGTGCCTTCAAGAGGGATCAATTTCAACTCGGTGGTTGCATTTGATAATTTGTATAATTCTTTGGTTCAGAACACGGATATGTTTCTTTAACTTGTTTCTGAATGACATTCCTCAAATTCTTAAATTCGCAGAATGCTTAATGCATGCAGACAGTGTTGTTATTTAGTCAAATTTCATCTGTCTATGACTGTTTAAAATTTCAAAGCGATATTGATTCATTTCTAAATTGGTGTCAATGCAATCCTTGAGCAAACCTTGAGCTTAATATATCGACGTGCAAAACGTTTAGTGTTCATAGCAACAAAGTTGTCACCGGCGGAAATGAACCACTGATAAAAGTAAGAGAAATACAGGATCTTGGTGTTTACTTTGATCCAAAACTCACTTTTGCGGCACACTTTGACTTTATTATATGGAAAGCAAGCTCTATGTTAGGTTTCCTTAAAAGAAACTCAGGCATTTTTGAGGACACTTCTACACTAAAGTCAATTTTTGTATCACTGGTGCTTTCTATATTAGAATACTCATGTGTGATTTGGACCCCCATTTACGCGTTTTGCTTTCAGAAACCTACGATGGTCGAATGGGGTATCCGAATATTCGGCAAGATGTGCCCTTTTAGGTTTAAAAACTTTAAAAAAAGAAGAGAAGTTTAAGATATTTTAAGTTTCCATATTAGATATGACGAATAACTAGCCTTAATCTCCTAATATGTACCAGACAAACATTTAAGAAATAGAGTTGAAATTTTCTAGCTTCCCACTCATCGTACTATGGTCAAAATAATCCTATTAGTCGTTCTCTTAAATTAAATTGAGATTTTTTAGCTATTATCTTTTTGGCAACACTGGTTTAAACAGCTGACGCACGTTTCGTGTTTTGTTTCACTGTCAAACATCTTCAGTTTGGTCTATAATTTAACCATGAATCGTCCTACAAACGAACAACGCTTGCAAATTATTGAATTTTATTATCAAAATGCGTGCTCTGTGAAGTAAGTTCAAATTTGTTCAAAATTCAAAAATTGTGTTCAGCGACGAAGCTCATTTTTGGCTCAATGGTAAGCAGAATTGTCGATTTTGGAGCAAATATCAGCCAGAAGCATTGCAAGAGCTACCAATGCATCCAGAAAATGTCACAGTTTGGTGCTGTTTAATGATGCTGGCATCATTGGACCGTACTTCTTCAAAGATGATGCGAATCGTAACGTAACTGTGAATGGTGAGCGCTACAGTGAGATGATATCCAACTTTTTTTTGCCCAAAATGCAAGAGCTTACCTTGCATGGCATGTGGTTTCCACAAGACGGTGCCACATGCCACACAGCAAGCGCAACAATGGAGCTATTGAGAGGCGAGTTCGGTGAACATTTTATTTCAAGTTCGAGACCGGTCAATTGGCCGCCTAGATCGTGCGATTAAACGCCTTTAGACTATTTTTGTGGGGCTATGTTGAAGCTCATGTCTATACAGACAAGCCCGCTTCAATTGACGCATTGGAAGACAACATTGAAGCGTTTATTCGTGAGATACGGCCGAAATGTTGGAAAGAGTATGCCAAAATTGGACTAAGCGGGTGGACTATTTGAGGCTCAGTCCAGGTCAAACATTAAATTATATGGACCGTACTATCGATTCATATAAGGATTTCATGCATTTTTCTGAATTTTATTTGTTTTTTTCTTTTTGAAAAACTTTCCTATAGCTTTTAAAAAATCACCCTTTATATAATTCTGTCTGATCTGAAGTCGATAGTTCAATGAATCGAGTCTGTTTTGTCAATATTGTCAAAAACTTACTCAGAATTAGACCAAGTAAATGTATTTTTTGTGTACTTTTTTTTTAATGAAGTTAAGTACTCAACATTTTTTCATTACATTTCAATGACGCAAGAAAAAGACCAAAGCGTTTTGTTTTCTTAAAAAAAAATGATTTCTTGGGGTAATTGAAGAGACCAGACACTAACGTTGTTGATTTTTTGTTATTTTAACACTAAATGTGAACACACGTGTATTCCTATCAATAACAAAATTTGGGTTAAAACTTACAAATTTATGTTACGTCGTTTGGAGTCACCCATAAAAATTCAAGCGACAAAATCTCCCTCATTCCATCACACTTTCTCATGGAATGTGATTAAGGGAATAGACACAATCGTCGTGAAAGCGACGAGTGAGCATTTGATTAACGTGATCACCTGCCAAAATGGCTAATATCACGAGTTCATTTACTCCTAAGGCCTTAAGTAGGAATCTCAAGTACCAAGTTCGAGTTCATGCTTATCGAAAATCACTCCCACCTTTGTAAAGTGTGATGCCTATCTAAAAGCTCTGCTGTTCTTAGGGAAACAGCACCCGGTTGTTAGTCTGCAACTCCACAAAGATATGAATCAATACCCTCAGGACTCGGAGTCTCACACACTGGCCTTCCTCAGTGTGATGAACTCCAAGTCATGCAGGTAAGTTCTCCACCTCTTCCCGCGACTTTGGGTATTAAACCACAGCCACCACGATTCTCCCACTTGGGGGCCAACCTCAAGCGATCAGGCTGAAACCTATTGGCCTCAGGGGTATATTCCTGATCTTTCCGTGGTACCAGAATACAGCCTCTGGTCGGGCTACCAGTAGGATGCCATAACATCCCTGGGGACTGGCCGCAATAATGTTATTTTCAAAGCGATATGCTGCAAGCTATTATGAAATATATTTTTGTCCGAGCTCTCAGAAAATTGTCTGAAGCATTGGAGTGGGGACATTTCCTAAACCAATACTCTAAGCTCGGGGATTTCAGTCGCCTCTTACGACAGGCATGCCTTACCTCGGGCCAATTCGAACCCCGAACTCATAAAGTGACTAAGAGAATGCAAATTTGACAAAATGACACGACTAAGAGAATAAGGGGGGATTGGATCCCTTCACCGAAAGAATCCTAGAGGGACCCCTCGCGAATCAAGCGGAGTCGATACGAATCGATTTCTGAAATCAGGTCACCAAGCTGAAGAACGAAGTCTCTCTTGAAAGTGAGGAATTAAAATCCACTTGGAGTCAGCATTCTGCAGAGTTTCATCACAAAGTTGCCAGCATTGTGGAGCGCATCGAGGGGCTTGAAAGCAATATCAGCTCAGTTACACCACAGCAAAATGAAATCGTGGCTGTCCAACAGCGTTGCGACTCACTAGAAACGAATAAAGTAGCATCCGATGTGGTACTCATTGGGGTTCCTGTTATCCCAAGTGAGAACCTCAAAAGTCTTCTCAATCGACTTCGCCACCACAGACTGCACGCCGCCTCTCTTAACTAACATCTTTCGGACCAAAACACAAGAACCATCTCCCCACCAATCATATTGAAAATCAGCAGTGTTTACTGCGTTGAAGTCTGCAGCAACATTCGGCTGAAATGCGTCTCCACAACCTAGGCATTGACCCGAGTAATATTTATGATCTCAATGAGAGTCTAACAAAGGTAACTCGACATCTCTTAGACTGAGGTTGAGAACCTTCGTCGTAGGAAGCAACTCCTCTCGGTGTACACAAAGCTAGGAACCTTGTCTGTCGGCTAATGCAAGTAACTTTCTAATCAAAGCTCTGTACGTCTGCTAGCTGCTGCGATGGACAAATTAATGTAAACATCATTTAAATTGTTCTAATGATCGAAAACTGATTATCTGATGTTTTTGCTCTCAGATTCTAGTGTTGATGTTGTCTGTTTAGTAAAACATGGTTCAAGCCATTTGTGAACGATATACGCTATGAATGCTAATTTATGTGTTTATAAAGGGTGGTTAAATTTTAAGGGCCGATGTTGATTTTGAATAAAACACAAATTATTTAGGAAATTATTGTCATTTCTTTTTATTATGATAATTTAACCATACCAAAATTATGAATGGAACAAAATATCGGCCAAATGGCCGCCGCTACCTCGGCGGCACACGTCCATCCGGTGGTCCAAATTTTCGATGACGCTGAAGCATAATTGAGGTTCTATGCCGTTAATGTGCCGAATTATCTCATCCATTAGCTCTTGAATTGTTGCTGGCTTATCGACGTACACCTTTTCTTTCAAATAACCCCAAAGAAAATCACATGATCCAACGGTGTCAAATCACATGATCTTGGCGGCCAATTGACATCGCCACCACGTGAGATAACACGGCCATTGAATTTGTCGCGCAAAAGAGCCATTGTTTCGTTTGCTGTGAGGCAAGTGGCACCGTCCTGTTGAAACCACATATCGTCCACATTCATATCTTCCCATTCGGGCCATAAAAAGTTCGTTATCATATCACGATAGCGAACACCATTCACAGTAACTGCCTGACCGGCCTCATTTTGGAAAAAATACAGCCCGATGATGCCGCCAGCCCATAAACTGCACCAAACAGTCACTCTTTGTGGGTGCATTGGTTTTTCGACAATCACTCTTGGATTATTATTCGCCCAATTGCGGCAATTCTGCTTATTGACGAATCCACTGAGGTGAAAATGTGCCTCATCACTGAAGATGATTTTCTTCGAAAATTGATCATCCACTGTTGCCATTTCTTGCCACCATTCTGACCATTGACGACGCTTGAAATGGTCAAGAGGCTTTAGTTCTTGTCTGTATAGACATGAGCTTCAACATAGTCCGACAAAAATAGTCTAAAGGCGTTAAATCGCACGATCTAGGCGGCCAATTGACCGGTCCCGAACTTGAAATAAAATGTTCACCGAACTCGCCTCTCAATAGCTCCATTGTTGCGCGTGCTGTGTGGCATGTGGCACCGTCTTGTGGAAACTACATGCCATGCAAGGTAAGCTCTTGCATTTTGGGCAAAAGAAGTTGGATATCATCTCACGGTAGCGCTCACCATTCACAGTTACGTTACGATTCGCATAATCTTTGAAGAAGTACGGTCCAATGATGCCACCAGCCCATGAACCGCACCAAACTGTGACTTTTTCTGGATGCATTGGTAGCTCTTGCAATGCTTCTGGCTGATATTCACTCCAAAATCGACAATTTTGCTTATTTACGTACCCATTCAGCCAAAAATGAGCTTCGTCGCTGAACACAATTTTCGAATTTTGAACAAATTTGAACTTACTTAACAGAGCACGCATTTTGATAATAAAATTCAATAATTTGCAGGCGTTGTTCGTTTGTAAGACGATTCATGGTTAAATTATAGACCAAACTGAAGATGTTTGATAGTGAAACAAAACACGAAACGTGTGTCAGCTGTTTAAACCAGTGTTGCCAAAAAGATATTAGCTAAAAAATCACCCTTTACTAATAGCATATATCCCAAAGTCAGAAAGTCACTGGGCGAAAAATTCAAAAAGTCACAGAATCATCAAACGAGATCTCAAGAACTCAACGCTTATAGTGATTGGTGACTTTTACCTCTCTTGTGTGAGTTGAGCGCTAAAACAACCGCATCAGCAGCCCAGACACTCCATAATCTGTTGCCGATAGAAACATTCGACAGGCTGCAGCTGGCACAGTGATAAAAATGTGGAAAGACTTCCACTCCGGACACTCCATTATCCTTGTGCAGTTACAGATCCATGTCAGAAGACACCGAACTCAGGATAGCTAAGTTCCTGTATGAAAAGTATGTCTCAACCGGCATACCAAATTTGAGAAAGTGTCTCGGGACAAAAAGGCACAATCGTCCGAAGTGGCTACTAATTTTAAGATTTTATCATGCAGTCTTTTAGTTGCATTTTCTTATATTCCTGTTGAGTTTATTGCTTGTGACAAACTAAACTTCGTGTTTCGTCGAAGCAATATGTTCCATATAAAAAAGCCGCCAAAGTCGTTTCATCGTTCCTCGGCGTCAAAAAAGGGTGAAATTGTGCCTAAAGTCGCATAGCGGCAACCCTGCTCGCAGATCATACTGGAAGTCTGAACACCAGATATTGGACGGACCTCTTCAACTCTTTTCAAAGATGGATCGAGGATGGGTGAAGTTGTGGGCTCTGACAATTCAATGAAATTTTTTCTCTCAACGAAATGGTCAAGTATTTTAGCCTTGCACTGTGACATCCCAGAGAACTTTAAAGTGTACTAGTTCCGACCTCTTTCCGTTTGAAAAACCAGCCATTCATTCAAATCGCTACAACAAAGAGCCCACTGAAACTGGAGACACTTCTTCCTGTAAATCGTAAATGGTCTAGTAGCTAATTGTGGTCTACTCTCGATCCACTGATTATGCTGAATTCATATTTACATTCATGGCCCTTTCAAATCTACCACACCCTCATCATTTGAAATCCCAAGACAGGTGGTGATCACACGAGGTCTGTTGTACCCTGATTATGCCGAATTTCAAAGCCATTGGAACTCACTCGCATTCATTAGGCCTGCCCTAAAATGACGTCTGCCAGAAACTTCTGAGACGAGGAGGTGAAAGAAACCTTCCTTCTAAATGCTGCATCTTCTCCTCACGAAGAAATCGCATAGAAGCCAGCCTCAACCCAACTAAGTGGCATTAGTGTCAGTTTTGGGGTCCCAAACAGGTCCACGGGGTAACACAACGGGGTTACTCTAGTATATAACTGCTACCCACGGGCAGTCAGGCACTCCCACCTCTACTCTCTCTTGCCCGTGAAAATTTTATGACTACGCAACCAGAGAACATCATTCACATGGTGCACTGATATTTGCACACAAGTCTGCGTAAATATGAAACTATGTTCGGTGGTTCGTGATTAACTGTCAAAGAACTCGTGAACGCGTCCACACATGTTTGACTACCCGTCGGTGGATTCGATGGTGGGCAAGCGACCAATCAGTTGCGAAGTCGCCCATGTCTCTAGTATTTTATTTTTGCCAGAACCAGAATAAATGTCTCATTTTTTATTAAATTTGAGTCCACATCTAGGTGACTGCGACTGGGAGAGGAATTTATTAAATTTAATATTTTAGATCACTCGGTAGCCACCGATGTGGACACACAACATTCCGAAATTTAGTAATAAAGGTCCTCCCCCCAGCCACACACACGCAGGAAAAACGAAATCTGAACATGAAACTCATTTCCGACCACTGTCGGCGGCAGAGTGTTGACGCCATCAGAGTTTAATATTTTATTTCTCTGTATATTTGGTTGCCGCTGGCTGTGACAACATCATTAAAGCGTTTTCACTTTAGTTTTTGTTTCGTAAGGACATAGCCGCTTTAAAGTTGAAGCCCATGAGCACTGATGAGTGTGTACCCAATGATACATTGTGCCAGAGTCTGAGTCTGAGTTTGGGATAAATTAGCTGGCATCAGCAACCACATCTTTTTCAAATTACTTAGACATTACAGGAGTTACAGGCTGCACGGGTTTATTTATCATTTCATTGCCTGACCAGTCTAATGGCGGCATTCAGCAGATAGGGGAACTTAAGGTCTGTTCCCGTGTGTAAGAGGCCGGGACATGTTGGGTGCGATAAACCTCGTGATCACCATCAGTGTTGCGACTTAAAATGATGACAGTGTGGTAGATTTTGGAAAAAATCATGCCATGAATCTTCACATTCTATTAACGTTGACGCCAGTGACGTTTATTCGAAGGTGCGCTAGTATTCACCGCACACCCTTCCAAAGTCTTTGTTTTGTATATGTTACCAATAAAGGGTATGCATACAATGCGCATGAAGAAACATGAGCTAGTTTCAGATTTTAACGAAATGCTTCGCCATGTTTTGCGCAGAAACGTTTGAGAAGCTATAATGAACACATGCGTGAACACGGAAAGTAAATTTATTTCTGCGGATGGATATGCGCATCTGTCAGAAATACTTTCCGCGTTTACATTAATTTTTTCTCAACCGGCATACCTCCCAGACTGTGTTGCCGCTGAAAAATATCACAAATTGTCTCGGGACAAAAAGTCATAATCGTCCAAAATCGCTACAAATTTTCTGGAATGTCTCATGTTTTAAGTTTGTGTACATACTCGTAAGTATGACATCCAGCTTCTACCTCTCTGCCCACTTACAATTTTTGGCAACCATTGTTTATGTCCTTTTCTCAAACCACTCCCACTGATTGGTCAGTGAACGGCATTCACGTTATTTCGTGTATAACCGTCAAAAATTCATGAATACTCACAAAAAGCAAATTCGTCGATGGGCTAGAGGCTGGAGCTTGCATCGGTTGGCCCTGTGTTAATGGTGGTCTTTTGGGATGGGGTGGTCATGTGATAGCCGAGCTATCCCTGCTCTGGTAGAATCCATGCAGCTCGTTGTTCGACGTCGTTGGAAAGTTCTGCTCGTTTAGCAAATTTAACGCGTTGAGGTAGCGTTGTCCGGGGATTGTGTTTCTCTGGTTCCCGATTTCCTTGTTAGGATGGTTGTTGATGTTTAGTAGCTGCTTTCTGAACAGTGTCACCTCTACTGTTGCTGGGCGATGATGCATGCTTGGTCGTCAAACTTCTTGTTGCTGTGGTCCCTTTGACGGTCCCTGTCGAATGGGAGTCCGGTACATACTCACAGTATTCTTCTCTCGAAAATTGCGAGCTTCGTCATGCTGGTCTTAGAGATGGTGTGTGCCAGATTGGGAAGGCTTACGTTAAGATCGGCCTTATAAGCTGCTTGTATAACAGCAGTTTTGTCCTCTGATTTAATCCAGACTTGTGTTGTGGCAGACATGAACAACCCTGACGTGAACAATGCCCATACGCACAAAAAGCAATGCGCTCAATTCAGTTCGATTTAGTTAGGTTTTTCCTACTGAGTCACATGTATGCAGAGTAAGGTGTACCTGAGTTTGGTGAACTATCATCATCATCAGCATGCTCCACAAAAGGGTTAACTGGGGTAAACCCCGCACGAGAGATCTCCAGGCAACTCGATCCTCCGCTATCGACTCTAATTCATCAAGAGTTATGCCCAAGCGTGACCTGGCGAGTTTTTGGACTTAGTCCAACCATCTCGTCCTGGGTCTGTCAAGCGGTCGCCTATCTGATGGAATTGCATTCAACGCCTACTCCCACGAATTCTGAACTAAATGGACTACAAGTGACATTGTGAACTAGTTCACTTGAACGTTCGAACTTGAACTACACAAGCGAGGGCATGGTAATCTCACGTGGTGATGATTTGAAATGGCCGCCGACATCGTGCGATTGTCACTTTTAGGGGTTTTCTGAAAACGCTGGTCCATGTGACCATACCAATTAATATGCCAACGGTCAGAATTAAGCAAGATTTATGCGCCAGGGTCATGGAAAATTGGACATTTCTGAAGCGCGCTACCCAGAGAAGTCGCGGCAGAGATGTGACAGATATAATGACATCGAGAGGCCTTTCAAAAGAATAAAAAATGTCAAAAAATTTCTGATACTCCATTGAAACGAAAATGGGCTTAATATTCATTAATCAATTAATTATAAAAATATATAATATTTAATAATAAATTAAATGTATAATAATAATAATAATAAGTTATCATCTTCGACGAGTAAATATTTATCACTTATAAGAAATCTATATTTGGTATAGTGTACTCTCTCCTAACGGACACCTCTCATGACCGGACAAATTTTAAGGAAAACCGGAATTATTTACACGATTTTTAAGGTAAAAAAATTCTTTCACAAATCGGACTGTCTTATAACCGGACGCTGAAAATTATTATTTTTTTCGTAATCTGGTCGAAAGGCATCCTTGAAAGGCATCCTCCCTCCCCCAAGTTGAACTTATGCAACAACATAACATGTTGAACATGTATGAACATATGTCTATTGTGTGTCTTCTTTCAAGGTTGTCAATGCCGTATTTTTCTTCTCATAACCTCTCAGAAGCTGACAAATTTCTTGGTACCCCCCGCTTATGAGAGCGGTCGGCGTTTATTTTTTTTGTCTAGCAGGTTTAGCAGTTTTTCGTTCTAGCCTTAGCAAGTTTGAAGAAAAGAGTCTGGTAACGCTGATATTCCATGAATCAACTTGGTAAAGTAATTTATTTGGTCTCGACGAACGAATGGCGCAGTTGGTTAAATGCCTGCCATTGGTGAGTGGGGTCACCGGTTCGAATCTCAGTGAAAGCAAAGTTAATACGCTTTTATTAGTATCAGCACTATCACTGCAGTGGTCGATCAGTGGTAACCTGTGGGTATCACAATGGACCAACATGGTCCAAGTGTAGTTGGGACATTTTCTTTTCTGGCGTCATTTATGGCGCACTTGGGGACAATACAGTTGTGTACTACAGCCAAGGAAAATATATTGCATAATTAAATATGTGACAACACTTGCAACGTCAACCAAATAATGACGTATGGAAGTCATTCTTACGTCACAGATTGTGCAACTCAGATGATGTGGGACATTATACCACTTCACGTTCTGAATTGAAGTCATAGCAAATGCGTGTCCTACTCAACACTGTTCCCTAACCTACCCTAAGTCATTTGGTCTCACAAGAGGGCGCAAGTGAATTTGAACTCATTATTGAGATTTCCTTTCTTTTTTTGTTCTGAAGCGTAAGTGACATTGTGCAATTGTTTCGTAGCACGAATAGCCGTATGTGACCTTACACCTGTCAGAAACAGGCATGCTTCAGGAAACCCTCATAATTTCCTAAGATAAAGGAGGTGGGTGGTCTAGAACTCGAATTTAAACTGATACGAGGCTGAGAGAAGCTATTTAAAATCACATTTGGTAGGGTTGAATGCCATTAAATTAGATCGACTACATCAAAAGAATTTTGACATGTAGATCGAAACGTTAGCAAAATGTACCCGATGGGCATACTTGACAAACCTCCGTACTCATCTCAACGTATTCAAAGCAATAAATTGAACAGGCCAAAGAAGGATCAGTACAGTCTATGCATGGCAAGGAGGGAGAGTAAAGTTAAAGGTAAACTACAGGAACAATTCAATGCTCGCACTTGTGAGACAAATAAAGTGTGACAAATCAAGGAAACTCTTGAAAATGACGCAAAACAAAAAACACAACGTTCCGGTTTTTGGCCTACAGCAAGTTATTTATCTCTGATCTGATGAAAGTGCAATATTTTACCAAAAGAGATTTGCGAACTTCAGTTTCACCATACACAAAAGATTGACACTGCTACTTCTGGCACGAGGCCCTCACTGAAAGAGGAGCATGCGAAATATAATAGAACTTAATAAAAATATTGTTTTTTTAATATCTTTCAACGTCAATCGTGACTCTGCGGCATGCCAAAGTAAGCGAAAAACGTGATAACTTCCACTCCAAGAGAACACAACCAAAGTCCCAAAAACGTCAATTAATGTAACGAATGGAAATCAATTTCCAATTAGTAAATATCACTAGAGCCTCTTTGTATTTTAATTAGATTAATGAAACTTATAAGACATTGCCTAAAAGAACAAGTCATTTAGACCGGTCTCCAGATGAACGCAGAAACTCGCGAGTTACTGTTCAGATGGTCAATCGTGAGGAACTCTTCAGACATGCACCAATGTCAGACACCAATCACTGACCAAGAGTTATGTCCGTTCCCCGGTTCATTCACAATGGAGACGTTCGTCTTATGAAAAACTGTGTCTTCCCCGACCTTCCATTGCTCCTCATTCCAAGCGAAAAGTCTTGTTACTTGGTCTTAGCTTCCCTCAATTCTGACAATCTGTGTCTTCCCCGACCTTCCATTGCTCCTCATTCCAAGCGAAAATTCTTGTTACTTGGTCTCAGCTTCTCTCAATTCTCAGACAATCTGTGTCTTCCCCCACCTTCCATTGCTCCTCATTCCAAGCGAAAATTCTTGTTACTTGGTCTTAGCTTCTCTCAATTCTCAGACAATCTGTGTCTTCCCCGACCTTCCATTGCTCCTCATTCCAAGCGAAAACTCCTGTTACTTGTGTTACTCCCTCAACCAAATTCGTCTTAGCTTTTCTCAATTCTCAATTTACCGCATCACGCTCTACAACTAGTCCTTTTCGTCTTGTCATTGCGTAGTACTTCCATTTCTCTTCCCTTACTTCTTCAAAATTACTCAGCCCCTGTTGCATTCTTCTTCAGTAATTGTGTGTTCAAAAATAAGTTACATTCCTTTGTGATCAAGGATCCTTCAATATTCGGCGCCATCGGTCGTCGTTTAACATTTCCGCGAAAGAAGTCCTCGTGACAAGTGATACTTATAGAGTACTAAGCGTGTAGTATTTCCCGTCAAGTCCTTTTATTGTTCCCCACCTACGTACAATTCGAGTGCTTTTCTTTTCTTCCGTGATTTAGGCTGTTGCCCTCTCAGGTTATCGAGTGATGTGGTCCTTTGAGAACTAAAATGTTTTTATTTGTTTGTCGTTGGCATTGAATAAAAGTGAAAGAATGTACAATTCAAGGTTTTCCTTTATCCTTCCAGCAGGGCAGTGTTGTAGAGGTATAACGTGACCGTTTTGGAGAGCAGTTATGATGTCCAAAGAATTGTGCATTCATGTAATACAGAATCCAACTGGTGGCTGAACGCTTGGACGAGATGGGTAGGGTGACTAGCATATTTAATGCAAAAACTCTGCTCCACTTAGACCCGTTTAGACGACTGGATGGCGCAGTTGCTTAAGTGCCTGCTCTTGGTTAGTGGGGTCTCCGGTTCGAATCCCAGTGAAAGGAAAGTTAATTAAATTAATCCGGTTCAGTCACCATAAATAGCACTATCACTGGACTCAGTGGTAATATTCTGACTGGGTATCACAATGGACCAACATCTAAGTGTGCTGGTGAATCAACTACTAGCCCCCTGCCTACCTCCCGACTCCTCGTTGATGTTACTGCAGTTCTCCCGTTCTTTTCTTCAAAGAAACAGATGTCTGGGTTTGACCGAAGTAGTTAAGTGGAGTTTCCTCTTCTTCCTTATCCCTGCAGCTTCCATAGAAAACATAGTAGGCCTCTCTAAGTCTTCTAGTCTATGAGAGAGCCCCCCTCACACTATCAATCGCTAGGAGTACTACTACAAGACTTAGTTCGGTATAGATTTAGTGCGTGCAGCGTTTACGATAACCTGCAGGTTTCTATTTCCACCCATCTATGGTTAGTGACCTTTGTCAGAAACAAGGAATTTATTGCTTTCCGTGATGGCCGAATTGTCTCATGATGACAGGCCTGTCCCTCCTTCCTCGCTAAGTCAGTCCGGGTGCTGGAGACTTAGCAAGGAAGCACCATCCTAGATCTTATACCGAAAGGTCTCGTAACAACCTCAACCGAATATACCGTCCCCATACTTAATCTCTCAAACGACTTTGTGAGTCTAATCCCTAAAATAACAGAGTGTCATACCACATAATGGAATTTAACTGAGCAATCTAAACCGACGGCTCTAAGATGAGCGGCGGAGTCATTGCAAGTGTGTTCTCTGAATTCCTGCATTTTTAAGGTCTGCAGAATCCAGTGTGTTCGAAAAGAGTATCGTTTAGTCAAATTACACCCAAATACCCTTCGAAGGAAGAAGTGTTATCAAAGCTGTTGCCGGCCTTATTTCAAATTATAAACTTGTAAAGGGACTAGTGCGGGCTGCGACTAAAATGCCACCTCAAGATGTCCCTTATATGGCTTCCAGGTCACTGTGACTTCCCAGGTAATGCGAAGGCCGATGAACTAGATTGGCAGAGATCTGTTCGTCAGTGCTCGCCTGCAGTGGAGTTGCAAATCTCACTACAGCCAGTCAAGTCTAATATATTAACGCACATCCTTAAAAAGGCAAACCTAAGGTGGGACAGACTGCGATCATCTGTTACAGTACATGAATCTTATGAGAATTCAGAGCGATGCTTGTGCTATTCTGGCTTGCATATGATTTTCCTGGCCACAGTGCTCTAGAACCGGACCGAACCATTCTGAAACCTAAATAAAAAACGTCAGTGGTCTAGTGGATAGGGCAAAAAGCTCTCATGGGAGCATTCTGAAGCCTACATAAAAAGTCTGTCGATTGGGTCATTTTTTTCGATTTTTCTGTCGATATGAACTTTTATTTAAGAAATCATGTAAAAATGTATTTTTCAGTGTATTATTCAGTATTACCCATCTGAAGATATGACTTTTTCCCATCTTTCTGGCAATTTGTGGATCCAATTCCAAAAGACCTGCTCCGGCTTGCCAGCCAAAAATGAAGTAAGCCAATTTTTGCTCTGATGTGAACCGCATTTCACTGAGGGTGTTCTGCATCGACCGAAACAAATGGTAGTCAGAAGGGGCAAGGTCTGGGCTATAAGGCGGGTGGGGTAAAACTTCCCATCCACTGTTTTCCAAATAGTTCTTAACAGGAATAGTAAAGTGGGGGCCGAGCGTTGTCATCATGGAAAATTATTGCCTCGTGTTTGGTCGTATATTCCGGGCGTTTTTCGGCTACTGATCTCTTCAAGCGGATTAATTGTGTTTAGTAGCGTTATCCATTGATGGTTTGACCCGGTTTTAGCAGCTCATAATACACCACACCCTTCTGATCCCACCAAAGAGCCAGCAGAGCATTACCTTAGCGCCATGGATATTCGGCTTTGCCGTTGAGTTGTTAACACTTTTAAATCGTGCAAAGCACTTTTGGCACGTTCGCTCAGCTAGAGCATGTTCACCATAAACATCCACCAAAATACGATGACTTTCGGCAGCAGTTTTCTTCATATTAAAGTAATGAAGAAGAACTTCTCGCAAAAACACTTTTTCATGCACAAAGTCCGACATATTTGAGTGAAAAAAGTATTGTTGTTTACGCTTCAAATGAATGACATATACTGAAATGACGTACAATGACAGTAGCTTTCCAACGCATGTTCCAATGGAATAATACAAGTTCCAAGTTAAAGAACCAATACCCTCCCATTCTTTAAATTTTAGTTAGTTAGTTCAGACAAGAGAAGGCTTTTCGAAGAAAAGTCAAAATAACAAATTCCCCCAAAGAAGTTAAGCGCGTGTTACTCATAGCTTTCCAACGCATGTTCCAATGGAATAATACAAGTTCCAAGTTAAAGAACCAATACCCTCCCATTCTTTAAATTTTAGTTAGTTAGTTCAGACAAGAGAAGGCTTTTCGAAGAAAAGTCAAAATAACAAATTCCCCCAAAGAAGTTAAGCGCGTGTTACTCAAAATTTTTTCTTAAAATAATGAACTCAGCTCTCTATTCGCAGAGAATCATTTTTAAATGAAACGTGGGAAAACAGATCTGCAATCTGACAATTCTGTGGACACCTGCGATAAGTAAAACGCACTGAAAGTCTACCTCTTGGGTAATCTGGAAACGACTTATGTCACGGAAAATTAAGAAGGGGGCGCCAAGCGCACTGCTTGTACTGGGCGCTCATTTCACTCGGGCCGGCCCTGGAGCCGACTTCTGCTCCCGTAGAGCAAGGCTCCGGTTCAGCTCACGTCGCTATTATTAGGTATTAGACAAAGGTGCTGTGGTGATATCCATTGTCCCAATCTACAGTCACTGCCGACAACTACATTTACAAAGTGATTACCATCGTTTGCTTCACTCATAACATCCACTGTCCCCAATCGATCCAAAGTGTCACACAGTGCCAAATGTGTTTTTACAGCGAAATAGAATATAAGACAAAAGAAAACAGAAAAGAAAAATATTTTTAACATTAATTTCCAGTTCCACCAAAATTGAGTCCATTTCAAACATCCATCCTCCAATTGAACATGGGAGATCGCGCCTCCTTGACATGCTCCGTTGTCAAGGGGGACCTGCCCATCACAATCACATGGCGTAAGGATAATCGACCAATTGATCCATCCCAGCATATGTCAGTTAAACAAGTCGATCAATACAACAGTATATTGGTGATTGAAAATCTTGGCTCCGATCATACCGGCAACTATTCGTGCGTTGTTCGTAATCTTGCTGCCGAAGTGGAAAATTCACAGGCTCTACTGGTCAATGGTAACGACATGGATCTTCTTCTACTACAAAAAACAAAAAAAAAAACATTACACTCATTTTCAAAAAAAAAACAAGAATGAACACTGTTAAAAATATAAAAGTTTTTCTTTTGGTTTTCTCTACTATTTTGATTCTTTTTTCGTTTGATTTTCATAATTCTCTTCTCCTCTGTTGTTTGGTTATCCTTTCCTAAACTTCTTAGAGTTACTGTGTTGAAAGTTTGATTTTATAAACCGAAAAAAATTAACCCAGAAACTGATCTTTTCTTTTCCTTAGATGCCCTTAACTATTGTAAATTTGTTTATGATTTCACCTATATCTTGAATATATAAATACAAATATATATATTTCGTTTAGAGAGAATGCTATTTTCCACTATTCTATATACAAATATATTTCATTCTCTTCTATTTCACCCTTTATAAAAATCTTTACATGATTGTGTGTTCTTCTTTGGAAACGTTTTCTTCTCTTAAATTAAAATTATAAAACAAAAAACAATATATATAAAATATTAAACAATTATGTGTATGTTTCAAAGTGTGGAGACTGAGTAGATCGTTTTAGTTGAATCTCTATCTTTATTTTTTCATTCAGTTAAACTTTTTATTTTGTGTCTTTAGTTTTAAATGAAATTCATAAAAATCTGTAATGTATATATAAATCAACTTCAACGGCAACTACTGGATGGGACGAAACCTCGCACGGTATTAAATGGATTAAAACAAAGCAAGCACAGAATTAATTGTCGGCAAAATCAAACACGGATGTGAAATGACGATGAAGGAAATGAAAGTCATTTGGTGTATGCTCTCACTGTATATGAATGCGTTGAGATCATTTGTTGTGTATAGTTCTCATTTATGATTTGTTTTATGTTTTCGGATTCGTGTTATCCGTTTTGTTTGTGTTTTGTTGTTTTTGTTTCTATCTCTCTCTCTCGTCTTGTATTCCATTACAGTACCTCCTATTATAGAGCCATTTTCATTCCAAGACGGACTGGCTGAGGGTATGCGAACGCGTACTGTTTGTGGGGTATCTAGGGGTGATCCTCCTCTAACCTTACGTTGGCTCAAGGATGGTGAGCCATTGCCCGCACTTTTGGGGGCCAATGTTACACTGTTAGATCAATATTCCTCACTCCTTAGTATTCCCTCCTTATCGGCGTCACACTCCGGTGAATACACGTGTGTAGCTACTAATCCAGCAGCCGAAATCAAATACACAGCTCTGCTGCAGGTTAAAGGTATAGTATATGCAAAACTAAAGAAAAAAAAATCAAAACAAAACATTACACACCTCCTCATAAACACACACACACACGCCCTCACACACATTTACCCCAAAAACACGCCACCCACAATCTATATTCACTCAAAAAAAAAAAAAGAAAAGGAAAATATATAACTAATCGATTTGAAATAAATTTTCTAAATCCAGCTTCTTATTCCCCTCTAAAGCCCCCCGTTCATTTGAATTGTAATCATTTGTTTTATTGTTTCTTCTGATTTTCGTTTTTCGAATCTCTGACTCTGTATTTTATTGACTTTAATCCAAAGAAAATTATCAACATATACGCTTCTTATATATTATACCTCAACAAGTAATTGAGATCAATTTTGTTTTTGAAATAACAATCAATTTAAACGAGTTTTTGAATAAAACGTAAACAAAAATATGGAAATTTTAACTTTGAAAATTAAGAAAATATATTTATAAAAAAAAAAAAATGTGTCCTCCCCATCCCAGTTGCTTTGGCACGCAGTGGGTTTTTGCGGCAGATCACCAGGTAACCTATTTGCACTGCTTACAATTGTTTGATTTTTGATTTAAATTAAATTTATCCATTCGTTGTTTTTTTTTTGTTTTGTTTTTTAATACTTTTATTTACTTAAATTTAATTATTTATAAAATTTGGTCATCATGTATACCTGTAGGGAGGATTACGTTATAAATTGTGTTTAAGGCGTTTTCAGACTTAATAAGTGGAAATAAAGTAAGAGCCTAAATGGTTTAACGATTAACAGCTATACAAAATAGATCGTATATAAAAGAAAACAGGACAATAAATCCGTTAAAAAAAATTATTTTGTTGCATCATTAAAGATACACCTGGCAGCTATTTGGAAAGAAAATTATAACGAATGAATAGTCATTTTTTAGTCTCTTATATAAATGGATAATTCTACATAATATGTTAGTATTGCACCATTTTTAATAAAAAAAACTCTATTGAGAAAGTAATATTAAATTAATGTTATTTAGTAAAGAAAAATATGAAATACAGAAATTCAAGCAACCAAGTAGATCATCAGCAGGTACAAACATTTAGTAAATTTAGGTATTTTGCATAAATACAAAAAAAATAGTAAAAAGTTTATATTATTACATACGTATTTATTTAAAAAATTAAATACATATGAATGGGAAAAATTTAAAAAGCAAGCAAGTCTTATCCAGAGAAGCTTTGGATGGATTTGGCTTGCAATGTTTGGTTTGAATTTGTGATTCCAGCGACGTCGGCCGACAACGTTTGTTAGGTTCCAGCATCGAAACATCTGTTATGACATATCCATGCATTAACTGCAGTCACATATAGTATGTGATACCATCAGATCCACTCCTCCCATGTGCTAGTAATCAGCACATGGGAGGAGTGGATCTGACGAACAGCCATGTCCTGCAGCAAAATGCATTTTTTCTGTACTGAGTAACGAATGTTCAATAAAGTACCATATAACGAAATGTTACTCCTCAATTAACATCGTTACTGTTATGGTGTCCTTAATAGGAAATGCCACCATACTGATGAGTGATGCAGCACAACTAAATACCATTGTGTGCATACCATGCTCTTCTCTTCCAGAATACTTTCTCTCTGAACTGTTCTTGATGTCTAGTTAACAGACTGCTGTTGTGACTTGGCATTTAGTTGTACCACAACACGAATCGGTATGATTTGAAGAAAAGGATATACTGTGCGTGTATGGTATCGGTATGTCTCTCTTTAAAATATTGTGTGTGGAGTGCGGTAGTATGTATCTTCCTCGGGAAGAGTACGATAACGTTGGCACCAAGAAATAATGAAGATTTTTTGTAGAGGGGTTAAAACTATTTTTTTTTACTACGGGAGGGGGACCATCTAGCCCCGTTTAGGAGTTAGGAGCAATGTTAGGTCAAAATGAAAAATATTAAAAACCGACGACAGCACTTACAATAAAGTACTGTGCCAAATTAGAAAACTAGAGATTTGTTATTTAATATAAATTTACATCAAAATATTCGTGTGAATACTTTTTGAATAATTCGCAATCAAATTCAAATTCTTGTGAAAAAATGAAAAAAAAGAAAACCTTTAAATCAATATTTTTCGATATAAATAAATAATCATAAATCTGTTTATGATAATAATATATCATAAAAAGAAGAAATCGAAGAGAGTACTATTGATTTGACGCCAAAACGGACACCCCTCCCTCATAGTACAAGCTGCTTGTTTTTGACCCCGCCCCCTATACACTACGATACCTAGGTTCGATTCCCGGTACAAGCAAAATACATTTCACCGCCCCATCTCTTTCGAGATGACTGACTATGCCCAAAGAGTGCAACTGTCTAGAAAATACTTCTCGAATTGGCCGTTCGGAGTCGGCATAAAACTGTAGGTGCCTTCCACTCGTGAGAGAACAATAGCAGGCATTACACGAGTGGTTGCTGAGAAGCTAGGCCCTGGCCCTCTACGGGCTGTAGCGCCACCCATGTTATGTTATTATTATTATAAAAAAATATTATCAATTTTAAACCTCAAAGTAATCGTACTCGTACCGTGAAATTGTTAAGTTAAGGGAGTGATGAAAAGACCACGGAATTTCACTACAGTCTTGTTAGTGTTTTTCAACATTTTTAGAATTAAATGAATAGAAGAATTAAATGTAAAATGAAAGCGAAGAGATAAAATACTGCCATTTAGAAGAAATGGAAAAAGCGGTAATATTCATGTTGTCCTAAGTAAAAACATTGCCCAGCAAAACATTGCCTACACCCAAGGACCAATGTACTTCATCTGAAACATCGCTTCAAACTATTCACCGCGATTGTCAGACCAACACTGACCGGTACGGAGTCTCAGGTTGGTGGACCTCCAAAGGAAACTATCAACTGAAAGGCACTCAAACGGGTACAAAGAGTGTCTTGCATATTTATGAGCGGAGCATTGAAAATCACTCAGTCTGATGCACTTAACATTCTGTTCCTCCAGTAGACCTATTCGCCAGATGGCAGTCTAATAAAACCTTCCACCGATCGAAATCAAGGGATTTCATCAAATTTCTCCAACTCTACTCCGCCATACATTCAGGATTCAGAAATCACTCGATTTCACTGAAACCTAGTTAAATCCCTCTCGAGTTCATCCATCCGAGAGGTGGTCAAACCAAACAAGCCTACAGCGTGAATTTCAGTTTATTTTGATAATTTTGGTGTTAACTTCCTCATTTTATCTCTTTCTCTATTCTCTGGTGTTCTCACACTATTTTCTTCCTTCCAACAGACATCTGTTTTTGGCGGTCATTTATTGAGGGCGAGAGACATTTGATTTGGCGGGCACTTGTAAATGGAGAGCTAATGAGAGAATTGAGTGCGAATGTCATTTGAAATCTCTTCGACTCAGTAGAACCGGCCTTTTGAGGTTTCTAAAAGAATTCATCCAATTCACTCGATTTCGGTTCGGTGGAAAAGTGGTTTAAGACACAAAACACTCCGACTGTGGTCCGCACTTATCACTTAACTTCATTCCCAATGACACCGATCGCCTTCGAAAAGAAATACTCCTCCAGCGCTCCTTCCAGATCGGCTTGGATGTTTGACAACCAGACGCTGGATAGAAGACGGACGGAGGGATGGGTGTAGGAGTTTATTCCGAAGACAAAAGCTCCCTGACCACTTTAGCGTTTTTTAGTAAAAACGAAGACACAGTCCTAGCTCAAGAACAATGGAATATTCAAAATTGATATTGTCATCTGGCGGGCCTCAATTAAGTCGCTGGACAATGTCACATTCAACTCAAAAATATCCTTTTTTTACCGAGATGATTGAGCTTTTCAATAAACACACCCTTTGGGTGCCGGAACACTGCGCCACTCAGCGCAAGGTGTGCTACAAACTGCTCTCTAACCTTATGATTGTGAAGAGTATATTGGACAGCGACCTTTGGAACTGTTGTGCCCACTTTTCATATCCTTGCGAGTTCCCCTGATATACAGTTCTTCAGAATTGGAGGGTTATGGACTAGTGATGCACGAACGTGGGCTGTCTCTCTAAGGCAGTTTCTAAGCTTTCGACTTGATTTTTTCCTCTGATAGTAAATGCCTGCCCGGCTATCTTTATCTTTTGGGGGCTAGTGCCTTACTGAATCCCGTTGTGGAACCTGCAGGGACCCTCTTCTGATGACCCTTGTTTCCTTGAGTCGGCAGTGAACTCTTAGGAAGCCCGTTAGGATACGAGTGAGGTTCCTTCTTTTTAGTTCTCTGAAATCTTCTCTGAGGACATGGTCTTCTCCAACGCAGAATGGTTTGGAGCCTCTAAAAGGCTTCGATACTCCATTCGTAGCGAGGGTCGGCGGTCATTTCATAGCTCAGGGCCTCTAAAAGGTTTCAATGCTCTAGCAGGGTGGCAGTCATTTCATTACCTTCATTACCTACCCTTGCGTGGCCAAGTATCCCGCAGAGACTTTGATTCTCCTGCTTAACTCTTTAAACTTCAATGCATTCCCACACAAGCTTGGTTTTGAAGATAAAGGAGTCTGGAGCCAATATAATGGCATGACTTTCCGTCATTATTCCGCAGATGGTATACCTGGTATAGTCAAGATTGAATTGATTTCAATCTCTTCAAGCAAAGATTTGCTTGAAAGTTGCTGGTACGTTTGTCCATGGGTTCGAAGTACTCTCTCCTGGGTCCAAATACACTGCGCCGGTTCTTCTTCTCAACAGTTCTTGCTCCATCTGTATACCACTTTACCATGTTGCTGCTCAGTGGACTACGGGCTACTTCTATCCACATCTGTCTCTGTGGCCATGATCAAACCAACCAAGGTCGTTCATCAAGGAAACTCAACCAACTTTGGCTGGAATACTTGGTTTGTCGGAGGTCCCTCATACGCCATGTCGTTGATTCCAAGATACCTCAGATTGAATGCCACTTCTCGTAACGTGTCGACGTCCGATCGATTCGAAGACAAGTGCAATTTAACTCATTCCACCGAAAATGCCCGTTTGGTCCCATTTCTTCCGTGCAAGTGTCTTGCTGTTACAAGGGGTTTCGTTGCTTGAATAAATCTCTTTCCACTTGGTTTTCCGCCCACACACAGGCCACTCCAACGAAGGAATCTTGTTGATAGTTGATTTCGTTCGGATGCGACTGATTCTCTCGTTGTTTGTGGAACTCAATCAACTTTCGAAAATCGTTTCGGAAAAAAATAACCACCACCACCAACCAAACCACAATCTCGTTTGTTATTTCATTAAAGTTTGCGGACTTGTAAACCACTCAGTCAATTATTTCGCAGATTTTCCCCTCCTTCCTCATCACTCAGCGCTGATTGAAACGGGATCCAAAGTTAAAGGAAACTTCTCCTTTTTTGTTGCTCAACTTCACTTCGGGAATCATAATCCCCGACGAAGGACATTCTCCCTCCCCGCTGCGGTATAGAGAAAATACATTCTTTTATTGCAAGCAATATCCGCAGTTTTTATAGAATGTGTCCTCGAGAGTTGTGCTTGTACTCGGCACCAAAGAATGGTCAAAGTCATCAAAATATTAACGTAACTCCAGCGATTGAGTTAAGCTTTTCATATTTTCATCTTTACAATTGTGGCGCGCCCCGGTCTTCAACATCGTCAACAATTTTTGATTAACCACCGCCTCGACTCGACTGTAGCAAATGGCAATACTAATAACCACAGTCTCGGGCTGAGTTGCGTCCCATAAAGTCCTGGTGCGTCATTTTATTTTCATGTCCGGTGTATAGGTGTCCCCCTTTTCGCTCAGTTCGCTCGTTATCAATAAACATTTAATTGAGCACATTAAAATGGCTGCCAATGACAGTGTCGCGGGGGGAGGTTGGATGGTTGTATGGTTGGCAGAGCATGCAAAGTACCGATTATATTGCTGCCATTCGCCAATAAGCGTTATTGTTTGAACATAAAAACGTGCGGCCACTATGGCTGGATGTTGGTGTCGATGTCGGCAATGGCGGCAGTTTGTGGCCTGCTTGCTGTTGCCACATTTCACATTGCATTCAAATTTAGGTCAACGATGCACTTGGACCAGGGGGAATTTATAATCTGAAAATGTGATTTAATGTCCGGGGAACGATTATTAAAAATGCTACAACCACACCGCAGCTATCATCGAAACAATGCGATTGAATCTGAGGTTTACGGTGCTATTTGGTATGCCTTTCGAATTATTTCCGCCATCGACGTGAACTAATTACATATGAATAATTAAAAAACCGAGCTTAAACCAAGAGATTCTCTTTTATTGGTCATTAAACATTGATATCGATGGCAAAGCAAAATAATTTGTTGACAACGAAACAAAGGGATAATTTTGTCGAATGGCAATATCTCATCTTCACCGGGCGCGGCTAATTACAAAAATACTTTTGTTATATTTATTTTTATTACCACCCGCGGGCAATCAAGCTTTTATTATGTCAACAAAATACGCATATAACGCAATTTTATAAATTCAGGTTAGCCACAACCATTAATGGGAAATTGCGTTCTAGCTTCATCTCATGCTGAAGAGGTTATTGTGAATTGAAATCAATTGGTGCGACCCATGTATTATTCACGAAACAGTTTAGCACTCTTAATTGATTTAATATATTTCGATTTAATAAGGGCCGATGTTGATTTTGAATAAAACACAAATTATTTAGGAAACTCTTGTCATTTCTTTTTATTATGATAATATTGGTATGGTTCAATTATGTATGGAACAACCGGCGGCACACCTCCATCCGATGGTATAAATTTTCGATGAAGCATAATTGAGGTTCTATGCCGTTAATGTGCCGAATTAACTCATCCTTTAGCTCTTGAATTGTTGCTGGCTTATCGAAGTACACCATTTCTTTCAAATAATTTCTAACAAAATCCAACGGTGTCAAATCACATGATCTTGGCGGCCAATTGACATCGCCACCACGTGAGATATCACGGCCATTGAATTTGTCGCGCAAAAGAGCCATTGTTTCGTTAGCTGTGTGGCAAGTGGCACCGTCCTGTTGAAACCACATATCGTCCACATTCATACCTTCCAATTCGGGCCATAAAAAGTTCGTGATCATTTCACGATAGCGAACACCATTCGCAGTAACTGCCTGACGGCCCGATGATGCTGCCAGCCCATAAACCGCACCAAACAGTCACTCTTTGTGTGATTATCCACTGTTGCCATTTCTTGCCACCATTCTGACCATTGACGGCGCTTGAAATGGCCAAGAGGCTCTAGTTCTTGAGTCAATTGCACCTTGTAAGCGTGTAAATGCAAGTCTTAATGCATTATGTTTATCAACGACGAGCGTGAGAGGTGCAACCGTTGGGCACGACGACGAGTTGAGGTGGACGGCTCTTCAGCCACACTATCGCGAACAGCAGCAAAGCCGTACGAGCATGCACTGGTGTATTCACATCTCCTACAGACCCGGTTTGTTCAAATTTTTGCACGATTTTTTCGATTGTACGCACATTTGGACGATTAAATTGACCAAAAAAATCACGAAGTGCACGATATGCATTTTGATTTGAACGCCCATTTTCATAATAAGCCTGAATAACTTTAACGCGTTGCTCGATTGTATATCTTTCCATGTTTCAAATTGAGTTAGTCTGAAATTGAGAAGTGTCAAATGAAATGCAGAAAAAAACTTGACGTTTAGGTGTGGTTCACATCCAACATCGGCCCTTACAATTTAATTTATTTACACACCCTCACAAAATTATTCGTACAAAGCCCTTACCGCTGAAAATTATAAAATAAAAAGGTATCCGTAGTTCGAAAAAACGTTTCTTTCTTTTTTCCAATTCATGCATACAAAATAATTCTAAAAAACGGAAGCAAAAACTTAAGTAATTAATGATTTAGAAAAGAAAAAAGTTGTTAACGTCAATTCTAACTAACACAAAATTATTCGTACAAAATGCAAATATTTTGTGGTGTTCGATTGGGCTTATGTCAGGCGAATGCGGAGGTGTCCTTAATTGTTTCGGTAAATTATACAGCAACCCCATCTTTGCCACGTGAGCAGTACGTTTGGAGTCATTATCTTGTTGAAAGATATTCCCCTGGCTTAATCCCATTTCTGAAGCACTTTGTTGGAGATTTCGTTTTAAAATATCCAGATGACCATGCTGGGTCCGTCCTGCTACTCAACAGAAACTGAAATGCCTTATTCTACAACAACCCTGTGGCGGCAATGTCATTGTGGATATGTGCGTCGACCCCTACGCAACTGAAACTCGCTGCCTTGGTTCGATTCCCGGCCGCCAAGAATAATTTTCACGACTTCATGAATAGCGGAGACGACGTGTAAGGGGCAAGAGAGGTATAAGTTGGCTATCTCCACACCACCTAATTTCCTGACCGACATCAGAGAGGCGTTTGTGACAAGGCGTTAAACGACTATCGTACACGTTAATGCCCTATTATCGTCTACAAAACTGGTCTCTTTCTTTCTTGGTGTCTGGGTAATGTCGTATTTGTTGTTTTCCAATGTGTTAATTCCTAATTGTGGTCTCCGTATTAAGACCCAATTTTCCCGCTTTAATACCCATTGTGACCAGAAATAATGAAGGATGGAGATATCCAGCTTCGGCCATTTTTACCCCTTGTTTGGGATTGAGCCGTAAAGAATAAGTGTGTAGTGGAATTCCCTTTGCATTCGCGTATAAAAAACGCTGTCAAATGGTTGGATATTTATATCCTCTTTTATCTCTGATTGCGACATGTGAACCTAAAGTATTATAACTCATCTCGGCCTCTCGCATAGCATCTGCACAATACATGCATGGCAAGGGAAATCGAGATTGCTTCACTAAACGGCTCGTTCTCCCAAGGTGCATAATTTCTGCAAATCGATAGAGTGCACTTTTGGCTTTCAGAAAAGGGAGCATGGAGCATTTTTGTGACAGCCCATCAATCATTGAAATGCTCTCTTCAGACATGATTAAAGAATTCGATAGGCAGTAATAAAAAACCATTGAAGCAGTTTGAAGGTCAAATGTTTGCCCCTTAAACAAAATTATTACTTTAGGTTCCAAAGAACATAATCTTAGGAAATATGTCACATCAAAGTTGTTAAAAACAAATGCGTCTATTTTTTGTAAATTTGGTACAGCGATGCGGATCATCAAAAGCAAAGAAAATTTTGGCTGTCTAGATTCGCATATTTGTAGAATCGAAAAACCTTGTCCTTCCTTTTTTTCCTCACTGATGGTCCACTGTGTGTCAGCCCCTTGACCAAATGCGGACCTAGGTGCAGTAGATACGGAGAAGTTATGAAACTAAGTAGTCAACCACTTCCAGGAAATAGATAGTAACTTGCAACATCTCAATCCGAAACTAAACAGTCAAGACTGGCCTGCCATTGAGATGGAGGAGTACAGTGAAAACGGCATGGACGTTGACCTACTCGCTGTCACTGCACCATGCACTAAAAGTGCAAAAGAGCATTGGGATTTTCTTAAAGTTGATAAATTAATAAAAGACATATACGTTTTAAAGCCCATTTCATGTTAATGTTGACCAGAAATGAAGTATTATAGAGATGCCCAACTTCACAGCTGATTGACCTCTAGTCCATCGACGAATTTGAGAGACTTTTTGACAGATATTCATGCATTTTTGACGGTTATTCACGAAATAACGCGAATGCCGTTCTCTGATTGGTCAATTTGGCTTTAGAAAACGATATAAAGAATGGTTGTCAACAATTTTAAGGGGCTAGAGACGTAGAAGTTGGGCTTCTCTATCACACTTCATATCTGATGTTGACCACGACAACAGAAGATAAAAAGTGATTCATCGGGAGGGTCCAGTTTTTAGTGACTCTTTGATATGGTAGTGGCGGCCGTGGCGTTGTGGGTTGGGGCGACGACTCCTAAGCACTTGAGCCTACTAGCCTTGGTTCGATTCCCAGTACTAGGCAAATATTGTTTACGGCCCCACCTCTGTCGAGTCATTGACAGTACTCAAAGAGTATGACTATCTAGAACAAATTTCTCAAAATAGACCATTCAGGGTCGCCATAAAACTGAAGGCCACATTCACCCGGGAAAGATAAAATAACACGCGCAACACGAGTTGTTGCTGAGAAGCTCTAAGATCTGTAGGGCCAGACAATATGATTTTTATTTTGATCTGGTGTCTTGCTAAGTTCACGTGTAATATTGTCCGCCAAGAATGCAACTGACGCTTTCCTGACGGCATAGATGAACGACTTGAGGAGTTCCTATAAGAAATAGTATACCACACATATTATGATTATTATTTTTATCTGGTGTCTTGCAAATTACACGTGTAATGTTGTCTGCAACTTTCCTGCCGGCATAGACTAGGAATTTCCATAAGAAAACCGCTAAATAGTGATCATTAATGTAGAAATGAAGTTAATTCATAGGCAAATGAATCAACTTCCGCGATAGCAAAACAGATGAGGTATGACTCTTGCTACGACTAGCTAGGGGATAATATTCTACAGACTCGATATGAGTGACTATTTAAGGTGTAATTCAGTTGCAAATGGAAAGGGCGGCCATGGCGTTGTAGGTACATGCGTCGACTCCTAAGCAATTGCACCTCACTGCCTGGGTTCGAAAAAAATGAAACGGTCCCACCTCTTTCGAGTCTCAAATTATGCTCAAAGAATAAAAAATGTCTAGAAAAGGCTTCTCAAGTTGTAGGTCCTTTCCACTCGTACCATAATTATACACCCAGATTGTCTTAGTCGTGTCACATGTCACTGTGACACATTTGTATTAATTTTGTCACTTAAATGTCGAATATAATGACTACGAAATTGATAACGTGAAAATGATAAATAATTATCACAGTGACATGTGACACGACCAAGAGGATAAGGGGGACTATATAGCAACACGAGTACTCTCGATTCAAATACGCATTTCTTAACGCTTTCTAAGATTTGTTAATAAGTTATGAATATTTAGTTTAAATTTAGAGAGTTGTCAGCACATTAAGTAAAGTCACTTAAAAAAGAATTCGGCCAAATGTCCTTATTGAAACAAATATAAAAAAAACTTGCTTACTCACACATGTATACACGGATTAATTGTGTAGGAATTAAAAAGGTATACAAAAAAAAAATATTCAATTTACATTTTTTCATTTTATGTATTTTTTTCGTTATTTTTACATTTGTTTTAACTTATAATTTATTTTGCACCCATGTAGGCTTGTGCATGATCTGTGTAAAAAAAAAAACAATAGAAAGTAACAAAAAAAATTAGCAAACCAAACAAGAAAAAAAAGTAGAATCGAGTAACGCAATTGCTAAACAACTGGAGTAGATTGATTTCCCACCTCTCAAATGAACACTACCATCCCCAAATGGTGAGTTCTCTGATGATGACAACGTTTTGAGAATCTCATTGTGCTCCCTCCAAACTTGCCCTCTTAAGATCGCCCTTCTCTACTTCTACCACTCACAGCTTAAGTCCGAGCCGCCTTTTGAACCGATACCTTTTTTGCGCTTAGTGAATTGTTTTTTGAAAGAAATCGATTCCGGATGAGTATCTGGAATCCTTTCCCAAATAACCATCCGCCTTCTTCTTTAATTGCTGATAATAGTGACAAATTGTACTTGTACTGATTAAGCCACGATATTGAAACTCTGCCTTATACTTACTACCGTATATATATATCTGTTTGAAGCTTCGCTATCCCCGCCAGTGTTTGTTCAATAATCCAACAAAAAAAAAAACTATGTATATAAATATATTTAAATTTTCTTTCTTCCATTTTTGTCATTTTTATTTTTTATTGTTTCGTTTTTTTTTCAAGAAATTTAAAAGAAATGGCTTTTGATTTTTTGCTTGGTTTTTGAAATTTTCTCTTGCATGGCTTGAAGGAAGAATGCTTTTTTTTCATAATTAATTGCACTCAACAACTTTTCTTTGCATATGAATTAAACTTCACATCTCACCTGCAACCCTAGATACATAGTTAATTAACCTTTTTTTGTTTTTCGATTTTTCGTTTCTCTTCTATGCTTTTTCTGATTAAAAAAAAAATTCAATTGGATACGCAATTTAAGCAAAAAAAATATTTCTTTCATGACGCCATTGTGTGCAATGATTTTTATTTATAGACTTGTTCACACATACATATATACATTTCATTTTGTTAATTTACCCCCTGAGCGGCAACGAGTAATGAGCTTCTGTATGCTTAAGTCCAGATGCTTTTTTTCTTATAACCAGCTTAAATATATTTTTTTTTGTTTTTTTTTCATCTTATTGCGTATACGAAAGACCGTGTCCTCTGCTTGGCCAAGTGTCAATTGAATCAGTAAAATCTGGGTAAATAAAATTATTGATGAAAGTGCACGAACAGTTTTACGATTCAAATTGGCATACTACGCTATAACGTTACAGTGGTGATCAAATGTATTCCAACTGCTTAATCGCTTTGTAAACATTGCATGTTATATCCCCCTCCTGTCACAGCAATACAGTAAAACATGTATCCAATATGATATGAAATAGGTCTTATTACAAATCAGGATGCGATCGATACAGAAAGAGTACATATGAAATAAAGTGCATCGCGTAAACAATTTAAATGAATGATCAAGAGAGGAAGGAATGTTGTTGTTTTTTGTTATTTTGTTTAAGTTAAGTAGGCAAACAACTCAGATAGACGAAGACAACATTCATATGTGGCAGTTTCTGGGCGTAAAAATTAGAAAGACAAAGGGTGTCTCTAGTAGAGGGTGTATTTCGCATATATCCGCCAAATAGAGATTTTATTTTGGGAGATTCACTGTTCGACTTGTGATTATTTTATAAGCTTAACAGAGTATATAATTTGAATTTGCGAATTCATCTTCATAGTGAACACATCCCATGGGGAGGTTTAAAACAAACAGCATCTGTTCCGACTCCAACTCCGACTACAATTTAATCAAATTCTCTTAATTTTAAATACCTACCATCTTGAGGTCACTCACTGACAATACAGAATTAAAAACAATTAAAAACACATCGCAATACCCCGTGTCTCAGAAAAGAATTCGGTCCAATTCGGTCCTTTTTTTATAATTTGCGCACAAGGGGTTTCTAATACGTCAAGTGTCCGGAGTCAAGCACAGCACGGGCTGGATGGATTTCAAATGACAACAAAAGAGTGTAATTTTCGACCTCTGCAGACCAGCAACTTGGGTTTTAGGAGTAGGAACTGCCGAGGTTGATTTCGGCGTTCAAGAGACCTTTCGAAGTCTGTTTCTATTTTCGGATCCGGCTTTTAAAGTCGAATTAAGATGTGTAAACAACTAGCGGACCAAGCCCTCAGATAAACTCCAGAGCGATAATAAAACATTGGAATCAAAATCGTTTGAGAGCGATATGATGAACAATGATAATTTCGATTTATTTTCCGCCGCAAGAACAAAAAACGAAGACGGTTGCCAACACGCGAACAAGCAAATTAACCCCTGTAGTTAAAGCAATCTCTTTTGTCTCGCTGCTTGAAAAGAGGGACAATCACCCACGTTCCCAGGTCACTGTAATGACGCGAAAGAGCCATAAAACTTCCTCTTTACCCATTGCCTCAAGCATTTCTGGCCAGATTTCATCCACACCGGCGGAAATGTCTCCCTACACCATTGGACTATTCTCCGGCCCACTCAAGACTGCGGATCTGCCATCCTCAGTGCCGTCAGTTCGGGACTGAGCAGCTCCGAAAAGTGCTCGCTCCATCTGTGTAAGATGGCCATCTCATTGGAGAGCAAAACACCATCTTTGGATTCGGCTCCTTCGACGATGTTGAATCTCTTTCCTCTGAATCGGTGAATGGTTTGCAAGAACACCTTTTTCGCAGATCTATGGTCGCTTTACAACCTTTCGCCGAACAACTTCCAAGACTTTTCTTCAGCTGCTCTTTAGCAGCCAAATTGCAAGTTCTTCGCGCTTCAGTGTACCGGTCACGAGAAGCCGAGAGAATCCAAAAGAAGCCAGTCTCTGTAGGGCTTCTTCTTCTCTCTAATGGCTTCTTGAATTCCGGGCGTTTTAAGCCACGCAGTTCTCTTCTCACCACCAGCCGCTTCACTCCACAAACATCCCACGCAGAGGATAGAGATATCCAACTTAGGCCATTTTTACCCCTTGTCCATTTCGGCATTGAGCCGTAATGACACACTTAGCCGTCTAATAAGTGTGTAGTGGAATTCCCTTTTCATTTTCAACATACTCTTTCAAAATTCCCGACTCTTCGCCACATCGTATAACAAACACTGTCAAATGAAATCAAGGGGCAAGGGAGGTAGAAGTTGGATATCCCTACCCTCCATTATCTCTGGAGGCAATGACAGCTGCTGAAAACAGTCGCCATGCTTCCTCTAGTCGCTCAAACCTTTCAGGAATGCGCTGCACAAAATTTAGCCGCAACTCAATGTTCTGTAGTTTTCCCCACCGGGTGCGTGTAGCCACTCTTGGTTTCCGACTTGGCAGGAGAGGTATAGCGCACACAACACCAACTAATGATAAGTTGACAGTTCAGCCCCTCTCATCACACGAACGTCACAAACCATGCGTTTTACACAGGATGGTACCACAAAGGCCAACGATTTCTGTTGAAGACTCTGACGGTACCATGTGTATTTATGGAATCGTTTGTGTGGAAAAAAGGTGTTCATTAGCGCCATGCCATTTGCACAGCAGAAGTCCAGCAACTTCCGTCAGTTCGCTTTCTGGTGAGGATCACCGTTCCTCCCAGTCACACCCATGTCGTTACATCTACACCCACGTGAGCATTGAAATCACCCATCAGGATATAGGAATCTATTTCCTCTACCCTGCCAAGGGTAGCATCAACAAGGGGCGTACTTCGACTCTAGATTTGGTGCATACACCTGCACTAGATCCGAAGTGGACCTTTCAAGCTTGAGCTTGAAGATCCCGACTCTCTCTCCGAATGGTATCCACTCCAATACCCTGCTTGCCAACCTGGGACATGTGAATATCCCCACTCCCTCCTGTGCAGACATTTGAGGTGCAACTCCCGGACGAGTTTCCACCCGTCCAAAAGGTCCACAGTTCTAGACCCACTTTACATACACACGATATCCAAACGATAAATGGCAGCTTCCTCAACAAGCTCGATATCCTGTCCTCTCAGCGATAAGACGTTCGGTGTGCCTATCCTGAGTCGATACCGTTGCCTTTTGCTCCCCGCATGCACTGGTTAGGACATGTCGTGTATTCCTCACACTCCACAGCCACCCCCACCCCCATAGCGGTTCACGAGGCCACTGGTGGGTTGCTCGTAGTTTGTTCGGGCTAAGCCCGACTGGCTGCCTAGCGGGACGGGCCGGCCTCCAGACGCTCGCATACTGCCAGGGGCCCTGGCACACCAGCATAGGCATTATCCGAGGCCAAACTATTTCTGAGTTAGGGTTGGCCTATGTTAGCCAGGTTTGGGCTGTTGTCATGCAACTCGTACACCCCAACCCTGTTGCCCGGCCACCACATAGAGGAGGTCAGCTGCCGGGTGGCATAACAATTTGATATCGCATGTAGATTTTTGTGGCTTGGTGTATATAGATTTAAAGTTATTTAAGACTTTAGTTCGTAATATACACAAGTTGGGGTGTGGTCCTCATTGACCGTCCACCAGGTTGACATATGTTTCTTTCTCTAACGAACTACACGGTTTTCTGAAACTCTCTTCTATAATATGCGTTTTCACAGCGTGTGCTTCCTCCATATCCAGCGAGCATTCGTCAAAGTATTTGAGTTGGAAATCTTTTCGGAAAGGGCAATGTTAACAATTTAATGTCAGGAGACTAAAGACACGGTGGTGGACACAGAAATAACACACAAATTTAAGAGCAAGACATTTGTTTGTAAGTGCAGTCTTACAGTCTTTATAAACCGATGATTTTGAAAATAATGTACTGTGGAGTGATGAATCCAAGGTTTGCAGGTTCGGCTCAGATGGGAAAGGGATATTTTTGGCGTACTCGTAACCAGAACCCCAAGTAAACGGTAGAAAAAGAGCGGTAAGAACGGTGGAGAGAATTGTGACACCGGGACCAATTCTGCAAATGTGGCGTGACCCACAAAACTTGAAATTATGCTTATCGTCACCTCGTAGGGCCTCAAAAATTGTTAATTTGGTAATTCTCGGCTTTTGTGGGTTATTCCACTTTTGCACTTTGTTTTTTGAGACAGAATAAGAATCAGTGCAAATAACTTTGAAGTTCAAGAGCATTAACAATTTGGTCGACTTACAGATATGTCTGACTTAAGCTGGCCTTAATTAAATGTTTTTTCCATTATAAAGATATTTTCAATATACTCTTGCTCACGATGTATTTACTCAGCTTTTGCTCCTTTTGGCAACTTAACTTATGACTTGGACCTACATTAATTTTAACTAACAAAAAATCCAACATGATTACTGACTTAAAAGCATGCAAAAAAGGAAACATAAAATCAGTGAGGTTTAGTATAATTTCGTATACTATCCGGAGAATATTAAAAACTTCATGCAACAGAACAAACGTTCATGTAACAATTCGTGCATTTATCGTAACTCAATATCATCCTCTAAAATTGTTGGTGGATGCTTATTTATAAAAAGTTAACGAGAAAGTCGCATTTGTGTCTTGAACTTGAACTTGAATTTTATTCAGATAGGTCTGAGTTAGCGCACATTGTCCTATACAGAAGCAAATGAGAAATATTTTTAATTTAAATTTGAGGAAAATAATTTCAGTAAAACCCAAAACAGAAAAAAAAATGTATCCACACGTAAACGGATACTATAAATAATTTAATAGTTTAATTAATTAATTAATTAATGAAGAGAAAAAATAGATTAATAAATAATAAATAAGTAAATAAATAAAGAAATAATAATAAATAAACAAATACATAAATAAATCAATAAATCAATTTATAAATAAATATAAATTAATAAATAAGTAATATAGAAATATATGAACGGATAAGCAACAATTTGTATCTTATACATAAAAGGTGATTTTTTAGCTATTATATTATTGGCAACACTGGCTTAAAAAGCTTTTACTAAAGTGTTCTCAGACTGTCTGCATCGGACTTTAAATTTTGCCATCAGGGTATTTATTCTTTCAGATATCTATTCAACCTTAGCCCTTTTATGTAAAACCTTCGCAGAGAAATACCATGGGAGGCTTAGCATAATTTTTAAGAGTATGTTTTGTGCCCTCTGTAACTTTGCTAAATGGCACTTTGCGAAATTACCCCAAACCTGGCTTCCATAGAGAATTATGGCTTGAAATATAACCTTGGGCTATATCTTTTTATTTTCAATTGATAACAGTGGCTTTCTGTTTATAAGGGGATATACAAGTTTTGTACTTATTTTGTTCAGCGTTTGCCTCACATGTTGATTAAACAGTCATTTCGAATCAAGATGAATTCCTAAGTATTTTACGGAAGAACTCCATTCAATTGATACATTAGCCACTCCCAAGTGGTTGGACGGAATGTAACATGCATCACTTACCTTTATTTTCCACTTCGTAAAATAGCTTATAAGTATTTCCAGCGCAATGGAAAGATTCCTCTCAATAATCTTGTCTCAGTGCCGATATAGACTTATCATGTAATATTTATATTAAATGGCTCGGTAGTAATTGTCCTTTAAATTTTGATCGACATGAGGTTCAGTTAAGGACCTAATAATTGGATTTGTATGTGAGCCTATTCTTTCGATCTTTTCTAAAAGTAATTTAATTTTGTAAACCATGAGAGATATTATGCTGGTCACTTCGTACAGGACTGTATTAGAGCGGAATTGTTTGTCATGCTTTCTGAATTTACCACAGCAGTACCTTGAAATTTTCCTTTGAAAGGTTTCCATTTCATTGGCTGCAGGGGTAAAATTGTAAACCCGATCGGACATCCATGCGTGAATATAGGTCTAATCAAGGTTTTATACATGAGAGATTTTTATGTTTGAAGAGCCTTTCTATCGTGCTTATTTAATAGAAATCTATTCTGAAAATTTAATCCCAAGATTTTTGTTTCACAACACATAGGTCTTTTGTTTATTTCCAAAGAAAGTGATTTGCTCTTTTTAACCGCCAGGTAATGTCCTGAAACACATTAGACCGCACTTTTCAGCACTAATTTTAAGTCTCCATTTCTTGAAATAGTTTTCGACATGTGGAAGTACTTGTTTAATTTTACTAAGCGCGATACTTGGGCGCTTATTACTGGCTAAAATTGTTGTATCATCAAAATAGTGAACTGATCCGACCTCATCCATGATGGAATATGAGAGAGGCAAGTCGTGGAGATATATGTTGAACAAGGGTGAGCCGAGGATTGATCCTTGCACAATACCGGATAAGACGAAGAAGGGTTCAGATTTTCTGCTGTCCAAAAAGTGTGCTCGCCAATCAGGATATCTTAATCTTAAAGGTTTAATTAACAGTCCATAGTGCCAAGTCGAAGGCTTTTTTGAGATTAATTTCCGGAGTTGACCATCAAGACCGGACCGCAAAGACCAGATGGACCGCCGCTCAATCTCTCGGTTGGACCGCTTTCATCTACCGGATTTTGCTTGTTAGTTGCGATATCCAGGGCTACAACGTGAGCTATAAGCTATCCAGTTCGAGTAGCTCTTCATACAACTTTACATTCGTCTCTGGCGAAGGCGATAGTTGAAGTTCTGCTGTCCGATCTGAATCTGATACAGCATACATATCCGGATATCCGAAAAGTTAAAAAATGCCAAACATTTGATTCTTGCCTCCGTTCTTTCTTATACCCATTAAATGGATATAATAACTTAAAATTCAAAAAAAAAAAGAAAAAAAAATAAAACTAAACACATTTTACCTCAGAAACAAACTGCCACATAGACATAGGAGCTTTCGCGTAGGATCTAGTTACACGATTTTAATTTTTTTTGTTCAAACTTGTCTAAATAGAGTAGCCAACCAACGGTCCCTGTGTCATCCAAAGCACAACAGACAGAGCACAACATCACCACTGTATTTTCACAAATACAGTACCGACAGAGTAAACAAATTTCAGTTCACTTAAAAATTACCATAAATCGTTGCACACATTTGTTTATGAAATAAATTCACTGAAATATACTACAAAACTGTTGTATGTACATTTTTTTGCGACAAAAAATGAATCTAATTGGACGAACATTTTAGGTTTCCTTTTCCGTTCGGTTTTTCTTTTTTATTTTGAAATAAATGAGAAAAGACACGTGTTTTTGTTTTGCATAATATTGTTCATTTTAAGCTAGATATTTTAAGAACGAAAAAAAAAAAAAAATATCCCAAAATGACAAACAATTCCCATTTCATTCGTCACCAACATTGAACTCATGCGATTTTTTTTTGTGTATTCCCTTCCGTGTCTTTTGAAAAAAAAAAAAAAAAATAAAAACAAAAACTCGATATGTACGTTTTAAACTCGATAAATGGACAACACAGTTCCGCCACGTTGGATTGTCGAACCAGCCGATGTTAATGTGGAACGTAACCGACACATAATGCTGCACTGTCAGGCGCAGGGTGTACCGACGCCTAGCATTGTTTGGAAAAAGGCGACAGGTACGGGTGCATTGCATATCCTCGATTTGTTGAGTAAACGAAAATGCATTGTGTAACGAGTATTGTGTTGTACTTTCATGTGTGGATGCAGGCAGTAAGTCGGGCGAATACGAGGAGGTTAGGGAGCGTCCATTCACCAAATTACTCGGCAACGGGTCGCTGCTGTTGCAGCATGTGAAAGAGGATCGAGAGGGGTTCTACCTGTGTCAGGCGAACAATGGCATCGGCACTGGCATCGGAAAGGTCATTCAGCTTAAAGTTAATTGTGAGTGTTCGATGCCGAAGGGGGCACACCGCACGCACTCCACTCTTGTTAAGGGCTTTTGTATGTACATTTTTTGTTTTGCAGCATCCCCGTACTTTTCGTCTACATCGAGGTCAGTGACAGTGAAAAAGGGCGACACAGCACTGCTGCAGTGCTCGGTCAGTGGGGACAAGCCAATCAATATTGTGTGGATGAGATCCGGGAAGAACACTCTGAATCCATCGACCAACTACAAGTGAGTGGGGCTGGCTGTAACCAGAGTAACCTTGTAACGTAATCGTTGGTATGATTTACAGGATCTCCGTCAAGCAGGAAGCCACACCGGATGGGGTGTCGGCCGAGCTGCAAATCCGCAGCGTAGAGGCCACCGATAGCGGACCGTACTTTTGTCGTGCGAGCAATTTGTATGGCAACGACCAGCAATTAGTCCAGTTGCAGGTGCAGGAACCGCCACAGGCACCGACTGTGTTGGAAGCAGCGATGGTCTCCAGCAGATCGGTGAGCCTGAAGTGGCAGCCGAAAAACACAAACACAGCCGAAGTATCGAAGTACATTGTGGAGTACAAGGAACTTGACCGTAAGTGGGATGCCATCAAGTTACATTGCCTATCTCCCTTTAAGTTCTCAATATACCTTCAGCGCTCTTCATCGAGCAATGGCAGCAAATGGAAGTCACTGACCCACCGCAGTTCACAGCGCTGATTGAGAACTTGAAGCCCGCAACTAGGTACTCCTTCAGGATCATTGCCGAGGGCACTGCCGGCCGAAGTGGACCCAGTCAGGAGTTGACCATCAAAACCGAACCGCAAAGACCAGCTGGACCGCCACTCAATCTCTCGGTCAGACCGCTTTCATCCACCGAATTGCTGGTTAGTTGGGTGGCGCCATTGGTCGAGCTGCGTCACGGCGACATCCAGGGCTACAACGTGGGCTACAAGCTATCCAGTTCGAGCAGCTCCTCATACAACTTTACATCCGTCTCTGGCGACGGCGAAGGCGGCACGGGTGAGCTGCTTCTCGGTGGCCTGCAGAAGTACGCGCGATACAACATTGTCATCCAGGCATTCAACCAGGTCGGGCCAGGGCCACTATCCGAACCAGTTTCTGCACAAACAATGGAAGATGGTAAGTTCTTGCAGGGATTTCGTCAATCAAGCAATTGACATGGTCTCAATTTCAGTTCCTAGTCGCCCACCGGAGGACATTCGCTGCGCGGCCCTTACCTCCCAGTCTCTGCAAGTTTCTTGGCAACCACCACCAATTTATCACACCAACGGACTGCTCCAAGGCTACAAACTACTTTTCGAGCCAATTCTAGACGACTTCTCACCAACGAAAGACGAAGTGGAAAGTCGCAAGACGACAGCACTCACCACCGTTCTCACCGGCCTCAGAAAGTACACAAACTACAGCATTCAGGTCTTGGCCCACACCCGCATGGGCGACGGAAGCCTTTCAAACCCACTCTACTGCCACACGGAGGAGGACGCTCCAGAAGCGCCGGCTGACATCAAAGTGGTTGTCAGCTCTCCGCAGTCCCTCTACGTGTCATGGTTACCACCGACAGAGCCGAATGGCGTCATCACCAAGTACAATCTCTACACCCGAGTTGTGAACGGTCGCGAAGAGCTCAACAACGAGAAACGAAGCCTTCCCTCACAGCAAGCCAACTACGAAGCGAAAAATCTTCATCCGCACATCGAATACCAATTCTGGGTCACGGCCTCAACTCGAGTGGGAGAGGGCAAGAGCTCCCGGGTAGCGTCGCAAGTGACCACAAACAGAGTTCCTGCACGAATTGTGTCCTTCGGCGGCCCAATTGTCCGTCCGTGGCGATCGACCGTAACACTGCCCTGCACCGCCGTGGGTAAGCCAAAGCGGGAATGGTACAAATCGGACGTCCCCCTCAGGCAGGGTGGCATGCACAACACACAACTCCTCGACTCTGGGGACTTGATCATATCGAGCCTCCAAGTGGCCGACAGTGGCAACTACAGCTGTCAAGTGGACAACGGTATCGGCACTGATCGCTTGACGCACGTGCTGATTGTGCAAGTTCCTCCATCGGCACCGGTCCTGTACGTAACCAGCGCGACATCTAGCAGCATCCTGATGCATTGGAAGTGCGGATTCAATGGAAATGCGCCGATATCGGGATACACACTGTTTTACAGACGAACCTCTGGCAACTTGGATGAGATGCACCTCTCGAGGCACGCCTCCAGTCATGAGCTGAAAGGTCTCGTCTGCGGAAGTACATATCAGATTCATTTAACAGCGCACAACAAGGTCGGCGCATCGCCAGCCAGCATCACACTGCACGTTCGAACTCAGGGACAATCGCCTGGTATGCCATCAACTGCCAATTTACTAGCGCCGAACTCGACGTCGGTTGTAATAAGACTGCATACTTGGCCGGACAATGGCTGTCCTATGTTATATTTTGTACTGCAATACAGACCAGTGACGGATGGCTTGGAGAAAGACTGGATTCTTGGTAAGAATTAAAAAAGTTTGTTTACATTTTTCTTTCGGACGAAGTGTGAATTTAAAATGTGGTAACCAGGCATTGGTGAACGTGGTTGCTGACAGGATAGTGCGAAGTGAAATCAAACAGGGGGTTTGCTGTTCAAGCACGTTGAGCACGTGGGAACACAATTAAACCAAATGAAAGATTAAGTCTGTTGCTTACTAATTCGAATCTCCTTCTTTTCTCTGCACGGGGTGGACCAGGGCCTCAATCAACAAGCCCCTCGGATTAGCGCGATCTCTGGCTAGCTGCCTGCAATTTCACTGCGGCATTTCAATTGCGGGGGTCCTCTATTGCGTTGTCCTTCTCTACCTGGGTGCGCCATCTTAATTGGGTGCGCCCTCTGTGCCTCACAGGTTCGTATGGACTCTTCGGACCGGATCTGAGTTGTCCATCTACTCTACATGGCTCTGCCGCCTTATGCGTTGGAATTGTGGACGCCTGGCTAGGCTCATGTCGCTGTACAGTTTGTGGCTGATTCTTCTCTTCCAAATGCCTTCAAAGCAAACAGGGCCAAAGATCGGACGCAGAACTTTTATATCGAAGAGGCCAAGGACACAGTGTCTGCACCACACAGCTTCGTTTTGCCCTCATTCTACGTTACACCCACTTTAGCCGCTTCCATCTCAATGTCAGCAAACTCAGCCTCATTGACGGCTCACTTTGTTCTGTCAATCACGCCAATATCATCCACGTATGCTTGCTTACGGGCGGAAGATTTTGGATGATCGTGCCTCTAGTGTTGAGGTGTGAGTCTTGGACGATCTTCACCAGGATGATGATGAAGAAGTCACATGACCTCACAGAGCTCCACCTTGTCCAAATCCTTTTTTGGCATTGAAGGTCTGGGTGTCGTTGATGGAGCAGTGGGAGTTCTCCATCGTGATCCTCCGCAGGCTGACGACAGGCAGGAATGTCGAAACATGGCATGGCACTGTTTAGCTCGTCCCTATTCAGGCAGTCGTGTGAGGCCATGAAATCGACGAATAGGTGGTGGGTGTTGACTAAATATGTCAGCTTACAAACGGCTTCAAGCAAGCACACAAAAAATAAGATCTTGTGCGTGATGTTAAGGTGACTCATCGATTAATGCTAATTTTGTATTGTAATAGAGGTAGGGCTCGCTTAACACGCATTCGTATAACGCGGTTTCGGTCTAATGAGTTTCACTTTTTATTTATTTATTTATATCTAAAACGTGCGGTTTGCTAAGAGATGGCGTAACTTGTATTATTCCATTGGAACCTGCGTTGGGAAGCTACTGGCATTGTACGTCATTTCAGTATATGTCATTCATTTGAAGCGTAAACAACAATAATTTTTTTTTTCATTCAAATATGTCGACCTTTGTGCCTGAAAAAGTGTTTTTGCGGGGAGTTCTTCTTCATTACTTTAATATGAAGAAAACTGCTGCCGACAGTCATCGTATTTTGGTGAAAGTTTATGGTGAACATGCGCTGGCTGAGCAAATGTGCCAAAAGTGGTGTGGTGATTTTGGCTTGGCCAACCAGCCGAATCAACGGCAAAGCCGAATATCCATGGCGCGAAGGTAATGCTCTGTATTTGGTGGGATCAGAAGGGTGTGCTGTATTATGAGCCGCTTAAACCGGGTGAAACCATCAATGGACAACGCTAGCGATCACAATTAATCCGTTAGAAGAGAGCAGTAGCCGAAAAACGCCCGGAATATGCGACCAGACACGAGGCAATATTTATCCATCATGACAACGCTCGGCCACACGTTGCTATATCGGTTAAGAACTATTTGGGAAACAGTGGATGGGAAGTTTTACCCCACCCGCCTTATAGCCCAGACTTTGCCCCTTCTGACTACCATTTGTTCCGATCAATGCAGAGCGACGTCACTGAAATACGGTTCACATCAGAGCAGAATATCAAAAATTGGCTTGATTCATTCTTGGCGCAGTTCTTTTGGGATCGGATCCACAAATTGCCAGAAAGATGGGAAGAAGTCATAGCTTCAGATGGGCAATACTTTGAATAATACTACTTTACATGTCCTTCTTAAATAAACGTTCAAATTTTGAAAAAAAAAACCCGCACGAATTAGGTTATAGACCCAATATATATTCCTGCTCTATCAAAGGACGCTTATCAGCATAAGTGAAGTCCAACCTAGCTATTATTGCTTTAAAGTTCAACACAGTAATGAAGGACGCTAGAACCCCATCGACAGGTCCTCTCAGTTTGTGCCTAATTATCGCTACTGCTTGGTAGTGTTTTGAGCTACCCCAGTACTTTTCAAAGACTTTGTATGCCGATTGAGCAGCCTGACGCCAAGACACATACATGTCTTGCTTACCATCAAATTCTGGTAACGATTTCACTACATCTAACGATTCTTCACATTTGTACCCTCAATCATGTCTATTTCTTGAAATACCTCAACTTCTAGACTTCCGAAAGTTTCTGAGTAACCTCTTATAATATTTTGTCGAATTCCGCTCTCTGGATGTGAAGACTTAAAATGTGAAGACTAATTTAGTGAGCAATCCACTTACATTTTGTGTTGAGTTGATTAATTGATGTGAGTTTTTGTTGATACGATGGTGTTACAGATGACTGTTTCTTCTTCGGTTTTCCTGCTGAGTTTTTTGATGTATGTGAGTTTTGATGGTTGCTTTCTCCTTGGCTTCCTTTTTGCGTTGATGATGTGAGTGTGTGTTGACACGACTCTAGTGCTTAGAATTGTTACTTTTTTAACCCGTTGGGCTTAAATTAAAAGATGCTCAGAGATATTCGTTCTTTATTACCACTGACAAGTGCCCACACAAAGCACAACCTTAACGCTCTGTTAAATAAATTAAATACAACTTTCTTATATCGTGCTGTGACGACGGATTACATACAACTCATTTTATTTACCTCAACGGGTTTTACAAAATTGTTTCTTTCCTCCACGAGTGTGAGAACAGACGCTTATCGGAAAATTCACCTTGGGAAATATGACTCGCGATATTTCGCTGTGGGAACGAGATATGCGTGAATTTCCACTTTTGTGTCTGGCCCACGCTCGTGGACAGATTGTGATATTATTACATGATTATAAGATAAACTTAAACAACGATCCTCACGCAATATGCTAATCTTGCCCCAAAGCAAGATATCGAATTGCGAGTTCATGACGATCGCTCGATCGCCGACGACAACAACCGCCACGGTTTTGGCAAAGGCGATCGCCACCGAGTTGTGTACTCTACTGTTAAATTATTTGTTAAAAATCATACATTTTTAAGATTGAAAACCAAAAAGTTTATACACAAACATGAAATGTGTGTGCTTAGCGCCTGCCGCTTTTTCAGATAATTAGCAATTGGCCAATTGGAAGCAGAGTGTTTCCAATTATTACTGGCCCAGGAATAAATAAAGGGTGGTTATTAAAAGGGTATTTTAAGGGCCGATTTTGAATGTGGACCACACCTAAACTTAAAGGTTTTTTTTGCATATTTGACATTTCTCAATTTCAGACTAACTCAATTTGAACCATGGAAAGATACACAATCGAGCAACGCGTTAAAGTTATTCAGGCTTATTATGAAAATGGGCGTTCGAATCAAAATGCATATCGTGCACTTCGTGATTTTTTTGGTCAATTTAATCGTCCAAATGTGCGTACAATCGAAAAAATCGTGCAAAAATTTGAACAAACCGGGTCTGTAGGAGATGTGAATACACCAGTGCATGCTCGTACGGCTTTGCTGCTGTTCGCGATAGTGTGGCTGAAGAGCCGTCCACCTCAACTCATCGTCGTGCCCAACAATTGCACCTCTCACGCTCGTCGTTGATGAACATTATGAATTAAGACTTGCATTTACACGCTTACAAGGTGCAATTGACTCAAGAACTAGAGCCTCTTGGCCATTTCAAGCGTCGTCAATGGTCAGAATGGTGGCAAGAAATGGCAACAGTGGACGATCAATTTTCGAAGAAAATCATCTTCAGTGATGAGGCACATTTTCACCTCAGTGGATTCGTCAATAAGCAGAATTGCCGCATTTGGGCGAATAATAATCCAAGAGTGATTTTCGAAAAACCAATGCACCCACAAAGAGTGACTGTTTGGTGCGGTTTATGGGCTGGCGGCATCATCGGGCCGTCAGGCAGTTACTGTGAGTGGTGTTCGCTATCGTGAAATGATAACGAACTTTTTATGGCCCGAATTGGAAGGTATGAATGTGGACGATATGTGGTTTCAACAGGACGGTGCCACTTGCCACATAGACAAATTCAATGGCCGTGTTATCTCACGTGGTGGCGATGGCAATTGGCGGCCAAGATCATGAGATTTGACACCGTTGGATTTTTGTCTTTGGGGTTATTTGAAAGAAAAGGTGTACGTCGATAAGCCAGCAACAATTCAAGAGCTAAGGGATGAGGTAATTCGGCACATTAACGGCATAGAACCTCAATTATGCTTCAGCGTCATCGAAAATTTGGATCATCGGATGGAGGTGTGCCGCCGAAGTCGCGGCGGCCATTCGGCCGATATTTTGTTCCATACATAATTGAACCATACCAATATTATCATAATAAAAAGAAATGACAATCATTTCCTAAATAATTTGTGTTGTACTCAAAATCAACATCGGTCCTTTAAATTTAATTATGTACTGTAGGAGTCACTAGATACCATCAGTATAACTCCTCATAACTACCCATTGACTCAAATTTCAGGATATTAATTTTGTGTCCACTTGAAATAGTTTCCAAAATTATATTAAAACGGAATATCAAATTAAAATTAATCCCTGCTATCACAGCAACAACAAAGGGGTTTCAAAAAATCTTCTACTCGTATTGCCGTCATTGGTGTTTCCAAAACCTGCTCGTGGGGAATCAGCAATAAGATCAAGCTTACTTCTGAATTCTCTTTGAATTTGAATTTTTCCAATTTTACATATACCCTTGCCGTGCGCTGGTCTTATTTGCCATTTTCTTAAATTGCAGTTTGTACGCAATATGTAAAGGCTATCAAAAAGTCTGATCTGAATTAATAAACTCAGGAGCTGTGACGGTAATTTCTTTTCTGTCCATACTTAAATTATTAAAATCGGTTGAAGTCAGCTCGCATAAGAAGCACTTTTGAGTTGATGAAGTTTCAGTTATTGACATTACATAATTTTCCGTCTATCATTGGGAAAATTAATGTATCGATAGTAGACACATCTGTTTTGTTGAGTAAACCAATCTTGTTCTTAATGTAACTCACTTCACTTCTAGGGACGTCTCTGGCCTCTTTCACAAAATGTATTCTTATGGGCCCGGCAGAATTGAGGAGAAGACGGAATTGGATGACTTTTGGGCCACAAACCAACCGCAAAGGCACAAGTAAACTTTGAAAATAGAGGCATCTGTATCAGAACTATCTTCGAACTCTTGTTTGTATCATGGATTTTTTCTGACCCATCATGCGTCCACTTAGTAATTAGGGATTTGCGATCGTTTTCGTTTACAGTTTGGGCAACCTCCTGCAAACTCATTAGCAGGATAGGATTTTGCTAACTTTGCCTCTTTTTTTGGTTAATCAGACTAGTATCGACTTCATGTCTTGATTCCAAATATATGTATTTTTATACCGTTGTTGTCTTTTTTGCCTTTTTGTGCCGTTTTTGCCTATTTCTGCCTTTTTGCCTATAATGAATATTTCTCAAAACTTGTTCGCTAAAAAAAATTTACTAACCATTCGCTAAAATTGTAAAAACAATTCGAGTTTGTAAAGAAACGTAATCCGCATTCTTAAGTTATGGACGCTGTTGCCTCGCGGCTTACCCATTCCGTTGAAGACTTAATTTCTCCCAAATAAAATCCCTGCTTAAATTTCGTTTTGTTGGATTTTATTTGCTACATGGCCAAAGGAAATAAACATTAGAAAAGTTTAAAATTCACATTGCACTTCACTTCTGTTGCACGTGTGTTTTTTGTTCTTCGTTCGGTGGATTCCAAATTCAAAAAGATTAAACGGTCGTTCCTACCGAGGTTTGACAACTAAAATGTTCCCTTTTGGCATCTTGTTTGTCACTAAATGATGATGGAATGTGATGATGGCTCGATGACAGACGCATAGAAAAAAACAAAAAACAAAACAAAAAATAATGAGGACTGGTTATTTCGAGTCTCGAACCTGGTACTCTCTGCTCAGGAGTCGACTAAACAGATAATGATTATTAGGTAATGCCTCATGTAGTCATTAAATTGTTTCTCTGGTTGTATGGCATGTGGCACCGACTTGTTGAAACCATATGTTGATCACATCCATATCATGTAACTAAGGCAATAACAAATGGGTTATCATGTCACGATAATGAACACTATTAATTGCTACTGCCAGACCGGGATGTTCGACGAAGAATGGTCCGATAATTCCTCCCGTCCAAATTCGCGTTGTAGATGCACTTGTTCTCAACCTTTACTCGTGGGTTTTCTGAACCCCAAATGCGACAATTTTGGCGATTAACGAAAACATCAAGGGATCGGAAGCATTGGGCACTAAACAAAGGCACCCCCGTTATCTGCAAAGCTGCATTCTTCACACAGATGTAGCGTTGGTTATTTGTAAGTCGGAAGAAGTCATGAATCTAGTTTGGAGTTGTTTCTATTTAAGAATTTCCAAAAAAGTCAATTAAGCTACTAATATGCCTAAAAGGGCTCTCAAAGAGGAAACAAAATTGAAAAAATTTATGATGAAATTTGGACCAGATTATTTTTCATCTGAAGGAAAGGTGATTTTATGCAAATTGTGTGGTATAACCATGAAAAAAAAAATTTATTGAGCAGCATATCAGGAGATCAAAGCACCAGTAAGCGATGGCTTTAAAGAAAGAAAAAACTCAAACAATTAAAACTTCCGTTAAAGTAACTGAAAAAAAAAAAATATTAATTGTACGGCTATGTGACAAACATGTTGTTAGTATGTGACATACCGTTGGATAAAATCAATAAACCCAAGTTCAAGACTTTCATAGAGAAGTACACACAAAAAAAAATGCCAGATGAGATGAGAAGCCACCTTAAAGTGCTAAACAAAATCCGAGCTGAAGTTGGTGACGAAAATATTTTTGTATCCATCGATGAAAAGACAGACAAAGCACGGCGTGTTTTTCTTCTGAAAGTAAAAATTGCTTCTGCACATTATTCCGGAAATGTCTGGAGGCAAATCTTTTGGATTTACTTACAAGAATAGTCAAAGTTACCATAAAACTGGAAATAAAGGCGGAATGGCTGGGCGTTGTGCAACAAACATTTAGACTTTGAAAAAATCATGGCAGAGCACTTTCCCACTGTCAATTAAACGACCAAAAAAATAATGCAAATTTCCGAAACTACTTTTTAAGTATTATTTCATACCTGCAAATGCATTCTCCATTTGAAGATTGTAGTTTTGTAATCACAGCCACTCACAATGGCTCTCTAAACAATACTCACCAAATAACGAAGAATACCAAAAAAAAAAAAAAAAAACAGTTGACTTTGAACTTAGTTTGTCACGCCACACACTTTACAGCAAAAACAGGACTCATGTAAGTTAACAACCAAATTGTTGCGCTGAATGTGCCGACGCAGCGTCTGGGAAATGCACATGCCAGCGAGCAATGCATCGGTCACCTGAGTACCCACGCCAGCAACCTGTACTCGTACTATTTAAGGTAGTTCTAAGTCAAATGTTGGCGGAGTTCTATTCGAAACGTTGTAAGAGCAACCTCTGCCCATTCGGAGGTAGAATAAAAAATATTTTTTTTTTACAAAACAACACGTATTTGTTTAATTTGTGTATTTGCCTTCCGCTATGTAAAGTTTCACTTGGAAATTTTACATTTTGGAAAATCGACTTTTGTCCAGTTTTTCAATGCAAATACTCACGATGTTTCAGAGCCGTGGACTAAAAGCGACACCCACCCGTCTAATTGGGTCCACTTAAACTGCCACGAAACCCACACGCCCCATTCTCCAATCTCGACTGGCCATACTTCCTCTAGTCCTGCCTTAACCTGAGAATTTAAGCAGCCCACATATACTCGTACAGCCTTGTCCACAAAGTTGTTCACCGGAACTCTAATTTAAAAAAAAAGCTTACCCAAGTCATGGTCCCCATTCGTTCATTTTTAAATGTAAAATCCCATCTGAAACCACTCCTGTTGCAAACATAAGTAAGTCAGTGCCAGAGATTCAAATGTGTTACACTTGAGATGCATTTTTCTTAACCCGGTTTCATAACAATGTCCACATGTTAAACTGTTCACTTTTCCCCTTGCCACCCTGCAGTGTCAAATGCTCTTAAGCCACAACGAAGGTTCACCATCTCCGGACTAACCCCTTCGACTCTGTATCAGATGAAAATGGAAGCGCACAACGTAGCCGGAGTATCCACAGCTGACTTCACATTTGTCACCTTGACCAAAGATGGTGACCCACCACCACCGGAGATTGTGCAACGCGGTCATCGCTCCAACATATTCTACAGCAACATCAATCTACTAATTCCCAGCATAGCGACCATCTCCGGAATGATATGCACCGTAGCGTTGGTAGTTATGTGCTACAGACATAGTAAGTTTCATAAGTCTCTCCTACGGTTGCCCGTGTGTGTGTGTTAAAAGAGTATTTTTTTTTGTTTCTCTGTCTTTTTTAATGGTCTCGTCCCGCGCGCAGAACAAAGCAATCGAATACAAAAGGAGTCCTTGGAAAATCGACAGAACAACGAAGCTGCACAGCGTGAGCGCTACTATGCAACGATTCATAAAGTGTCCCTGCAGAACAATGAAAAAATTCCTGGTAAATTAAAACAAAAAAAATGTATATAGACGAGTATGTACGGATTCCCGTCATGTGTCTATATGCATTTAGAACGCATGGCGTTCGTAGTAATTGCCTCGCGGGGGCACAGCAGTAGCTAACAGACGACACTCATCGCTTTTCATTTTTAATTTATTCTTTCCTGCAGAGACATCCGAAGACATCTCGCCGTACGCGACGTTTCAATTGTCTGAGGCCAGTACACTGGCGCAGCCTCATCATACCGGACCCGCCAACACCTTGCTGCACTCGTTCATGTACCACGAGCGAGCTCTGGCTGAGGGCTGCTCGTCACCACCACCACCCGCGGTACATAAATCAACCACCCGACACAATTCCTCCTCACCATATTACAATATTGTGCGTTATACCATTGTTTTCGGTTTGAGTTCATGTTTTTTTTCCTTCTACTCTCGTGCATAATCGTAATTGGCCGCTTCATTATGTGACTTTCCAATTGTCGTTCTTCCCAGCTACACGGCCGCTCCCGTGCTGTTGTTGGATGCTAGTTGGAGTGGCTAGCGCTTGATATTTATTGTTTTTATTTCAACTTCTATTTTATTCAGCTTACTCTGCTCGACTGGTGTGTGTTTTGTATTTATTTGTTTTTTGTTGTTTTTTCCTTCAAATACGTACTTATACGTAGTTTTGTTTTTGTTTTGATTTACGCGTCGCTTATGTGTAGTATTTAATTGGCGCTCAGTTGGTGTTCTCTTAAGGACCTCTTGTTTTTCTGCTCTTTGTTTCCGTGTAGACATCAAAAAACCGAAGGAGGCATTCGCGCAAAACGGAGCCCGAGAGTGAGGAATCCGAGTCGGACCCAGACCAATTGACATCCAGCCGAACCGAGTCCTCGAATCAGCACGAGGCCAAGATAAAGCACAGTAAGTATTGAGACGTTGAATGCATGCCCATTGAAAGGACGTTTGTTAACAAGCGCTTTGCAAGCTGAGCTCACTTTATGTAGACCTCAATTGACACGCTCATTCGTTGATAACCAAGAGGCACTTAGTAAATCCATTCAGTTCAAGCTTCACTTGGTATACCCCACCTAAGCAACTGGTCTTTCGAGAAGAACCATCTAAAAAGGAAGAGGAATCTGCTGCTTTTCAAGAAACGCGAGTTTACATTTGAACAACTGAGCAATTGCCTATGCTTTTGGATTCATAATTTGGATTAAAATTCCAGCACGGTCTTGTGGTAGTTGCTTCCAGCTACGCACGTTTAGCCGATTGAGGTCCCTTTTCAGGTGTGTCTCCCACCGGAGGCGTTTGTTGTCCCACGGGGTTGGATCGAGGACGTTTCTCGCCGGTCATTGGGGAACCATTTCTAGACGAGAGCGAGTTCGAGTCGCTCTACAGTCTATACAGCCTTTCAGAATCCTCCGCCAAACACATAAAGATGAGACGAAGGCCTCTCCAATTGACAGATCAAAAATGATGACGTGCACTTCACTGTGGAAAGCGAATTTGGCAATTTGGGTATTTTACAGTACCCCAGTTTGTTGCCGTCGTGAATGTCTTAGGAATATTGCGGAATGTTTTCAGTGTTTAATGTTAACGGATGCTGGGGTCCAGTGGAGCAACACAATTCGGCAGAACGAGAAAATTGCCGAGGGTCCGATCAGAGGAAGCCAAAAGTCTTATCGGCTACCAGTGCTGCCGATAAGTCTTTTAGCCAAGTAACACTTAAGCCGGACGTTCAACTCTGCTCATTTGCTCATTGCTAGCAAATATTTGATGTCAGACTTAGCTATGATACGGTTTTTTTAATGCAACCAACTTCAGTCCGAATTTAAAGAGTTGTATTGTGGAGTCCATAGATGGCGCCAGTCACTGATGGGAATGGATGACGAAATAGCCGACAACACGATTTATCTGGAACATGTGCATCTAACCACCAGTACAAGATCCAACCACCATCTAGTCCACCATCAAGTCTAGAAATGTTGTTTTTCTGTTACTGTTTCTCTGTTCTAGATGTCGTCAGTATAGGAGCCAACCATTAACAACGTAGTAACTGATCCTCGATTGAAATTAAGGGTGCTCTTAACAACGAACCCTATGCAATAGCCTCAGCACTCAACAGGCTCGGGATCGTAAAGTTCCAAGTGGCTTTCATTCATCAGCTTCTCAATAACAGAGTGATAAGCTCGCAGCTAGCTGAGACCACGAACTGCAGATCTGACACCACATCGCTAGTCTAACAAACAATACTCAAGGGAGCTAGCCAACTGCATTCCTCCTCCCCAAGAATTCACCCGCAATACCCGTCTCGCCAGGAATGCTCATCAGTTTAGCCTTAAGCCTACCTTCCGACGCACAGTTGAATTTAGAAACTCGTTCTTCAGACGCACCACACGAATTTGGAATGCTCTGCCCAGCCTAATATCTCCCACAGACTGCAAAGACAGGTACCTCCTCTCCCTTTCTCCCTCTACACCTTCGGCCCGTGTTATATCTTCACTCCCGACGTTTAAGGGCATTTACAATCACTTGGGCGAGCGCAAATTATAAAAAAAAAAAACAAAAACAAGGTGTACTCTCCCTTCTTTTGTGGAACGTAGTAGTAATCGAACTGCTAGTGACACTCGACGGGACTGGGTGTAAGATGCTATCGCTATTGCAGTATCTGGCAAATTTGTATCCACGATCAGGTTTATCATGCAATCAGCTCTTTCTAAGCCAGTGAAATGGCCGAGCGAATGCGGGCCTAGGCGTCAATCTTGTGTGGGACCCAAGGATGGGCAGCTATTTCTGAGGCGGTAACATAGCCTGCTGGACCTAAATATAAAGGCAAACCTAAGCAGCCCTACACACAGTAGAGACAGCCCTACACACAGCAGTTCTGTAGAGACACGCCCTATAGGAGGAATTGAAAAATGTCTTCACTTCAAAGAATATACCCTTGTGGCATTTCTTGACATAGAAAGTGCATTCAGTAACCTCGAACCAAAGGAAATCTCTCTTGCGCTTAACAACCTTGGGATCGGAAAGTCCTTAGTGGTTTTCATGCATCAGCTACTCACCAGCAGGTTAATCCACTCTAATCTGGGAGGTGCTACGATCCGCAGAGGAGTTAATACAGGAACCCCGCAGGGTGGTGTACTCTCGACCGAGCTGCTACTAATACTGGGAGAGGCTGGATGTAAAGATGTTGCCTATGCGGACGATTTTGACATAGCTACAACTGGCAAATTCGTCTCTATCTTAAGAGACATAATGCAGAAAACCCTCAATAAGCTGGAAGCATGGCTACAAACATGCGTTAACCGAAAACGGATCTCGTACTATTCACCAGAAGGTACAAAATCCCTTAATTTGAACCCTTCACGCTGTGCCGCACCATTTTATAACTAACCGCCAGTGAGAAATATTTGGGCCTCATCATCACTTATTTTCAAAGGCTGGTAAGCTGGTAATCTCTGTCCAGGAGAGAAGGCTCAAGACCCATTGGAGCTTCATCTCAATTGTCAGACCGTATGGGGTCTCAGTTTGGTGGACAGCACTAAACACAGCTGAAAACTGCACGCTACTCAATCGGGTGCAAAGACTGGCCTGCATGTGCATCACCGGTGCAATGAAGAGCACTCCGGCAGAAGCGCTCAATATACTCCTCCATCTTCCACCACTGGAAACTTTCAGTAAACAGGTGGCAGCCAGCACAGCTCTGAGACTCAAAACGCTGTGGCTGTGGTCCGTACTCTCCTTCGGCCACTGAACCATTCTAAACGAATTCAACTTTCTTCCCAACGACACCGACCGTCTACTACCCCAAGTTATCTTCGAGAAGAAATTCTCCACCAGCATCCCCTCCAGACTGGACTGGATATCTGATAATCAGACGCTGGTTGATCCCCTATGCATCTCCACTGATGGGTCGAAGACAGACCAGGGTGTAGGTGCTAGTGGCTATTCTCAAGACCTTAACATAGCTATCTCCCTGAAGCTCCCTGATCACAGTAGAACTGCCAGAAACCATTGCGATAAAGGAGGCACTGTCCTAGCTCAAGAACAAAGTCCTTCACTCAGACCTTGGGCAATGTCATGTTTAATTCAAAAACATTCCTTAATTGCAAGCTGTCTCTTAACGAGATGGCTGAGCATTTAAACATACAGCTCCTGTGGGTGACGGGACACTGTGACATACCGGGCAAATGCAAAGCCGACGGACTCGATAGGTGTTCCACCTTCCATGCCAATCGCTACAGCTCACCATCTACTAAAAATACCCACAATCAACATCAGTAATCGGAAGTGGCTAGAAGGTACCACTTGTCTTAAAACAAAGCAAATATGGCCATCACTTAATATCAAACTGAGCAGATATTCACTCAGGACGCTCACCGGCGTCGATTGCCACCCATGCCCGCAGGATGGAGGTCCCCTATAATGACTTCTGTAGAAGCTGCATGGATGAAGAGGATGTTGAAACCACAGATCACCTACTCTGCTCGTGTAGCGCGCTGGCAGGTCGCAGATACTTACACCTAGGGGCCTCCTACTTCAACAACCTCAATGAGCTAAAGAGCGTCAGTATTAGCCAGCTAAATCGCGTGTCACCACCTGTTTTTAATTGTTAGGGCGAATAAATCCGCGTGGTATCACAATGGGCCTACCTTGGACGAAGTGTGACAGCCTTCTGCAGCCAGCCACTATAACCTTACCTAAATATAAAGGCTGATGTCGATTCAATTCCACCTCTTTGATAATGTAAGTGTGACGACTCACTTTATATGGCTTTAAGGATTATTTTCAATGAATCGTTTCGAATGGAAGAAGCCCTCTATAAGTCCTACATATAAAGGTGGCCTGAAACACTTAATGTTCAAGTACAGGCCTGTTTCAAAACTTGCATGGATTTATAAGTGGTCGCTCCACAGCCACGAACTTATGAATATTTACGAATTGTTGTACATCTGCTGTAGAAAACGGTCAGCAAGTTGATGTTCTATATACAGATTTCGTAAAAGCCTTCGACAGAGTCCACCCTGGACTTATATAGAAAAAGCTTGCAAAAATGGGATTTAAAATTGATTGCCTTGACTGGTTACGATGCTACGAGTATATATCAAACAGTGCACATTGTGAAAATATAAGATGAGCAATCTTTCTCCATAGAAGCGCACTCGGGATTACCTCAAGGCAGTCATTTGGGACCTCCACTTTTCAATATTTTTGTTAACGACACTTCGTCCCAAATGTTTAATATTCGCAGATGACTTAAAAATATTTTCTCCTATTTATATAACAATTCGGAAGCGTTCAATGTTGTAATATGTACACACTTACGTACGCATAATTTTTCATTAGTATTACCCATTCTGGAATACTGCAGCGTCATTTGACCTCCTTTTTATGATTGAAAACGTTCAAAAAGAACTTAAAGAACTTATGGTGATTCGAAGGTTTTCCCGGTTATAGTTCTAGATACCCATTAATTGATATAAGATCCTTAAAAAGCCGAAGATAAGCTCAAAGAGTACTTTTTAGTAAGGACATCCTGGATGGAAAGATTAAGTCTTTTACTTTCCCTCATATTTTTTTATATTCCTGAGGGAAACCTAAGAAATAGGGACGTTCTCTTATTTACTCCTCATCATAGGACGGTCTAGGATGGTCTAAACGAACCCATAACCGCTGCTATAATCTTATTTAATTCAATTTATCATGACCTTCAAAGGAATAGAAGCAAGTTTGAATGAATTGTACTGAATATCTTTAACAAGATGAAAAATAATTAACTGTAGTCAAAAGATTGTAGATCCATTGATGAAATAAATAAATAAAAATCAAAAGCATACACAATTCAATTATTGCCATCGCAGGCATCGCATGAGCAAAAAACAGCTCTTCGTCTCTACAATGAGCACAATCCTTCCGTTCTTTTTTTCGATTGCCCCGCATCGTTTAGGCAGATGCAGCTAATGCAGACGTTATGGGTGATGCTACCTGTGTAGTAGAAACTGGTGAATGTAAAGAGTAATGAGAAGAATGGAAGAAGTAATGAGAATGAAAGCGAGAAATAGGCAAGATTTGATAATGCAAGATTTGCGTTCATAAATGTAAATAAACTGTGACTGTGATGAGACAGCGTCTGTGCATGAGAGCAGTCGTCAACTGCGTTCATATAAGCAATGCGACAGTCAAACTGCGATCAAATTGGCAATGATTTTTGTTTTGTTGCAGGATTGCAGGGAAACCGAACAGTGGACTTTTTCACGCAAAAATTGTTCCTAAGAACATCAAACGGAAATTCTCTTATTTTTTTAAAGAAATATCTGTTATTTGGAACACGTTTTGACATGGCCCTTTTGCTGCGCCCTTTTCTACGGTTTCATTATTTAATATTTTTGCAAGTTGGTCCGTTTATTATATTTTTCAAACATTAATCCTAGTATCACAATCTTCTTAGACATGACGTAGACATTCATTTTATCAATACAAATGTCAACCAAACACTTTTTGTGCCGTCCACTGATGTTGCGTTTATGAATACTTTTTCGACAATGCTGACCCGGTGCAAACTTGCGGCAGTACTCGTGTTCAAAGCAGTATCGAGAGAATATTTTGTGCAGTGCAGGGGCAATAATGTTGCAATTATGAACTCAACCATAGATGGACTGTAGAAGACATCTACTGACAATAACACCGAATTTTGCCATTGCTGGTTTGATACGAGGTTGGCATGCAACATTGCTATCCCTCTGCCATCGTGGAGTAACCAGTTGTGTGGTCAATTGAGTTAAATAGGTTCGTTGTTTGTCATTTACCAAACCAGCAATATCCAATATGTTGTAAAACATAGCCAATGGCCATCGATTGGTTCCACGTTTGCAGGAATATCCGGAGATCATATGGTCCTTGATGTCAATGCCTTATAGTTCAAGATTTGATTCCGTTTTTTGGAAGTATTTTCATGGTCGGTAGCAGAGGTATAATATTCTGTCGACAAAACAATGACTTTGCTTTATTTAGGTTTGGCACGCAAATGGAAATGGGATTTTTGATGAAATTACTACTTGGTGTGGTGGAGCTTTCATTCACATAATTCCATCTTTGCACGAATAAAATTCATCAGACAGCACAAAACTAGCACAACATCACCATCATCGTCAATCAGTTTTCACCTCTTACACTTGCAACTCGACCCCAAAATCAGACGCATCAGCAGCATCATACCCCGGCACACAATCTGCATCATCAGCATCATAACATCATCAGAAATATCCTCTGCCAACAAAGTCGCGATGTGTTCTGCAGTTAGCCATCCAGATCTGGCTGCTCAATCCAGTACTAATAGTGATGAGACTTTTCCGTGTCTGAGGCACATAAATTCATGGGAAAAATATACATTTATGGCATGTTTTACTGCGCGGTTCGCTTTCTGCTCTACAATGCTTCCGTTCTTTTTTTCGGTTGCCCAGCATCGTTTAAGGCTATCGAATGAATTGCACTATCGATAGTTAGACTGAATGATTGGAACTATCGAATAGTTTTATTCATTCATTCAATTGCCAGCGAAAATGTGTGACCGGCAGAAGTGGTGTGGGGAAGAGGTTCATATCCGTTGCCACATCACTTATAATTTAAGAGGAAGGAGATTCATTGTGTTTCTTTTATTTCAGGTTTTGCCCTGAGGCCTAATCCAAACAACGCACACTAAATCAAAGTCATTTACTCAAAACATTTTCCCAAACGACTCGATAGTCCAAAGGCCATACAAGTGAAAAAATTATTCATTCAACGCAAAAACCATTCGAATATTTTTTCTACCGTTTCTACCGTCGAAAGTCCAAACAAGTGAACCTATGCAAAAACCATTTCACTCCATATTAGTGTTGAGTATGTTTTTCATGAGGGAGAGTCGTTCGGGGCAAGTGTACGCTTATTGGACTTTGAGTTAATATTCTAAGCGAAATATAAAAGATATAACAGAAAGCTTGTTAAGTTTGTGTTTTGTTTTTGTAGTCTTTGATGACAATGATTGGTTTTACACATTTTCGGTTTTTTTTTTTCTTAATAACTTCCTCCTTCCTGCCTTCTGGCCACCATGGTCAACTACCGGGTCGTTTAAAAAAGCCAGCGGTGGCGGAGATTGGTTTTGGTGTAACTACCACTAAAATCGCCGCTCTTTGGCAGACTGCTTCCTAACTCGCGCGGGGATCGCTCTACTAAACCGAAGAAGAACGTCCTGGATGCGAGCGACATCCGGTTCGGACTGGAGCCGCCTGTCCGCTGTTCGGTGTACGACATGTAAGATTATGGGGCATCCGTCTGTATTAGGACAATCGTGTCTAAATAGAGGAATGCTTCGAAAGGAATAAAGCCATTAAGGCGCACAATTTCATGTCACATACAATTTTGGTAGTAAGCCCCGAAGATCAGACTGTTGGAAGAAGTCATAGCTCGTGCAATGTGCTTTCTAATCAGCTTGATAAAAAAAAATGTTCTATCCTGTTCACGTTTGCCTCGTTGTACAGGACTTCGTTAGGATAGTACTTCTTGTACGTACTCAGACTCGGGTGTATGATACAACCGGAGTTCGTACGCCATGATTGGCCTGATAAGAGCCTGGTATCAAGTTGGCTGCTAAAGAACAACCACCTTACCACAGCAAAGGTCTTTCTGGCTTTCGTCAGAGCAACATCTATTGTATATGTTTGTCAAAATACAGATATTGATCCAGCCAAATGCCAAGATATCTAACTACACTTTTCACAGCTAACGGCCGTCCTTGCGGGTCATCTATGTAAAACTTGCGCCAGTTTAGGCGACTAGCCCGCGAAGCCATGTACAGCGGGGCCCTGAAAAGGGTAGTTTCGCACTTCAGGAAGTTGATAACCAACTTCCAGTCGTCGCAAAATCGCTGAATTTTTTCGAAGTGACGCTGCAACAGGGTATTTATTAGCTCGAACTACGGACCTGATCTGTACGCTACTAGGTCATCGGCGTACGCAATTAAGTGCAGCATGGAATCGATAAGTTCTGCAGTGAATATTGAGAACAATATCGGCGAACAAATCGCCCCCTGTCATAGATCATGTAAAGCTACTTATTAAGAAGTGTAAGACTATGTTACACTTTTAAAAAAAAAAAAACCAAAACAAGTCAAAATGTGCTTACTTGTCCCTATGTAGAGGTAGGTAAGGTCTTGTGTCTTAATTTTCCGATGCTAATAATAAATCTTCATTAAATAAACGTACAATATAGCAATAAGTAAGAAATAAGCTAACATTAAACAAAAAAGGAACTTCATGTTTCACAAAATTATCTACAGTACCAATTAAAAATCAGAACAAAAATCGCAGAGGAATATTGTTTCTTTTTGGAAGTACAGTCTTTCCATTCTTAGGTTGGTGGATCCTCATATTTCCCCTTGCACAATGGACAACTGAAGTCCATCTGTTTTTCTGGTATGTTAGATACAGGCTTTGGACTTTAACCAACTGATTTCGCAACTGGGGCCAGAGATCACGCCAGTTGACTAGACTCATTAGTCGAGGTTCACACCTACTTCAGACTGTAGCCCCATACAAAGAAGGCGAAAGGTCATCATCAACGCCGACGTCACTAATTGGTTTCAGCAGTCATAGATGGCCAATCCGAATGGGCTCAACATAATCTATTTGAAGTGAATCTCTTAAAAATGTGGACTTCACACATAAAATTCCCACTTATTGCGATTTGAATTCCCCGTATGTACGTGCAAAAACTTGCCCTTTTTGGAAGTCCATCCAGATGCCATTCAATGGCTCTAACATATACGCCCAGGCCTATGCTAATAACGTAGCCGTACTGTCTGTCGGTTCGTGCCTAGCGGTTCTGTGCTCAAAATGACAGCCCACTCTAGACGTGATCGACTACTGCTGTATCAGGAATGGGCTTTCAGTTAACCCTCTTAAAACAGACTAAATTGACTGGTCTGATACTAAAAGGCGTCACCATTCCTTTTTCCTAGACAGAAAACTTCTCCGAAAAAAACACATCGAGTCAAAAATCACCAAGACGGTGTCAGTTTTCTGACAATGTAAGAGGATTCTCGGTAAGCCAAGACTTGGGTCTATAACCCAGGACATCCATCTCGATCTACACGGCTATGATAAGGCCCCTTCTCTCCTACGCATCGGCTGTTTGGTGGAATAAGCTTTCACGTAAATACGTAACCGCTGCTTTCACTAGGCTTCAAAGAACGGTCTGTCTCGGCTGCATTCACGCCTTCCCTTGTAAGCCTGGTTCTTATCTTGATGCACTGCTGAATCCCCCACCCTCACCCCCATCAAGATCGTCTACAGTGTTAAAAGAATCGGTCTTTGGTATGACACGCACTGGAGTTTCGAGGACCTTGTGCACCGCATTTCATTTGATCCCAGTCTTGTGGATACGCCGTCTGAAGCACGGACACCAGTACTTCATTTGTGGCGCCCATAAAAACGACTTTCCCTACACTCACGACTGGCTCTGGCCAGAATCTGAGCCAGGAATGGAGTGTATACGAGTCTTCACAGATGGCTCTAAAAGCAATGGATGATATGGCGCTTGCGCCTTCGTGGAGGATGACAACATAAGACTACACACCTCCTAAGGTGAATTTGCGTCGGTTTTCCAAGCGGAAACCTAAGCGATCCTAATGGCCACGAACTTTATTGTGAAGAAGATGTGGAAGGGGAAAAGCATCTGCGCCTGTAGTAGTGACTACCAAGCTGTACTTAATCCTCTAACCAATTCCAGGATAGTTCAGGAACGAAGGTCCTCTCTGAATTTGATCGGCAGTCACAATTCACTAAGACTTATCTTCGCCCGGGTCACCAAGGGATCGCTGGAAATGAGATCGCCGATGAACTTGCTAGACAAGGATCAGAGGCAACCTCCTGCGTCCTTGGTTAGAGATTGTTGGGCTTCTGAAGAACACAATCCGAGGTGGCATGACTCTCCAGGATGCAGGCAAACCAAGCGCATGCTCCCTAATGTCTATAAGAAATCCGCTGCATTCTTGTTAGAGGAAATACTGCAGACAGAGCTTAAGAGAAGTGCCTTGAGGGGTGCCTTTACTTTCTTTGTTGGTCTCTGTCCATAGTATTTTTGTGTTTTTCTTCTTCTTCCTTGCGTTTAGCCTCCAGGTCTTGCTTATATGGAGTCGATGTTATTATTTCGGATTTCATAGTTTTTCGTTTTCTTTTTCGGGTTTGTTCTGCTTGAGGCAAAGGATTTATTGAGAAGAGAGTTAGAGTAGTCATTGATACAATATGTGCATCATGAATGCATATCGGCGAGCCACTCGTTGTATTTGAGTTGCTACTGACTCAACCGCTTCTGCATCTGGCAATTCAGGATGATCTTCTGCGACACACCTCTTTACACATTGTGTTGCTTGATCTGCAATGCCTGAATGACCATGAAATCTTTCTCTTCAGTAACAAAGGCGTCTTCTTGATCCTGCAAAATCAGCATCCTCGAAAAGGTTTCCATTGAAAGTACATATTCCTGTCACTGAAAATTCAGAGACAGCATTTCCTACTGAGGCAGTTTTTTTCAAAAGCCCGATTAAAAAGACCTACTACTTGATACTACTGATTTATAGCGCTCCCTGGATGTTATCTAAGGCTGGCATTCATCCCTTGAGAGAACTAGAACAAACATCTATCCAGTGACTGCATCTTATGGCTAGTATGAAGCGGTAAGGTTAAAATTGAGATTCTACTTTCTCCACATAAGATGGTAACTTCTGGGGAAGTATGTGATGAGTGGTTGTCCAAGATGAGTAGAGTAGGCCGGTTCTTTTCTGCACGTACGTGCCTCTTAAAATGTCACAACCACTTTATGAACACCTCACCGTTAATGAAGTCTGAGTCCGATACCATTTCGATGCAACCATTAGAAGCACCATCAACTATCACCATCGGTGGGACATCATATCCTGCAGCAACTGCAACTACCTCTTTCTTCAGACACAACTCTTCCAAGGAGCTTTTTTCCATAAGTTGAAATTACTCTTGAAGTTTGTTTTTGGAGCAGTGCTCATTCCTGTTTCATCCACATTAAAAATTCGACTTGCGTCGAAATTGAACTTGTGTAGAGTTCTTTAAGATTTTTGTAAAATCGGTTTACTTCAACCTCATTGAATCCTATTGCTCTGGCACGACTTATTGAAACAGATGGTTGCAAGTAAATCGTTTTATGACGCATAAGAAAGCCTTCAACCCAATTACGTCCAGCCATTTGCAAATCCTTGTTAAAACGCTGTGGAATGTTATTAATTACTTCGTATTGGAAGACTAACTTCCGTATTGCCTATATTGTCATTCCTAGTACAAGCTATCCATTTGCTCGCAATACTTTCCGGTTTCTTTTTCTTGCCCAGGAGAAAATGTGCTTTTAAAGTGAGAGCAACAAAGATAAGCTTAAGGCATTTTCTAAGCGCAGATTCGCTTATTCCTAACTCGTCTGCCGCCCTACGTTGACTTAAGCCTAATCTGATAAGGTGTTTAGCCTTTTTTCAGGATTATTCCTTACTTATTTTCGAGGCAATGTTGAACCCTATTGCTCTGGCAAGACTAAAAACATCAGGGGAACATTACATATTGAACATTTGAACGTTTATTTACGAAAAACATTTCCAATAGTATTATTCAAAGTATTGCCCATCTGAAGCTTTGACTTTTTCCCATCTTTCTTGCAATTTGTGGATCCCATTCTAAAAGAACTGCGCCAAGAATGAATCAAGCCAATTTTTGATATTCTGCTCTGATGTGAACCACATTTCAGTGCGGGCGCTCTGCATCGACCGGAACAAATGGTAGTCAGAAGGGGGAAGGTCTGGGCTATAAGGCGGGTGGGGTAAAACTTCCCATTCACTGTTTTCCAAATAGTTTTTAACCCGAATAGCAACGTGGGGCCGTGGAAATGAAGAAAAATTATTGCCTCGTGTCTGGTCGCATATTCCGGGCGTTTTTCGGCTACTGCTCCCTTCAAACGGATTAATTGTGTTCGGTAGCATTGTCCATTGATGGTTTGACCCGGTTTTAGCAGCTCATAATACAGCACACCCTTCTGATCCCACCAAATACAGAGCATTACCTTTGCGCGGTGGATATTCGGCTTTGCCGTTGACTTGGCTGGTTGGCCGGGTTTCAAAACCACTTTTGGCACGTTCGCTCATCTAGCGCATGCTCACCATAAACTTCCACCAAAATACGATGACTTTCGGCAGCAGCAAGCAAAAACACTTTTTCAGGCACAAAGTTCGACATATTTGAGTGAAAAAAAAACGATTGTTGCTTACGCTTCTAATGAATGACATGAACTAAAATGACGTGACAGTAGCTTCCCAACGCATGTTCCAATGGAATAATACAAGTTACGCCATCTCTTAGCAAACCGCACGAATAAGTTACCCAATATTGTCAGTCGAAGCATCAAAGATTACATTGAGCCACACAATCTCCTAGACCCACTGCAAACAGGTTTCCGCGAAAGGACATAGCTGTGTCACAGCCTTGTTAAAAGTAACGGACGATATACGAAGATCTATTGACGATGGCAAAACGATATTACTAACCTTACTCTACTTCTCTAATGCATTTAACTGTGTTGACCCAACGATACTTTGTCGTAAACTATCCACCCAATTCAACTTTCAGTCCAAGTTATTTTCTACAAATCAAAACTGCCGCCCTTTGGCAAAGTATGCTGTGGTGTTCCACTGTTTATAAATGACCTGATGAATGGTTTTGCCTAATGCTCAATCCTGACAAGAGCAAAGCAATCCCGTTCTCGAAACAAACGCCTGCCTTATACAATTTCCCGCCAATAAAACTTAACTCAAGCGCAATTGAAATTGGAATATTGTGCAGTAGTGAAATGCCGTGGACTGACCACATTGATACCCTAGTGTCCAAGGTATATACAGAGAGGGCTGGTCAATCAGCAAATATATTCTCAACGTAAGAGCACTCATAGTCCCAATCTTAAGATATGGACTATTCTGTGTCTAACCTTCTTCCCTAAAATTGACAAAAGCAATCAACGCGGCTGCACGGTATGTTTTTAACCTTCGCAGGTTTGATCATGTCTCGGAACAACGTCGCATTCTTCTAGGATGCAAATTGGAAGCATTTCTGAGCTACAGATCGTGTATATTTCTTTGCAAAATTATTCACAAGAAACAGCCAAATTATCTTTATGAAACGATCACCTTCTGTCGATCGAGTCGTAATATTACCGTAAGACTTTCCATGCATTCATGTTTAATGTCACGCAGCAACTTATTCATTCATGCTGTTGATCCCTGGAATCACCTGCCTTCACAGGTACGGTCTGAGACCAAGTACAGACAATTCTGTAACGCTTGTCTGTCTTATTTCAGCAGCTTTGCCCACAAATTTTGCATTTCTTCTTAATAGAATCGAGATTTAAATTTACAAATGTCCACTATTCTAAATAATTACGTTATAATCTTGATATCACTTAACTTGAAGCATGCCCCCCAAAATATCATCTTGCTATCATAATATTCCTGTACTAGTAAAAGGACATAATACTCTTAAAGTACAGCGATAAATTTCAATAAATGAAAATTAAATGATCCCTTACCGCCCAGTGTCCCGTACTAATTGCTGTAATTCTAGCTACGTCTAGCTATGTCTATGTATGCACGAGTCCTATTTCGAAGATCGTTAGTTCATGTCGTACTCTGGCCATGTCCTCCTAGATGTGGCGCTTAGTTAACCGAGGCCATCTGAGGTTAGACATTTGAAAGAAAATGTGTCCCTAAATAGCAGACGATCTATGGAGGGCAGCCAATTCATCGGCTTCTTCGTTTCCAGAAACCTTTGTATGCCCTGGAATTTATATTATGGTTATTTTGAACGTTTTCGCGATTGCAGCGAGACATTCCGCGACTAATTTTGAGGCTGTGGAGGTCGATGAAACTGCCTTGATGGCAGATTGATTGTTGTTGATAATCTTTGCATTGGCGTAGCGTTCGGGTGGGATTTGAGTTGACGACAAGCCTCCCTTATGAGGAAGATTTTAGCCTGCAAGATGCTGCCGTAATTTGGAAGTCTGTAGGCTGTAGACATGCTCAGAGTGTCTGAGTAAATACCTGCGCTCACTCCGCATCCTTGAACTGTCTTTGTGTAAACACTCAAATCCGGAATGACGCCTATACGCTTGAAATCCCAGTCTGCTCTAGTAGGGAGGAGTATCTCGATATTTTTTGAAAAGTCTAATTTGGGTGGAATCTAGTCTGTTCGACGGTGGAATGTAGTCTGTTCGAAGGCGTTGGAGTTCCCTGGATAACCGGGACCACAGGCAGTGGCGTGAGATCTACAAGTGAGGATAGGAAGAACCACGGCTGTCTACAGTAAGGTCTAATCCCTTTTCAAAAAGTTTTATTTAAGGTATAAAAAGCTGTACATGCCTTCTTAGTCCGATTCTTCAATTAATATTCGAGCGCTAAGTCTAGGACCTACGCTAAGTACGTAGCATTAGTTGAGAGGGATAATCGTTGACAGTTAAGACAGGGGAGGTTGTCTTTTCTGATGAACAACATCATTTCCGTTTTGCCAGGGATAATCCCTCGGCCACAGCTGATAGTCCAGGTGCTTAGCTTTTTCAAGACAAAATCCATGCTCGCACTGATCACGGTAGGAGAGACTTACCTGATAAAAGTGTCCGCATGCACAAGTACTTTAAACCTTCCCCTATCTAGTTCTAGGAGTACCTTATTTATCGCTATAAGCCAGAGACGGGGTGAGATAGCACCACCCGGAGTAGAGGACCTCCTCTACTGTATAGATCACCATTTCCCCGCGTGGCCTGTATGTTTCTAGGTCTCAGCATATTCAGTCATATCAAACGAATAGACTCTTCCACTCGCGTCGACCAGATTGAATTCATTACAATACACGAACTACATTCTCCCCATCATTCATTTCGACAATTCACAATTCCGCGAATCACGGTCAGTTAAGGTCACAATATTAGAAGATCATTTAAACCTGTGTAGCAACGTGATCGATTCCTCAGCAAATGACAAATAAATTGTTTAACTATTAGTCTTGCATGATCTAATTTTGCACTTTGCGCAATTCGAATAGTTTCACACATAAGAAAAGAAAAACACAAAATCTCATGTATAATATTTTCAGGTATCATCTACCATGGAGCACAATCAAGCACATCCTCCGATCTATCACCAATGTCAGAACAAAAGTCATTGCCACGTCGCGGCAGATCAAGGTATCATCAGCAATATCATTTTACGACAAACACCACACCCAGACACACAAAATCCACGAATCCGAATAGTAGCAAATCGATTCTATCACCACGTAGTAACAACAATTTAAAACTATCGAACACATTCAAGTCACAAGACTCCATACAGTGTAACATCTCGACATTAGTCAAGTCACCGATAACACCAAAACCAGGCGGTGGGGGCAATCTGCCACCTCCATTGCCGCCACTGCTGCTTGCCCCCAAGCCGTCATCGACTAAAATCGATTTGTTAGATAGTAATAATCCCGCCTCACAATTCCGACCCATACCTCACAAGACAATCCCCTCCAACACAGACACAATCCTGAATCCCTCCACGGCACCACTGTCGTCGAAGTTCTTCTCTGCGACAACACTGCCCAAATAAGCGAGTTTTGTTGATAACCTTTTAACTGATGGTCACCCAGCTGCGCTCACTATGCTCACTTAGTTTTATCGAAACCGATATGATGTGTTATTAGGTGCGAGCCCGGTGTGATTCGGCCAGGGCTCAACGTTTTTGTTGTACGTTAACACGGTTTCTGTAGTGTCTCATCTTTGTATCATTCATTCAGTCAAAAAAACAAAGTACTCAAGAAAAAAAAATAATAATAATAATTACACTGCCATCTTAAGGTCTATGATCAATAAATAGAATAACATATAAGTAAAAAAAAAAAACGAAAATGATGTTGAGTTGATATGAGAGATACGAATATACTGCTGCTTATCCCGAACAGGGGCGGCGCAATGCGAACACTACTGCCTCTGCAGTTACAAGAGAATCTTGCCAGCGGCATCGGAGCTGGCAGTGGCTTCCATCAAATACCAATCGAGGGGAGTACACCCGATAGGCCGGAACTCTCAGAAGCCGAATGCGATATTGATACTTTAAAAAAATTAAAGTTGGGTATGCGATCGTCATTATGGTCGCGACCATCATCAACTGTCAACAGTGTTCAGCAACAGCAGCAACAGCAACATCAGCAACAACAGCAATTAACTCAACCCCAGCAACATCCACATCCACAACAGCAACACCATCCGGCGCAACAACAGCAACAGCTACCAGAGCAAGCACATCAATCGCAGGGATTACCCGCAAAACGTCATTCAGACTATTCAATAGCGGTATGAGCCGATCATTAGATGTGATCTAAACTTAGCCCACACTATACCACCAGTCGTAGGCATTTTCGTTCGTCACTCTCTTTCAGTTTTCATTTAATTTTTGTGGCTTGCGAGGGAATTTCGTTTAGATGGTGGCTTATAAGAATTCTATGTTGAATGACATTTTAAATTAACGACCGTGGAAAACGCCTGCAAATCAAAGGCGATTCCATGAAGGTCCCCCCCAGCAAGTCATGTCCACAGCCGGCTTATTCTGTCACAAATTTGGAAATAAATTCGAAATTTAGAACGTAACGTGTGCTTTTGGAAATTTTAACATACGCCACACAAGTTATTTTCAGCAAGATGAAAAACAGTTGATGCGACCAAAATTTGAAAAGAATACGGTTCAAAGAATGTGTTCAAAATTGTAGAAAGACTGTCAGTGTCGCAAATTACAAAATTTGCTCAACCATCGGAATCAAATTCAACAAACTCTTATACCACCATCTTTCTGATTGAGCCTTAAAAGTAAGCTTCCTCCTATAGTCAGTTTATTTCTTCTTTCATATAGTTCTATATTCTCTACTCTCTCTCTACTTCTCTCTCTCTCTCTCTCTCTCTTAATCTCACATCATTGTCACCATCACAAGCGAAACAGAAAAAAGATTTGGCAAACATTTTAGGACAAAAACAATTCAAAATTTTCGACAATCATTTTCAAGTCACAAGCTAACAGCATAACTTACATATACATATAATACATAATTCACAATGATTCATTTCCCTCCACAGTATCCTTATCCCTCCCCCCGCCCACCACCACCCCGTTCCACGCAAATTCCAAAAAACCGTCAAAAACCAATCCTTCGAAAGTCTATTCAAAGAATAAAAAAAAAATAAGTAAAATGCAAAAAGTAAAACATAATAAACAACTTTAACTGAACTGATTTATGCAAGTAACTATGTATCTTTTTCTAATGTATATTTATATTTTTTTATACACATTCAAATGAGAATTTTTGGTCTATCCAAAATAAACTAGTAACATACAAGAAAATAAATCAAAGAACGAAACCAAAACAAACAAAAACAAGAATAAATACAACAAAACGAACAATATGCAAACAACAAACATCAACAAACAAAAAAGAACAAAACCTTAAATCAAATAAATTGTAGTTATAGAATATTATTCAAATTGTTAGTTTCTTGTTTAAAAACATGTATACTCGTATACAAAAAAAAAAAACAAAACAAAACACAAAAACCATAAGTTAATAAATGCCAAATAAATAAGTAAACAAAAAGATTGTAGAAAAATAAAATTAATTAACGTCTCTGATACATAAATGTAATAAACAAAAACACACACAAATCCAACTGAATGTTACAAACAGAAATAAGAATAAAGACACAAATATAGAAGTAAATAAAATGAAAAACAGAAAATTAGTTTTTCACCCGTTTCGGAAACCATGTGCCAAAATTTTGAAAATTTTTTAAAATAAAACTCAAAATATGAAGAATCAACAAAAACAATATTTTTTTTGTTTTTTAAAAAATATAGTTATACTCTCGATTTTTATCAATAAAGCAAAATTATATAAATATATATTTCTATATATTCAAAATTAGTATACATATTTAAAATTAAAACCAAAATCTAAAACGGAAAATAAGAAAACCTAGAAGGAAAACGAAAATAAAACAACAATTTTTTACACATTCAATGTAAGTAGTAGGTGATAACTTAAAAACAGAAAAAAACACACACACAACTAAGCTATATGTCAAAATTGGATTTACAAAAATGAAAATGCATGAAAATGGCCCTTAGAATAAAAATTAAAAAGAAAATCAACCTACAAAGATTGGATTTATACACAAAAAAAGCACGAATTAAATCATAAATAGGAAAACAAAAAGTAGATGCCAAAGTTGTAGGAATTACATAATAAAAGTTTTGTGCGATTTTTTTTTTCGAAATCGGATTCGTGGGGCAATACAGTGGATACAACAGTTTTTGAACGAAAAATCAAAAGAAAAACTAAGCGAAAGAGAATAAGTGTATATTCGAAAAAAATAAAATTTGTCATTTGGTTTACGAAATTCTTGACCGTATCGATTTCCTCAGTTCTTCTTCACTAGGCGAACTAAATGACTCTATCTTCCTCTTTATTATGTGAAGCTACACATTAAGCTGAGCAACCTATCCTGATGGAACAAAATAAATCATTTTTGTAATCGCCATGTAAATGCACACACTTTCTGCTTTGTAAGCTACTTATTTACATTTTCCAAAGCCTTGTCTATCTTCCAAGAACTTACTTATTCCAATCCTGACGAGCTTAGAAAGAATGGAAGATTCGCGAACCAGAAATACTGTCAATAGTTTTTGACAGTATACAGGATGTAACATCTGCTGCAGATATAATGGAGGATAGAGATGTCAAACTTCGGCCATTTTTGAGCCTTAAGAGTGCAGGCATTTGCATTTCACACAGACATTTTCTGACACGGTTCCCGGCACCTCCACGCATCGCGACACCGTATGAAACGCTTTCAAATGAAAGAGGATAGAAGCTGGAAATCTCTATCCTCCATCATTTATGGTTGATAGTCTAAAAGGCAAACTAATAAGTCGTCGACTATGTTGTCACTTGTCAAATTCACAAGTCACACCCAATTAAAATCAAAACTCCGGTATGGCAATGGAGATAAAACAAGTCCCATATGCCTTAACTAACAAAGATTAAATAAACTTAAACGTTACAAGGATAACTTTACACTTGCTACTTCTAATTGTATGCTTCACAAGCCACTACTTCCCAGTTAGAATCAGAACAGTGGTTGTAGAGCCTTAAAAGTGGAATCTCAGATTTTGCGCCATCAAGCAAATGAATGCTCCCCAGCTGTCACTACTTCCCAGTTAGAATCAGAACAGTGGTTGTAGAGCCTTTAAAGTGGAATCTCAGATTTTGTGCCATCAAGTAAATGAATGCTCCCTAGCTGCGCATGTGCACAAGTGCTACACGCTGTCACCACAAAATGACAAAACGTAATTAGCCGGAGCCGGAAGGGGAGTGGATATGAACATCTGTAGCTAACTAACTGCTTGTGCATAGAGGAACTTCGAGTTTTCACGCTCTACTTTAAAGCCCAACCCAAGCAAGAGGGCGTAGGTAGTAAAGAGCCACAATAAAAACTGCAACATATCAAAAAAATCAGTCTACTTCCACTAGTCCAGTTGCAAATTAAGCTCACTTTTTCTTAAAATATGAAACGCAGTCGATCGCTACACTAATGCTACGCTCCCACCGAACCAAAACCGCGAGGTTTAGATGAAGTTTTACTGAAACCGTTGCCACCGATCACACAGGCTCTCAATTTCCAATCATTCGCTCTCAACACATAATAATGTCAATCGCTCTAAAATGTTTAATGGCCGCCAGAACAGCTGTCTCTTGACAGGAATATAGAAAATAGATAAGAGTTCAAATGAGAGAAAGATGAGAAGATGAAGAGAATATTAACACCAAAATTACCATAATAGGCACTGTAGGCTCGTTCGGTTTGACAACCTCTCATGGACGGAGGAATTCAAGGGGACAGCAACTAGATTTGCCAGAAACTGCGAGGTTTCCGTGCCCAAAAATGTTTGCCGGAACCTGGTAGGTCCGGAGACAATTGATGAAACCTCGCGCTTTCGTTCGGTGGGACGAAGCATAAGGGTCCATTAGGGATCTCGGACCGAAGAATTTTCATTTAAACCCATCTGCACGTCAAGAATTCCCGACTCTCATTCATCATCTGCACCTGAGTCTTGGTCTCTTTTGCATGATAGAGGGGATAGACTTGCGTATGGTGATTAAACCGCTGGACTGAGTGGCTTCTTACGAGTTTGAGAAGTTTGGAATATCGTTGGGAAAGTGTACAGTGCTGAAAGGTAACACTTATTGAATTTGACATTAAAACTTGAAAAATGTATTTAACTTCAAAGTCATTGTCTTATCGAACAGCCCTCGTATTTCGTGGCCACAAAAGCAACATCATCAGTCTCCAAAATCCTGGAGTGTTGTGTGAGTCGATGGCAGCCTTCTCATTCTCAATCTGATCAGAATTTCTGATCGACTCCGCTCGACGACTACAATACTTAAGGCATCTTTAAGTCGTCGACGGAACCAGAGAACTGATATCCGGCTTCGCTGCTGATTGCCCCCTTATCAACCGACGGGCTTGAGGGACTTCTTGCCAGTTAGTAACGAATTTCTCTGATTGGCTCTTTAGTCTGAGGAAACCTGATAAAAACACTGTTAAAAGAGCAGGAGTGGATACACTCATACCTCGGTTTAGGGGAAAGAAAATGTTGGTACAAAGCCTAACCGCGCAAAGCGAAGTAAGGACATGGATTACGGATCTTTAACAGAAAAGCGCAATGGTTCTTTGAAGGAAAAACAGTATTTCGCTCAAAGCGAAGTCACACAAATCCAATCTGGGTAGGAATATGAAACTCGGGCAAAATGAAAACGCGAGGTATGAGTGTACTTGGATTCAATGATGAGCTCGAACCACGACGCGAAATAAGCATTGTCCTTCTCGCGTTAAATATCTAAGAAGGACATCTTGCTTCTTCAATAAAGTGTGTGAGAAGCCTAATTTGTATCCTTCAAGTCGGTTGCGTTTATTCAAGGGAAAGATGACGAAGTACCTAGTAGGGGTTGCAAAAAAGTATTCTAAGTCAGATCTCCTCATGTGCATTTCACATTCCCCTCCGCTGTTTGTGTGTTCATTTCATACAGTAATTGGTAATATTCAAGTCTAATTTTGAAACGCTTTTTGGAGTAGTCCTCGCTTCAAATCGACGATGCCGGGTATGCAAAAATTCGTGAAAATTCCGATGTCCTGAAAGGCAGTCCAACTTATCGGAATCGGTTAATACACACACGAAAACATCAACAAAGGTCAATAGTTTGTCATTTTTTCATAGTTTGGTCTATTGGGCCATTATGGCATTCAGAGGTTGAACTGACCAAAGGCTTCAAATCGAAGATGCCAGGTAGTTCGAGTAGTTCTTGCTACCAGCACGGGTTATGCTCTCCTCCAAAGCGGCAGGAGAGCATAACCTCTCTTGGCTTGTAGGCATTCGTGACCTGCACTCAACCAGAAATGCACTCCATCAGTGAAGACAATTTTTCGATAATGGCTGCGATCTTCCTCCGGCTTTTCTAAAGCTTGCAATTAGGCCAAGTGGCAAGTGGTTCGGTATAAGTCTTCCTAACTGAGCATGCTTGACTTTGACAAATGTCAGGACTCAAGCGGTGAGCTCTTAGAAATATTACGCAGAAAATGCCCCCCATTATATAATTTGCTGTGTTCTCATTTCTTCAGCAACCGAGATGACATCGAATCTCGGTAACCAAGAAGATAAACCGATTTAAACAAGAACAGTATTATCCTCGTTTACATCTTCTCGCCGCACAATTTTCTCCAGGTCCACACAGTTAAAGCGGTTTAAACAAGAATAGTTTTATCCGCGTTCACATCTTCCCGCCGCACAATTTTCTCCAGGTCCAGACCAGACCAGACAGACAGTATGTCGCCTTACGGAAATTCGGAATCCCTAGAACGTGACATTTTTCTTTCACGTGGTGCGGACCAACCCCATAATTATAAAACTCGGACAAACGAAAGGCCCCGAAAGGACCCATTGAACCCGTTGTTTCATGAGAGGAAGAGTAAATGCAAAAGTGGAATACACCACGACGGATGAACTCGCGCTACTTTCAACATTTTGTGCGTTGACAGTTGCCATTACTTCAAATGTCAGTTGACTTCTGAATTTTATGAGCGATTCTTGTTGATAAGAACATTTCTTGTGCGAGCTGCACGCACGCGACGGGGCCTAAAGTAAACCATAGAGGCCAAAATGCAACCATAATCGATTCAAAACTTGAAACAGATGAGTTAATAATAATAATGCGGGTGACACTACAGTCCGAAGTGGACTTGGGCCAAGCTTCGATGGCAACTACTCTTGTCCTGGGTGCTAATGTTCACGTGTTGAAGTATGCCCATCAGAACGACCGATTTCGAGAAGACCCCTCCAGATGGAAGATACTCCCTGAGTGCTAGTGATTCAAAAGAGGTGGAGCCGTGAGATTTGGAAGTTGCTCGTCTAAAGGATTTAACTTAGAAGCCTACTCACTACACCACGAGTTCTTACGGACTCTCAAACGGATCCTGCTTAGAGTAACTCAAAATTGGACAAGGTCTTGTGGTCATTTTTCTTGATTCTTCTGAATCACTCGTCCATTCTTTGCAAAGGAAGAATATGAAACATATTAAATCATGCTGAGAGATTGATCGCAAACCATTCCCCCATTTGATTCTATGACATTCGCCTGTTTGCTTAGTTCTGTTCGCAAACTCTATTCAAATTTAATCACTTAACTATGTTATTGTCCCCAATGGAAACAACCAAGCTTGCCAAGTGATTTTTGACTAAAAAATCAATCCACAAGTACACCTTTAAACTACAAATTAAATTTCAATAATTTGGTATTTAAAAAAAAAGAAAGAACCGAAAAATCAAGCTACGTTTCAAACACCAACAAGAAAAAATAACGAAAAAACTTAAAAAATATAACTAAACCAAATAATTGTAATAAAGAATGTTAATGTAACTAAACAATTTATAATCAAATTTTAAAAGTTATTATTGTCAAACATTGCCTATAAGAAATTTATATAAAATAAATATATATACATATATATATATTGAAAATATTGTATAGTAAATCATCTATTTCTAAAATAAATTAATTATACAAACAAAATGTAAATGTTACCACAATACACAAAAGAAAAATACCAAAAAAAGAAAAACGGAATTACACATTCCATTAGCATTACAAATTGAAAAAAAAGGAAAAAAAAAAAAAAAAATACTCTGAATCAACATCAAACAAAGTTTAATTATGCTTTTCAAAATAAACACAAAAGAAATAAATTATGTTCAAGTCGATATGTAACGTACTGCCTATGAAAACATTAAACCGAAACTCACCTAACTCAGAAAGGCTTCAGTTTTGTTAATCGATTGCAAAATTAAAATGCCAATCTTTACGACGCGTCGGATTTGTTATTTTCTTAATATTTTCAATGCCTTCGATTCACAGTATGGACTCTTTTTTAAGAGCCGAACTCAACAATCACTGTCAAAGCAACAATTCTCGAAAAACCCAAGAGAATAATCAAAATGAGCATTTATTAAAGAATAGAAAAACAAAATGATATATAAAACAAGAATAAATATTTTGTTGATAATAATAAATACCTAATTGTTCTTCCATTTTAATTCAGGTTAACATTATTTAGTCCCGAATTTTATAGAAATACATCCCGTGCAAGTAAGCACTTGCGCTTCCATCGTTTGTTGTTCTTTTTTTTCCACGTAATTTATTTTTATGGTTAATTCACGATGAAGAAATTTGAGACCTTGTAAATTCATATAATGTATAATTAATTATTGAAAATTTAATTAACACATCGAAGAGTACGAATTTATAATCCAAACAAAGAATTAAAGACAAAAAGAAAAACAAAACAAAAATAATTCAAAACGAAACAAAGCAAATGATTATTATATACAGACACACACATTACAATCAAAATGAAATATGAAATGATTATAATTACTATTAATGATAATAACAATAAAATGAAAACAACCTCAAAAAATTATTAAAAAAATAAACTCGCTTTCGTGTGCCTTATTTATTATAAAACAGATTTCAGCATAAAACCGAAGATGGGGATTTTTTAAGGTTTTTAACCAGACAGCAACCTTCCAACAGGCGCCTCTGTGATGGGGGGCCTACATCATCGGCTCTGACTACATCAGTCCCGAGATTCTTTCACCTCATCCCAGCAAAGACGGGACTGTGACAAAGGAAGTGCTCTGCAATCACCGCTATCACGAATTGCATCGTAGTCGAAAATGTGCTACGAACTCCGAAAAATACGAGTATATCACAGAATTCATTCGCAGCAGATTCGTAGTGAAAAAACTTTCGTAAAAACTGCTACCACTGAATTCGAGTGAATCGGAAATTTGTTATCTTTTTCTACGACAAGTAATATACGTCGGAATTGCGAAGAAAGCGATTGTGCTTTGAATGAAAAGGTATGTATTAACATATACAGTCGACTCCACTTAAACGAAACGTTCGTTTATAAAGGGTGGTTAAATAAAAGGGCCGATGTTGATTTTGAATAAAACACAAATTATTTAGCATATCATTGTCATTTCTTCTAATTATGATAATATTGGTATGGTTCAATTATGTGGCCGCCGCGACCTCGGAGGACCTCCATCAGATGGTTCAAATTTTCGAAGCATAATTGGGGTTCTATGCCGTTAATGTGCCGAATTACCTCATCCTTTAGCTCTTGAATTGTTGCTGGCTTATCGACGTACACCTTTTCTTTCAAATAACCGCAAAGAAAAAAATCCAACGGAGTCAAGTCACATGATCTTGGCGGCCAATTGACATCGCCACCACGTGAGATAACACGGCCATTGAATATGTCGTGCAAAAGAGCTATTGTTTCGTTAGCTGTGTGGCAAGTGGCACCGTCCTGTTGAAACCACATATCGTCCACATTCATACCTTCCAATTCGGGCCATAAATAGTTCATTCAAATCGTTATCATTTCACGATAGCGAACACCATTAACAGCAACTGCCTGACCGGCCTCATTTTGGAAAAAATACGGCCCGATGATGCCGCCAGCCCATAAACGACAATCACTCTTGGATTATCATTCGCCCAAATGCGGCAATTCTGCTTATTGACGAATCCACTGAGATGAAAATGTGCCTCACCACTGAAGATGATCATCCACTGTTGCCATTTCTTGCCACCATTCTGACCATTGACGACTCTTGAAATGGTCAAGAGGCTTTAGTTCTTGAGTCAATTGCAGCTTGTAAGCGTGTAAATGCAAGTCTTTATGCATAATGTTCATCAACGACGAGCTTGAGAGGTGCAATTGTTGGGCACGACGACGAGTTGAGGTGGACGGCTCTTCAGCCACACTATCGCGAACTGGTGTTTTCACATCTCCTACAGACCCGGTTTGCTCAAATTTTTGCACGATATTTCCGATTGCACGCACATTTGGAAACGATTGAATTGACGATTAAATTGACGGAAAAAATCACGAAGTGCACCATATGCAAATTAAATTCTTTCGCTCGACATTGATTTAAAAAAAAAACTTTATTGCAAACAAACTTAATATTAAATTATAACATGTGTAACTAAAACTAAAAACGACTTGTTCGTTGTACTGCTGCGGATCGGGTGAGCTGCTGTGCCGATTGACCGGGGTGGTTATATGTTCTTCTATTGTTAATTATGTGTGTGTGGTTAGATTTGTGTTTTGGTGCTCTCTTCTTGAGACGATGCACAAGTATCGCGTTACTTTACGATACTCCAGTTTCTTGTGATGAAATTATATTTTACTGCCTCCAGATGTTGCGGTTGTTTCCCGAATTCGATTAAAGTCACGTACTCTTTTTAAATGGTCATCCCGAGCAAGTGGAGTGAGGATTCGGTGTGATAACTTGCATTTCGATTTGAACGCCCATTTTCACAATAAGCCTGAATAACTTTAACGCGTTGCTCGATTGTGTATCTTTCCATGGTTCAAATTGAGTTAGTCTGAAATTGAGAATGTCAAATGAAATGCAGAACAAAACTTGACGTTTAGGCGTGGTTCACCACCCTTTATGTAACAAAAAAATTATCACGGTGCAACGATATTGCTTGCATCGGAACATCGTTTCATCAGGCCACCTTCTAAAGAAGCTATGGTGCGGAGGAAAGTAAGTATACGATTATCTGATTACTTTTAAATATTATTTAATATCCCAGATTTGGTTGGATTCGAAATCTTACATAAATAGAAAACTGGTTGAAAACAGAAAAGACGCAACCGTCTCAGAAATTCAAGAGAGTGTGCTCGAACCTCTAGGCTCGTCTGACCACTGTGTCGTATCAGCTAATTTCTCATTATCGCCAGAAACAGTTAGAGAACGAATTCCTAAAAGAACAGTATACGAGAAAGCCGATTGGAGCGGTCTATACAACTTCTTTGAGAATTTTAACTGGTCACTATGCTTCCTCGATAGTGACGTGGATGCCGTTGCTGATATGATCACAAACAATCTTCTGCTGGGCATGATATCCTTCATTCCTAATAGGGTGAAAAGTATCAAGCCCAATCGAGCTGTAAAGAGGCTATCAGGTTGAGAGAGTTGAATTTCCGGATATACAAAGCAAACCCTACTGAGGAAACCCGGAATAAGTTTAAACGGGCCAGAAATGACTGCAATGCAATTATAAGTCGAGTGAAATTCTCGTATGAGCAAAAGTTGAGTTGCTACAATGTCCCAAGGGTAGCAAAAACGTTTGGTCATTTGTAAAAAACGTAAAGAATTTCGCCTCGTCTTCAATTTCCACGCTCATTTACAATGGCATCCCAGCTGTCAGCTCTTTAGACAAAGCGAATCTGCTTACGGCTCATTTTGCAGCCAGCTCAACACTGCCAGATTCCAAAATGTCGCCACCTGTACTTGAGAGCGTTGACTTCACCATTGGACAAATCCACTTCCGCACTCGTACAGTTGCAAGAGTACTTAAAGATCTCTACGTGCACAAATCCACTGGCCCGGATGGTATTTCCCCTATTCTTCTGAAGAGGTGTTCTTCTGCGCTGGCAAAACCACTGCGTGAGCTTTTTCATCTATCCTACTCTTTAGATCTTTTTCCGAGCAGATCGAAAACAGCATTTGTCCAGCCCGTCCCTAAAAAGGGCGAATCTTCGTCACCCACCTCGTACCGACCCATAGCACTTACGACCCTTCTTTCTAAGGTCATGGAAACGCTGATAAATCGTCAGCTTATGAAATATCTTGACACGCGAAAGCTTCTTAATGACCGGCAGCACGGTTTCCACAGCAACAGGTCCACTGGTGATCTGATTATCTCACCGAAAAGTGGAACCAATCTTTGCACAATGCAGGCGAAAGCAAGATCGTTGCGCTTGATATTTCTAAGGCATTTGACAGAGTTTGGCATCAAGCTCTCTTGACGAAAATGCGTAGCTATGGTGTTGATGAATCGCTTATTTGAAAGGATTAGAAATTACCTTTCGAACCGTTCAATTCAAGTTGTTGTGGATGGGTTCAAGTCTGATATCCATAAAAAAAAAAAAAAATGCTGGTGTCCCCCAAGGTTCTGTTCTGTCTCCGACACTCTTTCTCATTTTTATAAATGATCTCTTGTCCGCTACTTCTAATCCAATCCATTCCTTCGCTGATGACAGCATCCTCAGCTTTTCATATCCGTTCCAAGACTTAAGACCCGCCCTTCGGCAGTAGAATTGGAACGGCAGCGTATGTTAAGCACATTGAATTCCGATCTTGACAGTATAATTAACTGGGGAAAGAATAACCGTGTGTGCTCTCACTCAAGTGAACCCTTGTTAATCAGCCACTATCCATGAATGGCACCTGTGTGGATGAAACCGGAAAGCTTTCCATCCTTGGTATGTGTATCAACACAACACTAGTTGGAACGATCACATATTTGAGGTCGCCAAAAATGCTGCGAAATGTTTAGGTTTCCTCAATCGATGCGAGAAATAGTTCACAGCCACTAAATTGGCTTTAATTTATAAGGCGTATATACGCTCCCACAAGAAAGGAGACCCTTTTGACTGCGCCAACTATCGAGCCATCAGTCTCCTTAACATATCGTACAAGATCCTCTCTGCCGTCTTGTGTGAACGCCTGAAACCATTCGTCAATAATCTGATAGGTCCTTATCAGTGCGGTTTCAGGCCGGGAAAGTCCACCATTGACCAAATTTTCACACTGCGGCAGATCCTGGAAAAAACCCACGAGATGCAGATCGACACCCACCACCTATTCGTCGATTTCAAGGCCGCATATGACAGCGTGCATAGAGACGAGCTATACAATGCCATGTTTATTTTTGACATTCCAGCCAAACTCGTCAGATTGTGCAGGATGACGATGGAGAACTCTCGCTGCTCCATCAAGGTCGGTAACGAACTCACCGAGACCTTCAATGTCAAAAAAGGTTTTAGACAAGCCGACACGCTGTCATGTGATTTCTTCAACATCATACTTGAGAAGATCGTGCGAAATTCAAATGTCAACACCAGAGGCACGATCTTCCAAAAGTCCGTTCAACTGCTTGCCTACGCGGACGACATTGACGTGATTGGACGAACACACCAAGCTGTCAATGAGGCTTTTGCTAGCATTGAAGCGGAAGCGGCTAAAATGGGTTTGGCAGTTAACCAGGGCAAAACAAAGTACATGCTGTCATCACGAAAGGACGCACAACATCGACGCCTCGGACAGAGCGTCATAATGGGCAGCAGAAACTTTGAGGTAGTCAAGGACTTCGTCTACCTTTGCTCTGCAGTAAACAGGGACAATAACACCAGTACCGAGATCAAGCGCAGAATTACTCTTGCCAATCGGTGTTTCTTTGGGCTCAAGAGGCAATTGAGTAACAGAGCCATCTCTCGAAACACCAAGTTGACATTATATAACACCCTAATCATCCCCGTCCTGCTCTATGGCGCAGAGACATGGACGCTATTGAAAGCGGATGAAGAAGCTCTTGGTTTTTTTGAGAGAAAAGTTCTGCGTGCGATCTTTGGTCCTGTTTGCATTGATGGCGTCTGGAGAAGGAGATTCAACCACGAACTGTACGGGCTGTACAGCGGCATGCACCTAGTTAAGCGTCTTCGGATCCAACGCTTAAGATGGCTAGGTCACGTAGAGCGGATTGACACCACAGCTCCGGCCCGAAGAGTCTTCGATTCCGAGCCTTTGGGACAACGCATAAGAGGTCGTCCTAGAACAAGATGGCGCACACAAGTGGAGAAGGACCTCAACCAACTTGGTGTGCACAACTGGAGGCAGCTGGGGAAAGATCGTGCTGGCTGGAGAGGCTTGTTGGTTGAGGCCCAGGTCCACCCCGGACTGTAGCGCCAAACAAAGAAGAAGAAGTATATACGCCCCAAGCTTGAGTACAACGCTCATATCTGGTCTGGTGCCCCCAAGACCAACCTGCACCTACTAGATAGAATCCAAAAGCGAGCGATAAAACTTATAGGAGACAACAATATTGCAGAGTCATTAGACACGCTCGAACATCGACGTGCCGTCGATTTTTGTCCGTATTTTTTCGCTATTTTAACAAACGATGCTCAGGTGAACTTACCAACTGCATTCCTCTTCTCCATGAATTCACCCGCAATATCTGTCCCGCCAGGAATGCTCATCAGCTTACCTTTAAGCCTACTTTCGGACGCACAGTTAAATTTAGAGACCCGTTCATCGGCCGCACGACACGAATATGGAATGCTCTTCCCAGCCTAATATTTCCCCCAGAATACAATCCGCAGATATTTAAAACCAATGCGCACAGGTTCCTCCTCTCCCTTTCTCCCTCTACACCTTCGGCCCGTGCTGTGTTTTGAACCCGGGCACTTAAGGGTCCTTAACAATCCCTTGAGCGCGCGCAAATTATAAAAAAAAAAACAAAAAAAAACTCTTCACTTCAGACATCCAATTCAGGAATAAAATGCACACGATCTGAGAAGCCTGCTGAGCTTCACTTCAACTGAACAACAGCCAGAAAGTGTTGCTCATGAGCCCGAAGGCATTGCAAGCGCTCTAGACGTGTCTATGTCATTCGACCACGGACTTTCGGATTTCGCTTGAGCAGCAATAGTTCCGAAGCTAATTGTTTACATTTACTCCAGTGTACCTTCGTGAAAAACTCAATTTCAACTCAATTTCAAATTCAAAACTCAATTCAACACGTACTCTTATCTAATCATATAATATTTCATCGCGCGTGCGTCAAGTCGCACAGTCATCTGCAGTATTTTCAGTCAAGTTATAACAAGAATACCGCGGATCTCGTCCGTACGTCAGGCAGAATGCGTCTTGGTCTGTCTGCATCCTAAAGAGTCATACCACCTCCGGTTGTGTTCTTGAGAGGCTTGATGGAAGCCCTAACCAAGGATGCAGATAGCCCCAGCACCCTGTGGTGACTCGGGACTCGGGACTCGGGACTCGGACTAGCACTCCAGACAAGCCTTCGTGAATTTTGACGGCCGATTAAATTCAGAGAGGACTTGCATTCCTGAAAGGTTGATCAAGGCCTTAAGTACATCTTGGCTGTCACTGCAGACACAGATACTTTGCCCCTTTCACTTGTTCTTCACAATTTAGTTCGTTGTCAGAAGGATCGCAGAGGTTTCCGCTTGGAAAACCGACGGAAATTTTCCCAGTGCAGTCTAATGTTGTCGCTTTCCACGAAGGCTCTGGAGCCGGACCCTTCCCCGGTTTTGGAGACATACATAAGTAGGGAAAATCGCCTTCGTATGTACGCCACAGCTGAAGTCAGCGCTACCAGGTTTAGCAGTTTCCTGCAATTTCAGCAGGATTTTATCATAAAAATCATATGCAGCAGATTTTTTAGCATTTTTCATAATTTCTGCATTTTGAAGCATTTTATAAAATATTTTCAAAATTGTTAATGCATCATTTTTTGTTTGTGATTTTTCGTGGCTAAAATTAAGAACGTTAATCCAAATTAGATGCTAATGGTGGTCATACCAAATATTACCAAATTAAAAAAAATATCTATCTGTAATTTTCAAGTCCGTTTTTGAGCTTTTTAAACATTTTTTTTTTACTGTGTACGCTCAATTTTGTGTGATTAAATGTAGTTTTTTGTTTGTTTTTTCTTCTATTATTACTATGAAATAAGATAATAATCTAAACTGCATTTAAATTTTTATTTTTAAAACAGTCCTTCCATGGGTGTACGCTCAATTTTGTGAGGTACTGTACTCATTCGAAACGCATTGAAGCCTAGATAATGTATGAAACAAAGGTTATAGAGAGATATCCCTCCATTATCTCTGATATGAAACTACACTTCAGGGGAAAAAATTGACAACACAGACAATCATAATTCGGTTCCCTTCGGCTTCCCCCAACTACGTGCCACAAATTGCAATAAGACAAAGCTAAGTTTTCAATTCAGAAAATTGTACCTACTTCTTGTTTGAATGATTTTCACAATGACACGATAGTATTTTACTATCGATAGACTATCGATGTCTAAGCAACGCTACCATCAGAGACGCTGTCAGATGAATCTGAGGGGCAAGAAACGTAGAAGTGGCCCATCTCTTCCTCCATCATCTCTCGCGGCATCTGGAGCTGCTACACCAATTCCGGTCGACGGCATCTGCATCTGCTGTTTTGTCTCAATTTACTGTGCCTTGTTTCATTTTCGCGTTCCATCACTAAGGCACAAATACACAAATTAAATCTGCACGAAGAATGTCTTCTTATCATTTATTCAACGAGAAAACGTAAACACAAGCAATGTCTTGAAAAATATATATAAAATCAAATCGTAAAGGAGTACAATAACTGAACGTCGCGTCGTACTCCTTCAAATGAAAATGCTTCACTGAACGTTGGATTGGGTAAAATAAAATAAACGCGAACAAACAGTGCGCGTTTGCATTGCAACAAACGACGAATAAATGCTCGCCTTATCAAGCTAACTTTGAAATCGCCGGCAGTGGACTCATGTCGGGGTATTTACTTCTTGATGTGGGCGCAAGGTACCGCCAGAACATTGAGCTTCCGCGTTTCAGTTCACCGCGGGCCTGTAGATCATTCCAACAATCCATCCAGCCGTTGTATTCGGGCATCACTGGTGGACGACCAGCCACGATCCTACAAAGAGAAATCCAAAAAACGCATAAAACATGCGCAAAAGATCCGAGATATAAAAGCCTGTACCTTGATCCTGTCACAATCATACATGTGGATACAACTTGAAGAGGGTAGAGGATGCTAGAGAAAGCAAACTGAAAAGGAAGCACGTTTAATATCGGCAGAAGTGGATACGTTATGATGGTAACAAACCTGGGTGCCTCCAGCGAAGTAGTTTCTAGCAACCTTATCCTTAATCAAGTACTTACTGACTACGAACACTGTTGAGCTCGTTAGAACAAGGCACGCTACATCACACAACAACTTGGGCATGAGTCCAGAGAAGAACCCAGAAACACCCTCGGTCCGGAAGATTTCTGCTACCGAGTCGAGAATAGATTTATACAATGACTCCTTGCCGACGAATTGTGCCATCATTCGAACGGAAATCACGTGGAATGGATGTGACACAATCAGGCCACTGACGCTCAGAACAATATCGCGTTTCAGACTTGTTTTGAATTGTTGATATCTGTAAGAGGTGAGGAGAATGGAGTAATTGCGCTGCGCTGTCTTCGAACTCACAATTCTTCGTCGGTAAGTTTGTCCTCGACTTGTGCTCCACCGGGCGTATCGTCAACTTCAGCCGATAAACCCAATTTGTCAGCAATTTTTTCACTACAAATCATTCCAACCACAGATCCCACCAGCTTAGGGGCCAATCCACGATACATTCCGAAAAATCCATCCATTCGTCTTATGTAACCAGCTAGTTGTAAGAGTAATAAATGAGTTCATTGCATTAGTAATAATCCATCAGCACATTGAACAGGTGGAGGAGACAAACCATATTGGAAAATGTTTGGCAAAAACAAGACGCGTTTCCCTAGAAGTGATTGTCCTACCACGGGGGCGATTGGCTCATAACCCAACTGAAAAAGATAACAATTCAATTATGTTGATAGCGACTGCTGGGTTGGTGTATTTTTTTCGGTACGCACTTGTATAAGAACTTTGGAATACTCAAATGGATGCAGGGCCGCACTGACACCCAATCGCATACCAAAACGAATCCATTCGTTCACCTCCTTCTCATGTTCACCGACTGCGCCTTGGAGATCCATTTTGATGTGTGTGTCTTTTTGATTTGTTTTCTACGCAGACTAGTATGTTGATAAATGCAATTTCTCCGCTATTCCTGAGTATTTTTTCGTTTGACAAATTTTGCAACCGGCCGGGTTCAGAAGTGAAAAAAAGTTTTTCTCTGCTCATCATTTTGACATTTCTAATGTCAAGGTAAGTTCATTTTCGAACAGTTTTGAGTTCAGGCGTGAGGCGAGCGACTGTTATAACAGTTTTGTTATATGAATGTCAAATTGATTTTTACGATAATCTAATTTATTTTTACAATATTCGATGATTTTCTGATGTGAATGTTTGCAATGAAAATATATTCAAGTTTTAATAATTCCAAGGTTAACCGAGTTGTCTTTCAGTCACACCGAGAATAGAAGCAGCTCCTCCGTTACTGCATCCACTGATCGTTGATGGAACTGAATCCAAACACATGATTGGTGATGGAACTGAAATCGATCAGTCTTGTATTTTGTTCGGTTCCAAGATTGTGATTGTGTTCATCCCAAGTTCGAAATCGATAGCAAGAACCCGGCAGTTCATTTTCGAATGGAATGAACACACACAAGACCATGTGTCAGTTTACTTGTCAAGTCCGTCAATAAATTTAATCAAGGAAATTAATTTGCAGACATGAACAGATATTTATTAAATATCGCTTATATCGGTACGAGCTTTAGGTAGATTTATCAATAAAACTCATCTCGACACATATTTTCGAATCATTGTTCATGGTTGCCACTTGCAGAGGAGTTCAGAAAACAGTGATAAAGGCCCAGCCAAAGCCATTGGACACAACAACAATCCAGGGTAGCTTAGAGTTAGCTCTACAAGTGTTTCGTCCTGCGAACTACATTACAACACATCTCTCAAGCCGGTACACCGTCTTACCTTCAGTCAATCGCTTGTCCCAATAAAACGCTCTTCCTCTTCACAGGACAGATGCAGGAGTGCATGCACTGCACTCAACCATTCACGTTGATCTTGAGCGGAATTCTGGTTTGCCATACGATGAAGAATCATTGACATGGATTATAAATAAGGCATTGGATAAGCAAAATCTGCATATTCGCGTTTTAAGCACTTTACGGGTTCCTGAGACATTTCACTGTCGATACAACGCGAAAGGACGAACATATCTCTATCGATTTGCTGTTGCGAAGACCGCCCCACCCGGAGAGGTCTTCAAAAATCGTAGCTATCAAAGTTTCATTCCAATCGAGGAAATCAAGCGGTGTTTCTTCCTTCAGTAAGCAGTTGGTTTAGTTTGTGCTCTGATTCAGTGATTCACTTTGTGGTCATTTGCAGAGATTCTCGGTTCGACATAGAGGCGTTAAAAGAAGCGGCGAGATTATTCAAGGGACGTCATGACTTTCGAACGTTCATGAGCACAAGCAAACATGTCAATGTAAGCTAACTTTGTTTTGCATTCCCTGGAAATACGACAATTTCTTCATTGTTGCGTTAGGAAAAGGGACCAATGTTTACTATAAGGAGCATATCAGACATAAAAATCTATCAGGGCAAGTCGTTAGCAATTCACTCAGACGCGGAGAAGGCCGAAGCATTATACAATTATTGGAACGTTGAGATCACTGGAAAATCATTTCTTTACAAACAGGTACGACTAGACTAGGCTTCAAACGTCCGAGAGTACATACATCTAGTAGAAACTTTTCGTCTTGTCCAATTTGCCATTTTGAGGCTCGATCATATTTGTCTTTCCAGGTTCGCCGAATTGTTGCAACTCTGATCACAGCTGGCTACAACAGAGTCTCTTTGAAAGAGATCTATGAAATGCTTACAATTCCATCCAAAGAAAGTTGGAATCCACGAATTACAATAGCACCACCATTTGGTCTGTATCTCTCCAAAGTGCATTACGACGAAGCCGATTTTCAATTCAGCGAAGCTGAAGCAGAGCCTAGGGCGACCCTCAACAATGAGTCTTCTGCAGCAACTGCAAGCGAAGAAAAACAAGCTCAAGCCAACTAACACAACAGTAACCACATCAGCCGGCACTAAATTCATCCAGACCTCAAATGGCGAACTACAACCAATCGCTGAGAGGTCATTTGGCTTTGTTGTTGACACAAAACCTGATCTTATTCCTGCGTGCATTCTTGACGATTTCCTGTATTTGGGATCTCAGGATGCTGTCAATTTTGAAAATATAAACAAATATAAAATTACATATGTCTTGAGTATTGGAGTGCCACAGCCTCCGATTGAAGGAAACCTCCCGCGTGTGTTGAGCGGGAAATACCTGGAGTGTTTGGATTTGCCGGAGTTCGACTTAATGCAGGCGGTTCTGCCGGCTGCTTGTGAGTGCATTGATGCCCAGAAGGGTGTCGGACGGGTTTTAGTCCATTGCAATGCTGGTGTTTCGCGTTCTGCTTCTGTTGTGATTGGTTATTTGATGACGAAGTGTGGGCTCTCGTTTCAAGCGGCCTTCGACTTGGTAAAATCGAAGAGGCAGTGCACTCAACCAAATGTTGGATTCATAAAACAGTTAAAGACCTTACAGGTGTAATTGATATCAAACGGAGAATGTTTGTTTTTGTACACGTCCCACAGCGCTTTTATAAACTAACAAGTTATGCAGGTCTACTAACTCAAAACTTGGCGAAATAAATCGAAACTAATCATTTTTGTGTTAAAATAAATGTGTACACATGTTCCCTTTTTTCTCAGAGGACCAGTACGGCAACTGGGCTATGCCTCTGCAATCAGCGCTGTACTTTTCCATTCGTCCTTAGTGCGGCACTATTTCTGTGGTCGACTCTTGCTACCATGTCCTTACAGGAAAAGTTATGGTCTAGTGGCTGACAGCATAGAGCAGTCTCAAATCACGAGAATTAAAACCAATTAGTACTTTCTACAAGGCGGTTTAACTGGCTTAAGCTGATGTTGAGCAGATCGCTCAAAGTAGAACGATCTTTGAGGTTATATACAACGACATACATGGCTGACGTTGTGTATCGCTCTACCTGGCCACTTTAGACATTGGTTAGTCGAACGTCTGATTAACTCGATGTCGCTGTACAACCCGTGGCTAAATCTGCGACTCCATTCATCATCAACGCGAATGGAACTTCTACATTTAGCGCAACGTGTTTTGTGACATCAGAAGAAAAAGTTCAGGGCATCTTGGTGGTACACTGAGGGTTCTAGATAAAATCCCCGGTTCGAGCAACTTTCATAACGCTTCATCTCTTTCGACCCACTGGCAATGATAAAAAATATTTCTGTCTAGAATAGGCTTCAAAACCCTCGTTCTTACTGCTTCTCGTGAGCTTTCCCCATGGGCAGGAACATGTCTAGAAAATGCTTCAAAGCCCTCATTCCTACAGCCTCTCTTGACAAACAGGCGGTATTCACTTGATGTTACATCCGGCGGTGGATGCATACGTCGACTGTGGGACGAAACAACACTGTGGGACGAACATACCACGAAAGTACGAAAAGATGAAGTTAGAGTTTCAACCAACGACGTCGGGTCATCTCAAGGACTTTCCAGACGCTAAAACTGTGCCTCAACAACGCATCGCAAAAAGCAAATTCTACAACTGTAGTGAAGAAGGTCATCTATCTAACAATTGTCCCAAGCCACGACGAGAAAGAGGTTCTTGTTTCCGCTCTGGGCAGGAGGGGCATATCGTGAAACAATGCCCACAACCATCATCTGTTTTGGTTCTCCATAACGACACTACATCGGAGAAACCAAATGCGTCATTCCTGGACAACTTTCATGGCACCTTCAAGTACAATTTTGTAAGCAGCATTCAGTTTCATCATCTATGCATGTAATGACGATGATTGACACCGGAAGCCCCATCAGCTTCATTCAAGAGAAGTACGTGCCGCCCTGTCTGATGACACCAGATGGATCTTCATCTCAACAATTTATGGGGATTAACAGCAGCCGACTTATTATACTCGGCAAAGTATTTTGTAGAAAAAAAATAACCTTCTAGTAGTGTGAATGAAAACGATGATGTACTGGAAGTTTTGAATATCGATACTAACAGCGATAGCGATTGTAAATATTCTTTACAAATGAATGAACATTTGAAATTCAATGAAACGGAAAAATTAAAAGAGCATATTCTCGGGAGTAAATTTCTCAACAAGTAAATTCTTATACCAAGACTGTGATCTTGAAATGAAGATAACGTTGACAGACGCGAATAAAGTTTTTAATTGCACTCCAAGGCGCTTACCGTATGTGCACAAATTAAAATTGCAGGCTCTATTAGACGACCTCATTCAAAACAAAATCATTCGCGAAAGTAATTCACCTGTTTTAGCGAGAAAAAAGAATGGCGAGATGTGTCTTTGTATAGATTACCGCGTATTGAATAAGTTGACAGTGAAGGATAATTTTCCGCTTCCCCTTATCGAAGACCACCTAGATAGACTCAGCGGTAAAAGATATTTGTCGCAGCTTGATTTAAAAAGTGGCTTCCGCCACGTTAAAATGTCACCTGAGTCTATAAAGTACACGTCCTTCGTGACCGCATAAGGTCAATTTGAATATTTGCGTATTCCGTTCGGGCTTAGAAACGCATCAGCTGTATTCCGGCGTTATATTTGCACCGTATTCAAACACTTAATCAATTCCGGAAAACTTTTGGTCTATATTGACGATCTACTGGTAGCGTCACTGACAATTGCCGAACATTTCGAGATCTTAAAAGAAGTGAAATTTAGAAAAATGCATGAAATCTTTATTTGTGTCGATAGCAGGGTCCATATAATTTAATGTTTGACCTTGACTGAGCCTCAAATGGTCCACCCGCTTAGTCCAATTTTGGCATACTCTTTCCAACGTGTCGGCCGGTATCTCACGAGTAAATGCTTCAATGTTGTCTTCCAATGCGTCAATTGAAGCGCGCTTGTCTGTATAGACATGAGCTTTAACATAGACCCACAAAAAATAGTCTAAAGGCGTTAAATCGCAATTGACCGGTCCCGAACGTGAAATAAAATGTTCACCGAACTCGCCTCTCAATAAGTCCATTGTGGCGCGTGCTGTGTGGCATGTGGCACCGTCTTGTTGAAACCACATGTCATGCAAGTCAAGCTCTTGCATTTTGGGCAAACAAAAGTTGGATATCATCTCGCGGTAGTGCTCACCATTCACAGTTACGTTACGATTCGCATCATCTTTGAAGAAGTACGGTCCAATGATGTCACCAGCCCAAAAACCGCACCAAACTGTGACTTTTTCTGGATGCATTGGTAGCTCTTGCAATGCTTCTGGCTGATATTCACTCCAAAATCGACAATTCTGCTTATTTACGTACCCATTGACCATAAAATGGAAGAAGCGTGCGATGAACTTCCTTAACAGAGCACGCATTTTGAACATAAAATTCAATAATTTGCAAGCGTTGTTCGTTTGTAAGACGATTCATGGTTAAATTATAGACCAAACTGAAGATGTTTGACAGTGAAACAAAACACGAAACGTGCGTCAGCTGTTCAAACCAGTGTTGCCAAAAAGATAATAGCTAAAAAATCACCCTTTACATGCATGATCCTCCTTGCTGGATGGCCAGCCTTTGGATTGGGTAATCCTTATGGCACTCTTCGCAGCATTCGTCTTCCTATAGCGGTCGAGTGGAAGAAGATCCAGTAGAACCTCTAAACTGGAGCGGTGGAGATTGCTTCCGTCACATCAAAGCATGCGCCTCTATGTTCAGCTTAAAGTTGGTGGCTTTCAAGCAAGCTTCCCAGAATATGCCTGAATATGCCTCGCTGTGCACTGAATATGCCTAGCTGTGCTGATGGTTTTGGTCCTTGGATCCCATTTATTGTCGAATATCCTACTGCTCAGGTAAGGGGCAGGCCGCTTTCTTCACTCTTTCGTTGATGTTTAATTTCCAGTTGAGTGTCCTGTCTAAGATTACAGCAAGGTAATTAGCGCTTTCTTTCAGAGTGACCTTCCTCAATAGCAGCAAGATCGGAAGGCGGATTGTAGACGCAGTTCATTCTTCTTTGGCACAATGTCAACCCTTTGTGATGCAAAATTCTATAATATTCCATTCTGTTAGTTAATTTTAATTCTGTTAGTTTAAGCGACTAACGCTGGAAACAGATGTGCATTACTCATGCAGCGAAATTAGAATACACAAGATGATATGTACTCGAAGCTGAGCACACGTAAATTCTGCATGCAAAGCAGCGCTGCAGTCAGTCTCTATTTCTAATTTTGCTGCGCAGAAAACATACTACCACAACACAAAAAAAAATATATATTTGAATTTTGCCATCATTCGTTGGGCATTTGTTTATTATTCCTCCTAAGCAACCAATGCAGGATATTATTGGGTTTATAGCATAATTCGTGCGGCTTGCTAAGAGATGGCGTAACTTGTATTATTCCATTGGAACATGCGTTGGAAAGCTTCTGTCATTGTACGTCATTTCAGTATAAGTCATTCATTTGAAGCGTAAACAACAATAATTTTTTTTTCACTCAACGAACTTTGTGCCTGAAAAAGTGTTTTTGAAGCGTAAACAACAATAATTTTTTTTCACTCAAATATGTCGAACTTTGTGCCTGAAAAAGTGTTTTTCCGGGGAGTTCTTCTTCATTACTTTAATATGAAGAAAACTGCTGCCGAAAGTCATCGTGTTTTGGTGGAAGTTTATGGTGAACATGTGCTAGCCGAGCGAACGTGCCTTGGAAGCCATCCAAATCACCGGCAAAGCCGAATATCCATGGCGCGAAGGTAATACTCTGTATTTGGTGGGATCAGAAGGGTGTTCTGTATTATGAGCTGCTAAAACCGGGTGAAACCATCAATGGACAACGCTACCGAACACAATTCGTCTGTTTGAAGAGAGCAGTAGCCTAAAAACGAACGAAATATGTGACCAGACACGAGGCAATAGTTTTTCCATCATGACAACGCTCGGCCCCACGTTGCTATTCCAGTTAAGAACTATTAAGAAAACAGTGGATGGGACGTTTCACCCCACCCGCCTTATAGCCCAGACCTTGCCCCTTCTGACTACCATTTGTTCCGGTCGATGCAGAACGCCCTCACTGAAATACGGTTCACATCAGAGCGGAATATCGAAAATTGGCTTGTTTCATCGTTCTGCGCGTGTGTTTCGTGTGCACATATGTATACAGTGCTGCCAGCAGAAATTCTGCACATCTGTTTCCAGCATAATTCATGTGTTAGAATAAGGGGTATTATCTCTTCCGAAAATACACATTATGTTGGAGTACCATACCTATTTCCTTTTCCGCCTTCGATCCGTCTGTAAAATGATGAAATATGAGAACCGTTCAATTCTACAGATTTTTATTCTTAGTGTGTTGTTTACTTTTGTGTAATTAATTACAGTACGAACTCGGTTAACGCAACCCTCGATTCGCGCAACTCCTCGATTTTCGCAACACTAAAGTCGTAGCACCTATTGACTCTATAAGTGCAACTTTTCAAAAAGGTTACCTCGATCAGTGCAAATTGTTCATCTGTTCTTTATTTGAATGTTCTCCTTTTGGTTGGTTACGTCTGTCGTTATTTAACAGTAATTTAGTTTCGTCTAGACAGAATTCTGGGTCTTGACAGAATTCTTTGTAAATATCTTTACACATCCAAGTGTGTTTCAACGCTAGCAACGGATGGATTGGAAATTTAAAAAACGACATGGTATTCGAATGTTAAAAATTTGTGGCGAAATGTTGTCTAATAAGTGTGGAGTTGTTGAATCGTTCGTAATGCAATTTCAACAAAAAAATAAAGGAATTTAAGTTAACCGCTGATCAAATCGACTATGCGGACAAATCTGAATTGTTCTACAGGATGTTGCCAAACAATACTCTTGTTACTTCTAAAAAATAAAAAGTAAGCAAGGAAAGTAAGCAAGGAAAGAGTAACATTCCTTGCGTACTCTCAAGAAATGTTGGAATATTTTAATGCCTACCAAGAGTAATCGCGCTGAAGAGGACGACCTTCCATTATCTACACTGTCTACAAATATCTTAAGAGAAAGAGATGAAATTGTTCCCAATATTTGCAACTCGATTGAAGATGTCACTGATTTTCTTCACGAACACGTTGAGTCCTCTGCAAATTGTGAGGATCCGGCAGAAATTGAAAGCACAAATGAAAGTGAAGGTGAAGCTGCTAAAACAGAAGTTGCCGTTCGATCCGTCAACAGATGTTTACAATGGGCCGAAGAGAACAACATTCCAATAGAAGACATTTTAACTCTACTAAAACAAAAGAGAGGGCAGTTTTGAAAAATATTAAATCGCAAAAAACTCAGTCTAAAATATCTAACTTCTTTGAAAAAAAAAACCAAAATATTTTACTCTATGTATCACATATGTGTATTCATTTTTGTATATGTTTCTAACCTTTTGTTTTCTTACTAAATAAAAATGTGTTCAACAATAACGATTTCCTTTTGTTTCAAAAATGTGTTTCGTATTTCATTGTCATTTTCTATATAGGAATACAGACATTTAACTACCATTTCTTATACAAAAAAGTGTGACCCAGTAAGTGCCACAACCTCGGTTAGTGCAACCGCCGTAATTTCTATTGGTTGCGTAAGCCGAGTTTATACTGTACATACCTTTTATGAATAAATAATAGGTGCTTTAGAGGATAATAAAATTTTATAATAAAAATTTTAAAATTTTAATTTTAATTTAATAAAAATGCACTTAATTAAACTTTCCCGTATGAAATTTCGTAGAATAATAAAACGACATTTCAAGCAAAAAAGAGAAATCAAAATCGTTTAGACATAATTGTAGCTTTCTGGAGCCTTTAAGTAATGGTTTTGACAGCCCAAGTTCTTCTGACATATCTAAGATGACCACACGTCCCGCTTTCAAGTATTGTGTGAATACTTCCTTTTTTGTCTGAACATTATTTGACTGATTCTACGACCACTTGTCAAATAATAAATGTTCTCTTTATTGCCTTTTCTCACCTACAACCTATCAGGCTAACGCACAGCCATAAACTCAAAATACGACAGAAAGAATTGAAGTGAACGAATGGAAAGCGCGTGTACCTTACGTGCGTCTAAAATCACACTTTAAGTGAAAAGTTCATAAAATACGGTTGTGGCTGCACAACTCAAATCAGTGAGTTCTTTGTATTCGATCTTTTGGGTTATAAATGGAAACAATTTCATTTTTTTTTTTGCAAGAGAACTTGTTAAAGAACCTCAATCGAATTCAATTGAGACCAGGTCGCTGTTGTAGACAAGTAGGTGAGGAATTTTCACAGATAAGGTCATTCACATCTGGATTGTGATTTTGGTTTGGTTCAATGGCTTTCGTGGTAAAATGTATGTTAGGTAATGGTCTAGACTGTATTTAAAATAGCCAGACAATTTCTTTAACTGAACCTGAACTGGAGTTGATGATTCTTCTTCTTCTTATCATGGTGCAACTGTTTAGACTGGACATGGACCTCAACCACCATCTGTAGCCAGCTGCTTCTAATGACGAGCTCCAACTTGGCTAAAGCCCTGAAGTTCCACTTGTGGTCACCATCGGTTCAGCGGGCGTCTTCTATTGTATTGTCGGAGACTCCTCAGACTGGAGTAGCGCCTAGTCATCTTAGGCGTTGAATAGAAAGACACTTGGCTTGACTTATGTTGCTGATTAACGCAGAAGTTTTCTTGCCATTGTCCATGTCCAAGCGCCACAGAGCATGGCAGGCACATATACAGCGTGGGTTGGGGCATACTTAATTTATGCCGTCCCTAGTAATCACACACTAAAAAACCTTTGTATACGGCAACAACATATACCTAAGCATATGTAGGTGAGGTTACGTTGAAGTGGGTTGAAGACAGCAGGTAAACTTAGACCACCGCAATGGTTTTAATAAAGCGAAGAAGATTGCTGACTCTAATCCTACTTAGTTCAGCCAGGCTGTCAAAATAAAAAGCTCCCAAAAGTCTAAATCTACGGGACCATAAAGCATTGCAGTTGCATAGCCAGTGACAATGGTTTCTTTCTTGTTTAAGCCGAAAGTTATATGACAAGTTAGCTCAGGGTGCCCGCAGAAATAAGTAAGTTAGATATATTAATACTGTTCGTTTAACTAGTTTTAAGCAGTTTTGTTTAGTATTTAAGTTTATTATGAATATTGCAATAAAAATTAATTAAGGAAAATGGTTCTGTCTCATCCTCATCTCTGCAGCTTCTGCAGAAGTCGTTGTAGGGGAGGGCTGGTCTAGAGGCGTTAGTTCATATGGCTCACTGCCTTGTTATAACGCCTATGAGTGTCAGACTAAACTATCTCTAATCGCAGAGTAGTTTGGTAATAAGGCATCCTGCGCGAGTTGACCACCTCTTCATTTGAACAATACACATGTCAATAGCACATCAGCATTTGTATTTTCAATAGAAGGACTTGAAGCTGAAGGTTACATATTTGGAGTATCATCGTATGTTCCCACTAGATGAAATTGAGTGATTTTGGCAATTACCCTCGAAATTGCGCAATTTCCCATACAATGAACCAATTTCAAAACTGCTCAATTTCAATGAAATTCTACACGAAATTGTGTATCGTCACGGATTCCGAGGCAGGCATGGAATGAGATTCCATCAGGTAGCCGACCGCTTTACAGACCCAGGACGGGGTGGTTGGACAAAGTTCAAAAACTTGCTTGGGCATAACTCCTGATGAGTTAGAGTCGGTGGCGGAGGATCGAGTTGTCTGGAGATCTCTCGTGCGTGGTTTATCCCCGCGACCCCTTTGGTGGAGCATGTGGGTCAGAAGATGATGATGATGATTGTTTAATATAACAGATTATCCCAGTTTTTGCTAAAATTGTCCTCACAATTGGCGTGTTTTATTGAGAACTCAGTACTCAGCTCAGCATTGATTATCAATAAAACGCTCTTCTTCTCATTTTTTTTTTGTTGTGTCAAGAGTTGGTGCGTGTCCTTGTTTTCATGGCATTAAATGTTAAAATACGAATAGAGCGCCTCTATATTTCATTTTTTGTCAAGTGTGTTTTATAATGTTCGTACAAATATGGTTTTATGGTAAAGGATAGATTACAAATTGGGGTACGTTATCCTATGTCGAACTATTCAGAACACCAATGCCGATAATTCTGCTGGGTCTTCAAAAAGTGTTGTCAGCGGCGTCTGTGATTCAGTGGTGTTATCTTACATTGAATTCCCATCTTGACAGCATAATTAACTGAAAGAACAACCGTGTGGAATTCAATCCTGTCTGCTCTCACTCAAGTGAACCCTTGTTAATCAGCCACTATCCATGAATGGGACCTGTGTCGATGAAACCGGAAAGCTTTCCATCCTTGGTATGTGTATCAACACAATACTTAGTTGGAGCGATCAAATATTTGAGGTCGCCAAAAAATGCTGCGAAATGTTTAGGCTTCCTCAATCGATGCAAGAAATACTTCACCCCTTCTGATTCGGTTTTAATTCGAAAGGCGTATATACGCCGCAAACTTGAGCTCAACGCTCATATCTGGTCTGGTGCCCCCAAGACCAACCAGCACCTACTAGATAGAATCCAAAAGCGAGCGATAAAACTTATACGAGACAACAGTATTGCTGAGTCATTAGACTCGCTCATCAGTTTACCCTTAAGCCTACTTTCGGACGCATAGTTAAATTTAGAGACTCGTTCATCGGCCGCACGACGCGAATATGGAATGCTCTTCCCAGCCTAATATTTCCCCCAGAATACAATCCGCAGATATTTAAAACCAATGTGCACATGTACCTGCTCTCCCCTTCTCCCTCCATACCTTCGGCCCGTGCTGTGTCTTAAACCCGGACACTGAAGGGTACTAACAATCCCATGTGCGCGCGCAAATTACAAAAAAAAAATGAATGAATAACGATTGAATAACGATTATTTCAGTCTGATATAGCGACATTCGCTTGCAACGACTGGAAATTCGTCTCCCATGAGTGGTCGTTTCAACCGAATTCTACTGTATATAATAGTCGATTTCTTGTTTTTCAAGTTAGGCCCCATAATGCTCGCCCTAGCCACGGCCCTGCCACTTGCTGCAAAGAATTATATGAACTTCTGACTAAAACTTACCCTTTCTGACTGACTTTTAAAACCATCTACGTTCCTACCCCATTTGTTGCAATGATTCATCAAGCTTTCGTTTCCATCCCACTTGTCCTCTACGAGACTATTTCCTGCACAAATGCAAGTGCATATAAACATGTGTACCTTCTTTTATGCGCGATCTCCACGCTCACCGGAAAGCCAAACGATCTGTAAAGACACATTTCATCTCACAGAAACAGAGAAATCACTCGAAGAGAACATCCAAAACATTTATCCATGAATAGATTTCTGCTCTCGGTGATCCTCGGAGCTTCCAATGAAATTGTACTCAAAATTTCCCGCAGTCTCAATTCAAAAGATCCCTGAAGTGGATCCGAAATCCGTGAACCGTCGGCAATTAAATTCGTTTCGTTTTCTTTGCACCGAGGCACAAGACTCCGAAGACGGAAAACAATAGGAAATATATCAGCTCAACGTTTTGAGTTTATTTTTAATAAATTAATTAGTGAATCGCTTATAGTGCAACAACTGTGAGATAATCGCCAACATATGGCTATCGGAGGATTTTCCGAACGTACTTTTTGGTTGATTTTCTTTCAATAACCAAAAATAAACTTAAAAAAAATGAATGGAACGATTATTCATGTACAGTGTGCGGTCAAGTCCCTTGCGCTCCCCCCTTCGTTGGCGGTTGTGCGTGTCTATATGCATCTCAGCATACTCTCTTAAAGTGGAAATCCACAATATTTGGTTCAGCGTTTTCTTAAAATATCTTCACTCCTAGACAACGGCCGACGTTTCGATAAAAATACGATTTCAAAACAAAAAAAAAATGAAAGTCTTCTAGACGGTTTTTCAATTTCCAATGGTTCTTTGATTAACACGTGTATCTCCGTAGTGATGAATCCCGTCACATCCAGGGCTATGAACTCGTTATTTGATTTGTTCGCACGGTTGATTCAGTGGTTGCGTTGCGGTGCTAGTACAACAAAGTTCATTGTTTTGTTCAGAGGACTGCGGTAACAGCGTAATGGTCAGTGCTTTGTTTTTGTTCAGTGACGCCGATTGCAAGATAACTTCAAGTTGATCAATCTGTTCCCAGAATATCACTGACGTCCGGAAAGAAGAATTCATTAATTGAACACACGCACGGGGGTGGCATTCAACTTTTTCAGGAAAACGTTTACAAATAAATGTTTACACTCGAAATATGCCTTCAGTGATTCTCAAATGCTCTCCGAGAGGTTTAATGGGCGTTTTTGAAACAGTTTTGGGACGAATCTGAATGAAGTTACTAAAAAAGATTTCCTTGAGCTATTGGTTCGCTTTTTCGTGAGCTGATATTAACAAAGCACTGTCATTAAATGAGGGTAATTGTGAAGCAGGTGAATTAGACAAACGAAGCGCGCTGAGATGGAGTTCTCCAACGCACCTTGGTGCAATTAGAAATGCATAAGAAAAAAACTCAAACCGAAGAGACGGCATTTGGACACATGTAAGCACATGAATGGAATGTGCTCAGGATGGGAAGATGGTCAGTTCAGGTTATCGTGGCTGACTGCCATGAAAGGCGATCACACTTAGGCCAGAGTAGGTCCGTTCTGTTACCACAAAGACCAAGTTGATCCTAATCCGCAAACCATTTTGAGGTTTTATGCGATGAAGATAACTAATACTAATCTTACTTAGTTCTGTCAATGACCAAATCTACGAAAGGAGAGGGCATCGCAATTGCATAGAAGGTGTGCAATGGTTTCTTGCTCGTCTTCATCTCTGCAACTTCTGCAGGAGTCGTTGTAGGGGATACCCTGTATGGAGGCGTGAATACGCTGGCGTGAGCGTTCTGGGCCAAGGGTAGGTCATAATTGTTGCATAGTTGTGTGATGAGGCACCCAGTGTCAGAAGACCATCTACGTTTGGTGTATGCGTTTCAAGCTTTTGCAGATGTTTTGCAGGAGCGATAGATAGGCGGCAGTTCCCTGTCCAGAGGTGAGTTAGTCGATTGTTCCCTCGCAATTCTCTGGGATATCACTGTATCCTGGCATTCTCATAGGGTGTTGACATACTTAGCCATCTCCAAACAGATGACAATAGCTGTGCCCAATATTACAGTGGTCTTGCCCCGGACAGAGCTTCCTTGGTCGCTAGAGTTTCTGCTTGAAAGACGCTACAGTCGCTTGGATGTCGGAATGACAGATGGAAAATTCAGATTCTTAAAGTAGACTCCCACAATCCACATCAACCCCTTTGATGGCCAAGATGGTTTAGAAGAGTGTCCCTTTCTTCGTACATCGACAGCAACGACAATTTCTAGCTAAGATGTCTCTTTTCTGAAGTAGTGTCATATCGGAGTCGCAATCCTTCGTAGCATGGGAAGAACAGTGACGGAATATACATTTATCATGTTCATTCCATGTAACCAAACTCGCCGCAGTGGAAATGGTGGACGCTTTCGCGTGCTCCTTGCCACTGCTTCCATTTCATTTTTAAGAACTCCATGATTCGGTGTGGATGATGAGCATAAGTCAGTGGTTCCATCTTCTATGACACCGTCACTCTTCTAAACTTTTTTTCTTTTATTCTAGTTCTTATTTCCGCGGGTAAACATCTGCACCCACAAGCCACGACTCTAAGTAGTGAAACTTTTCTGTTCCGGAAAGTGATGTATTCTCATGGACTGATAAGCGAAATTGCTCCCAGAAAGGCAGACAATCCTTCATATAACCAACAAAATTGTTTAGGTTAAGCTTAGGAAGGCTGACGTTGCTTTGAAAATGCTTTGTATGCGGTCGTTCATCTGCCTCCTCAAACGGTGCTGGACAAAATTTATCAGTTAATCTTTCAATCTTCATACTCGGTGGTCTTTATCATTTCTTGTTCAAACTCCGATTCGACGAGATCCTTTCGATTGACCTTTCCCAAACTACCATTCACTGCTCTAAGTCGTTGTAGGTAGATGGTCAATTCCTCCTCGATGACATCGAAATCTGATTTATCGTCCAACTGTGATTCTGCGGACACCAAATAATCAGATGCTGCCTTAACGATCATTGTTAATTGGCCTCGGTAGGCCGTTAGCGTCGCCAATAAAACGCGGCATAGAAGTCGATCCCGAATTCCATGGACAAACAGAAGTTTAGTAAATCTCTGAATTGTTGAAAGGAAAGCATATTCAAACTATGTTTCAAGTAAAACCGAGTTTAAATCGTGAACGATGTTTGAGATTCAGGAAAGAACATGAGTTCTTGACCAGTTTTTTATATAAACGTCTTGTCTACGTCTTGCCTGTAGAATCTTCAGTAAGGAGCAATGGTGCATCATTAATTCAAAAATAAATTCCTTGTGTTTGCCCAAGATAATGAAATTTGGTAACGTAACTTCAACAAACTTGGATGGAACCTGTGACCTATTTGCCAAATTTTTTGAGTCGGTCTATAATGGATCTCCGGTCCAGACAACGATGAACCATTACTCTAATATACCCGAGATTCTGGATATATGTGTTTTGCTATTTATGGATCAGGATGTAATAAATGCTTTAACAAATATCAAAGTGAATTACAGCCCAGGCACCGATTGGGTTCCGGCTGGAATTTTAAGAACATGTTGGATATCGATTTGTCCGATTTGATGGGCAGACTGTCCGCGATTTATAATAATTCATGTCCGAGGTCATAAAAAGTCGAAAAAATATTCACGATTTTATTTAGTTATTGCGGCTACTAAGGATTACCAGTTCTTCATAAAAACGCAAATAGCACTCGGGAACACGTGTGCCAATGAAGACACTGAAGCTAAACTTTTTCCTTTCACTTTCAGCTGTCGGTTATCGTCACAATCATAATGAGGCCAAATTTTAAAGTACGGCCATCAGTTTGTTGGCGAAACAAGGTCGAGTTTCAGAGAGAAGACATCGGAATCCATTCTGTGATGAAATTAACGTGTTCCATTCTTTTAACTGCATTTTCCAAGATGCTTAAGACGCTTAAACGACTTATTCATTAATCGTTGGTTGTGTAGATTGGAACACGTGGCTATAAATGGTGTAGTAAAAATAAATCCATTTTGGTCAGAAAATGTACTTTCATCCTTATGCCTTCCATTCTTATTCACGAACTGCCTATTTCCATTTTAAATACAGTACAAACTCGTTTTACAACCCTCGATTCGTGTAACTCCTCACAACCCCAAAACTTCCAAGTTCTTTAAAAAAAACGTAAAATATTTTTGCTGTATCAGCATCAATAGTCAGTTTACAGAATAAAGCTGCTTGCGTTCTCAACAAAGAAGGCACTCCAAATAAAACTCTTAAATGCAGATTTGGAGGGTAATTAGTAATCTACATGAAGCAATAAGAAAAATTAAGATATCTCAACTATGGGCAGAGCCAGTAGAAAACCAAACAATTTTTCTTAAAACTAAGTTTGCCTTCAACACGGAATGCACATCAGGAAATCTGCCCTAATTTCAGGTTTTCGGGTAGAATCAAACGTGGTCAATTTAGTGACCACTTATCAAAAAATGGGTGTGTTTAGATATTTGAACGAGATATTTTGATCTTAAGAGTAACCTGCGCCAAAAGCGTTTGCGTTTCATTTGCAAGCTCGAAACGGTTTGGCTTCTGGTGGTGCCCGTAGTTTTTTAGAAATCCTAATTTGTTGCTTTAAGTAGTAGGTCTTTTTTTCAAAATTTGAACGTTTATTTAAGAAAATCATGTGCAATAGTATTATTCAAAGTATTGCCCATCTGAAGCTATGACTTTTTCCCATCCTTCATGCAATTAGTGGATCCCATCCCAAAATAACTGTGCCGGCTTGGCAGCCAAGAATGAATCAAGCCAATTTTTGATATTCTGCTTTGATTTGAACCGCATTTCAGTGAGGGAGTTCTGCATCGACCGACACCGACAAATGGTAGTCAGAAGGGGCAAGGTCTGGGCTATAAGGGGTAAAACTTCCCATCCACGGAATAGCAACGTGGGGCCGAGCGTTGTCACGATGGAAAATTATTGCTTCGTGTCTGGTCGCATATTCCGGGCGTTTTTCGGCTACTGCTCTCTTCAAACAGACGAATTGTGTTCGGTAGCGTTGTCCATTGATGGTTTCACCAGGTTTGGCAGCTCATAATACAGCACACCCTTCCGATCACACCAAATACAGAGTATTACCTTCGCGGCATGGATATTCGGCTTGGCCGTTGATTTGGCTGGTTGGCCAAGCCAAAATCATCACTTTTGACACTTTCGCTCAGCTAGCGCATGTTCACCATAAACTTCCACCAAAACACGATGACTTTCGGCAGCAGTTTCTTCATATTAAAGTAATGAAGAAGGAACTCCCCGGAAAAACACTTTTTCAGGCACAAAGTTCGACATATTTGAGTGAAAAAAAATTATTGTTGCTTACGCTTCAAATGAATGACATATACTGAAATGGCCTATAATGAAAGAAGCTTTCCAAAGCATGTTCCAATGGAACAATACAAGCTACGCCATCTCTTAGCAATTTGAAATTGCTTTAGAAAACTACATTTATGAATTTTGACTTTGGGGTCCCGTTTGAATTAGATATTACTTATAACGAGAACACCTATATGCTGTACACTGAATTTTGACGCTGATAGTTAACGCTGTTGGTTAACTTTTGTGCATATAGGCGACAGCCTTTACATTTTCTGATTTAAAATGATGATGTGTCCAACAAAGCGCTTTGTTTTCGTTTCATTTTTTTTGGAGAGTACGATAATCCATTTATTATTTTGTAGAGGGATTAGAAACAAGTATTTTTTTACTATGGGAGAACAAACATCACCCTGATTAAGAGGATAGGGCAGTTTTAGAATACAATTACGGAACAACGACAACACTTCCAATAGAGTACTACACCATTTGAAAGCCAGAAAACATGTCTATAGTTTTTAAAAATTCGCAGGCAAAGTCAAATTTGTGATAAAAAATGAAGAAAAAAAGTTTGGACCAATTTTTTTGCAAAATGGTGTGCTTTGTTTGCCTTTTTGGTGGTTCTGAATTGAAAGGAAAGATTTATGTCTTCTAGTTTTTGAGAAAACTAAAAACTCCCAAAACTCCTCTTTTCAGATTTTCTGTCTTCTTTTGGTATTTATTGTGATCTCACCTTCAGGCATAATGTTGAAGATAGGTTCATCTTTGTAGGTAAAGTCAGCAAATCATTTATCGTTACCCATAATGCAATGGCTTAAGACAGGGGCAACGAAGGTGAGCGAGCGGTGATCAAATTCGGTGTAGTATTAAATTGTGAGTGTTACCGTTGTTTTTTTTTTTTTGTTAAATCATTGAAGTAATTTTTTTCTAAAATTGCTCCTACCTCCAAAAACGGGTGAGATGGACCATCCCACCCTTAGTAAAAAATGCTTGTTTCTAAGCCCTCTACAAAATACGGTTTTCAATGTTATCGCACTATTGCCATTTCTTTTGCCACATTGCCACTTTTCTATAGAAACATAACCGCTTTGACTATCATTTCGTATTCAAAAAATGTGACCCGGTAAGTGGAACAACCTCGGGTATTGCAACTGCCTTAATTTCTATTAGTTGCGTAACTCAAGTTTGTACTGTATTTTATAACTTCCCCTAAATGTCTTCAAGAGTTGACGACTCTTAACAACAGCTGTTTGCCCGGGTTCTGAAAGTAATCCAGCGATATACCCTTTTCTTGACACACCACGACTGTTCCCAGAAACTTTGTTCTCTACAGATTTCTGTTCTGCTAGATATGGGAAATGTAAAAATCTTGTACGAAAAGAACAGTCTGAGGTAGCTATTATACAACTCCAGCCAGAACTGACTTCGGCTCGTCGAAAAATTGATGGCGGACTGCGACATGATTGCACATAAGACTCTGCGAGACATCACCAGTCTGGATGGAGTTATATTCTGCGCCTGACTGAATTGACACTGGCTGGGAAGATGTGAGGATAACAAAATCATCTGCTTAATTACTTTCCCGCGCAAAAATGTGTGCTTTTCACAAGAAACTTGAATTTTTCCTCATTGGACATTGGCCGCTGCAGAGGACTAACGCATTAGAGCGAAAAATCCTTGAAATGTCACAGCGACATCAGTGAATAAGAGATCAAAGAAATATTAAACCAATGGTCGCCACCACACGCTCTATGAAAATTCATTTTAAAAATTCTTTGTACTCTTCGTGCTATAATTTCGAATTTAAATGAAGACTCTCTAGAATCACGGAAACATGAAAAAGAAACATTTGACTCGACGAGACGTATTAGTAATTCGTGTTCTATTGTTAGTTCACAAAATCGTGCGTTGCGCTTGCGAAAAATGATTAATCAACAAAATCGTCTCACTGAGAATTTTTGCAACTACATACGTGTACTTAGTTGTTCCTGTCAAGTTCTGTTCGAACTGCTTGTTCAGCGGGTGTGTGAGCATCGTTCTTGTGTTTCCTTTTAGAAAATGTGAACAATATTACATCATGTTACGACAAATTGAGTTACAAGCCATTCAGTTCGGGTCGAGAAGAAGTCACACGTTTTGTAGGATAAACTGGTAGAGAAGCCTGCAGAATGTTATGCGACGTTGCCATAATATATTTTGTTTTTACGACAAGTCTCATCATATTCACTGCAAATATGTAGAATACTTCGGGCAACAGAGGATGAAAAGTTTATTCAAATAAATACTTGCAAGCAATGAAATTTTAATCTAGTGGATAGCTGTTGCGAAAAATGTTAAGCTGTGACTTAACAGAAAGGGATCAACATCCGATGTCCTAGCAATAGACTTCCCCTTTTTCCTCTCCTTCTCTCTCTCTCTCTTTCCCCCCGGTGTTTACTCGATAGTAGGTTTCAAACACAATATTAATAGATTTCGAAGACTTATGAAGCGATACTCGAGCTTTGATGTGTGGTTGAAAATGCTGGGCCAATTGTGGAACAGCAAGGATTATCTTTAGTCGAGGAGGCCGAACTTGATTTCGAAGCCGTATTTAACAAAGTCGTTGTTCTAACTCGCACCTATGTTCATGAAATTTGAGTAATGACCGCAAGAGTAAGATCGCGAACACAAGCCGCCGAGGGAAGATTTCTTCATGCTGTTGTCGAAATTACTCGGGATTCGGGAACTCAAGCAGCTGGTTTTCCGAAAAGAGAGGCCGGTGCAACGATGGTGTGTTCGCGTGGTACGAATGTTCCCCACCATCACAACATCCGAGACGTGTATTGAATACTATTCTATTTTAGGTGCGTCCACGATTCTATTCAAGGCACGGCGACCGCTTGTCACACGAGTATGGGCTGCGCATTGGAGATCGACTCTAACACATTAGCAGTTATGATAAGTTAGAGTCAATGGCGGAGGATCGAGTGCCTGGAGATCTCTCATGTGGATCTCTCCACGACTCCTTTAGTGGAACATGCGGGTCAGAAGATGATGATGATGAAGTATGGTTGACCTAGAGTCTTGCAACGAGTTTTGGCTAAAGCTGAGCAGAAACAAACAGGATACCCCAGAGTTTCGACCAACCCCGTATTTCCTTGCTGTTTCTGGATAAATCGATGGGGGGGATTGGGCTTAAGCATGGTGACCCCCAGTCTGTGGCCTGTAATGAGAATTACAAGTATCCTCTAGTCAACCCTTAGTAGCGATTTCTTGTAATTGGGCAAGAAGATTTGGGCTTTGAGGCATGAATTACTACTCTTCCACGCATTATTTGCTGTTAATAATATTTCATTATCAATTTTATCGGAGCTGCGCTGCTTAGTTTGTCTGATGACATTGTGACGCCACACTTAGCTAGTTCATCAGCTGTTTAGTTTAAATGGACTCTCATGTGTCCAGGAACCCTTAAGAGGGAGATTGTGTTGTTACTAGATTCTGCAGTGCATCGAAGCAGTCGTTACATTACTTTGAGGTTCTTAAAGCATTGCCTGTCTACATAGATATTAAAGAGAGTACGGTTTGAGCTGTATTACAGGTTCTCCACTATTTTGAGGATGACTACCAACTACGTTTGAAAGATCCACCTTGAGCCGATATTAAATCGAGTGCGGTTTGAGCTTTATTACAGGCTCTTCGCTGCTTTCAGGATGGCTGCCAACTCCGTTTTAAAGATCCACCTTCCTTCCTGCATTGTGTAGCAGATTTTGATGATGACCAACACCGATACCTTCCTGCTGCTTTGAGCCGTGTTTGTACATATTAATGCGGTTTTCCAACTTCTGACCAGTGCTCTCTTGTCGGAATTATTTTCGCAAATTTTGCGGTCGAAGCGGGTGTATTAATATTGGCAATATTTAGAAAGTTATAAGTTCCCAAAAATTCTAAATTGAATATTTTTAGACTCCTTCAGTCTTAGCATTTTGTGTCCTCTTGGCTCGTTCTTCGACGTTGGCTTTCCAGCTAAGATTTCTATCGAAGAATATAACCAGGAAGTAAGCTTGATTTTAGATCGGCAGAGTTGTAATTTAGAGAAAATCACAGTGTTTGTCTTGCTAGAGTTAATGTTGACGCCATTAAGTGTCGCCCAATTGCTAATTGACGATATACCTCTTTCCATTAACCCACTCATGATGCTTAGGTATTTGCCCGATACAAGTAGTACAATGGCATCAAAGTTACGATCCACTGAAGGGGTGAGAGGTGTGCCCTAGAAGGTTGCCTCTCGTAGCTACTTTGGGTAGTGTGGTGCTACCCCATGTTGTGGTTATTGTAGTCGGTTTACAATTGATCAAAGCAGATGTTGATTTACTTATTCCTGTTCCCGTTGGCGTTGGCGTCGGAGATTACTTTGTTTGTTATATTGTTAAAGGCTCCTTCAATGTCCAGCAAAGTGTCTATTGTGAACTCTCCGGCTCTGCAGAGAGGCTTCTATTGTTCCAGTCGGAGAGGAAATTTCTAGGAATTGATCCTCTGATGCAGTGAAGCCAGACTTTATTCTACTAATTACTTTATTCTACAATAACGAACACTTTTTCCCCACGCAGTTGTTTAAAAATACCCACTATATCACCCACGAAAATATAAAAAAAAAAAAAAAACTATTGTACGAAAAAACAACAAAAAACAAATTCATTCAGTCTTTTAATAACAAAACCAGGAACAATGAAATAAATTTACATTTATAAATGTACAAGGTACGAGGGGCGTTCAATATGTTCTCGGTATCGATATGAAGGAAAATGCGAATTCAATTTAAATTGTTTTTATTTTTCAATATAATCTCCCCTAACATCAATGCATTTGTTAAATCTTGAGATAAGCTTTAAGCTCTCAAAAAAATAAATTTCCTCTTTCTCTGCAAAATACCCGTTTATTGCCGACTTGAGTTCTTCATCATCCGAAAATCTTTTTCCACGAAGACATTTTTTCAAATCCGGAAACAGGAAATAATCACTAGGGGCAAGGTCTGGGCTATAGGGCGGGTGTTGGATTTCTTCGAAACCACAATCTCGCGCAGCAGCCTTGGAAAGTCGCGCCGTGTGAACAGGAGCGTTGTCATGAAGAAGCAACACACCCGCTGCGAGTTTACCCCGTCTTTTCCTTTAATTTCCTCCCGCAAATTATGCAAAGTGGAAGCGTAGGATGTGGCGTTGATGGTTTCACCTTTTTTTTTGTACTCAATGAACAAGATTCCTTTGAGTCCCAAAAAACTGTGGCCATGAGCTTCCCGGCAGACGGAGTGACTTTGAACTTCTTCGGGGGTCTGTTCCTTTTTTATGCCACTGCGTGGACTCTTGTTTGCTTTCAGGGTCATAGTGGTGGACCCATGTTCCGTCACCAGTAACAATTCGATCCATAACACCGTCCGCGGTCTCACTACACATCTCCAAAAGCTCTCTACAGCATGCGATTCTCACTTTTTTCTGAGGCGCTGTGAGCATTCGTGGCACCCACCTTGCACTGACCTTTGAAAGGTTAAGATGGTCATGAAGAATGGTGTGAATGGTACCAATTGAAAGCTTGGTGATCTCTGCCATCATTTTCACCTTTATTCAGGCATCCTCAAGAACAAGTTTTTCGACTTCTTTGATGCTTTCTCCCGTACAAGCAGTAGCGGGGGCAACTCTATAAAAGTTAAGACAGCTAACCTTAACCTCTATTTTATCATTAGCATCCAATCCAGTTAAGGTGTCTTCACATTCTTGACCTACAAATATGGAGAACCAGGCAGCATAGAAGTTTAGATTTGGTTATGTCGGTGCTTTCATCAAACAATATTGAAAAATTAGTTTTTTGCTATATGCTGGCCAACTCCTTCTCCTCCGCAGCAGCAAGCACTTTCTTTAATATCTGTGTGCATTTTGTTCGCCCTAATGTCACACGCGATAAGATTTGCGAATTAGGGAAAACATCTTTCATTAATGGAAGAAGGTGTTCAACCACTTCAACGGCAATGTTATGTTCTGCAAAGAAAGCACTTAACTTTATTTCCGCCACTTTAGTCTTTTCCTCTATTTTGTTGGTTCTTGCAAATATTTCTTTGATTGCAGGTGTTTGTTGAATGGCTTTTAAATTAGCCAAATGTTTGGATCCTGTACTATGCCGAAAGATTTCGCTTTTTCGACATAAAAAGTTTGTGCCGCAAACTATGCATGATGCCTTGTAATCGTCCGTTGAAACTGGCCATAACCAAGCAGAAAATTTGCATCCTCTAACCAGCTTGTCTGGAAACGCTTTTCATTGCCTTTCTCCGTCGACATCGTTCTAAAACAGATTGACAAGAACTTCAATGCCATATACATATGTATAAACAAGATAAACAAATTACCAGCTGACAATACTATTGGTTAAACGCAAATATTAAAACAAAAACAAACAGCGACACGAAACCAATTTCGAACACAGGAGCAATTCACATTTCACATCTGAAGAAGCAGGCAACGGTGTTTTTTTTTAAATGGAATTTGACATTTCTCAATAAGCGCGTTCAGTAAACGCATTAGGGTGGGTTGCTTCAGAGTAAAGTTTTATTTTATCGTTATTTGCATTGATTTCTAAATAAAATAATGAAATATTTTGGAGAATTGAAAATACCCATTTTTTGCTCTGGTTGGTGTGAAAATACCCTTTCGCCCTTTTAGCTTTTTTGGGATAGAAAATACCCACAAACTAGAGAGTCAACAATGCTCTCTAGTCTTTTGAGAACAAAAGAGGTGGGACAAAGCGGTCCTTGGACTCCACACGACTGGATATGCCCCCTTTTGAGGATGAAGACAGCCTGTGAGTTTTGTGAGTTTTGAGGACTATATTGTGAGTAATACTGCCTTATCCAGGTGTGCTTTTTGTAGCATTGCAGGGATGATACCCAGATGATTTGTAAGGGTGGAGTGAATGTATAACCCATTTGATTCTGTTGTTTGAGAATGAGGAACCCACCTCATACTTTGAATACACTTGACTAGTGGTACTACTAGACTAGTGGACTAGAGCACTGTCAGTGACTCAAAGAAGTGTTTGCATCTGGCACCCCCGTCGGATGAGTCGACGCACCTACACAGTTCCGTACACAAGGGAACTACCAGTTCCGAATGCGGAAAGAATCATTCCATGTCCGTTCCATCGTCGGAACTATTTAACACAACTCTAGCACCAATCCACTCCACCCTGCAGCAAGTGCTGAATATCGCTAGTTAATTGGAACAATTGTATTTTCTTGTGAGTACACGTCTATGTTTACTGGCGTCTCCAGAATTCCAGACACTCACATGTGCCAGTCAATGAGACACGTTTTCGCTGATAATTGTCCTTCCATACGTTGTTGGATTATCGCCAGTAGAAGCAATCAAACATCAAAGTCTGCTCTTTACAAATTCTCAATTTTATGCACATCTATCAACACTCCTGTGGCATGGCCCCCATCTACAATACCCGCCAACTCATCAGTCATAAAAAAAAAGAAAACTATGTTTTAACGACCGCCACGGGACACGCAAACATTTCGCCTCAGACTGCTTGTTGGGGACGCTAGGCGCACATTGCACATGATTTCAAAAATATCTCCTTACCGTTGACGTTCCGAAAATTTACCAAAAAAATGTCAAAAAAGAAAACGCCATAGACAAATATTTAAAAACAAATATTTCAGTTCCCCGAACGCAATGATGTAAATTTGTGAAAATACACATAACCGTGCCTTTGTGTGTTTATGCATGACATTCAGATGCACTGAGACGTGATGATTATTTTGAAGAAGAAAAACAGAACATTGTTTATTCGATATTCGAAGTGAAGAACTGCTGCGGTTGTGTGCGACGCTCTGACCTTAGGACCGCAGCGCATACATCGGCCGAATCATGTCTGGACGGAGAGGGCATCCGCTTCCGCCGCAAATCATGGAGAAACCAACACGCGGACGATGTGTTACCGCCATCTGTTTCTCCTGGAAGGTACTGACGTGTGTTGTGTCACATGTCACATTGGTGTCATTAGTGGTTGCGTATTGCATCGGTGGAGCACTGCTCTTTCAACATCTGGAACAGCCACACGAGCTTAAGGTGAGTTTTTGTTTTGTTCTCTTCTGCCTCTTCAAGGCATAAAGCTTATTGTTTTTTGTGTAATTCAACTTGTTACTGCTTTGATTTTATAAATAGGTTCTGGTCTTCTAATATGTTTACTTGAGTTAGTTGCTTGGAACTCAGCAGGCATTCCAAACACGTATGTGCAAATATTTTGTTATCGCATCTACTCGTCGTCGAGCTGCACAGGCACTCTTGAAAGTTGTTTCATAATGATTGCGGATAGGTCAGGTATGCCAGGATGGCCACACCACGCCACAGACACGTCCCTACGTCTGTTGTTGTGCACATGTCTGCGCAGGCCGTCTGTGTCGTGTGTATTCATTTCGCATGTTTGCAGCGATCTGTCTGCGTCGTGAATAGTGAATTGCAGCGACCAGCGGGAAAATTCATTTCGAATCGTTTTTGGAAATTTACAAAAGTTGTTATTATATGTTTATCTCTCTTTTTTTTAATTGCCAAATCAATGATTATGGCGCCACAAACAGTGTCTGTCATTTTTTCCCATCCAACGACTACACATACTGCACTTCCGATACGAACTAATGTCTGTGCAGATGGCTGCACCGTGTGTGACGCAGACTTAAGACACGACACAGACACATCGCTGCAAGCCGTAAGTCTGGGTACTTTAACGCTTGGGCCACAGAGTGGGGCAGCAGACACACGAATGCGAGAGAAAGAGTCGTTCTGGAAAGATTTCCACTTCTAGGTGTAAACTTGGCTAATACAGGCGCTGCAAGTACCTTCCGCAAGGTTGGTAGGTCGTCAATAGTCGACACCATCTTTGTGAGTGACTCTCTTACAAGCAAAATAACATGGGGAGTCAGCGAGACTACACGCACAGCGACCATCAGGCTATTGTATTGGAGATCGCTGAAAGAGAACGCAGACAGCGTCCAAATGCAACAGGGCCTGAGTGGAAGAACGCCCTTTTCTACAAAGCAGTCTTTGAAGAAGCCCTGAGAAGTATGGATGTGGACAACCATGCATCCGCAGAGACACTAGCACAACAATTGAGACGGCCGTTGACTACAGCATGCAACGAAGCGATACCCAGGAGGATACCCAGCAAAAGCGGTTCCCCTTGTTGCTACATGCTAAGGCCGACCTATCTCTGAGACAGAAGGAAACCCCAACGATCCAGAAATAGGCCGGATTTCTAGGAGCGGCTTCTGGAATTGAAGCTAGCGAGACGTGAAAGCCATGAAAGAGAGCAAAACAAGGTGTTTCAAAAAACTATGCAATGAGGACGACATAGACCCCTGGGGCAAAGCTACAGAGTGGTTACAAAAAAACTAAAAAGCAATAGATGCCCACCGATATCCAACCCCGAAATGCTTAACCAGTCGAACATCTCTTTCCACGGCGACAGCCGTTCATTAGAACCAATACGTTGAGGATCAGCACCCAGGAGATTCCTCTAATTACGCTACAGGAGCTTCATAAAGCTATCTCGAAGGTAAAAGCTAACAGAGGTCCCGGACCGGATGGGATCCCAAACAAAGCGGTCAAAATGTCCATTATGATTAGACCAGATGCCCTCCTGTGCACTTTGGGGAAATGCCTGCAAGAGGGGGTCTTCCTCACGCAGTGGAAATTGCAGCACTCGTTGTTACTACCAAAAGGAAAGAAACCACCCGATTTGTCTATTAGACCCACTAAGCAAGATACTAGAACGAGTTATCTACGATAGGTTACTGGCGGTTCAGAAAAGGACAATCAACGATCGACGCCATAGAATCTGTGATAAAATTGCCCGCGCAAGCCAACCAAGGAAAAAGAAGGAGATGAAGTATTGCGCAGTAGTTACGCTAGATGTTAAAAATGCTTTTAATTTGGCGAGCTGGGCGCACATACAAAGATCTCTAGTTGGCATGAATACGCCACACTATTTGTTGAGGATAATCGTGGACTACTTCAACAACAGAAGGCTAATGTACAACACCGACTATGGCGGGAGTTCCACAAGGATCAGTCCTCGGACCTCCATTGTGGAATATAATGTATAATGATTAATGCTCCCCGAGGGAGTAGGAATCATCGGCTTTGCCGAGGACATTACTATTGTCACAGTGGCAAAACATATAGATGAAGGAACACAGTTATCCCTAACGTGAAAGACTGGCTTGAGAACGGCGGCCTAGAACTAGGGGTCCAAAAAACAGAGACCGTGCTCATTACGAGCAGAAAGAAAATCGAATTCGTGAGCTTCATATTTGGGGAGCAAACGATTAGGTCTTAGGAGACAGTGCAGTACCTGGGGGTTATGCTAGATAAAAGGCTTTCCTTTAGGGAGCATATAAAGTATACCAGCGAAAAAGCATCACGCACACAAGGAGCGCTCTCTCGAATGCTCCCGAACATTGGCGGGCCCGGATATGCGCGCAGAATCCTACTCGCACGAGTAGTGAGTTCAGTCCTCCTGTACGCTGCTCCAATTTGGGCTGGAGCTCTTGCTTTTGGACAACTAAGACGGATGATGACGTCAGTCTATAGACTCTCCGCAATAAGGGCAATCAGTGGATTTTGAACTCCTTCAGATGATGCAGCGTTCGTCATAACAGGAATGTTGCCTGTCGACATTCTGGCAGACGAGCTTAAGAGGGTGCAAACTTCGGTCCGGCAGCCAGATGCGACGTCTCAACAAAAGGAAGATGGGTGCATTCCCGTTATCGAGAACTGGACATCAAGACCGACAGGAGACTGTAACTACCACATCTCACAGTTTCTGTCTGGACACGACGGCTTTCGAAAGTATCTACACAAGTGTGGACATGATAGTTCGCCGCTGTGCCCAAAATGTCCAAATGTTGAAGAGGAAGCAGAGTACGTAGTTTTCAATTGTAGATGGTAAATCTACCAAGCCCCGATAACCTGTTCGCGTCCATGACAAGATCATAAAAATGTTGGTATGAGCTTTGCTCGTACATAGTGAAAGATAATCTAACATTGTGGCAGGCCCAAGCAGAGAGAAAAAGTTCATGAGGTCGCATTCCGGAATATAGCGTAAATCGCTAACCAGCACAGCGAAGTAATACCCAACGGCAGTTCCGCAGGAAGAGTGGCAGAAGAGTGCTGGGAGTGGTTTAGGACGTTGGCGCAAGGAAACAAGAGAATAATATCCCGTGAATCGTTTATGCTGGTAGCATGGGTTACCAGTATCCACATCCACTGAAGAAGATTCCACATCCATTGGCGCAAGCCATAAAAAACAGACCACGCACGCACCGTGTGTGGCAAACTACACATAAAAAAAGGGAAATTACTTGTGAAATAACTATCCTTTAGCGGCGGTCAGGCATAACAATTTGCCGTTACGATGTGCTTGGTGACAAATTGATGCTTAGTGATCAAACACAAAAAATGTTAAAGGCTGAATAGCAACGGCGCGTTAGCGCGGTCGGTCTTTGATAGGCGTTCCTACGCGTTTTATCAAGCTTTCGAGAATATTGTGTTAAAACGCGGCAGGCTCAGTTTTCCATATCGAAATTAACGCTAGCGTTTAGCCTCCTCAAATGTTCTGAAATATAGAGTCTCGCGTCTCTGTTCATGCGGTTTGCTAAGAGATGGCGTAACTTGTATTATTCCATTGGAACATGCGTTGGAAAGCTACTGTCATTGTACGTCATTTCAGTATATGTCATTCATTTGAAGCGTAAGCAACAATCATTATTTTTCACTCAAATATGTCGAACTCTGTGCCTGAAAAAGTGTTTTTGCGGGGAGTTCTCCTTCATTACTTTAATATGAAAAAAACTGCTGCCGGCAGTCATCGTATTTCGGTGGAAGTTTATGGAGAACATGCGCTAGCTGAGCGAACGTACCAAAAGTGGAATGCACGATTTGAAAGTGGTGATTTTGGCTTGGAAGACTATGAACGTCCTGGGCAGCCAAAAAAGTATGAAGATGAAGACCTGAAAGCATTACTCTGTGAAGATAGTTGCCCAGCACAAGAAGAGCTTGCAGAATCTTCGGGTGTCACCCAAGCAGCCATTTCAAAACGTTTAAAAGCAGCTGGATATATTCAAAAGCAAATAAATTGGGTTTCACATGATCTCAAGCCGAGAGACGTCCGAAATGCTGCCGGAACGCCACAAAAGGAAGTAATTTTTGCATCGGATTGTTACTGGCGATGAAAAATGGGTCCATTACGACAACCTCAGGCGCAAGAAATCATTTGTGAAACCCGGCCAACCAGCCAAATCAACGGTAAAGCCTAATATCCATGGCGCGAAGGTAATGCTCTGTACTTGGTGAGATCAGAAGGGTGTGCTGTATCAATGGACAATGCTACCGAACACAATTAATCCGTTTGAAGAGAGTAGTAGCCGAAAAACCACCGGAATGCTACCAGACACGAGGCAATAGTTTTCCATCATGACAACGCTCAGCCCCACGTTGCTATTCCGTGGATGGGAAGTTTTACCCCATTTGTCGGTGTCGGTCGATGCTGAACGCCCTCCCTGAAATACGGTTCACATCAGAGCAAAATATCAAAAATTGGCTTGATTCATTCTTGGCTGCCAAGCCGGCGCAGTTCTTCTGGGATGGGATCCACAAATTGCCAGAAAGATGGGAAAAAGTCATAGCTTCAGATGGGCAATACTTCGAATAATACTATTGCACATTTCCTCTTCTTCTTAAATAAACGTTAAAATTTTGAAAAAAAATAACCGCACGAATATACAATTTTCAAGAATATGAACACAAACAGTAGTCTCAGTTTGCCAAAAATTCAAACTGAATTTTGAAAATTTTTTTTCACAAATGTCAAAAAGCCCTACCGAGAAGAGAGTAGCTCTATTTTGAATTTTGTGCTCGATATTACGGTCTGTAAAATTCCAACGCGCGACCGCCCCATTCCGGCTTACATAATTGATTCACGTGTATCCTACTAAATATGTCAAAGACCGACCGCGAGAACGGGCCGTTGCGATGGGTGTGACTGACTTCAGTTTTGAGAGGAACTTCGAAGTTGATCAACTCCCAAGTTTCCAGCATGTTGAGCAATCGCGAACAAAACGAACAAAATAACCAACAACTAGCACGATAGTTGTCTACTTAGTTATAGTTTCGCACGCCAAATTGGTTATGGTAATTTACCACCTGGGTGCGCCATATTAGACGCGAGCGTCCTCTATTGCAATGGCCAAGTTGGATTTTGAAAACTCTTCGAGCCGGAGCTGAGTTATCCATGCGATCTACATGGCCCAGCTACCTTGGACGTTGGATCTCTAGACGTCTGAGTAGGTTAATGTCGTTGTATAGCCCGAAGAACTTTTCTCACGAAGAGATCAAGGACTTCCTCATCCGTTTTAGAGGTTGCCCATGCCGTACAGCAGGACTAAAATGATCAAGGTCTTATATAAAGTCAACTTAATCCTTCAAGAGATCCTCTATTACCTAATTGCCTCTTGTACTCATAGAAACAGCGGTTGGCTAGAGTTGCTGTGTACGTACTGTTTACAGCGGAGCCGAAGTAGACAAAGTCCTTGACCACTTCGAAGTTATAGTGGCCCGTCGTCGATGTTGTGTGTCCTTTCTTGAGGGCAACATCTTCCTTTTGCTCCCGCTATCGTCTCAATGGCTGCAAACGCCTCATTGACGGCTCGCTGTGTTCTGCCAATCACGTCAATGTCATCCGCTTATGCTAAGATTCGTACGGACTTGTAGAAAATCGTGCTTCTAGTGTCGGCATATGAGTCCTGCAAGATCTTCTTCAGGGTGATGGCGAAGAAGCCACATCACAGTGCGTCGCCTTGTCTAACACCTTTTTTAACATTGTGTGAGTTCGATACAGACCTTGCTGGAGCAGCGAAAATCATCTCCATCGTCATCCTGCACAACTTGACGAGATTGACAGGAATATCAAAATTAGACATGGCGCTGTATAGCTCGCCGGCCTTGAAATCGACGAAAAAGTGGTACATTTGTAGTGTCTTTTCTAGGATCCGTCATATCGTGAAGATCTGGCCGATGGTGGACTTCCCTGGCCTGAAACTGGCACTAAACGGCAGAGGAGACCTTGCACGCGATTTTAAGGAGACTTATCCCTCGTTAGTTGGCACAGTCAAAGGGATATCCTTTCCTGTGTACTGCTGACTCAGCACAGGAAAAAACTGTTTACATTTGACTGCAACTTATTCAAGCGGGACCTTGTCCGTGGAACTAACTCAAGTTAGACGCAATTAGTTAAAAAAAAACTTCTCTCGCATGCACTGAACCAGCATGCGATAAAACGCACGGAAGTGTCCAAACACCTTGGAAGCCATTTCAGACTGTTGAAACCAACCGTTCGCATCGCTGCGTCACTGACGTTGGCGAACGTGCCCGCAGTGTTTGAATGGTTGAGGAACCATTCCAAATTAAAATTACTCATCAGTTGTTGTGTGTATTCATGAAAGCAACTCTGTTCTCCTCCACAATAATTTCCATACATTTTCAGGTAAAAAAGGGCATCAGAGACATGCGCTTAAATGTCACAAACTTCATCTGGAGCATGACCGAGGCTACCGATGTGCTGGAGGAGGAAGACTGGACTGGTGAGGTGAAAAAGCGTCTGGCAACATTCGAAAAGGAGATCCTCACTGCAATGAAGACCCACGGCTGGGATGGCGACGAAAATGAAAATCAGTCCCAGTGGACATTCTTCGGAGCACTATTTTATTCTATTATCGTTATTACAACTATTGGTACGTACAAAAGAAAATCCGCCTTACTTAACACAATACTACACACTAAGCTCTTTACTAACTGACCTAAGTTTATCACACTACATTATTCAGAGGGTAAAGGTACGCATGGCCTTGTTTACGTCTTCTTGTGTCCTTTGTCGTTGCTGGTTCTAAAGGCCGGCGTACTTGTGTTGAAGGACTTTCCATCTGGTTTGAGGGCTCTGCTCGCACCGACGGTGGCGTTCTTGGTCATCTCGTCGTAGTCATCGAATGCAGCCGCATATCCACCTCCTCGATTGTAGGGTGTGATGCCATAGGGGTTGGCATTGTAGGACCCATTTGGATCTGGAACTGGGTACTGGCCGCCTGGATACTGACCTTGCCCGGGGTATTGTGGTGGAAATTGTCCCTGCTGTGGACCGGGGCATATTGGAAATCCGAACTGCCTACAGTTGATATATTGTCCGCCTGGAAACTGTCCTGGTTGTGGTAGGGGGTAGTTGCCGGCTGGGTATTGATTCGGGAAACCTTGTTGACCAGGCGCCGTTGGCTGGTTTGGAAAACCTTGCTGACCAGGAGCCGTTGGCTGGTTTGGAAAACCTTGTTGATTAGGGTAACCTTGTTGACCAGGCGCCGTCGGTTGGTTTGGGAAACCCTGCTGGCCAGCGATCCCTAACTGATTTGGGTATCCTTGTTGGCCGGGAATGCCCTGTTGATTTGGAAACACCCCTCCTGGACTGGGATATGGTCCAAACGGGTAAAAGTAACCACCTTGCGCGCCTGGGTTCCCGCTCAAGTTTGGTGCGCCGCCTGGTCCTGTGACTGGGTTCTGACCCGGGAAACCGCCTTGTCCCTGAAGGCCACCGCCGAATCCGAAAATATTCCCAAGTCCTGGATACCCGTTGAATCCAGCCGGATAGCCACCCCCTTGCTGTCCCGGAAAGGGTCCCGGCGGATAATACCCCTGCCCAAGGCCTTGATTTGGATAGGCGCCTTGAGCTTGGAACCCATTAGCTGGAGACGGTGGATACCCTCCTGGCACTGGTGCTGGATACCCGTAGCCACCGGGCCCTGTTGGGTAGTTCGGCTGTCCTTGCCCATTAGGTAGTGGATAGCCGGTGTTTGTGTTTGGATAGGTCTGAGCGCCACTTGGTCCTGTTGGCGGCACATATCCCGGTGGATAGTTATTTGCTCCCGCTGGATAACCAAAGGGACCGTTGTAATTCCTCAGGTCGTCTGGACTCAGCAGGTCCTCGTCGCTTGGCTGTGCCGTCGATGGTCGCCTCGTGGTAGGTTCTCGATCCTTCTCCCGGTCGTAGAAGCTGTTGCCGTACTTATCCCCGTCAGAGCTGTCGAAAGCTCTGTGATTTCGATGATTTTTCTGCCAAACCCATTTACTCTCGCCAGCCACTACACTGGCCACCGCCACGATCACGATGAGTGTCGAGAGCCGCTGCATTCTGTAGAACGAAACGGTGTTGAATTAATTACAAATAATGAAACTTTCACCTTTCGCCATGCAGAACCACTGCGCCTCAAATAAAATATTCTCTTCACCTTATATTTTTCAACCAGAACTGTGGGTGCGCTTGTGCGTTCGGAAAAGCCAACTCAGATGATGCCGATGGACGCGATGTTTCCACTTGAAAAGGTCGCCACAGAATAACCTGCAGTCGGCGTACGGTCAGCTCTTATATAACTTCAGTCAATCGCCCACGGTGCGCACCAATTCTCTCCCGCTCTCTCTATCTCTCTGTCTAGGCTGCTGGCTCATTGGAACATCTTCACGCAGTTTGGCTACCGCCAAGAATTTCATTGGTATCCATTCCCAGTGACCTACATCCCACGGTTGTAAACAAAAAAAAAAAATAAATAACACCGCCCAAATTGAGTTAAAACAGGTCACAATCAAATCGTTCGTGGACTCAGGTGTTAAAGCCCTTCGGCTGAATGGACTTCAATTTGAGATCGCCGATAAGGCGCTTGTCAAAAATGCTCGCGATATGGACGCAGATACACTTTGGTGAGCACCGGCCGCATGATGTGCGAATGGAAATTTGAAAATGACTTGGTCGGTTAGAGCTGACCTTAGTGACTTACAATGGATTTGTGAATTCGCTTAATTGTCTCTCGCGATTTCGTCTCGTGCAAGGTCTCGATGCCGACAAATTGTTTCACAGACTCGTTCGTTTGGGTAGTACAGTGAGTTAAAAAAATTCAGAAGAAATATGAAAGTTTAAAGCAATGTCCATAAACTCTTAGTGTTTCCTGACCACAAGTGAAGGATAAAGGCTGAATGCCAAGGCTTATGTTTTTGACTATTGCCTTCGGTCTTATAGTCTCGAGGAAGTGTCGGCTCATTCTCTTTAGATTATAACATGACGAGAGCTAATGAACCTGAATATAAGATGCCTTTCATAGTTGATGGTTCTGCTCAGCGACGACTTGGTGACTTTGAGATTGGGTCGTCCTCTCTTGCTCGGCCAGGGGGTACGTACTCGAAATGGACGAATTATCAAGAATATAGTCGGTGTTTGTGTTCGATGGAGAGCCTTTCATGTTTCTGCTTTTCGAAGTGTCTGGCAATTTCCGGTGTGCTCAGGCGCCCAATCTCACAACTCCCTCTTGTTGGCTGGTGCAACTTTCTGACATTTGACAGTGGAGGGTGGAGTGTGAGTCGAGGTGCGCAGAAACATTAAATTGATACTGAGGAGCAGAACAGAAATGAGTGCCAACACACTGTGCCGTGGGTCCAGTGGCGTAGCGAGGGGGGGGCAAGGGTGCACAGGCCCCGGCGGCTTTCGAATCTGAACTGTCAACAGTCTGTTGGATCTGTTGGAGATTTTAAATGAATTTTTTAGCTATTATCTTTTCGGCAACACTGGCTTAAACAGCTGACGCTTTGACGTTTCGTGTTTTGTTTCACTGTCAAACATCTTCAGTTTGGTCTATAATTTAACCATGAATCGTCTTACAAACGAACAACGCTTGCAAATTATTGAATTTTATGTTCAAAATGAGTGCTCTGCTAAGAAAGTTCATCGCGCGCTTCTTCCATTTTATGGTGTGTTCAGCGACGAAGCTCATTTATGTCTCAATGGGTACGTAAATAAGCAGAATTGTCGATTTTGGAGTGAATATCAGCCAGAAGCATTGCAAGAGCTACCAATGCTTCCAGAAAAAGTCACAGTTTGGTACGGTTTATGGGCTGGTGGCACCATTGGACCGTACTTCTTCAAAGATGATGCGAATCGTAGCGTAACTGTGAATGGTGAGCGCTACCGTGAGATGATATCCAACTTTTCTTTGCCCAAAATAGAAGAGTTTGACTTGCATGACATGTGGTTTCAACAAGATGGTGCCACATGCCACACAGCACGCGCAACACTGTACTTATTGAGAGGCGAGTTCGGTGAACATTTTATTTCACGTTCGGGACCGGTCAATTGGCCGCCTAGATCGTGCGATTTAACCTTTAAGGCTTTAGACTATTTTTTGTGGGGCTATGTTAAAGCTCATGTCTATACAGACAAGCCCGCTTCAATTGACGCATTGGAAGACAACATTGAGGCATTTATTCGTGAGATACCGGCCGAAATGTTGGAAAGAGTGTGTCAAAATTGGACTAAGCGGATGGACCATTTGAGGCGCAGTCAAGGTCAACATTTGCATGAAATAATCTTCAAACATTAAATTATATGGACCGTACTATCGATTCAATTCAAATAAAGATTTCATGAATTTTTCTGAATTTTGTGTTTTTTTTTTCGAAAAACATTCCTATAGCTTTTAAAAAGTCATCCTTTACATTTGATGACGAGGCTAAAGTTAGTTAAAGATCAACCCTTGACTTTTCTTAATACTTTCTTCGTGGGCTCATTTTTACTTCGAATCCCACTTTCTTTTATTCTTTTGCGATTGACCGCAATTGGTTCCAATTTGGTTTGACAGTGAAATGTCTTTACGTCGACAAGGTGTGGATATTCTCTGCAAAAAACAACGCAATCTGGCAGAAATCTGCTAGTTAACCGGCATAATGGTGAATCTGCTGGTTCTGTTTCTTATTACTGTACGGACACTGGGATGATATGTTATAATACACAATCATCATCTTCTGTCCTTCATGCTCCACTGAAGGAGTCACGGGGTTAAACCATGCACGAAATATCTCCAGGCAACTCGATCCTCCGCCATCGACCCTAACTCATCAGGAGTTAAGCCGAGTGTAACCAGGCGAGTTTTTGGACTTGGTCCAACCACCTCGTCCTGGGTCTGCCAAGCGGTCGCCTACCTGATGTGATCGCATTCAACGCCTTCCTCCCGAAGCCGTGATGATACACAATTTCGTCCAGAATTTCATCGCCATTTGGGAATGACCCGTGCGGCCCCAGCCCACGCTACGCCACTGCGTGGGTCGCCGTAAGGTAGTGGGTTGGTGCGTCGATTCCTACACAGAGGGTGTCAGGTTCGTTTGCCAAATTTACCAACACTCATAATTCACGGCCCCACCTCTTTCGAGTAACTGACAAGGCTCAAAGAGTATAACAGTCTAGAAAAAGCTTCTCAAACTTCGCCGTTCGGAGTCGGCGTACAACTGTAGGTGACTCGACGAGTGGAAGCGGACTGTGGCGCCACCTACATACTTAAATAATTAAACAGTGGTGATGTTCAATGTTTAAGGTCGACTCGTGCACGTTTATTTCAGCCTGGGATCTTCAGGCGTGGGGATCTTCAACAACATCGTGTGACATTTTTCGGTTTTCTTTAAAAGCCCTTTGAGTTTATGGATTGAAGATTTTTCAAAACCCTTATTTTTTTGATAATAAAATTGCCACTTCCAATGGCCTCCTTAAATACCAGTCTGTTCTGCATGTGCTTTGTAGACATTTGTGGGTGTCACCTGTTCCTTCTTTGACGACAGCTGCTGTTGCTGATGAGCTGCTGGCTTGTCTGCTACTTCTGCTTTTGCTGTGTTGATGGCTGTCGATGCTGCTCGCTGTTGCTGCGTTGCTGCCTGGGACTTCGGTATGGCCTTCTTGATTTTTGTTGCTGAACTGCTGGCAGCTGTTATTGGCGCGCTGCTGGAAGCTGTTGTTGTTGGAGACGATTGATTTTCTCCTCCATATTCTGTACTTCATTTACTTTGGAGCGAAGTACTCTTGACACTATCGAAAGATAACGATTCGAAGATGTTGCTGCTAATTGCAAACAACCCGTCGGACACCTAGTGTACCTACTCCTATTCCTCTGTCACGGCTGCTGTTCTTCTGGACGTCGTCGCCGCTTGATCTTGATCCCCTGCAGCCCCTCTGGAGACGCCTTGGTGATGCTGCTCTTTGCACTTTTGGAGAGTGCGTTATTTTGCGAATCCAGCGGAACTTAATTCGTGCAGCGCTTGGTATCGATGTAGTATCTACAAATTGTTGTTTTTTTTATTCGGAAATAGTGTAAATTTGATTATACCTATAACCATATGTGGTAAGAGATAGGACGCGGAAACCCCACCTCATCCATCCTCATCGATATAAATGTCTCTAACTAAAAGACCTCTCGACCGATTTTGTTTAAATATTAACCAATGTGTTCGGAAAATACAATAGAACATTAAAATGAAATAGAACATTGACGCAAACGCCTCCCAAGACATTTTGATGAAACTAACACATTTCACGTCCGTCATAACCAATCTGAAATTAGTCGCTCTCATCATCGTGTTCTGCTAAGCTCCTAGGGTGACGTCTATTCTTTCATGAGAGATTGCGATGACTGGTAGTTGAATATCAACGGAAATCATACTGTTCAGGACGCCGCTGTATAAGGGCTCTCGAGAGTTCTCAATTGTTGGACGACACGGGCAACCACTGGCACAAAGGACTGTAGTCAGAAACCTGGGAATCTGGATAGACCTACATTTTAACAAACATGTAGATGCTGCTCTGGCCATCGCCCAAGGCACGTTTGCCCTTAGAAAGAGACTGTTTTACAACAGCCAACTCGATGCGAGGGTGAAGGCAATCTGCTACATGGCCCTCATCCGGACAATGCTCACCTAAGGCTGTCCCGTTTGGTTCAACGTGAGTGCATGTTTGATGGAGGAGATTCGGTTGTTGGAGGGGGCTTGTCTTAGGGCTTGTCTTCGCCTTTATAGAACTCCAGAGTCCCAGTAAAAACAATTCCATTCTAATGAATAGACAAGTTCCTGGTGAAGGTGATTCGAGGTCACACTGCTAGAGCGATGAAATCGACTAACAACCTGATTTCTGGGACTTACTACCTCAATCCTCAGTACCACGAGAGGGTATTGTCAAATCGGCTTCGACCCCCCAGAAGCACTCCTCCATAGACAAAGAATAAGGTTAAGTTTAGCTTAGAGAGCCCCCTGAGGTCCAGTAGGTTAGAAATCGTAACAATGTTCATCCAACTAGCTTTAAAAGTTTAGCTGATTCTTAGATTTAAATGAAAATCGGTGCCTTTAATACCGTGGAAAGCTGTTCCTGAATGCCTGTCCACTTCAGAACCTGGCAGTCCTAAATAAATCTATAATTCCAGAAGAGACTTGCAGATGACCAGCCCCTCATTTCACATGCCGATGTCGCTCTATTTATGCAATGATACGTGTCCCATCTATCCCCTTAATTAAGCCTAACAGAAGCAATACAGTTGTAATAAATGTTCTCTGACTCCCTGTACATACACCGACGTTTGGTTATTTATAGGAAATCATCTCCGTCGCGACTTTCAACTTCATGCACACGCTTTGCATATAAATTTGGAAAACTACGAGCTCTGTAAGGCTACTCAAACATACCATGAATCATGTGGTATTTTTCATTTCTCGCTTCGATTGACAAAAGTTAGCACATTAGCAACGTGAACTCGGCGCACAAACTAATTTCCCTAAAAGACCACATCAACCCCGCCATTAGCGTAAACGACCGGCCTTAACCAACTTTTACTTTGATGCCATTTTTTTTATTATTTAAAATCACAACAATTCACCCACTCAACAAGTCGACGTTTTGACGCGATGATGCGATGATGGGATGATTCTCATCAGCTGCTTCCGTCGGCTTGTGAAAGTCCGTCAGTCACTGGTGCAATCCGCGAGGCCGACGATTGCAGTTCAACCACCGAGGATGCCTCGCAAAAGACGCATCGCTGAACTGTGACGCCGATTATGAAACCGAGTGGATGGCTGACTGACTTGTCACAGTCAAATTGGGCTCAGCCTATTGTCTTGTATCCAAATGCAATACACTCGTTCGTCAGGTGCGCTCATTAACGACTGCGGGCTGAATGTGTGTGCAAATCTGCGGAAATTTGCGTAAATGCGTAGGCTTGTGAGAGAATTTGCTAAGGCGTCTGTGCGTTGTTATTCGCGGAAGAGTTTCCGGACATGCGGTGACCTTGGCTGATGTAATTGGGGCTCCCAAAAGTGGAAAACTACTCTTGCGTAAAGTTCAATGCTACTGCGTGTCATTGAAGCTACAATATTGCATGAAATTGTTTTGTGCGTCGGCGGTCGGCGAGAAATGCCGTCATGATCACGGTCGAATGACGAGATACAGCAGAACAGGGAATTGACATGAGCTTTTTTAATCATTTATTGATGAAAGTGAAATTCGAATGCAGTGAGACGCGGTACAGGTTCGGTTCTTGAGTGATTTAGGTGACTTATAAAAATGAAATGAAAATGAAAATATTTGGATCGTCACGTTAATCTCAAATCAAATGCAGTTGAACTTTCTAAAAACACATTTTTCCGAAAATTTCCGAGTCTTCTTTTTGTTCAGAATCTCACTTAAAATTGGCTGGTAGCACTGCAGCCAGACAGCTGCACCGTAATCCCATTACATCCCGTGTGTTGCTGGAAAGCTGCGGCGTCAAGGGTATTCGTTAGCGTAAGCATAGGTTAGCAACGAACACCAAGGGACAAAAGAGATTGCTCCAACTACCGGGGTACATCTCTTTTAAGTCTCCCCGGGAAAGTCCACGCTAAGGTGTTGGAAGCGCGTTCTAGAGCTACGGTCGAGCTCAGGATGGGGGATGAACAGTGCGGCTTTCGTCCTGGTACAACCGACTAGCTTTTCACTCTAAGAATTGTACTTGAGAAGGCCCATCTACAGTTTTGTGGATTTTGAAAAGGCATACGACCGAGTCCCTCGAGTTAAACTCTGGAGTGTTCTAGAGGAGTATGGGTTTGATGGTCCTCTTCTGAGGGCCATTCAGTCTCTATACACAAACTGTTGCCGCTGTGTTTGGGTTAAAGGTGCTAAATCAACACATGTCACCGTATGCGTTGGACTTTGCCAAGGGTGAGTCTTGTCACCTCTCCTTTTCATTGTATGCATGGACTGGTTGTTGCGGTGCAGCCGAGGCTAGGAATGTTTCACATTGGGAGAGTTGAGGATAAGTCATCTTCTTTTTGCAGATGACTTAGTGATCCTCACATCTTCCCAGACGGAGCTCCAGTGCGAACCCGATAGGTCTGTGGCCGTATGTGCTGATGCTGGAATGAAGGTCAATGTGGACAAATCGGCAGAACGCCTGTTCAATGCATTCTACAGGTTAGTGGAGTCCCTTTGAAGCAGATGGAGAGGTTTACGTATCTCGGGGCCTTATTCACGAGTGATGGAAGGATTAATGCTGAGCTTTCATGTCGGATTGGTCAAGCTAGGTCAATTTTGAAACAGCTTGGTAGATCTCTAATCAGGAAGGCATAGCTTGAAGTTAGCGGTTTTGAACTCAGTATTCCTTCCAACTCTCACCTATGGTCATGAAATTTGGGTAAAGACCGAAAGAATAAGATCGCGAATACAAGCTCCTGCAATGAGAGTTATTCGTGCTGTTGGGCGAATTACTCGCTGGGAAAGGGGGAGAAACACAGCAGTGTCCGAGGAACTCAACTTTGAGGAGCTCCTTCTTCGAATAAAGAGGGCTATACTTCGTTGGTTTGGTCACGTGGCACGAATGTCCCCTTCAACACGAATTCCGAGGCGGGCGTTGAATGCAATTCCATCAGGTAGTCGACCGCTTGACAGACCCAGGATGAGGTGGTTGGACCAAGTCGTAAAATCCGCCTGGTTACACTTGGGCATTATTCCGGTTGAGCTTAATTCTATGGCAGTATTTTTGATATTCATTTTTCAATTATACTCCACTTTATCTTACTCTTAACTAACTTAACTGGTTAAATTTAAGGGCCGATGTTGATTTTGAATAAATCACAAATTATTTAGGAATTTATTGTCATTTCTTTTTATTATGATAATATTGGTATGCTTCAACTACGGGCGCCGCGACCTCGGCGGCACACCTCCATCCGATGGTCCACCTCCATTTCGATGACGCTGAAGCATAACTGAGGTTCAATGCCGTTAATGTGCCGAATTACCTCATCCTTTAGCTCTTGAATTGTTGCTGGTTTATCGACGTGCACCTTTTCTTTCAAATAACCCCAAAGAAAAAAATCCAACTGTGTCAAATCTCATGATCTTGGCGGCCAATTGACATCGCCACCACGTGAGATAACACGGCCATTGAATTTGTCGCGCAAAAGAGCCATTGTTTCTTTAGCTGTGTGGCAAGTGGCCCCGTCCTGTTGAAACCACATATCGTCCACACTCATATCTTCCAATTCGGGCCATACAAAGTTCGTTATCATGTCACGATAGCGAACACCATTCACAGCAACTGCCTGACCGGCCTCATTTCGGAAAAAATACGGCCCGATGATACCGCCAGTCCGTAAGTCTTTGGGCTCCCACAGTCACTCTTTGTGGGTGCGTTGGTTTTTCGACAATCACTTTTGGATTATCATTCGCCCAAATGCGGCAATTCTGCTAATTGACGAATCCACTGACGTGAAAATATGCCTCATCACTGAAGATGGTTTTCTTCGAAAATTGATCATCCATTGTTGCCATTTCTTGCCACCATTCTGACCACTGATGACGCTTGAAATGGTCAAGAGGCTTTAGTTCTTGAGTCAATTGCACCTTGTAAGCCTGTAAATGCAAGTCTTTATGCATAATGTTCATCAACGACGAGCGTGAGAGGTGCAATTGTTGGGCACGACGACGAGTTGAGGTGGACGGCTCTTCAGCCACACTATCGCGAACAGCAGCAATATTTTCTGTAGTACGAGCTGTACGAGCATGCACTGGTGTTTTCACATCTCCTACAGACCCGGTTTGCTCAAATTTTTGCACGATTTTTCCGATTGTACGCGCATTTGGACGATTAAATTGACCGAAAAAATCACGAAGTGCACGATATGCATTTTGATTTGAACGCCCATTTTCATAATAAGCCTAAGCGCTTCATAACGCGTTGAGTTAGTCTGAAATTGAGAAATGTCAAATGAAATGCAGAAAAAAACTTGACGTTCAGGTGTGGTTCACATTCAACACATCCACCCTTTATTTTTTCTTCAATACTGTTTGACTTATCTTTGATGGTAATAGCAACTATAAATTGCCTAAATGTTAGACATATCTTGTCTAAAGAGTATATCTTAATAATCCTATTTATCTTGCCTGACCCCCATCAATTTAATATTTACAATCTATGTAACTTAAACTAATGGTACATCCGCCCCTTGCTCATTTGGCGTTGAATGATCCTAACTTTTTCATTAAAACTTAAAACACTTAATAAATTGAATATTAATTCTTATGATAATTACAATGAAATAGATTAAAGTCTTGTAATGAAATAAAGTGAACATAAAATAAACAACATAAAATAAATAAAAATAAAATAATAGTCAGAGTACATCATTCGCGTGAATTGCTTAAGTTGACTTACGTCTTACTGTCGAGTCCTTAGAAAAGGCTTTTTTAAAAATACCCTCTATGATCCCCAACCTACATAATTGGCTTTCATTCAGATGCTAGTTGTTATCCGATAGTATGGAAAGTCTTGCACCGGTTACACCAGCTTGAGGACAACGTGGCATCAAATTTGAAAAGAGTAAAGTAACTCAATAATGTTCTCTCTTTCAACCTTCCAGGATATGGACACATATCGCCCAGAACTGATTGGGGAAAGGTGACCACCATATTCTACGCCATTGTGGGCATACCCTTGATGCTGCTATGCCTTTCGAACATTGGCGATGTTATGGCGACATCATTTCGGTAAGTAAGTCTTTAAAACCGCCCAAGTAACCACTCCAATCAGCAACCATCTTTTAAAGGTTTATCTATTGGCGCGTTTGTTGTTTCGTGTGCACACGAGAACCCCGGCGCAACCGCCGATCTCGGCCACGATCGAGGGGTAATCATAGATTTTCAGGCCGATCGCAGCCACCGCCATTCCGAAGATCGATGAAAATTTCACCACGTTCGGCTGACTCGGGCTTCAGCAACTACGAGCCGGGTCTCTCTCATGCCTACTCCGACCCTGAGCTCAGGAATCTAGATCGGATGGACGATGAAAGAGACATTTACAGAAGCACCCATATCCATCACCATCACCACCACCACCATCCGCATGCAGTGCGCGGCCCACCGCCTCGAGACCCGCGCGCTAGCCGGCAAATGATGAACGAGGAGGATGAAGACTTTCAGGAGTACGGGCATCGAGAGCCAATCAATAGGAACTCACGTTTCAGCAACCGCCAGAGAAATCGAGACCGCATGCGCGATCGCCACACTGTGGAGCGAGAGCGAAACATAGGGCGGTCCAGACAACAGTTTGACTCGAACGATGAGCTGGACGTGCCAATACAGAAGCGAGCGCAAAGTGTTCGATCGATGCGGTCGCCAAATAACCCGCGGGAAATGAGTCGAATTTATTCACAGACCCTGCCTACGAATGCCCGCGGACGCTCAATGCCAAATGCCCCAAAAACCCGAGCCAAATCAGTAGACCCTCGATCGTCAGCTCACTACGAAGACGTGGACGAGGAAGTGGTCAGAAAAACGCCAATTCTCTGCAATCGCTATGCAATCGATGAGCTGGATCGACGCGGACCGGGTGATCATCGTCGGCAGAAGAACTCTCCACGAGCGCAGTCGATGCCTCGGCCTCAGAAAAACTACAACGACCCGCCAATGCAGTCACCGACAACGCCACGCACTCAGAGACGAGGGAGCTTGAATGTTCCCGCGCCGTCGAGGTATGGAAACCGTTTAGAGCTCCCAGAAGTCAATCCCACCCCCAGACACCAGAAGGCAGCATCCGAAGCTCGGAGAACGTCCAGGTACGACGAGTACGAAGAGGAGTTCGATGAGATCGACAATGGATATGACGATCTACCAACGCAAGCTCCACGAGAGCGGGATCGACGACCTCGCCGGGGAAGACAACGTAAGAGTTGGTTTTCTTTGCACCTTCATTTGTTATCCTCGTCGATGTACTTTCAGAACAACTGCCTCCGTCACCGAGAATCATGTCCCCAATGGGCTTTGCTGTCCGCCGACAGACCAGAGCTCGTCCGGTGTATGACGACGATGACTCATACCTGGAGGAGGAGTGGGACTATGGCGACATCTCACCCAAGGACCGTCCAGTGCCGATATGGCTGTGCGTATTCCTGGTGGTGAGTTACATCCTCGCCGGGGCATTCCTCTTTCATCAGTGGGAGAACTGGACTTTCCTCGATTCGGCCTACTTCTGCTTCATCACGCTGACCACAATTGGTGAGTGCACAGCGTCGGAAGTGACATTGCTTGAGAGTTGAGATTAATCCCTTTTCAGGTTTCGGTGACTTTGTTCCAGCCAGAGGAGTCAAGGAAAACTCACAAGAATCAATTGCGCTGTGCTCGCTGTATCTGCTCTTTGGCATCGCGCTGCTGGCTATGAGTTTCAATTTGGTCCAAGAGGAGTTCATAGCGAATGTGAAAGAGGTTGCCAGGCGGTTGGGCATCCTCAAAGAAGAAGAGGACGACGAGTAGGATTAGTTTTGTGAATTGCCGGACACATCCAATTCATTCCGAGATGCGTTTGTTTCGTTTTTTGTTGATTAAGAGCTGTATTCTGTTTTCTTGTAAGAAATCCTACTACTGCTATTATAAATTAGAAGGAATTGATGTTGTTTTCTTGTTTCTGGCGATCTACGAGTACATATCCTTTTGGTGTACACTAGGTAGGCGTCGCTTGGCGACGAATGGTTTTTGTGTAAACGCTCAGACTGTGCATCAAACCTTGTCACCACTGACATCCTTCCGGCAATCGATACCAATGCTCCACTGAGGACTTTTGTTCTTTTTTTTTTTTGAACTGGCCACAATGGTCAACTACCGAGTCGTTCAAAAAGGCCAGCGGTGGTGGAGACTGGTTTTGGTGTAACCACCACTAAAATCGCCGCTCTTTGGCAGACTGCTTCCTAACACGCGCGGGGATCGCTCTACTAAACCGAAGAAGAACGTCCTGGATGCGAGCGACATCCGGTTCGGACTGGAGCCGCCTGTCCGCTGTTCGGCGTACGACATGTAAGATTACGGGGCATCCGTCTGTATTAGGACAATCGTGTCTAAATAGAGGAATGCTTTGGGAGGAATAAAGGCGTTAAGGCGCACCCTTTCATGTCACATAACATTGGGGTAGTAAGCCCCGAAGATCAGACTGTTGGAAGAAGTCATAGCTCGTGCAATGTGACTTCTGATCAGCTTGATAAAAAATGATCTATCCTGCTCACGTTTGCCTCGTTGTACAGGATTTCGTAAGGATAGTACTTCTTGTACGTACTCAGACTCGGGTGTACAATACAACCGGAGACAAGTCCGAAGACACTGTCTCTCGAACAACCTCATCTTTTCCACTCACGTTCAACCACAATGGACAACCGTGCCATGATTGGCCTGATAAGAGCCATATAGCAGATTACTTTCACCCTGGTATCAAGTTGGCTGCTAAAAAACAACCACCTTACCGCAGCAAAGGCCTTTCTGGCTTTCGTCAGAGCAACATCTATTGTATATGTTTGTCAAAATACAGATATTGATCCAGCCAAATGCCAAGATATCTAACTACACTTTTCACAGCTAACGGCCGTCCTTGCGGGTCAACTAGAACTTGCGCCAGTTTAGGCGAGTATCCCGCGAAGCGGGGTCCTGAAAAGGGTAGTTTCGCACTTCAGGAAACCAACTTCCAGTCGTCGCAAAACCGCTGAATTTTTTCGAAGTCACGCTGCAACAAGCTATTTATTACTTCGACCTTCGGACCTGATCTGTAAGTTACTAGGTCATAGGCGGCATGGAACCTATAAGTTCTGCAGTGAATATTGAGAACAAGATCGGCGAACCAATCGCCCCCTGTTGCAGACCATTTTTAATGTCAAAGACAGTGGTAGAAGTTATTATGTCATAGATCGTGTATAGCAATGGTTTACTTATGTCGAGCCTGACCAGCTTGAGGAAGAGGCCCTCCAACCAAACGGTGTCGAACGCTTTCTCCAAGTCAATCAGGCAGGCACCTGTGCCTTGTTTTTTGCCTTTAATCCACTGAATGTCGGACACCAGTTTGGACGCGGCATGTGTGGTTTCATGCCCCACCCTGAATCCGAATTGGTTGTCCGGTATGATTTTATTTTCCTCTACCCATTGCTTCAGAACTCGAAAGACTATCTTTCAAAAACCTTACTTATGCAAGAAAGAAGACTGATCGAACGAAGATTTGTTGGAATAGATTTGTCTTTGTCCCGTTTAGGAATCGGTGGCACCACAGCTGTTTACCAGTAACGCATTGTTGAATAGTGTTGTGAAAGTCTGCACTGCTTCGGAGATGAAGATGGAGAAGAACAATATTCGGTATTCCGTCGATTCCCACTGACTTTGTTTTCTTCAGTGAGTTAAATATGCCCTGGAGATCTTCTTGAGAAATCAAGATGTTCCTCTACTGAAATCTACTGATGACAGTATTCACAGTGCAAGCTTATCTACAGTCAGCGTCAAAAGTCAGTGTACAGCATATAGGCGTTCTGCGTTTTAATTAAATTGTATTCAAACGGGAACCAGAGGAAGAAATCTTAAATGTAATTTTCTAAGGCAATTAGTTGTCTACTTGAACCAATTGATGATATCTCAAGAACTATGGACACGACGAGCCATAAGCCAAAAACGTAACGAAACCACCGATAAATGGCCCTTCTAATGTTTGCCTGGAAACGCTTTTGGAGCAGGTTGCTCTATAGATAGTTCAAATAACCAAACACATTCATTTTTTGATAAGTGGATACTAAATTGACCACGATCAGATTTCATTATGCGATGTTCACGCTTCTCTCTCGTACTTTTGAGATCTGAATTTCGCTTAATTTTTTGGCTTATGACTTGCTGTGCCTTATAGTTTTTGAGATATCTTGTTATTTGTTTTGCTCTATGTACGTTACCAATTATTTTAGAAAACTGCACTTAAGGTTTTTTTGGAGTCCTGTTTGACATTATTTCTCCCGCAAGCACCTTTATGGTGTACACTCACTTTTGACGCTGACTGTAGGTATATTTTCCCTCTAGACGTATTCTGCATTCTAATGCTAGGTTTCCACTGAAACCAAAACGCGAGGACCGGTGCATTTTTACTAAAACCTCAATAGGCAATTTTCACCGCGCTTGAAGTGGCTTCGCTCTCATTTATCAAGTCTATCTTTAAATGGCCACCAGAACAGCTGTCTGTTGACAGGACATAAAAGTGTGAGAACACCAGAAAATAGAAAGAGACAAAATGAGAAAATGCTGGCTTATCCGGGTTCACAACCTCTCACGGAGGGATGAGCTCCAGGAGGATTTATTTGAAACTGACCCTCAAGAAGACCAGGGAAGCCTAGGGGCTTCCATCGCATCTATCCCTTGATGTGCAAGCTAAACGGATTAAGCCAGAGGACAAATCTGCTGCTCTATAAGCAGCTTATACGGCCGATGTCAACGTACGGCTTCCCAATTTGGCACACTATCTCTAAGACCAGCATGACCAAGCTCGCAATTTTCGAAAGAATAATTCTTCGAATATGTACCGGACTCACCTTGAACAGGGACCGTCAAAGGCACCACAGCAACAATAGGCTTTACGACCAATCACGTATCATCCCCCTGCAACAGTATATGGTGACAATGTTCAGAAAGCAGCTACTAAACATCAACAACCATCCTAACGAGGAAATCAGGAACCTGAGAAACACAATCCCCGAACAAAGCTACCTCAACGCGTTAAATCTGCTAAACGAGCAGAACTTTCCAACGACGACGAACAACGAGCTGGATGGATTCTACCAGAGCACCGATAGCAATCACCATCGAGGCTAAGTCGGCTAACACATTATCACCCCATCCCAACAGGACCACCATGGACACACGGACTTGAACAACCCGATGTAAGCACCAACCATTGTAGGACGTAAAAAATTAACAATAAACCGACAATAATAGTAAACATTAAATTAAACAAAGTACATCCGTTGGGTCCCTATTGTTGAGCCAACACCCTAACTTTAGCTTGTAAGTCTAGCTGTAAACTCAATTGTAGAAAATAATTCTATTCAAATATATTTTTAAATCGCCCAGGAGGACTTAACTTGGTTTGTCAGAAACCTTGAGTTTTCCAGACCCCGAACATGTTTTTTGGTAGGTTCGGAGAAAATTGATGGAACCTCGCGGTTGCGTTCGCTGGAAACGCAGCATAATATGAAATGATGGCCTTAGAGATGGTGTGCCAGATTGGGAAGCCGTACGTTAAGATCGGCCGTATAAGCTGCTTCTATAGCAGCATTTTTGTCCTCTGGCTTAGTCCATTTTGCTTGCGCATCAAGGGATAGATGTGATGGAAGCCTAGGTTGGCCTTCTTAAGAGTCAGTTTCCAAGATACTTAACCTTTTCGTTTGCTGATATTTCTGCACCATTAGGGAGCACTACCTTTATGCTTCGACATTTGCCTGCTGATCTGCATCCACCTATCGATGGTCTCCTTAAGCACTTAAGTACCGATTCCCATTCCCTTTGCCCGGCTATCTGTGGTGACGTCAAGCTGGCGAATCATATGCCAATAGACAGCACTTCATTGTGTCAGTTGTATGTGGTTGATCTGCGTGTAGATGTTGAAAACCCACGGTCCCAGCTTTGATCCTTGTGCAACTCCCGCCTGGTGCTCCGTTGACTTGCTGCCTTCAACTGAGACGTGGAATCTTCTGGAATGCAGACAGCTATAAATTATTCTGATGAGTTTGGAGGGGAATCCCATCTGGTTCAGAGTCCCACAATCGAAGGCCTTTCCTACGTCCAGGAAGCAGGCGACGGTGACCTCGTTATTATTTAGCGCAGCTACAACATAGTGCTGGAACTTCTTTAGAGGATGTAGCATTGAAATATTGTCAGACCCGGCTGCTTTCCTCGTTTCCTCGTAATTCCCGCAATTTCTTCAGCCGTTGTGTGGTCATCGTTTCCTGTCGGCGCTGAAGATGATGTCCGGTGCAGATCAAGTGCATTGACGTAGCTGTTGACTTCTTTGACAAATTCCGGGTCATCCAGCGGTGATGGCTGAAAGTTGCCTTCAAAAAAGGATAAAAAGGCTTCTGCTTTCTGGAGGATTTTTGATATCCATGACTACACAATTTAAAATGGTCTGATACCGGATTGATGCAACAATCCTTTGTTTGGGAATTTGTTTGTCATTTAACATGTGATTATTTATTTTAATTTCTCCACAGGCAATATCTATGTAATTATATCATTTGTGGAGACTTGGCATTTGGCTGGATCAATATCTGTATTTTGACAAACATATACAATAGATGTTGCTCTGACGAAAGTCAGAAAGACCTTTGCTGTGGTAAGGAGGTTGTTTTTTAGCAGCCAACTTGATACCAGGGTGAAAGTAATCTGCTATATGGCTCTTATCAGGCCAATCATGGCATACGGTTTTCCACTGTGGTTCAACGTGAGTGGAAAAGATGAGGATGTTCGAGAGACAGTGTCTTCGGGCCTGTCTACGGTTATATCGTATACCCGAGTCTGAGTACGTACAAGAAGTACTATCCTAACGAAGTCCTGTACAACGAGGCAAACGTGAGCAGGATAGATAATTTTTTATCAAGCTGATCAGAAGGCACATTGCACGAGTTGTGACTTTTTCCACCAGTCTGATCTTCGGGGCTTACTACCCCAATTTTATGTGACATGAAAGGGTGCGCCTTAACGCCTTTATTCCCCCCGAAACATTCCTCTATTTAGACACGATTGTCCTATTACAGACGGATGCCCCGTAATCTTACATGTCATACGCCGAACAGCGGACAGGCGGCTCCAGTACGAACCGGATGTCGCTCGCAACCAGGAGGATCTTCTTCGGTTCAGTAGAGCGATCCCCGCGCGATATAGGAAGCAGTCTGCCAAAGAGCGCCAATTTTACTGGTGGTTACACCAAAACCAGTCTCCACCACGGCTGGCCTTTTTAAACGACCCAGTGGTTGACGGCAGCTTACATAGGTTTTTAAGGTAAAAAAAAAAAGGAAAAAATGAAACACAATGAAACTCCTACCTCTTAAATTACAAGTGATGTGGCAGCGGATATGGACCACCCGTCCTACCGGTCACACATTTTCGAAGGCAATTGAATGAATGAATGAAACCATTCGATAGTTCCAATCATTCAGTTACTAACTATCGATAGTGCAATTCATTCGATAGTCAAGTGTCCCATCACTATTAGTACTGGCTTCGGCAGCCAGATCTGGATGGCTTACTGCAGAACACATCGCGACTTTGTTGGCAGATGATATTTCTGATGATGTTATGATGCTGATGATGCAAATTGTGTGCCGGGGTATGATGCTGCTGATGTGTCTGATAGTGGAGTCGACTTGCAATTGTAAGAGGCGATGATGGTGATGTTGTACTAGTTTTGTGCTGTCTGATGAATTTTATTCGTGCAAAGATGGAATTATGTGAATGAAAGCTCCACCACACCAAGTAGAACATTATACCTCTATACGATGTTTTACTATACATTGGATATTGCTGGTTTGGTAAATGACAAACGACGAACCTATTTAACTTAATTGGCATTTACAACTGGTTACTCCACATTGGGGAAGAGATACCCACGTTGCACGCCAACCTCGTATCAAACCAGCAATGGCAAAATTCGGTGTTATTGTAAGTAGATATCTTCTACAGTGCATATATAACTATGGTTGAGTTCATAATTGCAACATTGTTACCCCTGCACTGAACAAAATATTCTCTCAATGCAAATACGAACGCGAATACTGCCGCAAGTTTGCAGCAGGTCACCATTGTCGAAAAGGTATTCATAAACGCAACATCAGTGGACGACACAAAAAATGTTCGGTCAAACTGACCAACTATCAAAAATATTAAAGAAAGCAACGGTAGCAAAACACGCCGCAGAAGGGCCATGCTTCTAAATAAACGCAATTGGATGTCAACAGTACGAAATAACAGATATGTCTGTAAAATAAGAGAACATTAGAAATATGTAGGGACCATGTTTGCATGAAAATGTCCACTTTTCGGTTTCCCTCCAATCCTGCAACAAAACAAAAATCACTGCCAATTTGATCGCACGGTGACCGTCGTTGTGTTGCTTTTATGAACGCCGTTGCCGACTGATATCATGCACAGCCACTGCAGTTTATTTACATTTATGAACGCAAATCTTGTGAGACGTTTATGAACTCGGCCATACTGACATACTTGTACATACTTTATTATAGAGTGATTGCCCATTAAAATCACTCTACCGTTGTTGATAAGCAGTCAAACAAATTTTCATATTTATTGGGCCCGGTAACTTAATTCGTGCGGTTTTTTTTTTCTTCAAAATTTGGACGTTTATTTAAGAATAACATGTCCAAAAGTATTATTCAAAGTATTGCCCATCTGAAGCTATGACTTTTTTCCATCTTTCTGGCAATTTGTGGATCCCATCCCAAAAGAACTGTGCCGGCTTGGCAGCCAAGACTGAATCCAGCCAATTTTTGATATTCTGCTCTGATGTGAACCGTATTTCAGTGAAGGCGTTCTGCATCGACCGGAACAAATGGTAGTCAGAAGGGGCAAGGTCTGGGCTATAAGGCGGGTGGGCTAAAAGTTCCCATCCAAATAGATCTTAACCGGAATAGCAACGTGGGGCTGAGCGTTGTCATGATGGAAAATTATTGGCTCGTGCCTGGTCGCATATTCCGAGCGTTTTTCGGTTACTTGTGTTCGGTAGCCTCGTCCATTGATGGTTTCACCCGGTTTTAGGAGCTCATAACACAGTACACCCTTCTGATGCCACCAAATACAGAGCATTTCCTTCGCGCCATGGATATTGGGCTTTGCCGTTGATTTGACTGGTTGGCCAAGACAAAATCATCACTTTTGGCACATTTGCTCAGCCAGCGCATGTTCACCATAAACTTCCACCAAAAAGGAATGAGTCAAATGGATGACTTTCGGCAGCAGTTTTCTTCATATCAAAGTAATGAAGGAGAACTCCCCGCAAAAACACGTTTTCAGGCACAAAGTTCGAAAAAAAAAAATTATTGCTGCTTACTCTTCAAATGAATGACATATACTGAAATGACGTACAATGACAGTAGCTTTCCAACGCATGTTCAATAATACAAGTTACGCCATCCAATATTGTAATATTAGGAGAAAGAACGATGATACTCACATCACAGTATCCAGAGACGCAACTCAGGTTAGTTGTTGGCGAAGTTTTAGAAGCCTTTTCTAGACAGGATTCCTCTTCGGACATTGTCAGTGACTCGAAAGAGGTGGAACCATGAATTATGAAAGTTGACTAATGTGGGAATCGAACCTGGAATCCTCTGCGTAGAAGTCGACGCACTAACCCACTACGTCAGGGCTCCCCATTAGGTCCTCATTGGATAAAGCCAGCATAAATTGTATATGCATCTCATATCGTTTATTTTATTTTCCTATTATTCGTATCTGATCACCCTCTGCAACAAAAAATACAAAAAACGATGTCGCGGGTATGGTTAATTGGAAATGTTCTTCTGGTAAGTTTTGTTCTAAATTCCGAGCACCAATAAAATATTTGTTTGTTCTTATTTAAGACAGAATCGGTAATTAAATCCCAAGCAATCACCATGAACATTTTTTCGACGAAAAATCTCAGATCTGAGTGCTCTCGTGGAGTTATCACAAATTGGGGTTTTATAGTCACTCCAAAACAGATGCTGGAAAATGCAGTGCGTTCAAATGCAAGCAAGTTCACTTAACCAAATCGAGATAACAGAGCTCGTTTCTCCTTCCCTACATGTGACGAGATTGAGAGAAGCACGTACATGCGTCAAAGATGTATGATAGAACATGCTGTACATACTTCACATGCAAAGCCCATCTTGGAAATGATAAGGTTTATCACACATGAACATTAAGCAACAAAGGGTTATCAGAACCCCCCGTTCGTCTGGTTGATAATTATTTGAGATACATTTTTGGAGCATTTGTGGGATCACATTTTGTGGGACTGTGATGCAGAAATGATGTACCAGAGACATGGCCTTCACAGATGATTGTCCCCTTGCCCATGGACGAATTTGATTGACTTTTCTACAGTTATTCATGCATTTTTGACGGCTATTCACGAAATAGTTTGAATGGGTTCACTGATTGGTCAATTTAGTTTGAGAAACGATTTAAAATTAAATTGCGACTGTCTATCGGTTGGTCTTTCTCTATAATACTTAATTTGTGGTGTAAACTTTGTATGTTTGTGATTTCTAGAGAGTGAACAAATATCGTAGACCAGGCTGTTTCGCCAGTTCTTCTATTGCCATGAAGGCTTCTACTATGGCAGATAAGGAACGCGAGTTATGTACCGGGTGATTTTTTAAAAGCTATATAAAAGTTTTTTCAAAAAAGAACACATAAAATTTAAAAAAAAAAGCCTGAATTGTTTATTTAATCGATAGTACGGTCCATATAATTTAATGTTTGAAGATTATTTCATGCAAATGTTGACCTTGACTGCGCCTCAAATGGTCCATCCGCTTAGTCCAATTTTGGCATACTCTTTCCAACATTTCGGCCGGTATCTCACGAGTAAATGCTTCAATGTTGTCTTCCAATGCGTCAATTGAAGCGGGCTTCTCTGTATAGACATGAGCTTTAACATAGCCCCACAAAAATAGTCTAAAGGCGTTAAATCGCAATTGACCGGTCCCGAACATTAAATAAAATGTTCACCGAACTCGCCTCTCAATAAGTCCATTGTTGCGCGTGCTGTGTGGCATGTGGCACCGTCTTGTTGAAACCACATGTCATGCAAGTCAAGCTCTTGCATTTTGGGCATAAAAAAGTTGGATATCATCTCATGGTAGCGCACACCATTCACAGTTACGTTACGATTCGCATCATCTTTGAATAAGAACGATCCAATGATGCCACCAGCCCATAAACCGCACCAAAGTGTGACTTTTTTGGTAGCTCTTGCAATGCTTCTGGCTGATATTCACTCCAAAATCGACAATTCGGCTTATTTACGTACCCATTGAGCCAAAAATGAGCTTCGTCGCTGAACACATGTGATGTCGCGATGAACTTTCTTAACAGAGCACGCATTTTGATAATAAAATTCAATAATTTGCAAGCGTTGTTCGTTTGAAAGACGATTCATGGTTAAATTATAGACCAAACTGAATATGTTTGACAGTGAAACAAAACACGAAACTTGCGTCATCTGTTTAAACCAGTGTTGTCACAAAGATAATAGCTAAAAAATCACACTTTATATGAGCAGAACAACAGGAAGTGCTGACTCGAACATAGTCAACGAACTTAGCATTACACACCAAAGTGCAAGCACAGCCAAACCGCTTGCTTGGTGATTGTCTTGAGGTTCGTTCGTTGACATCAGGTATCTAATTGCAATAAGTTGATGAGTCGATATCATGTTGGCGAGTCAACGTATTGCAAACGTAGGTCATAAGTTAGATTAAGAAATGAATGAATAGTTCGTCAATAAAGAGACTCGACACCGGATAGTTGTGTGGTCTATTATGTTATTCGGGTTACGAATTTAATTCGCGCGACGGGGTCAATGTTATCAATTTATCCAACACTTGGACCAACTTATAGATGATAGCGTTTTTCTCGACGACAGCCACTGGAATATAACAACTCAGTGGTTGGAGCCGCCCAGGGTAGACTCAATTCAAGCCTCCCCTACTAATTTATTCCCACACACGCATTGTCTACGGTTTCGATAAGTTATACAAATGTCTGTTAGGTTAGTGGTTGAAGTAATTGACTGCTGTTCGGAAAGATAGTGGCCACACTCAGGCCAGCAGTTTCGCCCACCGTATGCGTGTAACCACTCTTAGTAAGGCGGATACCTCAGGAAGAGGTACTTTATCAGCGTACACAACACCAATTGAAGATCAGTTGACAGTTCAGCCCCTCTCTTCACACGAATGACACAAACCGTACGTTTCACACACGATGGTACCATAAAGAAATCTATCGACGACTTCTGTTGAATACTCTGACGGTTCCATGTGTATTTATGGATGCCATTGTGCGGAAAGAAAGTGTTAATTATGGACATGCCATTTTCACAGTAAAAGTCCAACAGCTTCTCCCCTTTCGCTTTCTGGTGAGGATCACCATTCCACCCAATCACACTTCCCCATGTCGTTACATCCACACCCACGTGAGCCTTGAAATCACCCATCAGGTTATAGGAATTCATCTCCGCTACGCTATCAAGGGCAGCATCAACTTCATTCAGGAAAGGTGTACTCTGACTTTGAATTTGGTGCATACACCTGCACTAGAGTCAAAGTCGACCTGTAGGTTTTGAGCTTTAACATCTCGACTCTCCCTCCACTCCCTGCCTGCCTGTGAATATCCCCCCTCCCGCCTGAAGAGACATTTGAGGTGCAACTCCCGACAAGAAGAACTTCCACCCGGCCAACAGCTCCAAATTCCGAGATCCCCTTTGCTTTATCGAAGAGATACCCACGATATTCAAACGATAACTGGCAGCTTCCTCAACTAGCTCGAGATCCTTTCCTGTAAGCGATGAGACGTTCCATGTGCCTATCCTTAATCGATGCCGTTGTCCGTTGCATTTTGCTCCCCGCACGCACTGGTGACTGGCATTGGCATGACTCCCCCACCAATCCCCACCATCACCACAGCTGTCAGCTCTTTAGCCAAAGCGAATCTGCTTACGGCGCATTTTACAACCAGCTTAACACTGCCAGATTCCAATATGTCGCCACCTGTTCTTGAGGGCATTGATTTCATCATGGGACAAATCCACTTCCGCACTCGTACAGTTGCAAGAGTACTTAAATATCTCGACGTGCACAAATCCGCTGGCCCGGATGGTATTCCCCCTATTCTTCTGAAGAGGTGTTCTTCTGCGCTGGCAAGACCACTGCGTAAGCTTTTTCATCTATCATACTCTTAAGGCCTCTTTCCGAGCAGATGGAAACCAGCATTTGTCCAGCCTGTCCCTAAAAAGGGCGAATCTTCGTCACCCATCTAGTACCGACATATAGCATTTACGTCCTTTCTTTCTAAGGCCACGGAAACGCTGATAATTCGGCAGCTTATTGACCGGCAGCGCGGTTTCCACAGCAACAGGTCCACTGGTGATCTGATAGCTTATCTCACCGAAAAGTGCAACCAATCTTTGCACAATACAGGCGAAACAAGATCGTTGCGCGTAATATTTCTAAGACATTTGACTAAGTTTGGCATCAAGCTCTCTTGTCGAAAGTGCGTGCCTAAGGTATCGATGAATCTCTTCTTCAATGGATTAGAAATTACCTTTCAAATCGTTCAAATCAAGTTGTTTTGGATCGGTTCAAGTCTGATATCCACCAGATAAATGCTGGTGTTCCCCAAGGCTCTGTTCTGTCTCCGACACTCTTTCTCATTTTTATAAATGATCTCTTGTCAGCTATTTCTAATCCAATCCATTCCTTCGCTGATAAAAGCATCCTCAGCTTTTCATATTCGTTTCAAGACTCACGACCCCGCGCTTCGGCAGTAGAATTGGAACGTCAGCTTATGTTAAGAACATTGAATTCCCATCTTGACAGCATAATTAACTGGGGAAAGAACAATCGAGTGGAATTCAATCCTGTCTGCTGTCACTCAAGTGAACCCTCGTTAATCAGCCATTATCCATGAATGGCACCTGTGTCGATGAAACCGGAAAGCTTTCCATCCTTGGTATGTGTATAAACACAACACTTAGTTGGAACGATCGCATATTTGAGGTCGCCAAAAATGCTGCGAAATGTTTAGGTTTCCTCAATCGATGCAAGAAATACTTCACCCCTTCTGATTTGGCTTTAATTTGAAAGGCGTATATACGCCCCAAACTTGAGTACAACGCTCATATCTGGTCTGGTGTCCCCAAAACCAACCTGCACCTACTAGATAGAATACAAAAGCGAGCGATAAAACTTGTAGGAGACAACAGTATTGCAGAGTCATTAGACTCGCTCGAACATCGACGTGCCGTCCATTTTTTGTCCGTATTTTATCGCTATTTTAACAAAGGATGCTCAAGTGAGCTTGCCAACTGCATTCCCCCTCTCCATGAATTCACCCGCAATACCCGTCTCGCCAGGAATGCTCATCACTTTACCCTTAAGCCTACTTTCCGATGCACAGTTAAATTTAGAGACTCGTTCATCGGCCGCACGGCGCGAATATGGAATGCTCTTCCCAGCCTAATGTTTCCCCCAGAAGACAATCCGCAGATATTTAAAACCAATGTGTACAGGTACTTCCTCTCCCTTTCTCCTTGTCTCCTTGGGATCCCTTGTCTTGACCCCGGACACTTAAGGGTATTAAAAATCCCTTGTGCGAGCGCAAATTATAAAAAAAAAAATCATATACAGCATAAATCACCACTTTCAAAAATATTGAATTTATATTTGCTTCAATATAAAAAATTCGCTATAACTCCCATTAAAGACTACGCGAAATTGAAAGTGGTCTACGTGCTAATTGCAAAATGTGACGTCACAAACACGACCATTGAACAAAATAAGGCCCGGATCAGATTACATTGTATTCTGCGGATCGTGACGATGAAATATTCTTAAAAGTTACAAATATCGATCGTTTCTTTCGCGGTACACTATTCTCCTTTGTCCTGACACTTCCACCACTCTCCTCGCCGAACTGCCGTTATGTATTACTTCGCGAGGCTGGTAAGCAAATCACGCCAAGTGCTCCATAATTGACAATTCGCCTTTTCTTTCTCTGTCGAGTCTTCTTTGCCTCGTTCTGCACGCTCGTTATAAAGGAGCAATTCTGCAGCCATTTGACAGCTGACTCTGTCATATGCTAACTAGGAGCTCGGGAGGTGGTAGACTCGTTCCCGCCACTGCAAACCGCCTGCAATGGAATATTGCGTGCTCTTCCTCTTTAACCACGCATTCTGGACCGGGGTCTGTGCTGTGACCAAATCTGTGAAGGTGTTTTGGGTAAACGTCATGGCCCGACAAGAACTGCGTGATATGGTAGTTGCAGCTCTTGATGTCCAGGCTTCTCTCGCGGGGATCAGTTTATGGTGAGTCCATCTGGCGTGTCCCATTTGGAGTGCCACAGTGCCATTGATGTTTCCCTTTTTTCTTTCTTCAGGCATCTTGCGGACTAGGCTCTGCATGTTTTGCCGTTCGCTTTAGGTATACCCTTTGCATTTCGTTGGCGAGAATGTCGGTAGGGACCATAGCCGCAATGACGTAGGCTTCGTCCGAGATAGTTCGCAAATAGGTGAATGTTCTTAATGCACCGGGCCTGAGAGTTGATGAAGGCTTCTTTACCGTCTCCTTGGGGGCGTGAGCTCCCGCCCATACTCGAGCGGCGTAAAGAAGGATTGAGCTTACCACTCTGGAAGGCAGGATCCTTCTCGCGTATACAGGACCTCCGATGTTTGGCAGCATTACGGAGAGCGCATGAGAGCCGAGAGACTGTGGAGTACGTGAACTTCTAGCTTGGAGCCCAGATAATCCGATTGAAAAAGGCACTAAAGTACCAGCCTTAAGGCAATCCGGCCTTGAAGCTTTTTTGCTGCAGTCCTCAACTTAGGTTTTGAAAAAAAAAAACCCGGTATTTTAGCGCCTTTTTTGATCGGATCCAACCCGGACGTTCATGTACTCCACAGTCTCTCGGCTGGTTATTAAAACAGCCCCCGTATTGTTGTCAGCTAGTTCAAGGTCGAAAGATTCCCCTCAATTTTGTATCCTCTTGATTGCTTCGTTTGTGTAGCCTCATACATGTGATTGACCACCGTCACAACGGCGATGTCTTAGATTTCCGTCGTACATTAAGTTCCACAGGACCCCTCCAAGAACTGAACCAGAGATGATGGAGGAAGAGATATTCCTCTTTCAAGTGGAAAACCCCCAGTCCATCGCAGTTGTGCTCTCAAGTAAGTCAGTTAGGCAGGAGTAATCAGCTTGGCTTAGCTCACACCTATTCACAGACGAATGTCTGTGAAAAGGTTATAAAAAACGCTGTCAGATGAATCTGAGGGGCAAGAAACGAAGAAGTGGCCCATCTCTTGGCAAAATAGCTGACGATTACCTTCTCCGAATACCTCGGTGTGTTCATCCTATTCAAGGCTTTCAATTCGCCGAGTTAAACGCGTTTTTAATGTCCAGCATAACTGCGGCACAGTATTTCCTTGCGTCGCCCCTCCATCTTGAACCCGTTATCGCTTCGCTTGCTGTATCTAACGATGTTAGAGGCCTCCTCCTAAGCCCACCGCACTCAATTGCGTGCGCCCCCTGATTCAACTGATTAAACCTCAGGAAAAGAAAACAGTCGCGTTGAAAAATAAAAAGTGCTCTTCTTTATTCTCGGTACTTGTCCATTACATACAATAAAGCTATAACTTCTTTGATAGTGAATTTCAAATTTGATATCGTAGAAAAAAAGTCCGTTTAAGTTCGTTCATTATGATTGTACACGACATATGACTAAGGATTCATGCTTAAAGCGACAAAGTGTTCTCTGGAAAAACTGGGTTGTTGTACTTATGATACACCGTTAAAACTTGTTCACCGTTAATTCATCAACTGGGACTGAATTTGAAGGCCTAACATACGCAGAAGGTAAATGTCTAATAAATTAAGTAAACTATGGCAGCAATCAGAAGGGACATCATTGAAATTTTAGCCAGACCAGCACCGCCCGTACGGCAGTAGTATTCTCCGCAGTCTGCGTCGTAGAAGTGTTTGTATTGCTTCATCACATCCAACCAATTGCACAGTCCGACCTTGCACCAGTCCAGATCGACATGCTTTTGATTGAGATAGAACATCACTTTGTCACTTTCAGCTTCGGCAGGACAACTGTAGGGAGGTAAATGAGGTTCACGATGCGCTATGGTTCGTGCAGAGAGAGAGAGAGACTTACTCATATTTAACAGCGACCAAATTTGAGGCAAAGGGGTCCATTATACTGGTCCTCCACTTCCGATCGGCCATGGAATCGTAGTTGTCGGCCTTGGGTGCGGTGGAGTCCTTCAAGAGTCCCAGAGCCGTGATCATTGTCTGTATGGCAGTTGAGTGGCCGAAGTAAACTATGGAGTTGGGCTGAGTTTTGCTGTTCAACTGGAGCAGCATGTCTTTAACAAGTTCACATGGCAGATGGGAGTTGACTTCGTGGCCATAGCCGGACTTCTGGTAGTACCTCAGGTCGTCGTAATACTCCAAGACGGTCAGTTGCTTCGGAGTGAAGGCCTAAACAAATCGAATAATGGATAAACTGAGCACGGGGGCAGACTTGGCGGAGTTGGGAGAACTTACACCACACCAGGCGCTGGTACGATCAAGATTCCAGGCTTGTTCATAGCGGCACATGTCCCAAATTAGCTCGATGCTCTTGAATTCCAAGGGATACTGAAACCTGTGGGAGGAAGCGCAATATAATCAGGTTTGCGGTTGCAGGAGTTAGCTGATGACTTACCCGAGTCTCTGAGAAATGTCTGAGATCGTCTTATTCATGATTTGGGAGTTTCTGAACTTCATGAACTCTGTGCTGTTGTCCTTCTGACTGTTGTTCTCATCCCAGATCGGACAATAGTCATACGGTCTGAGCAGCGTGTCGTTGCCTCCTGGCTTGGACAAGTATACATTTTTGAAGACGTCTGGCCCGAAAAGTCCTTCGCTGAACGCTTTGAAACTCTCTTCGGTCCTTTGGATGCCTGTGTGACGGAACTGAAATGAAAAAGCAGCGGATTAGACCGGCAGTTTAATCAGGCGCAGGAGCCTTACCAAAAAGTTCTGCGAACTATATTCCTTGGTTAGGATCTCGGGATACAAACGTTGGTATGTTTTGGCAAGTAATTTTAAGTCGTCCCAGCCCTGAAAATGTAAATTTGTATTTGTTTGTTCTGAGAATGAATTTTGACATCTTTTATTGTTTGCTCGAAAATTTAAGTGCTCAAAAGTGCTTGGAGCATGGTTTTGATCGCTCTCAACTTGAGAACGGTAACAACAGCAGCACGGTCTCTTAACAGCTGAGTGCAGCGTAAGGTCAGCCTCCTCGTAGTGTCCTCTAGATAGGCTCTACAGTGAACTAATGTATGCAGCAACCCCTTAGACTTAAATCAGGAACCGGTCCGGAACCGTCAAACCTCGGATACGGATGATTCTACCGCCGACGGCCATGGGCAAGAAATAAGGACATCGGTTCTCGGTTGGATTTCGAGGTCCCTTAACAGACCACGTGCAGCCGATGAACTTGTGCAAGCCCTGGAAGTTTACAAGGCAGACAACACAGCTGTACAGAAGATGCGATCGGATGAGCTGGCCAGAAAGAGTTTGAAAAACTACGACATTTCCTATGTCAACTGTTGCAGAGAGCCGAGGCAGAACTTGTTCGGAAGCGAAGTTTGCTGTTCGAGACAGACAGATGCAAGAAGTCTTATTTTTTATATCAGTTAGTAGATTTTGTTGCGTTAAGAAGTGTACTGACTTTCGAGTTATGGCATGAGGTGTATAACGCAAACGATCCTCCCCCTACCTACGACCAATTCCTTTCTAGACTTCAATTCTACATTAGCAATTGCGTCAAAAAGAAAAGTACAAGAGTTAACACACTGAAACGACAAAAACCAAACGGAGAGTCACCTCGGGAGAGTTGAGGATAAGGGACTTAAGGGATTGTTAATACCCTTAACTGTCCGGGGTTATCGCTCGCTTTTGGAATCTATCTAGTAGGTGCAGGGTTGTTTTGGGGGCACCAGACCAGATTTGAGCGTTGTACTCAAGTTTGGGGCGTATATACGCCTTTCAAATTAAAGTCCAATCAGAAGGAATGAAGTATTTCTTGCATCGATTGAGGAAGCCTAAATATTTCGCAGCATTTTTGGCGACCTCAAATATGTGATCGTTCCAACTAATCTATCAACTATCAACATAGCAATACACATAAAAAGGATGGAAAGCTTTCCGGTTTCATCGACAAAGATGCCATTCATGGATAGTGGCTGATTAACAAGGGTTCGCTTGAGTGACAGCAGACAGGATCGAATTCCACTCGATTGTTCTTTCCCCAGTTAATTATGCTTTCAAGATGGGAATTCAATGTTCTTAACATAAGCTGCCGTCCCAATTCTTCGGCCGAAGGGCGGGGTCGTGAGTCTTGGAACGAATATGGAAAGCTGAGGGTGCTGTCATCAGCGAAGGAATGGGTTGGATTAGAAGTAGCAGACACCAGAAGTAGCAGAGATCATTTAAAAAAATGAGAAAGAGTGTCGGAGACAAAACAGAGCCTTGGGGAACACCAGCATTTATCTGGTGGATATCAGACTTGAATCCAGCCACAACAACTTGAATTGAACGGTTTGAAAGGTAATTTCTAATCCATTGAAGAAGAGATTCCTCGACACCATAGGCACGCATTTTCGACAAGAGAGCTTGATGCCAAACTTAGTCAAATGTCTTAGAAATATTACGCGCAACGATCTTGTTTCGCCTGTATTGTGCAAAGATTGGTTGCACTTTTCGGTGAGATAAGCTATCAGATCACCAGTGGACCTGTTGCTGTGGAAACCGCGCTGCCGGTCATTAAGAAGCTTCCGCGAGTCGAGATATTTCATAAGCTGCCGAATTATCAGCGTTTCCGTGGCCTTAGAAAGAAAGGACGTAAATGCTATATGTCGGTACTAGATGGGTGACGAAGATTCGCCTTTTTTAGGGACGGGCTGGACAAATGCTGTTTTCCATCTGCTCGGAAAGAGGCCTTAAGAGTATGATATATGAAAAAGCTTACGCAGTGGTCTTGCCAGCACAGAAGAACAACTCTTCAGAAAAATAGGAGGAATAGGTGGCGAGATATGTGAATCTGGCAGTGTTGAGCTGGCGCCGCAGATGGCGAAGCTTTCCTCAGGTCTTACCAGACGGAACTCCAACGCACACTCAATAGGTTTGTGGCCATATGTGCTGATGCTGGGATGAAGGTTAACGTGAACAAATCAGAGGGTATAGTAATTTCCAGAACGCCTGATCAGTGCGCTCTACATATTAGTGGAGTCCCATTGAAGCAGTTGAAGAAGTTTAAGGATCCCAGTGTATTTTCTACGAGTGATGGGAGGAGTAATGCTGAGCTGGGTTAAGCTGGGTCAGTTTTGAAATAGCTTGGAAGATCTGTAATCACGAAGGCCGAGCTTTCTTCGGTTTTTTCGAAGGTTTTTAAGAAAAAAGTGGAGCACTCTGACTGAAAAACTGGTCCGTTGTACTGCCAGGAAGAGATTGGTGTCCCAACTCTCAACTATGGTCATGAAATTTGGTTAATAACCGAAAGAATAAGGCCGCGAGAAGAAGATCACGACGAGCTGCTGAGCTGCTGAGTGTTGTTGTGGGAATTACTCGCCGGGATAGGGTCAGAAACACGGCAGTGAGCGAGGAACTCAACATTGAGGAGCTGCTTCTTCGAACGGAAAGGGCTTTGCTTCGGTGGTTTGGTGTGCCAGAATGTCCCCTATATGACGACTTCCGAGGCGGGCTTTGAATACAGCTTGTCCAACCCAGGACGAAGTGGTTGGACTAAGCCCAAAAACTCGCCAAGTTACGATTGGGCAACCATCCTGCTGAGTTAGAGTCGATGGCGGAGGAACGAGTTGCCTCGAGATCTCTCGTGCGTGCCATACTCCCTCGACCCCTTTTGGGGATCATGTGGGTCAGAAGATGATGATGATGTTGAAGGCTAGAAGCGATTATGGTCATAAATAATGCCTAACTTGGTGAAATTGAACATGTAAATAAATTAACGTGACTTCTTGTAGTTCCGACTTAAGATGTTTATTCTTATAACTCGAGCTGGAAGCTTAGGTAACTTCCCGTTTTTTTTTTTATACTTTTCGGGCGCACAAGTGATCGTTGATACCCTTAAGTGTCCGGGATCAGGACACAGCACGGGCCGAAGGTATAGAGAGAGAGAGGAGGTACCTGTGCGGATTTTTTTTTAAATATCTGCGGATTGTAGTCTGTGGGAAATATTAGACTGATAAGAGCATTCCATATTCATGTGTTGCGGCTGATGAACGAGTCTCTAAATTTAACTGCACGTCCGAAAGTAGGTTCAAATGTAAACGGATGAGCATTCCTGGCGAAACGGGTATTGCAGGTGAACTCGTGGGGAGGAGGAATGCAGTTGGCTAGCTCACTTGAGAATCGTTTGTTCAAATAACGATGAAACACTGACAAAGAAGAGACTGTCCCTATTCCAATTCACAATTCTTATGAATGTGCCAAACGTTGACTATGCCTCATCTTGTCATTTTTGCTCATTGACTGGAAATAACATTAAAATGCCACTAGTCATGGGTGTCATGGCATCTAACTAGTAACCACTCAATTGGTAAAGCTTGAGCAGAAGCTGTATTCTCTGTTTCCCTTAGGGACCTTAGGTCCTCCTGAAACTTGCTGCGGTTGGTTCTGGCCGGGCCCCTTTTGAAAGCGCCTTGGTAGCTGTGACTTTTAACCCAAAGTTGAGAGAATAAACGAAGATTATACCGTCATGGAGCTTCAGATTGAGACGTGAAAATGGTATATGATTAGATTCTTTGTAAAGTTGCAACACAATCGGGTTCTGCGACTCAAAGAGCAACAAGATGTTTGAGACCGTCCTCGTACTTCACCACTGTCCAAAGCATGAACTCAAAGGATGTCTGGGAACCCACTAAACATGCTGGTTGCGTGCTTCTGCACTCTCAGTTAAATGGCCCCCGATAACGTGAATCCCAGCAGTCACCTGTTCATTCTAATCACCGTTATAAACTTTACACTCAATTAAATCGGCGCCAAGATTATAGCGTCTTAAGTACATTTCCGAAAACAGTCAAACGATTATCAAATTTCTGCGTAAATTGATTAAAATCATTAGACGTCACAATCCAATCTAATCGGATGTGACAAGCTGGCAAAGCAAACAACTTGACATGCCTCAAATGAGAGCACTTATCAAACGTATTTTATCGTTGACAAAGCCTTGTGACGAGTTCGATTTTCATGTCTAATCTTACCTGAGATGTCAAATGATTTTCCTTTTCCGGCGTGATACTCGAGTTGAACTTCCAGGTTTGAATAGAGAACAGATCCTCCAGACACAACGCACCGGTTGCTGGTTTTGTCTTCAGAACCCTGTAATTGTTTGTGATTTGATCTCTCAACTGAAATGACGAAGGAAATTAATGCTTTTTTTTTTCATTTTTCAGAACATCACTTGAGTGCCTTACTGCTTCCAGCTCACTAGCCATTCCAATTGTTTTCGCCGAGGGTAGTCGTGTGCCATGTCGACTTAACATCCAAATTTTCGTCGGTGAACAATCTGTAAGAAATGAGTTGAATCACCGCAGCATTGCGATATCATTTGAGTTCACTTACTTGGAACAGCCTGTTCGGGATCAGAACCTTTCGCTAGTTGGTACGCAGTTTTCGATGTAAACCGCAACGTTTGCAGGCGTTCCTTATCCTGCCCAAAGCAGTACTCCTCGCAACATGTGTCCTCGGCAAAGACCTGACTTAACTGTAATATCACTGCAATCCATAGCACTTTCATCTGAAAGAGAACAAGGATACGTTTTTGAAGAATTCGTTTCGGAATAAGTTTCTATTTGAGAGTTTGATTGCGATTGGAGAGAGGATTGGATTGACTCAGAGAACCGCGAAGACACCATCTTAAAGCATGTACATACATGGTAAAAAGGCGGCCCAGGACATAAGCTGAAGCCTGGGTGGTCTGTGGTGGTGTAAGTGACTAAAAATCTCGCACTTCTATGTGCGAACGTTCGCCACAGAGTCTTGTTTAAGATTTCCAGCTACCTTATCAGAATCAGAGTAATTTGTGAAGTTTGATTTCAAAATTTTCGTTTTCCGATAATAGACGTGTTTTTTTGAGAATCTGTACTCAGCTCAGTGTTACTAAAAGGACCACCCTGGTCACACGGACTTGAACAACCCCATGTAAGCCCCAGCCACTGTAAGCCTTGAAGAATAAACAATAAACCGACAATAATAATAAACATTAAATTAAGCAAAATGTATCAGTTGGGCTTCTATTGTTGAGCCAACAACCTAAGCCTTAGTTTGTAAGTCTAGTTGTAATCTCAATTGTAAAAATAATTTTCCGTTCAAATAAAATTTTAAATCGTAATTTTGCTTAACGTCAGTTTCATAGAGCATGATTTTCGTCCTTCCAGTTAGGAGTTTTTGACTAGAGATGTGACGAATAGTGATTTGACCAAGTACCTATGTATTCTTTGGCCGGATATCCGGCTATCCGGTCGAATATACTGTCAAGAGCAGAATATGTACAACGCCATGTATTCACGAAAAAGTTGTAACTTATTTGGTTGTGGTTTAGTTCCTGTTTGTCTGTACGGCTAGTGTGTTGAATCTGTAAAATGTTATCGAAAATCAGTAGCACACACAGTTGGCATAAATTACTCGAACTAAGACCTCTGCTGTACGGGAAACGTTTGGGTTATTTACTTTTTGGTAGGTTTTTTAAATTATTACGTAAGTTATTAATGATGAATAAATACTTGGATAGGTGCTTCCCTGTAGCAAATAAAGTGATATGGAGTCGGTGAACAAAAGATCTACAATTTGGAAACATTTTGAGATCTGTAGGGTTGAGTGCAAGTTTGATGCAAGTTTGTGCAGTTCGAAGATTTCTTGTGGAGCAGAACAGAAGGGAAAGCTGTTACAACAGCTTTGATAAATCACATGAAATTCAAGCGTAGTAACAGTAAAAGCTTTCTGGAATCAATCCCCTCCCGTGCATACAAGTCCATCATTTCTGTCTGTTACTTTGGCATAAACTTTGGTCACTTAAGAACGGTATATTTTCTGAAGTCGGAATAGTAGACAAATATAAACGCAGCAGTATTTTACCGGGTTATGCCGCAAAACTTGTATTTATCTATCATAATCTTCCATTATTTACTATCCCCCCTGTTGTGGTTGGAGAATCTAACGTCCGATGTGAGTTGATGTCATTGGCGAACTAACCCTTTTGACCAGAAATGAGGTATGATAGAGATGGCTAACTTCACAGCTGATTGACCCCTAGTCCATCGCCGTATTTGACGGATAATCATGAACATTTTGACGGTTATTCATGAATTTTTGACAGTTATTCACGAAATAACGCAAATGCCATTCTCTGATTGGTCAATTTGGCTTTAGAAAACAATAAAACAAATGGTTGTCAAAAATCTTTAGGGGCATCTCTATCATACTTCATTTCTGCTTTCGACGTATAACGGTTGGCGATCTTGACAATGTGAGTTCGAAAGAATTGCTTAGTGAAGAAACTGGAATCTACAGAAAAATGTATGAATGCTTCGACTGTGCAAGAGTATTCGAGACAACTTTAATGTGATAATTTGTTCCAATCCATTTTGCTTGCGCATCAATGGATAGATGCGATGGAAACTTTTCGTGAAGTTAATGCCAAGATACTTGACCTTTTCGTTTGTTCATATTTCTGTACCGTTAGGAAGCACTCTCCTTAGACTTCGACATTTGGCTGCTGATCTGCATCCACCTCTGGATGGTCTCCATAAGCACTTAACTACTGATTTAGCAGCATTGATACGAATACCCCATTTGGTATAGTGCGTTTTAATGAGGATCATTGCTGAGCTGAGTACTGAGTTCTCAATAAAACGCGCCTATTAGTAAAGATACACAGACAAAGGAAAGCACTGAAGGCATTTTAAAACTACAAAGTGCAGAAAATGTACTGAAAGACTATTAAAAGGTAGTAGCAAAACCACACAACCTGATAGCCTCTTTACAGCTCATACCATGCGTTTGCTTTGGGGCTTGATACCTCTCATTCTATGAGGAATGAAGGATCTCATGCCCAGCAAAAGAATGTTTCCGATCATATCAGCAGCGGCATCCACGTCACTATAGAGGAAGCATAGTGCCCAGTTAAAATTCCTAAAGAAGTTGTTTAGACCGCTCCCATCGGCTTTCTCGTATAGCCATACTCTTCTTTTAGGAATTCGTTCTCTAACTGTTAGTGGCGATAACGAGAAATTAGCTGATACGACACAATGGTCAGACGAGCCTAGAGGTGACAGAATGTCAATAGAATATTTGTCTTCGATGAGAGGTGAGAAACAGGTCCAGGGTGTTGGGGGAATGATCTGCAATGTCAGGTATTCGTGGGGCTAGCTGTGTCAGATTATTTACCTCAGCAAAGATTTCAACATGCCTTCCTTCGAATGTTATTTGGCCCGAATGTTTAAGCCAATTAGAATTGTGTACATTGAAATCGCCCGCAATGGCAGTTTCAGTGCGAAGATACAGGGATACAATTCCTGAGATGGAGTCGGATAGCGCATCAAATTCATTAAAAGTTTGAGGGCGGTTAAGGAGACCATGCAGAGGTGGATGCAGATCAGCAGCCAAATGTCGAAGCATAAAGATAGTGCTTCCTAACGGTACAGAAATATCAACAACCGCGATGTAGAAAGAAAAGCGGCACCAAGCTACTCGTATATCCAGACAGATTTAAATCCTATAAATCGGTGTTCTCCCCTACCTGTGTTTCACTCAGCTCCAAGACAGCTGGTTTATTGCGGGATAGGTGGACATACTCAGCGAAGAGATTCACTCTAAGCCCACGCACATTGCTCACGTCAACCCTAAAGCTTCCCATGAAATACAATACGGAGATATCAGAAAGAACCAACACCGACTGCGAGTGGTAAAGCAGAGATCAGAAGTGGAATTTTCAGATTAGCTTCCAAACAACAATCGATGAAGGTGTTATGCCTGAAACACAATAGTGCGTTGCTGCGTTGCGTCGTCTTTCAACGCACACAATTCAATGGCCATGCACAGGATACTGCGGTGACCTACGTAAGTCCAAAATGAGAGAGATGAGAGGATCGTAACACGTAAGACCATCGCATGTCATTATCGAACATGTAGGAACATTTTTGACAGATTGGTGCGATGATAAACAGCTGACTACATTTTAACGACAAAACCAATTTGAATTCGGACCAAGGAGGAATAAAAGTACAATTGTTTGAGCAGAATATTTTTTGATTTGACATTTCACACACGAAAACAGCTGACACAATAGGTCTGTTTCCGTACCCAAAATAAACAACACAAAACAGTAGAAAACAACACAAATCTACGAAAGTCTGTTCCAAATTAGCGCTCTCTCGAGAGAGTAAAAAATTTCCCCACCCTGCCCATTATAACACAAGAAATTTCTGTGGGCTGTTTGTTGGTCTTCTCTCAAATCAGTTGATGTGTCAAATACTTAGATTTGTTTTCCTGTGCTTGTTTCCTGTTTTTGCTCATCATTGGGCCACGTTATAATGCTTGAGCTGAGACTGCTTAAGAACATTGTATACCGGTCGATGATACGTGAAATAGATGATAATGAAAGATCATCTGAAACTACATGCTTCATGGCCAGAAACCATAGGAAAACTGCAGTGTGCTTATGAGCCCTGCATCTTTTATCGGGCCGTAGATCAGCATAAAAGTGCAAACTTTTCCGAAAGGCTTTCAAATGAAGATCTTTTAATACGGAAATGTGTTATGAATTCCTTTTCAAAGTAGAGTTGAACAGTCGTTTCACACACGTTCTTTTTGACTTAGATAAAGACACAACCGCTAGCAACAATTCTTTTTCAATGTCCGCTTCATTAATAATTAGTTCCATCACGTCGTCGTCAGTTATGATGTCCAAAAATTACTTTTTAGCTGAATTTTTAAAGTTTACAGTTTTTACACAGCACTTAGAAATCACAAATGTAATTTAATTCAAACATTTCACAAATGACATAATTTACACATTTGGTAAAACTGCGTTCCCGTACTTTCTTGAGATTTTGCTTCTCTCTGAGAGATTTTTCGCCCACTCCTTAAAAAATTACAGTCTTTACAATTTTGTGCAGAAAGTACGGGAACAGACCTAAGACCTTTTTCCATCTGGATTTGATGGAGAGAGAGAGTGAACAGCTGATTATCGCAGTGCGTCATCGCACCCCTCCGTAACAAGTCGAATGCAGCAACGCACGATTGTGTTTCAGGCATTATGCCCGTACATCGATTGGAGTTGGTCCACCAACAAATTACACCTCAAAAATCCGCTACGTCAGATGCTACGCACTCTCAGTCATGCCTCAACCCGCCTGATAAAATCAAACGGGAGTTGCGAGCAAGAATGTCCAGCAGTGGCTTTAGATGGAGATGGAGCGGACCGATCGCACTCGACACCGAAACACTGCACGAACACTGCACTTTGCTTTGGTTTTTTCCCTTGTGGCGAGGTGGTTGTTGGTGGCGGGGCCGCGGTTTTTACGTTTTTTACGCGTATTGCACCGACGGGGACAAGTGCACGCGTCGGAGGATGACACAGAAGTACTGTGTCCGAATCACTACACCATCATTGGTTGCTTTTCATTTAATTACACTTCTTCAACCCTCAAATTGTGCATGGCTTCAATAATGATGTCATATCCTTTATTTCAGTCGAATTTTCTATCTGTTTGCACATTGAAGTGACCTACAACCATGACGAATGGCCATTTCCTCAATAGTTTCATTTTTACCGAAGGTCGTCAGCAAGTTGAATATTAAGTGACGAATTAAGGTATCAGCTGATGTTAACCATTAACTCCCACATGTCCATGTTGTGCACGCACTCTTGGTACAAAAAGTTTGTTGTGAGCTAGGACCAGTGTGTCCAATTGTGCACGTACTGCGTGAGAACAATAGTTCTTCAGAATTGACTGCTCTACAACATATAATTGGTTCCCCAAACGAAAAAAACATTTGGCCATTAAAGGACCGGATGGACTCTTAAAATGGCGGTAAGTTTGCCTGGATTCATAAGTGCTTGCTTTAAGATCATTAAGAAGCTGACATTTTACTTAAATTCGCAGGCTAGCCTCTAATTTTTGGCAAGTTTTTCAGTAGTCGCCGACGATATGTGCAAAAGATGAGTAAGTCATGTGAAGTTTAAATCCATTTGAGGTGGATTTTCCAAGACGTCACTGAATAAAATTCCAACGAAAAATCCACGGTCCCCTTGGCAGTTTTGCCAAAACCGAGACCATTCACGGAATTTCAAATTGAGATGTTCGCAATGTCACGTCTACCTTGCCCCCAATCGATCACACACCCCCTCACCCACTTTCCTAATGAATTTTCTGGACGTTTACCCAATAAAAGACGGCCAGCAACCCGCCGTCCGTGCAATTCATTAGCAGCAATCCAAATGAGAGCAAATCAATATTTATGACAAATCGATCGCGGCCACACACAGCCAACCACACAATCAATCCCCGTGCAGTCTTACATCATTCCGGCCGTAGCACCTGGTCGTCCCTTTGTGATTTTACTATCTCGGGACGGTTATCAAATTCCGTGCTGAACTGCCTGAAAAAAAAAATAGCCGCATCGTGGTTTTTGGCGAAGGTCAACACTATCGCGTGTCAACTCGTAAATTCTTCCTTCCTTTGCGCAAGCAATGATTTAGGCTTGGCCTGGTGGTGTGTCTTCCCGGTCGTATGCATGCCACTCTGGCGCAGGGGTCCGGGCACATGTGGTACTTTGCAAACTTTGCACACTTTGTACCGTGCGACCAGGCCTCTGTTTACCTTCAATTGTCCTGACGGGGCACTGTGGTCACACGTGATGTAACGCAAATGACACGAGGATTTGAAACGCTCATCGTTTTCCATTTAGTGTCCGCCGACAGAGGCTTCCTTTTGCGACTTCATCAACTGCGTACATCTTGGGCATGTCCTCTAATTAATTGAAATTACTTAAAGAACCGGACGTCAGGGAATATTCGCTTTCACAGTGCTTGCCCTCTCGCTTATCGCCACCAAGACCGCTAACCAAACACGGCCGCAAATGATTATTAAGTGTTTGACAGATGGACGTGATATGGCCAGCAATTGTCGGACAAAGTGGTCGGTAATGAGGTTACCAGGGCGAATGATATCGAAGTCGATAGAGAGTCAGGCATTTCGAACAGAAGACAATTGTTATCCGTACGCCCCTCCTCTGGAGCCTTTGAGTGGGCGAACTGTCAAGCACGTGTAGAGGTGGACATTAATTGCCTGTCGTATTTATTAATTGTTTTAGTTCCAAGAGTGGTAGCCCGAACTGAACACGGCGCGAACTACGAGTGGATTTCGAGGGCCAAAGGAATGCTGTCAAGTCATTGAATGCAGCGGTGAGTTTGCTGTTATAAATGCTTCCCTAATGGCGTTCTCCATTAGGCAGGAATGATGTTGTGGTTGTTCGATTGATTGAAGATCAATCAGGAAAACAACACTGGGAATGGTTAACCCATTAGAGTCACATTAAAACGAGAATCTTGACATGAAGGGCTGGGTAATGGGTTCCAAGTAGAATTTACTAATCTGGTCGATTAACATAAAACCAATTGAAAGAGGTTTTTAATACCTTACACACGTGACTCCCGATGAGGAGGCAATACATGTGAGGTGACCAAATGTGAGGCTTAAAGTATGTTCCCACTGGACGAATAACTCCTGATGTGTTAGAGTCGATGGCGGAGGAGCGAGTTGCCTGGAGATTTGTCGTGCGTGGTTTACCCACGCGACTCCTTTAGTGGAGCATGCGGGTTAGAAGATGATGAGGATGATAATCCCAATGATCAAACAAAACTAGCAGATTTTTCACCATTATGCCAGTTGACCAGTTAACCAGTTAAAGCCGATTTCCAACAGATTTTGTCGACGGAAAACATTTCTCTGTCAAACCAAATTACCTCAATCGTTGTGTGACCATTTTGGACAATTTTTTGTTTTTGGACGTCTCCACTGGACATGAACCATGCCCTGTTCAGGAACCTGATGTGAACATGTCTGAGCTCTGTTCAAAAGCTGGACATGAGATTTGACGTTTTGGTTGGAGGGTCTGAGCCTGACTAAATGCTGCCTTCCATCGTTGACGGCTCTGGGCACGCTGCCTCCAGTCATCAAAACCAATCGCTCTTGCATCCGCTCCGGTCGTTATACCGGAGATTCGGTCTTCCTCTCCTTCTCCCAGGAGGCTCGGATTCGAAGACCCTCTTGGCTTCAGCCCTGTTGTCCATTCACTCGATGTGCCCGAGCCAGTGCAATCGACGGATTTTTGCCTTCCGAACTACATCCACATCCTGGTACAGCTCGTAGAGTTTGGCGGTTGTGTCTTCTCCTCCATTCAACTTCCTCGCAGACGGGACTGTATATCCGACGCAGAATTTTTCCTTCGAAGGTACCAAGACTCCAAGCTCTGCAGTTTTGGTTAGCGTCCTGCTTTCGGCTCCATAGAGCAGGACTGGCAAAATATGAGTTTTGTAGAGCATGATTTTGGGCCTTCGATTGAGGAGTTTTGAGCCCAGTTGTTTCGACAAACCGAAGTAGTACCGGTTGCCAAGGGCGATTCCACGTCGGATCTCCACTGTGATATCGTTTGTGGAGTTCGCCTTTGCCCCGAGGTAGACAAACTGCTGTACTGCCGTGATGTTTTGTCCAAGGTGATGTGCGGCGGAACGTTTTTTGCCCGACAGCATATGTTTGGTTCTGCCTTCACTGACCTTGAGACCAGTTCGTTTCGCCTGTTCTTCAATCGCCGTAAAAGCCTCTACGTTGAGAACGCGCGACGATGTCGATGTCATCTGCGTACCCCAAGAGTTGGACCGACTTGTGGAAGATAATGCCTTCGTGTTCGTGCACGACTTGTGGGGTGGTAAATACTGAGAGTAAAAGTAGAAGTGTTAGTGAATATCATTCTTTGGCATTATTTTTCAGTGAGATCTACTTCGTTGATTGGTGGTTGGTTGCCCGCTTCTTGATGTTGACGCTATCGCAGTCAACGTTGAAGTGAAGCGATACGACATATCTTCCCCACGAATGAAAATATCGCGGATGGCTGTCCTCTTCGTACATATATGCACACGGCACAACAGCTGAATTCGACACCAGACTCGATCTTACTTTGATCTTTCGTGACACACATTGAGTATGTCTTACAAAGTCAACGACACTCATTTGGAGGACATTGCATCGCACATAAACTTTAAGGCAAATTCTATTCCCCCCAATAAGGGACTTCATTGAAGAGCCCAAAACAGAATTCCGGATGATGTGAGAAGATCTCAGCCTACAACGTAGACGCTTAAGTGCCCCAAACACATCACACATGTGCTGAAGTGTGTCCTGACTGATTTTTGGTGTGCCACACTGTGTGAGTTAAATACAATTTTATTGAAATTCTTAAGTGTCACTGCCCAGCGAAGTGTGATGTGTGCGCGGAATTGTGTGCGCTGTGTATGGGCAGCTTTACGCACACTGAAAAATAACAACTTCTTAATGTTTGAATACATCATTCTCTTCAAGAAAATGGTTTCCTTTCTGTTCCCGCTTACAAATCTGAGAAAAATGTTAAAAGCCATGTGGTTCCAATTCAAAAGGCCTATTCATTAAAATAAAAATCAATTTGAACGGAATCACAAAGTTCAATCGATTAGATGCCATGACTTTCGTACGCATATCAACATCTGCAAAATCCCCCAAAATATAAGACGCGTTTTCTCCCAGTACGAATTCCTGAGGACCGCGACGCACGTACATATCCTCATGAAGTACATGCGTCTCGCATTTGTAGCCCATTCCAAACGACATCATAACTCTCCCTCAATGAGGCTATATAAGACCACCGCTCTAAGGTTATTGTTCCTCAAAAATGTTCTCAATAAAATAATAACAATAAATCCCATAAACCTTTCAGCGAATGTTTATAATGCCGAACGGGTGAATATTGGCCTCAAACAAAATGGATTTGGATTATTTATAAAACACTGCCAACTGGAACTATTTTCAGATTAGTGCCTGTCTAGATGTGTGTTCAGTTTTGATCAAATTGTTTTGATTTCCCGATCCAAATGGCCTCCCTCCGCGGTGGCATTAGCGAGCGGCGAGCGTTCATGTAATTTCAGGAACAGTCAGGCGACAGATGTTTCAACTTTTCCAATAAACAGCCAAACGCACAGCCCATTCGGGTATTTGTAAATTGCGAGTGCGCATCTTGAGTACATTCCATGTAAATATTTTGAATTTGTATCTAATTAAAAGAGAACAGTCTCGGGGAGTCAATACGCAGTGAAATCACTTGCCAAATGTTCATCTTCGTCATGTGTCTTCAGAGGAAAGCCATTCCCCTCGGTCATTGTCAGAGGATACATTTCAAATTAATTCGTTTTCCGACGAGATGATTTTCAATTTTTTTTTTGTTGTTGCTTGTTTTAAATAGCAACTTTGATCCCATTGGAGATAATTTATGCGAGCGGGTAGACACTTGCCGCTGAAGTGGTTGGCGGCTTATCTATCTGCTGGCGGTTGCAGCTGACCTCCGGATGCTTATTATTATATCGTTAATTTTACATTCTTCAGATTACAGGCGACACGATGAGCACAATCGCATCGACTGTCTGCCGGAGGAGGACTGCGCAAAGGGTTGCCACGTAATTGAATTGGGTCACTTAATCAGCAATTGAACGGAGCAACATTTTGCCGATTACAAGAATAAGAATGAAAAATATGACTCATTTATTGACTGAGTATTGAGTGAAATCCCATTCGAGTCACGGTCAATAAGTGTTCCGCGGGAGCAAGGTCAAGGGTGGTATCATTTGAGGGTGCGATTATTGTGCTGGTTCATTATACTCCCAACCAAACAATGTTTTTCAAGTTTAAGTTAGGTTTTTGGTGGCTAGGCCAAAGTAGGCCCGTTCTACCACCACGTGGGTTAACTAAGAGGTGGATGGGTGGTTACTAGGTTACTAGGACAACCAACCAGTTTTATCAGTAAATTACAAAGATCCCATTACGGCCTCCCTCGTCGAAGCGAGTGCGGGGCAGCTACAGACAAGGCGTTGTACACTTTCCTCCTATTCTTCATCTAGGCAACTACTGCAGAAGTCATTCGAGAAAAGTCCTAGTCTTTTGGCATGTACAACTAATGAAGTTTCCCACTGCAGTGCTAATTTTGGATCTCCACTGTTTGCGACGATGCCAGATTTGTTTGGAGATTTGGCGTGTGATGCCTGTTTCCCATCTGGCATTGCATTGCCCACTTAGAACACAGAAGGTTCCATCAACTGGCAGTCAAGTGAGGTTAGCGAGGTTGTCAGCTTCAGTTTCTCTTAAGGTCTCTATCGTCTGGTACCCAGCACAGGCGAATGCGAAACTGTTCGTATATCTCTTCAAGAGATCGACAGCTTATGACCATTTGAGAGTTTAAAGAGTACGATGTTCTTTTTGCCAGCGTATCGGTTTAAGTCTTGCTATATGCTGATGATTTAGTATCACTCGCTGCCAAACTCATTTACTGCAAATCATCAGTTGTGGGGCATTTATATCAACGCCCAAAAGACGAAGATACTGATCTTTAAAGCGCATACGAGTAGAAGACTGACAGAAGAAAATTGGAGGTTGTTCAGCAGCTGAAGTATCTGGGTGTCCTTCTGAAGCACAACCTTAACCATACTTTTTTTTTAATTTTAGTCAGAGGTTATTAAACATTATACCGGAGTACTCAGACAACTATTCGTGTCCATTGTAATGCCAGGCAGCAACCCCCGGTCAGACTACTTCCACGGATCGACCACTCCAGTTATAGCGCCGTTTATTTAATCCCAACGGAAAATGCCGACTGGACCATGACCCGGACCATGACCCGAACTGGGACTCGAACCGGGAACCCCTCGGATGAAGGGCAGGCACTCGCGCCATCCAGTACTATGAACCTTAACTTTGTCAAGCATTCTATTAGTAAAAGTAACGAGGCTAAATTCGCTCTGGCATGACGTGCCCTAAGTTTTCCACAAATCAAAATATTGACCTGGCCTCCAAATATCGAGGCATCAATGCGATTGTGAATGCTCTCTCGTGTCTTTAAAGTGGCCTGGGAACGTGGTGAGTCACGTGGCCATTGGAAAACTGGGGTGATTGCCCCACTTTTCTTTCCGGTAGAAGAACATTGAACCAGCTTTTCACTCTAAGAATGGTACTTGAGAAGGCTTGGGAGTATTCCAAGCCCATCTACAGCTGTTGTGTAAGCTGCTCGTTTCCTCGGATTGGTGGTCCTCTTCTGAGGGCCATTCAGTCTCTATACACAAACTGTACCAGCTGTGTTCGTTTAAACGGTGCTAAATCCACACCTTAAATCGTGGGCGTAGGACTTCGACAAGGGTGCGTCTTGTCACCTCTCCTTTTCATTGTATAATAGGATTGGATGTTGCGGCGCAGCCGAAGCGAGGAAGGTTTCGCATTGGGAGGGTAAGTCATCTCAGACGGAACTCAAACGCACACTCGATTGGTGTGTGGCTGTCTGTGCTGATGCTGGAATTAAGGTCAACGTGGACAAATCGGAAGTCGATGACCATGACCGGTCCAGTTCAATGGCCTGTTCAATGCAGTTTACAGTTTAGTGGAGTCCCATTGAAGCAGGTGGAGAAGTTTAAGTATATCGGGGTCTTTTCCACGAGTGATGGAAGGAGTAATGTTCAGTTTTCCTGTAGCATTGGTCAAGCTGGGTCAATTTTGAAACAGCTTGGTAGATCTGTAATCAGGAAGGCCGAGCTTGGTGTCACAGCCGAGTCAGCGGTTCTCAACTCAGTATTTGTTCCAACTCTCACCAATGCTCATGAAATTTGGGTAATGACCGATAGGATAAGATCGCGAATACAAGCTGCTGAGATGAGATTTCTCCGTGTTGTTGTGGGAATTACTCACCGGGATAGGGGGAGAAACACGGCAGTGCGTGAGGACCTCAACATTGAGGATTTGCTTCTTCGAATGGAAAAGGAACTGTGCTTCTGTGGTTTGGTCACGTGCCACGAATGTCCTCTTCATCACGACTTCCGAGGCGGGCGTTGATTACGATTTCATCAGGTAGGCGACCGCTTGGCAGACCCAGGACGAAATTATTGGACCAAGTCAAAAAACTCGCCTGGTTACGCTTGGGCATAACTCCTGAAGAGTTAGAGTCGATGGCAGAGGATCGAGTTGTCTAGAGATCTCTCGTGCGTGGTTTACCCCCATCGACCCCTATAGTGGGGCATGCGGGTCAGAAGATAATGATGATGATCATGACAAGTCCCACAAATATAATAGTCAAGGATTACGGGTAACATAACATGGTAAACAGAAAGGGAATGACATTTCATTACATGCGATCTAATGACATCACACCAACTAAATAAAATATATAAATCATATTGAATTTGTACACAATCTTGAGAATTTTTAACACACAGAAAAATCGTTATCAGTCATCTGCATACATCAAACAGTTCACATGAGTAAGCATTTTAGGAATTTCTTTTACGAATGTATTAAAGAGTAGAGGACCTATATGGCTACCTAGGGGGACCCCAATTTTAACCATTTAAATTCTATTTGCTATTCTATTGTTATTTCGAGATCCATTATCTTAATTTGTCTAAAAGAATGGTGTGCAGACTGTATCAAAAGTATTTAAAATAAGTGTAATGAGAAAGAACAATTATGTCCTTTACAAGTCCATCTTGCTGAAACTTCTTGGTACTAATGCCACGGCATTCCAAGAATAGAACCAGATCGCAGCATCCCATGACACAGTTCTCTCTTTGCTGCAGTCTAATATTCCGCTATGGCAAGACAAGTTTTCAGATGTGATAGCAGGGGCTGACGAAAATTCCAAACCTCGCCAAAGCATCTTCGTCTACATCCAGAAACTCTCGCAATAACTTAAACCAACAGCTTTTTATGCTCTCTCGGTATATTTGTGTGCGAATGACTGCTTAACAATTCGAAGGGACATCCGTTTCTTGCCGTGAACAATTCGAATGGACATCCATTTCCTGCCATTGTTGTGTCCTTTCATCATCGATGAATTAGTCAAACGTTCGACAACTGGGCACTGAGCCTTGCGGAAACGCTTCGCTACATAATGACCTGCTGAATGTGGCAGATAGCGGGCATACTTTTCCTTGACTGCAATGTAATCCTGCAGAGAGGTAGTCACATAATCGAAGCTCCATCTGCCAAAAAGCTTCATATCAGCCAATTCAGCTGGTTGTGGGAGTACAATCGTGTCCAAGGCAGATACTGGCTCAGTCCCAACTTGCTACTCTTCAAAGTTGCCAACACTTTCAACATCAACCATTTTTTATATTTTGTGAAAAGTCTGGCGATGAATGGCGTTCGCCAAAAAATACAGTAAAACAGCTGATTTCGAAGGAAATCAGCATCGACAACATCGAACTCACGGCCACCAATGCTAACGCTACGAGGGCTTTCGAATCAGCTTAGATTTAGGCCTAGTGGATGAGCTTAGTTTCGACAAGTCTCAACAACGTGCCCAGCATCAGATCCTCCATTGGTTGTTGTCCTGAGAAGTGAGTAATTTAGTTGAAATTAAACCAATATAAAGTTCCTTGCCATAAATTGTTGCGCCTGCATGGCAACCCTATCAAAGCTCGCTGTTGCAAACGTCAAATGGAGTAATTTGCAGTTAATTATGAAAGAAAACAGCTTTATTCAATTGGCACACGTTCTATCTGCGAACTGAGCGAAGGCGGTCAGACTTTGAATGTAGGGTAATAATTCTCGTTCGCAGATGTTTCACAATTCTGAGGTTAATCAACTTGACATGCGTGCACCGACGGCGATCCGGCCACCGCTGTTACCTCACACTCGGTCGCTGTGTCACTGTGTCATAGTTTAATTTCCTCTCTCTCGCACACACACACACCCATTTAATGCACGTTTCCATCGGAATGATCAGACGTAGTGGTCACGCTGGTTGTTGAATGAAGCATGGGGAGTCGATGCGATGAAAGCGCTTGGCGCACCCCAAGTTGCACAACACTGTGCTTTCTTGTTTCTGCTTGTTGTCCCGTGTTTAGGTGTAAATTTTAAGCTGGCGCAAGCGGCAACCGCGTCAGACGGCGGCGCGGCAGTGTTTAAATGATGACCTATTCCCAATAAACAAATGGTTTTAGGTTTTGCTCTTTTTTAGCGCAACCTGTCGAGCGAGAATGTGTGAACGCGTGTATTTATGGATTCCTTTTCTCTCGGGTGCAGTGTGTGGGCGGTGAGTGTTGGGAAACTTGATTGCTTCGTCCGATTAATGGACTATCGTGTTCTATTCTACGCCGCGCCGTGGAGCAATAAACCACCTTGAGAGGTTGTAACTTTAACGGTCGGGGTGTACAATATGAGTTTTTTAGACATAAAGTAGAACGTCGTAAAACATTGCCGTCAAGGCTGAAATTACCTTGGCACGATTTGTTATTTTGTCCTGGGACAAAACGGTTCGAATGACAATCGAGTTGGGGGTGTATACTTGTTGGTTGTGTAGAACTGGGTTATGGGCTAGGCTGGTGCCTCGCATATTTGAAAATGCTCATGTGTGCATTTAGCTTGAGAATACTCAATTATTTTTGGAAAAATGGTGGCTCTTTAATTTATTGGTGGGCCAACCCGAACTTTTTTCAAACCGAGTTAACCCGTGTTATCTCGATTTGCTGATGAACCGAAAGCAAAAAAACATGGCTTATGGAATGGACCAAATCGAGTTGTTTCTATTTTGTTTTGGGCGTGTTGCGGGGTCCTATGGGTAACGTGGTGGCAAGGGAAGCGATTGGCGCGTAGCCAATACCGGCTGTTTGTGTTATGTCGATTTTTCTCACTTCTTTTTTATCTCTCTTCGTATTTTCTTCTTTCGCAAAATGCTGGAGGTGGCACAGGCAAGTGGCAACCAGCAAGTCACAACGCAACTTACTTGTGTTGATACATTAGAGAAAGAAGAGAGACGAAAGAGTTACAGCAATGGTGGAGGTGGCACTGATATCCCGCAACTTACTTGTTTCATACGAGTACATCACACAAAACAGAGAGAATTTAAGTATACATACAAAACACACAATACGCCAAGAGCGACCGAAATTCTGCAGCCTGTGGTGGGGGCTACGGTTTAAAATAAATGTTACGCGGTTTGGGTCAATTTAGGTGTAACTCGGGTTAACTTGATTTTTGAACCCGGGTTGACACACCACTACTTTAGTTGGCTCTACAGTGAATCTTCACTTCCGTTATTTGCCAGCATATGCACTGCTCCGGGGTGTCGTGGACAGAACCCGAAGTGCATACAGAAATGTGTGTTTCCGCTTTCAGTCATGAATAGCAAGAGACATAGTAGACTTGCGACGACATAGTCTTTATTCTAGAGATACGGTCATCGTCTTCTCGAACAGGCGGCTCCCATTCGAAGATCCTCTTACCGGGAGCATTGGTGTTTATGCGCTTGGTGTGGCCGAGTCGAGTCACTGCATCGACATCTTTGTACAGCACGTAGAGTTGGCTTCTCTTCAATTCACCTTCCTCGCAGGCGAGGCCATACATTGAAGTGACATTTTTCTTTCGAATTCACCTAGAAACAGTTCCCATTTATTGCTGATCTTCGAAACAATAGGCCCTGGATCGGTTATAAGATGTGATCATTTGGACCTAATTTGCCTGATGGTGGGGCGTCCACTAGTAACTTTCGAACATTGACAGTTGACAGCGGCCATATTGTTGAATCTACACCTGTCAAATCATGTGATCTAAATGATCCAGGAAACGAGGTCTTCTCCAAGAAATAACAGATGTCAGGTGAAAACTGCCTTATCAGTGTGGTGACTTTTGTTATGGCTCTGTTTGCAGATGAGGCTCGTGCTTATTGAATCACCAGACTAGACACCCTTTGTGCATTGTCAGTGACTCGAAAGAGGTGGGGCTGTGAAAAGTATTTTGCTCGAATCGGGAATCGGATCTGGGCGGCGTACGACGCACTAACCCACGTCACGGCCGCCACGAGCGTTTCAAATGCAACCGCTGTAAAAAGTGCACATAAGACTACAAGCTAGGACCAGACAAGCTCAGCAACAACGAAGTCAACCAACACGTATGCTGTCAAATTTTGGCCAACTTCGGTGACTGGATCACATACTTTTTTGAGTCGGTCTATAATAGCTCTCCTGCCCAGACAAGGATGAACTATTACTCTAATTTACCCGAGCTTCTGAACATAGGGAATTTACGGATCAGGACGTAAGAAATGCCTTAAATTACAACCCAAGTCACGATGGGGTTCCGGTCGGGTTTTTATGGAATACAGTCGACTCTGGATAATTCAAAACTCGAGGGACCTTACAAAAAATTTAAATTAACGAGAGTTCGGATAAAGGAAAATTGTCGAGTTGTGCCTGTCGAAGAGCCTACCTAAATATAACAATAATTTGGCACACTTTATTGCAAAGCCCACACTGGGCCAAGGGCATTGTCTATGACAGCCAGTGTTAAGTAATTGCTGACGCAATGTACACAATGATGATTTTGCTTCCGTTGATGTGCGGAATTGGTTCTGCTTCCGATTCCTCTGCACCGTCATCTTCATTCTTGTTTCTTGACTTGAAAGCTGCCAACATTTCGTCGTCACACAGAGCACCGCAGACTTCCACATCATCGTCAAATTGTACAATTATCATTGAAAGTCGCAGACTCGCCAAAGGAAGAAGGTTGAAGAACGTTGTTTACGTCACATACTCCTTAATCTTCCGTGGATACATTTAATCGGCAGAAGTAGTAGTAAATGCAGTCACTTTGACCTCAAAGACTTCCCTAAATTGCAGCCTATCTTTGAACAAAGGAAGAAGGTTGAAGAACGTTGTTTACGTCACATACAACATGGCAACAACTTGCCAAAGAACAGAGAACAAAAACAAAAAACGACAAAAAACTTGGAATTACCGAGAAGAACATAGCTATTTATTTCGAATTACACCGTGTTTGCTGGCTGCACGACTGAGCAATCTCTGTGAATTGACGAGCGGACCAAAACACAGAGGTTTTAATTAATTTATCAAGGCTTTCCCAAGGGATCTGATGGAGAACTTCGAATTAACGAGTGCAGAATTATCGAGAGTCCACTTAAAATTATCTTTAATCAATCGCTAAAAGGGGGTGCATTTTGAAATGAATGGAAGTATTATTTTTTAACGAGTATATACGTTACTTGTTGCATCTAGTGCAGAGGAGTTTTTTATGTTTTAACTTGCTTTGTTAAATTGTGTGTTGTTGTATTGTAAACAAACTGTCATTGTGTTGTTAATGATGAATTCCGCTTAACATCGAATATTGTTACTCTTGATAAATTGACATCAACATTTAATGAAATATTGAACGCAGGAATTATACCACCACAACTTAAAGAAACAATAATATTCCCCATACATAAAAAGGGAAATTTAACTGACCCGGCCAATTACCGAGGGATATCTCTGCTCAACACATCTTACAAAGTGTTCGCCAAACTTTTAAGCAACCGAATAGCTCGATGGATTGAAAGTCAAAAACTTATCCGTGAAAATCAAGCTGGTTTTCGTTCAGGATATTCAACCGTAGACAATATTTTTGTGTTGCACAATATTGCGGGCTCATTCCTAGAACAAAAAAAGAAATTATTCGCTTTTTTCGTGGATTTCAAGGCAGCTTTTAATACGGTCGATCGGAGAGCTCTATTCTATAACCTTTACACATATATAAAGTCTTCGTTGGTGTTGCAGAATCGGTATTGATGTACGCAGCTCAATCTTGGGGGCATACGCAATATTTGACTGTAGAACAAATTCTAAGATATTACATCAAACGAACCTTTGGTTTACCAAGAACGACGCCTAACTATATGGTAATAATAGAAACAGGAATATCGTCATTATTCGTCAAGACACTGAAGCTGCATATTGATTATATATTGAAAGTTCTTGAGATGCCTGATGAAAGACTGCCAAAAATTGTCGCTATGAAAACCATACAAAAAAGAAATCTTTGGTTTAGGAAACTGGAGGAGCTTGCAGGTTACTGTGGGATGCAATTCCATTTCACGACGACTAACCTCAGGTTATTAAAAGTTATGCTCTACGAACTTATCTCCAAAGTAGACGAACAATATAGAAAAGATTGTATTAATATGGCTACATCCTCCATACATCGATCAACATACAGTTGCCTCAACCATAATTTATGTGAACGAAATTATTTCAATAACAGTAACAGTCAAGAACTCATATCTACCATTTTCAAGATGAGAGGAGAACTCGTTAATTCAAATTATATCCCACATCGTCCCGATTTGCCGATCTACTGCAGTCTTTGCAACCTATCAGAGAGAGAAGACATTGTGCATTTTATTGGTAGATGTCCAGTCCTCTTGCCAATCGCTGTTTCTTTGGGCTCAAGAGGCAATTGAGTAACAGAGCCATCTCTCGAAACACCAAGTTGACATTATATAACACCCTAATCATCCCCGTCCTGCTCTATGGCGCAAAGACATGGACGCTATTGAAAGCGGATGAAGAAGCTCTTGGTCTTTTTGAGAGAAAAGTTCTGCGTGCGATCTTTGGTCCTGTTTGTATTGATGGCGTCTGGAGAAGGAGATTCAACGCTTAATATGGCTAGGTCACGTAGAGCGGATTGACACCACAGCTCCGGCCCGAAGAGCCTTCGATTCCGAGCCTTTGGGACAACGCATAATAGGTCGTCCTAGAACAAGATGGCGCGCACAAGTGGAGAAGGACCTCAACCAACTTGGTGTGCACAACTGGAGGCAGCTGGCGAAAGATCGTGCTGGCTGGAGAGGCTTGTTGGTTGAAGCCCAGGTCCACCCCGGACTGTAGCGCCAAACAAAGAAGAAGAAGTCCAGTCCTTAAGGAATTGCGCAGATTTTATCTAGGCAGTGATATAAAACTACTTTTAAACTATTATAAAAAGTCTATCAAATATAGAAAAAATATTATAAACGAAGAGTTTTAAAATTCATACGCGAAAGCTACATATATACATGTATATTAACTAGTTATATGTACCTTATAATTATTCGATTACAAACTTATTTCTTTTTTGATTATTATGTTAATGTCAATCAGGCAGACGGCAAAAGCCATGCTCGTACGATTTATGTAAGAAAAACAAAACCACAACTTGTAATGTGAATAGGTACAATAAATCTCTCTATCTATCTATCTATCTATCTATCATAGTCTTCCAAGCCAAAATCACCACTTTTAAATTGTGCAGACCACGTTTGGCACGTTAGCTCAGCTAGCGCATGTTCACCATAAACTTCCACCAAAATACGATGACTTTCGGCAGCAGTTTTCTTCATATTAAAGTAATGAAGAAGAACTCCCCGCAAAAACACCTTTTCAGGCACAAAGTTCGGCATATTTGAGTGAAAAAAAATTAATGTTGTTTATGCTTCAAATGAATGATTTGTAATGAAATGACGTAGAATGACAGTAGCTTTCCAACGCATGCTAAAATGGAATAATAACAATGTATTAACACAAGTTACGCCATCTCTTAGCAAACAGCACGAATTAAATTAATAATAATTATAGACCCAATATATTTTCAAAACAATTAACGTATCGGTTGAAGAAACAAGCCCGGGAAAAGCCGGGTACAAAATCTAGTCTAGTTACCTGAAGCACTCTAAAGACCATCTACATGCACTGGCAGACGTACATGTAGATGAACTGTAGAAGAGCTTAAAGTGACTAAATCAAAATAAGTAGCAATTGTACAAAATGACAACTTCAACGTAAAACTACCTCACATCTCTTTCTTGACACAAGTCAACCTTGTTCGCAAGGTTTCAATTATTTTGCCCACCACCGAGAACTTTTAGTCGCAGACGTAGACTCAATTTTGTCAAGAGCATTCGTGCTTGACTAAATGCACACTCCCACACAGCATGCCGGTACCGGCTGGAATAGGAATGCAAATCGTGTGTCCATGGCTTGTGCAAAATTAGACTCCACCATTTGGTTTCCTTCAAATTAAGTTCATAATTCACACTGACATTGTGAAGTCATTCTCAGAAACAAATTTCATTTAACTGCATTAATGCATGCCGCATTGAGTGCGATTGGAGAAAACAATGCGGGCATTCAAGTAAATGTGTTTATAAATGTTTTCCCTTGCATTAGGATTAGATGAAACGATTCGACTTTGATCCACCTCTAATGGGAACAACGCCTCCAGGAGAACGTGAATTTGCTATAAACACATTGAAAGCGTTCTCAAATCAAAACGACTGGCTGAGCACGTTTGAATTCAGTTTGAGTGACGTAACTAGTTTTGTATCGATCAGATTTGCCGCAAATGGCGATACATCCGTAAAATGAATCAAATAGATATTATTTTCACGTCAAGGCAATGAAATTAATGCACACGCTATGCGGGTCAGGGATCCTTCCGAGAATGTATACTTTAGAGCACGGCAAAAGTGGCGTAACCCACAAAAATTGAAATTATGCTGATCATCACTGACGGCCGCAAAATGTGTTATTTTGGTAATTTCGGGTTACGCCAGTTTTGCACTAATAGTCTCAATTAAATAAAATACGAGTTTGGCAAACACCGCCAAAGGCAGGAATATAAAAACCTGGTCGAGGACTGGATGAAGGATGAACAGTGCGGCTTTCGTCCCGGCAGAAGTACAATCGACCAGCTTTTCACTCTAAGAATGGTACTTCAGAAGACTTGGGAGTATGCCAAGCCCATCTCCAGCTGTTGGAAGAGGCAAACGACCGAGTCCCTCGAGGTAAACTCTGGAGAATGGGTTTGATGGTCCTCTTCTGAGGGCCATTCAGTCTCTATACACAAACTTTACCAGCTGTGTTCGTTTAAACGGTGCTAAATCCACACCTTTCATCGTAGGCATAGGACTTGGCCAAGGGTGCGTCTTGTCACCTCTCCTTTTCATTGTATACATGGATTGGATGTTGCGGCGCAGCCAAGGCGAGGAATGTTCCACATTGGGGGAGTTGAGGACAAGTCATCTTCTTTTTGCAGATGACTTAGTTATCCTCAGATCTACCGAGAAGGAACTCCAGCGAGCACTCGATAGGTGTGTGGCCGTATGTGCTGATGCTGGAATGAAGGTCAAAGTGGACAAAGCGGAGGTTATGGTCACCTTCAGAATCCCTGTTCAATGCACTCTACAGGTTAGTGGAGTCGCATTGAAGCAGGTGGAGTATCTCGGGGTCTTTTCCAAAAGTGATGGAAGGAGTAATTCTGAGTTTTCCTGTAGGTTTGATTAAGCTGGGTCAATTTTGAAACAGCTTGGTAGGTCTGTCATCAGGAAGGCCGAGCTTGGTGTCAAAGCCAAGTTAGCGGTTTTCAACTCAGTTTTTGTTCCAACTCTCACCGTGGAATGCGGTTCCGCACGACCGCCTCGCAAGTCATAATGAAGTGGACCTTCGTGCCACGTGACCAAACGACCGAAGCATAGCCCTCTCCGTTTGAAGAAGCAGATCCTTAATGTTGAGTTCCTCGCGAACTGACGTGTTTCTCCCCCTTTCCCAGTCAGCACGGGAAAGGGGGATATCCCTGCTAGGGACAAGCAAGCGGGCCTTCTATAAAAACAAATTCTAGAAATTTCACCCAGGCTCTTCAAAATTGTGAGAGAAACCTTGTAACTGCCCTGTTGCTGCGCAGCTGCTTAGCGGACCTGACCAAGAGGGAGTGATAGAGAATCGATTGGGAATCATTCCAACTCAAATCGATGAAGAAGTCCTCCCACCTACGTCTGCAGAAGTCGGCACATCCATTGAAAAGCTTTGATTGCCACCAGAACTCTTCAAGGAAGGTGACGATGTTCTGGTGGGGAGAATGCACTAGATCATCTGCACGAGTTGAGAAAACGAACTAGGCTTATACGACAAAATCCACTATCACCCTCGAAGAACAGAGACGGTGAAACAAAGGCTTGAGTTTTACTTCAGGTACCAATTAAGTTCATGAATTATTGGACAATCCTTCTCACTCGGTAAAGTGCTAGGCCATTCAAAAACTCCTTGCTTGCTCTTGATGTCGCAATACCTGCCTAAACTATTTCTAGCATGTCACACAATGGCAGAATAACCGTCTCTAACTAGAAGACGCGTTAGCATTAATCTCCAACCAACACCACGATTTGGATTATACGCACAAACTCCAAGAGGCTCCCACAATGGGGACACCGCTTAGCTGGGGGCTGGGGGTCAGAAGTTACCGGCCTGGCGTGGTGCCAGAATACTGCTTCGAGTGGTATGCGCATGCGAGATGCCTTTCTTAAGAAAATATGTGACCACTCAATGTGCTGTAATTCATTAGAAGACTGGCCTTTCCTCAGGGAATATGCTTCATTCTACGAGCCCCTTGTAATTCAAAACTAAGCCGTGTAGTAGGGACGTACTATCTTATCCACCGTGTAGTAGCGACCTTCTATCTTACACACCCGCTCCGCCCCAATTTACACTACCAACTTTCGGCTGTTAAAAGTTTTACCAGATCTGTGTTGGTTTAATGCCGGTCAAAAGATAGGATGACACTTAAAAAGCATCGTTTCTTATCCACAGTCCTTACTCATGCTCCTCAACTTATGCACTTGAAACGTCGACATGTGTATCAATATGAAAATATACAGGGCCGTCGCAGCTTTGAAATAACGACATGCACGCTTCCGAGAATAAGCAAAATGCCGTGTTTCTACCTTTTCTAAATATTCATCATTTTCAAAAAATATAATTTCTTCTCCTCTCGTTCCCTGGTCAAAATAGGTCTGAGCAAATGGGAACACAACCAACTAGAAACCCTTCCCCACTGGGCAATACACATCAAGCTTTTTACTAGCCCCATTTATAGATGAGGGCCAGAAAACATGCATTAACCAGGCCGGCGACAACGAAAGGCGAGTCACTGACCCCACACAGCCCCATACTCCCCTAAAGTAGGCAATGAATAGTTTGATAGTTGAAGCAATTATTCACCTACATGCATACGCAGGAGTACGTGTTTGAGTATTGATTTGTTGCGCTTTGCTAACCTACTATCATGATTTCCAGTCGTGTGACATGTGGAAGAACACATTGGTTTGTGTGCATGGATGTCCCTCGGTGGTCGTGTTATGAGCATGAAGTGCAGCTAGGAAGCAGCTCAAAGGTGCAGCCAGCCGAGTATTGCAATAGAACAACTGCACTTGGGGTAACGTGGCCTGCTTGATGAAGATATCGATTGACGTACGGTGGCGCCATAATACAAGGTTCATCGTACCTTAAACAACAAATCCGTGATGAAGCTAGAGGTTTATTTGTGCAAGGGGTTTTATCGTGATCATGCAAATGAATGTCGCTTGTGTGGAATGCTTAAACGGTGGTGTGCTGTCGACTTTCATCAATTAAATTCATTTTAACCACTTGAAGGAATATGTCTGAGTGGCGTCGGGAGGATTTTTTTGATTTATGGCGCACAGGGTGAGTAGAAAAAAAGGATATGAGGGAGAGAACGGTTGGTGTATAGACCACGTGAACATCGGCAAAAATGATGACGGAGTCTCACATTGGATGCTGGCTATGGATCTGTATACAATCGATCAACGAGCGGTAAAGAATAGTGTGACTGCAGCTCCTTGAGCTAACACATGCAGAAGCTGTGCTAGACTTCAGTAGTGGCTTCCTTCTTCTCTTGTCTCTGAGTCACGCAAACGTAAAACACGGTCAAATAACATGTGACGGCAATCATGCCCATCAGCCCAATCTGGTCTTGCCGGACTGGCCTTTCAAAAAGTAAGGATAGCCGTCGTCTTTACATGACGCTACTCAATGGGAAAATATGCTGCAAAATTGGAATCACTACCTACCATTGAGACCCGTGAACATGTGGGAAAGACGAGAAAGACACGCCATAACACCCTCTCTGCCGATTCTCCGCACTGTCGTCCATGAGAAAACAAGTTCTGGGAGAATAATCTCTTATAGGATAGGCTACGAAAGGGGACTGCTAGCGAAAAGCAGCGCATTTAGACTATGTTGGTTCATTGTGATACCCACAGTCAGACTACTACTACCAATCGACCACTCCAATGATAGTGCCGTAAATCTGATCGCAACGGTAAATGGTGACTGGACCAGATTTGAAAACCTAATAATAGAGTATTAACTTTGCTTTCACTGGGATTCGAACCGGGGACTCCACTAACTATGGGCAGGCACTTAGTCAACTGCACCATCCAGGCATACAGTAAACAGAAACACAGCCGCCTCTGCTTATATGCACACAGGAAAAACTTTCGATTATATGCAAAAAAAATTATCACGGTGCAAACAAAGTATATATCCCACACCCAAAAAATCGCTATATTTCACTAAATTTCTCCGAATCCACTTGTTTTTCTTTTCCGCATTTCGTTCAGAACTAGTTGAAACCCCCTCGAGCTCATCCGTCCGTGAGAGGCTGTCAAACCGAACAAGCCCACAGCGTGAACTTTCTTTCAACAGTTTTTGTTAACAGTCAGCCATTCACAAATTGAGAGCTTGACATTCATTTTGGCGGCCATTGAAAAGTTGAGAGCAGAAACACTTCAAGAAGTTTAAGTAAGAATTCATCCAAATCACGCGATTTCAGTTCAGTGTAAACGTGGTACAGTGAAACCTGCGAAAGTTGGCTGGTTTAAACAGCTGACGCACGTTTCGTGTTTTGTTTCACTGTCAAACATCTTCAGTTTGGTCTATAATTTAACCATGAATCGTCTTACAAACGAACAACGCTTGCAAATTATTGAATTTTATTATCAAAATGCGTGCTCTGACAAGAAAGTTCATCGCGCGAAAAATTGTGTTCAGCGACGAAGCTCATTTTTGGCTCACTGGGTACGTAAATAAGCAGAATTGTCGATTTTGGAGTGAATATCAGCCAGAAGCATTGCAAGAGCTACCAATGCATCGAGAAAAATTAACAGTTTGGTGCGGTTTATGGGCTGGTGGCATCATTGGACCGTACTTCTTCAAAGATGATGCGAATCGTAACGTAACTGTGAATGGTGAGCGCTACCGTGAGATGATATCCAACTTTTTTTGGCCAAAATGCAAGAGCTTCACTTGAATGACATGTGGTTTCAACAAGACGGTGCCACATACCACACAGCACAGATTTCATGCATCAAGCTCTTTAATTCGGAACCCTCTAATTTGGAAAACTGCGAATTAAAGAGATTTTTCTAAACTAGGAAAAATTAAATAACGCATTGGTTGATCTCAAATATGTAGAAGTCGGATAAAACCATCAACATTTCTATTCAGATAGTCCGGGCAATGCACATTTGAAGTCGGAAAAAAAGTCATACAAAAATTGTATTGCGGGAATCCCGGCAATCCACATTTAAACGCCTTTTGTTTTAATAAAATATTGTTTCCTTCTCGCACACTTTCATTTTCATTTCTCTCACTCTCATTAATTCGGAAAATTCAATTATTCGACGATCAGTCCAACATCCCCCAAACATTCCCAATTAACGAGTTTTTACTGCATAACCCTGATATGAAACCTCAACCAAGAGAATGTGTTGGGAGCTATGAAAGAAAACAACATAGGCTGTGTTTGGGATGGAAATCTATCAGAGGACAACAATGGGGGTGAAGCAATCTTACCATTCATCCTACACATACATGATATCACAGATCACGTTAGAGGTGGGATCAAGATAAATCAAGTCAAAATACCAGCTTCGCAGATGACATTGTTTTCTTCGCAGACTCAGTGGACAGTCTCGATAAATACTGTAAAACTTTAAACCTCGCATTTAACCTATCGAAGTCCAAGGTGATGATATTAAGGGATGGTGGAGGAAGTGAAAAGTGGAATATTCAGGACGAGCTTATCGAAATTGTGAGGGAATATTAGTATCTTCACGTCTTGATCACACCTAATTTGAATATGAATAAGCACGCGCAAAGCAAATTAGCTGACGCGAAAAGAGCTATTTGTTTCGTTTGGGCAAGTTGTATCAACAATAAAAACATCAGCCACTGCTCGAAACAGAAAATATTTCGTTTCACCACAGTATCCGTATTTGGATATTGTTGATTTGAAGCAGTAGACCAATTTCTTCGCTATTTCGTCAGACGATCTTTTAAATTACCACGTGTTTCGCCTGGAAACTGGAGTAGCGCCCCCATTTTTGGAAACTGTCAAACTCCATTTCGATTATGTGGTAAGAGTCATGGGAATGAAACAAGAGAGGATACCAAAGATAGTGCTTTCTCAATTGTTGCGATTTTAATCTCATAGTTATGCGAGATGAGCAGCAAATCCACCAAAGGCATATGTTTTTCACACTGTTGGAAAGACAGAGCATAGAATCTTTAAGCAATTTGTAGATGAAGCCCAGTCGTCGCAATACAGGACAACCTACAGCAAATTGAACTACAATTTCAAAGGCGGTACCTATTGCATGGCAAGTTATACAACGGATGTGATAAGCAACATCATTAAAAAAAGAGGAGAATTAATAAGTTTAAGCTTAATACCGCACCGCCCGGATCTGCCACTTCTGCGCAAACTTTGCAGCCTCAAACAACTAGAGGACGTCTTCCATTCCATGGGTATATGCCCCATTCTTAAAGAATTCCGCTGCAACTTCTTTAGAGCGCAGGTACTTTCGTTTAAAGAAAAAATAGGCATCCTAGACGGTGACCAAGGCTGGGATCTATTGCACAAGTACACAACAAACGCACTCAGCTATAGGAAATGTATCCGGTAGACGGTCATAAACCAAACCATATAGACTATGAATAACTTGCTGGTAAATACATTCTTCAAACTATGTCTTCTGGAATGAGCAGCAACCACATAACTTTGATACTTTCTGAAAATGCAAGATAGTGTCAAGGGAAGCAATTTTAAAAGCACTTAATTCTCCAAAAACCCATTGTCCATCAAAGCATGCCGTGCGATTTTTTGAAAATACGATATTTTCACGTCATGCCGACACGTACCAGACTTAACCTAGAAATGAAGTATGAAAGAGATGCCCAACTTCACAGCTGATTAAACCCTAGTCCATTGACGAATTTCAGAGGTTTTTTGACAGTTATTCCTGAATTTTTGACGGTTATTCACTAAATGACCTAAATGCTGTTCTCTGATTGGTCAATTTGGCATTAGAAAATAATATAAAAAATGGTTGTCAAAAATTTTAAGGGGCAAGAGAAGTAGAAGTTGGGCATCACTATCATACTTCATTTCTGATGTAATCTGTATGTGGGTCAGTCGGAGTTTGGTCGTTCGGAAGGTAGAAGAAAAAAGACTTAAGGCCAGGCCAGTTTGTCGTCGTCAATTTTAAGGGGGGGAAACAGCTTGCTACCACGCATAAGAACGTTTGTGAGATTTGCAGGGTCATGGAGAAAGAAGAAGAGGTCGAAGTAGTTGGGACTAAAAGTACTGGCCCCTCAAAAACAAGAAAGCGACAAACCTTTTATTTCTATTTATCAAGTTCTTGGATTGTTTTCAGATCCAATAGTAGAGTTTCATGCGAAAGTTCCTGTTTTTGAATTGTAATGTTCAAACTTAAATTTACATGTAAGCACACATAAAGAGAGCTGCCGGTGGTAGGTTTTCCCTTAAGACAAAATGTAAACGCCACGCATGCGGCGAATTAAAGAAATATAGTCAGTTGAATGTCAATCGAGCTTAGGTGAACACGTTAAATAAAGTTGTTGAAGTGTATCAGAAGTATCGGTATCGGTTTTATATAAGTGAAAAAAAAATATATATATATAAAAATAAATAGTGAAGTAGAGACTTTTAAAGCAACAAACTCTAAATTTTGTTCCTTATTCAATTAATTTTTTCTGGGGTAATTGTGGACATTGCATTTTCGATCTCTTTTCTTAATCAAATGTTTTCATTTTGATTTAGATAGTTTCTACCCCAAATGGTTTTATTCTAGAGCCTTAAGAGGCTGAGTACCTTGTTTTCAATTTTTCTCTTTTGCGAAAAAAAGGCGGGGGTAAGTGTAAATACGAGTTTTTACAAAAACTAAAAAACTTTGAATTAAATGTTGAATGTACAGCCAACAACAATATTCAACATCGCACTGTTAAGCAGGATAAAACACTATAAATTAAGAAAAAATCAGAAGTGCAAAATCGTTTACAATTACCCCCTCTGACCCTACAAGATGAAATTAATCTTGGCAAATCTTGCCGAGCGACTCGTAATCAACTGTTTTCGACGTAAAAACTAACAAGATAGGCCGAGTGGTAGCAAAGTGGACTTTTTCATTCCAAAATCGTCCCTAAGAACATCATACGAAAATTCTCTTATTTTTTTAAAGGAATATCTGTTATTTGGATCATGTTTTGACTGTCAATTCTTTTTATTTAAAAGCATGGTCCTTTTGCTGCTGATTTTGCTACTGTTTCTTTCTTTGATATTTTTGAAAGTTGGTGAGTTTATTATATTTATTAAAAATTAAACCCAGTATCATACTTTTCTTAGACATGATGTAGACATTCATTTTATCCAGAAATGAAGTATGATAGAGATGCCCAACTTCTACCTCTCTTGCCCCTTAAAATTTTTTACAACCATTTGTTATATCGTTTTTTTAGAGCCAAATTGACCAATCAGTCAAAAATTCATGAGTAACTGTCAAAATTGTCATTATTATCCGTCAAATTCGTCGATGGACTAGGGGTCAATCAGCTGTGAAGTTGGGTATCTCTATCATACTTCATTTCTGATTTTATCAATACAAATGTCAACCAAACACTTTTTGTGTCGGCGTCTTATGTTGCAAACTTGCGGCAGTGTTCGTGTTCATAAATGTATTGAGAGAATATTTTCTGCAGTACAGGGCCAACAATGATGCAATCATGAACTCGGCCATGTTCAAACTCATCTCTTTCTTGACGGTTGTCCTGTCCCATTTTATTGTAGTTTGTCTGGACATTTCTATAGTCTGCACACAGCCGAAATTGCATTCGCCCCGACTAGCGAGGCCGCACGGTATTTGTTATTAAAGTGCATTCAATTCAATTGACATCATCGAGTTGGTTACAGTTTTCTGTATTTGCTGTGAATTCAGCACGAAACACGTTTGTAATTGTCGATCATTCAATCAAATAACTATTTTTAGACAGGAACAATGTAGTCTTCTCTCATTTCAAGCCACTCAAACCGTGCTCAATTAGTGAGTGTCTAAATGTGTAAGTGTTGGATAAGTATTGAAAACTTCGAGAGTTATCTTGAAATCTCACTAATTATTCGCAGTTGAGATGATGATACAATCGCAATGCAGGAGAACCCCTGAATATGTACTGCGCAAACTTCCATCAGACGTTACACACTTATGCCCAGTTAAGAATCACGCTCAGAAAGTACGGTGGAATTGTGCATCGCTTGCAAGTCACAGCGGACATGTCAATAATCTGTCGCTAAGGGTGCGAGTGACAGCTTCTGACAGCTCGAATGCAATCGTTTAAATCAGCGACTGCAATCGTAATCGAAAATTATTTTTTGCTATAAAACCTTCTACAATTTATTCAGATTGTCTATCGATTGATAGCTTATGGATTTCTTGCAGAAGAAATGAGCCGTTTTTAAATGTTTCCTCGTTTGGTTTTTCTTTTGTTCAGATTGACCAGAAGCTACTGAAACCTGTTGCCAAACTTACAATAAATGCGTATTACGTGGCGAGCTGATAAAGCTGATCCCTTTCCTCGACTGAAACAGAGTCGAGTGAAGAGAGAGTGGCCAACCGTCGGGTGAATCAGGACATGCATGGAATGGGTATGGTCGTTGCCCTAACTAGACTTCGGTTAAAACCTCGGAGTACATGCATCTGTTACGATCTTACAACTAGCATTTTTTGTCCGAACCTAGTTGTTGTTTTGATTTTGGTTGTGGCTTCCTGGAATAGAAAGTATGTCATATTTTTTGCATCATATTTGCAAAGAGCTCCTCGATCACAGGCTGCTAAAGCCCTTCAAGCTTTTTTTCAGTCTACAAGCCTCGAGAGCCCAATTTTTTCAGATCCTTGGTCTATAACAGTGTAAACGTATGAAATGATGTTCCGCAATGATGTCTCGGACTTAAATTTATTTTGACTATTGGTTTCACAAGATGACTAGCTGCCCAGAAGGTGATCGTTAAGAAAGACCTTTGCTGATGCGTCACAAAAATATTATGTGTTCTATTGTAGGACGCACGCAAAATGACGAAGAAAACTAGTCGCAAAGTCTTCAATCAACACATTTTTTTTGCTCAAGTTATAGTGCCACCAAAATGTCATATTTATTTCCTCCTTTTCTCGTAGAGAGCTACAGTTCATTGTGGACCTGTGCTTAAAACAACAAGACTCGCCAGGTGTGATATGGGTGCCGCTTCAGCCCGCAAAGGGCCAGGGCCTAGCTTGTCAGTAACCACTTGTGTTGTGCGTCTCACGCAAGGGTACGGGACCTACAGTTTTATGCCGACTCCGAGTGGTATAAGGCAGTTACTACTCTGTGAACATTGTCAGTGACTCGAATGAGGTGTGCAGTGAAAATTGTTTTTGTGGTACCGACAATCGAACCTAGACATCATAGTTCAAGTGCGTATGGGGTTGACGCACCAACCCACAACGCCATGGGCGCCACTCTCCAGTTACCACTATAATTTTCTAGCTATCTCTAGTTTCGCACATAAAGTTGGTTGATATCCTTCTGCTCTTCGGTGCGCCATCCTTCTGGTGTCCTTCTGCTCTTCTGTGCGCCAACTTACAGTGGCTACAATGGACGTTCTCTGTTGCCCGTCCCGATATATATCTGAATCAGAGCCGAGTCGTCAGTGTATTCTATATACAGGACTAGATACCTTGGGTACGACTAATTAAACGCCACTTGATTGTAGTCCACAATCATAAAATGCAACAAGTAATATGGTCACACAGAAGTAAGAAATTCGCTAGCAAAGAAGACCGCCAACCAAGTCGACCATGTGCTCAATGACGTAAAACATGCGTCAAATGTGCGAATGTTCGGGGGAGCAAACGTCACCTGGGACAGTTTCCTAGTGACAGCTCGTTTTAGAGCGTCCAATGTCAGCAGCCAACAAACACTGTTTCGACATTGAACGCCTGAGCACACCGAAGATGCCTATAATTGCCATAATCTCCGGTATGCCCGAACATTAAAGCTAACGATGTGTGGTTGCATTGCCGCTCAGCCGTCGAAGCGCAAACTTTCGGTAACCTACCACCCCTAAGAAGAAGAACATGGTATGTTGCCGAGTATAAGCAGAAGGCACTGGAAAAGAGGAGCAGGACAAGAGGAGTACCGAGCTAGAAGACGGGGGGACAAGGAACTTCTAAGAAGAAAAGGTCCCAGCTCAAAGATATCGAGGAGTCTAGGGGCAAGCTGAAAATACGGGCCTTTTATAAGACAGCCAAGAGCCAGGCCTTAGTAAAATTACCCAGACTCTACGAAATTGTGAGGGTAATCTAGTTGCTGACGCGTAAGGAACAGTGGATGTGCTTAAGCAGCACTTCCAGCTAACAGCTTCCTGAGAGAAGAGATTGGTAGGGCGTCAAGAAATCCCAACTCGAGTCGATGAAGTAGTCCTCCCATCTTTGAAGAAGTCGTCACAGCCATACAAAAAAAAAAAACGCTGAAGAACAACGTAACCACGAACTCAACGAGCTGTTCCATGGTGTAGACGTTCTAAACGGAGGCCAAAAATCCGTCGATGGCCACATCGTGCACATGAACACCAATGCTCTAGCAATGAGGGTCGTTCGTATCCGAGCCTCCCGCTTCGAGAAGCAGAGGAAGACCGAATCTCCGGTATAAAGAACAAATCATCGCGGACGCAAGACAGCTTGGACTTGATGACTGGAACCAGAGTGCCCAGGACGTAGGCTTGCTAACCAAACAGGCTCATATGTCTCGAAAAGATCAATTGGATCAGTTAGGTTAATCATTCGATTAGAGAACTGCACCGTATGGCAACAGATCAGGGATAATCATTGTGTTAGAGGCCTCTCGAAAGCTGTATAAGGCCTCTCATTACTCAAGTCGATGCCACTGCTTACTGCGAAGATCCCGTCTATCTTGAAGTTACAGCTTCAGATTGCGACCATTTAACCAAGTCGTCGAAGACAGCATATAAGTTCTTCGTTCGTTTACCGCCAAGTCCTCAATACATGATTCTCTCTCTCAAAGTCTGTTCAAATATCATCATCATCTTCTGACCCGCAAGATCCACTAAAGGGGTCGCGGGGTAAACCATGCACGAGAGATCTCCAGGCAACTCGATCCGCCGCCATCGACTCTGACTCATCGAGATGGTCGCCCAATCGTTTTTGGACTTAGTGGGTCTGCCTAGCGGTCGCTTACCTGATGGCCGTCGTGATGGTGTTTGCATTCGACCCTCGTTTCCCGAGATACCTTGACTACCTTCTTTAATGGACTCCACTAACAAGTAGAGTGCATTAACCAAGCATTCTGGAAATTACCACAACGTCTGCTTTGTCCACGTTAACCTCCAGCACCTTCCGTCTGAACGCCTTCATTAATTTCTCTTAAAACTGGTTCCTTCTCCAATTTGAATTCTCAAGCCACACAAAACCATCATCAGTCCCATACTCCTGCAGAACACTCCAGAGTTTACCTCGAGGAACGCGGTCATATGCCTTTTCAAAATCTGCAAAGCACCTGTAGATGGGTTTGGTATACTCTCAAGCCTTCTCAAGAACCATTCTTAGAGTGATAAGCTGGTCGGTTGTACTTCTGCCGGGACGAAAGCCGCACTGTTCATCCCCCATCGTGAGCTCGACCATAGCTCTAGAACGCGCTTTCAACAGCGTAGAGTTGACTTTCCCGGGGAGCCTTAAAAGAGATATGCCCCCGTAGTTGGAGCAATCTCTTCTGTTGAAAGTGAGACAATCACAAATCACAATCTCCAGGTGTCTCACCACGATCCCTGGCCACTTTAATGACACGAGAGAGCCATGAAACACCCTCTTTCTTGTCGGATTTCACCCACACTGGCAGATTTGCCCACTTGTACCGACCGACCACCCAATCATGTCAATATCACCCGCGTATGTCAGACTTTCGTACGACCTCCGTTCTCGTGTTTGCCAGTAAGTCTTGCACAAACCTCTCAAGAATGGTGTGCTATCGTCCAGATCGAGTGGAACATTCGCTTTCCACCATCAAAATACTCGCACTCGCATATCGTGATTACTCACGGAACGAAACACACTTGTCAAATTGTTGCTCATTGCCAAAACTATTTCAAGGTTTTGTGAAAAGTACTTGCTCAGTACACTCCTTAGCCAAGTCATGCGAAACATTACGATGCGCCAACCGAGTGATCATGATTACAATCTTGCTCCTTGAATCTGCTGCACGAAAACACCCTCTCCGAGGCAAACCCTTTCGAAGTGTCATCGTGTGCGTCCCAACACTCCCAAACAGACAGACTCATCATTAGCGCCAAAATCATTTGCAAAGGCATGCGAACAATGTCGCATGATGCCAGTAAATATGTTAGTTACTACTTTGCTTCCATAAAATAACTCAAAATGACTCTGCCAAACTATAAAATAGACCACTTCATTGGTTAATGGATTTTTTTACGCTCTATGCGTTCCTTAATAGTCTGTTTGGCTCACGCTTTCGGGCGCACTTAAATGTGTTCATAGCTCTCTGCCTGTCAACTGTGACCGCCCTTGTGTGGATTTGCACGTTTCGTTTTCGCAGTCATGTTGGATATGTAATTAAAGTCAATAAATTATTGTTTTAGGAGTTAATTGAATTTAAAACGCAAGGTTTAATGATCTCATCACTAGACGTCTTGTAAATACGACGGAGTTGTGTTTTAAATTGCTCGGGAACGCGGTGGGAATCGTTAATGTGACGGTTGACAATTGACGTGATGCAAGTGTGACATTGACTGCAGACGTTTTGACAATTTTGAAATGGAATTCTTTCCGTATATTGGCAGGTGCTTGAGTGAATTTGAACAGTCTAAGTAGTGAGTGCTGAAATGGGGTGTAGACTACGAATGGTCACTGTTTACAATGGCTCTCAGACTAAGGGAGTCCTCTCTGTGGAAACAGGCCAACTATGGACATGCGGCCATAATGAAAATAATAGATGACCTGAAAAAGAGAGAGAGTAGCGAGAGTAGCGTAGTAGCGTCACAGCTACAACCGACTTGATATCTCCCCGCAATGACTTCTCCCTCAAAATACCAAGTCTGTTCCCCGACAGGGACAAGTGGCTTTCGAACGCAGTCATTATTGGCCAAGAGATTGCCCTTTTCACCGGCGGATCAAAAATGGTCACAGGTACTGGGGGCGGATTCTACTCGGACTCCTTGCACAAACAGGATTCATTCAGACTCCCTGATATGGCAATAGAGAAAGCAGCCAGACAAATATAAGCAGCCGATATCCCGCCTTCAGATATCACCATCTTTGTTGACAGTTAGGCTGCACTGATGCCAATGGAATCCGTTTCGGATTCTTCAAAGAGACTGCGGACTTAGAGATGCAGATATATTGGATCATAGTAAAGAGCACGGGGTGGTTCAAGCCATCACACGACACACGATAGGTTTTAATTAGAAAGTGTACTCCACAAATGAAGGGATTCACAATGGGCCTTAAGGCCTACTAGTGGAAGTGATGTTCAACCATCACACCTCCCTTCCATAACCTAACCGAGCCTAACCTTACAACGGCTGTTCTATTCAAGCCAGATGAACGTCATATAATGTACAAAACGCTCTATTTACTAGTAGCCTCTTAGAATGTGTGATGTGTAGCTCTGCATTTATGCCAATTAGCCAATGTTGAAATTAACAGGACGCTACGATGACTTGACATCCCATCGAGAAGTGATTGGTTAACTAAGACATTTGACAACTGATCGACAACATCGCACGATCACCGATCGGAGGAGATCGTACATGAGGGATTGCATTTATGTGAAGCCACCTACAGTCTGAGATATTAAGTGCAACAGTTAATTAAAGTACTCGGTAATTTTGTCACAAGACAGCATTTAGTCACATGATTATACAAAACAATTGAATTAGCTTGACATTGTCGCACGGCGAGTTGGTTGTGGTACCCTTGGCCTTGTACACGCCATAGGCTTAGTCGTCTCTTGAGCTGCGTGCTACTGGACGCCGGTAGATGATTTGTTTATACTTTGCTAGCTGTATAGACAATTTGTGGTTGGAAATCAACCCAGACCGAAGACCCTTGCCATTTCGAATTTGATAATGTAAAGGGTGGTTAAATTTTAAGTGTTGAATGTGAACCACACCTAAACGTCAAGTTTTTTCTGCATTTCACTTGACATTTCTCAATTTCAGACTAACTCAATTTGATCCATGGAAAGATACACAATCGAGCAACGCGTTAAAGTTATTCAGGCTTATTATGAAAATGGGCGTTCAAATCAAAATGCATATCGTGCACTTGTAATTTTTTCTGTCAATTTAATCGTCCAAATGTGCGTACAATCGGAAAAATCGTGCAAAAATTTGAGCAAGCCGGGTCTGTAGGAGATGTGAAAACACCAGTGCATGCTCGTACAGCTCGTACTGCAGAAAATATTGCTGCTGAGAGTGTGGCTGAAGAGCCGTCCACCTCAAGTCGTCGTCGTGCCCAACAATTGCACCTCTCACGCTCGTCGTTGATGAACATTATGTATAAATACTTGCATTTACAGGCTTACAATGTGCAATCGACTCAAGAACTAGAGCCTCTTGACCATTTCAAGCGTCGTCAATGATCAGAATGGTGACAAGAAATGGCAACAGTGGATGATTAATTTTCGAAGAAAATCATCTTCAGTGATGAGGCACATTTTCACCTCAGTGGATTCGTCAATAAGCAGAATTGAATGATAATCCAAGAGTGATTGTCGAAAAACCAATGCACCCACAAAGAGTGACTGTGGGAGCCCAAAGACTTATGGGCTGGCGGCATCATCGGGCCGTATTTTTTCCAAAATGAGGTCGGTCCGGCAGTTACTGTAAATGGTGTTCGCTATCGTGAAATGATAGCCCAAATTGGAAGATATGAATGTGGACGATATGTGGTTTCAACAGAACGGTGCCACTTGCCACACAGCTAACGAAACAATAGCTCTTTTGCGCGACAAATTCAACGGCCGTGTTATCTTACGTGGTGGCGATGTCAATTGGCCGCCAAGATCATGTGATTTGACACCGTTGGATTTTTTTCTTTGCCGTCATTGGAAATAAAAGGTGTACGTCGACAGCAACAATTCAAGAGCTAAAGGATGAGCTAACTCGGAACATAAACGGCATAGAACCTCAATTATGCTTCAGCGTCATCGAATTTGGACCATCGGATGGAAGTGTGCCGCCGATATTTTGTTCCATACATAATTGAACCATACCAATATTATCATAATAAAAAGAAATGACAATAATTTCCTAAATAATTTGTGTTTTATTCAAAATCAACATCGGCCCTTAAAATTTAACCACCCTTTATAACATCTTAGTTTGAATGTTCGATTAAGTTTGCTTATCTTGGATGAGATCAATTCAATATTCGCTTTGGTATGAAGATCCAATGTATAGTGATGCCACGTTAGATTAAGCATCATTTTAAGTATTTTGTTTTGCGATATTTGAAGCCTTTTAATGTTACATTTAGCACAGCTACGCCAGACCTGGCAGCCATACTGTAAGATAGCTTGGAGAATCATCTTGTGTAAAATTATTTTATTTTCATTAGCAAGCAACGATTTCCTGTGGGTGGCATGTCGGATGTAAATATATTATAAAGGGTTGGTGCAAGCACTGATCCCTGGGGTACACCAGAACAAACATTGACAACATCAGAGGCACTAACGACGATTTGAAACAAAACTTTGGACAATTTTACAAAGAAATGACGGAAAGTTATTGTTTAACATTTTGTGAATAAGTCCAGAAATCGAATGCCTTTTCTGTGAAGTTCTCTCTGAGACTTCGGTGTTGGGCATCCTTTGGCGTTGACAGCGTATATTTTGTCTTGCCCTGGCATGGATCGACCAGGTTGTTAACGAACGACTTTAGGCGTTCACACATCACGTCAGTCCCTCCCTCCTAAAACCGAAAACGAAACTGGTTGTGTTTTGAATACGCAGTCAATGTAATTACAATGGAGCGGACAATGCTGTGAATGTTAGTATAATAATTTAATTAACAGCAGGATTTTCTGTCGCTGTCAAAAAAGGATGGTTTGCAGTAACAGTTAATGTTAATAATAAATGTTTACTTCAGTCGAAAATGCAAACCAATGCAGTGGGAGTAGAAGCACATAAACCGAGCTCGTAACTTAAAAATAAATAATGATAATAATTATAAAATTTTGCACGCACTCTTCGTCGCTTGGGGTATATGCTCAAAAATGAGTATCTTTCGAGGGGAGACGACCACATTATAATAAACTTGGAAACTCAAACATCCAACGCACAGTATTATGTGACAAATTAAGTCACACAGTCGATTGAGACGAGGAGGGCTCTTTGGAATTTTTAAATGAACGAATAGCATGCGGAATGTGTGATAGGCGGCGCCAATCCGAAGACCAGCTATTCGCGAAGATGGTCAATGACTCAAGGCAGAAGGCACTAAATGGTGACAAGTGATTATAGCTCGTTAACGAGGTCATGGACTGCCGACCAAAATACAACTAAAAATATGAATAAGAAAAGATATAAAAAATACTCCACATTTTAATTGATCTACTATCAATTGAGCCATTCTTCATGCAAGATCCAATCTGAATCACAATCGAACCATGTGCGGAATCTAAAGTGTCCATGCACATGAATCATAGATCAAATCAATTGAAAGCCTTCTTATCGCCGCTGAACCACTTGAGTGTTTACGACTAACCCCGAGATAATCCACCAGATTGATAGTGAAAAACTACACTCGAGCAGATGTGTGGTGTGGTTACATCATTCCGAAGTCAAAGTAAGTCCTCATCTCTGCAACAACTAAGTCGAACAGAAACGAATAAAAGAAATGACAGAACTTATTTTCTCACAAAATATTCCCCATTCAAGCGCTTCCCTCTTCAGAATCGTAAAATCTTAAAGATCTATAAAAGTGTAGAAATCGAGAAAAAGCAACATCGTGTCTAGATTGTTTTTGGCAGTTATTCAATTAACGTAGTAAGCAGCGAATAAATCAGATAAATATTCTCTTAGAACTTGGCGCATCTCCTGTGCATGCAGTGACGCGCCTGTGCATTCGAAGAACGCGGCACACGTCCATCCCCCAAAGCGGCAGACACAACAATCCTCCTCCTCTTGTCGCACACCAAATCATTTCTCATCCAAGATAAGAAAATAAATAAAGAAATGATTTAGAGTTCAACCCCAGACGCGCATATGTCGCGGCCTGCAGTGCGTTCGAAAACGAAAAAAAAAAAGAAAACACATAAAAATAAAATCCAAAAAAAAAAGAAATATTTTCTAACGATCCATTTGGAATATTAAACCGCTTGCGGCGGATATCGGCATGTTGTTAACGCCATTGACATTAAGGCCGATGGTTTCATTGTTGTTGTTGATGATGGCCCTGATGGAAGGGGTAATAATGCCCACCCATTCGATAAGGGAAACCTCCTTGAGGGGACCCAAACCGAAGGAACGTGCACTTGGTGGCTTGGTGGGTAATTCCTTTAAACGATCTTGTTTATTGAAAGGGGACACGGTATTGTTTTTGTATGCTAACTGCGCCCGGCTGCTTCTCGGAGAAGCGCTGAAGAACGGAAGGAAGCCGAACATACGCAGAGTGCAAGAACCTCCGCGATAAGTGTGATTAAACATTTTAAATTGGTTTCTTTTCGTGCCGGTGCCCCCACATCAGTCGAGTCGCACACTAAAATTGATTCGATTTATCGATTGCATAACGCAATGTGGCATGGCATTGAGAGAAGAATCTAAATTTATATATTTTTTTATTAATGTATTTCGAATTGGTGGAGGCGCTCGCTTTGGAGAAAGCTGCTTGAGCGCCCTCCGAAGAAGGTGAGTAAATGAGTGTCGTGGATGGGAATAATTGAGATAATTAGACGTTATTTCGGGGCAATTAATCTTCATGGAAGCGCGGAGAAGGAGTTCATGGAAGCGCGGAGAAGAGTGTTGATACCAACACGATGGTTTACCGGCTAAGAAGAATTTGGTATTTTTTTTCTCGTTTCTAAAAAGCGCGCACATCGAAGTGTGGGCTCGCTTCTGTAGGGGAATGGGGAAGAGTAAGAGTTTGAAGGAAAGGCACCCACTTGTTGAGGCCCTTATTGATATGTGTGAAAACTGACTGATAGTGACAGTGGAGGTGTGACATTGAGTTCGTTGGCACACAGGAACTTCGAACCAAGTCGGTTACGTGATACCCGTGCCCTTTGGGCAGCTGATATTAAGGTCTATAACGTTGGCAACTAAGTGGAATTTAATGCAAAGGACAGTTGCAAGATCATTTTGTTCATAGTTTGTACTATGCCTCTCTAGGCCTCAGACAACGAGACTGGGTGTAAACACTGAACATGGAAAGTAGCACCGGACAATCAATGTGAGAAGTAATGATGTCATGTGCGAAAAGAACTGAATAATGAGTCCTTCTTACATGCAGTTGCCTAAGATCAATAAGCCTAAGATCTAGCTTATCTGGATTCCACGACATCTTTCTAAAGCAAACCTAGTAAATCTCTTTTATATCCTCTCTATACGAATGGCGCTGTTGTTATATAAAGGATACCATATTAAAGAACAGTATTCTAATATAGAGCGAATTAAAGAAGCATACACAGACTTAAGGGTTTAAAGACCTTGAACATCTTTTGAATTTCTGAACAACATTTCTAAACAATGGCCTTTGAAATAATAGTCCATGTGACAGGTCTGTTGAATATCGAATATAACCCTTAAGTCTTTATGCAAACATACTCTTTTTAATATTGCATTGTCAATTATTCACAGATTAGAGGAGATAAAGTTCTAGAAAATGTCATAACTAAGCAATCAATTCAAATCGCACCAATTCTATACAGATGAGATATCATTGACGGATGCAATGGCTTTACACTATGTCCATTGCATCCGTCAATGATCGCCCTCATTTGTAAATTTTTAAATCATCAGGGTACAAAAGGCGTTTAGAACGGAAAATATAGAAAGGCAAATCGTTAATAAAAAAAAGAAGAAACAGAAGAGGCCCAAGGTGACTACCTTGAGGTACCCCAGAAAAATTTAAAATTACCCGTGACATATCATTGTCAATTATAAATCATTATCAATTTTTTCCATTTCAAAATTTTTGAATGAAAACCAATCATCTCTATTTATGGGCACATTATGTTGAACCCGGTCAAATACCTTCGAGAAGTCAGTGTATATAGAGTCCACTTGAAGTCTCGCTTCCATGGAACTTAGGCAAAAGTTTGTAAAAATAACCTAATTTGTTCGAAGTTGATCTTCCACTCACACAGCCATGTTGAAATTGTGATATATGGTTTCGCACTTCAGCATGTATTTATTAATTTAAGTATTCTAAATTTTTCTCTCGACGAAATCAAGCTGATATGATTTAGTTGGAAAAGGAACTTTCCGTGTACCAGTCGGGCAACTTCGCTTTTGCATAAATTTAAGAAATTCGAATTATTAGGAATTATTCAAAATAAGCTCAACTATTTTTTTTACTTTATCTGCGTGCGTTTCGCTAAGAGATGGCGTTACTTGTATTATTTCATTGGAACATGCGTTGGAAAGCTACTGTCATTGCGTGTCATTCATATGAAGCGTAAACAACAATAATTTTTTTTCACTCAGATATGTCGACCTTTGTGCCTGAAGAAGTGTTTTTGGAGTTCTTCTTTATTACTGCTGCCGAAAGTCATCATATTTTGGTGGAAGTTTATGGTGAACATGCTCTAGCTGAGCGAACGTGCCAAAAGTGGTTTGCACGATTTAAAAGTGGTGATTTGGCTTTGGAAGCCAGCCAAAGCCGAATATCCATGGCGCAAACGTAATGCTCTATATTTGGTGGGTTCAGAAGGGTGTGCTGTATTATGAGCTTCTAAAACCGGGTGAAACCATCAATGGACAACGCTACCGAACACAATTAATCCGTTTGAAGAGAGCTGTAGCCGAAAAACGCCCGGAATATGCGACCAGACACAAGGGGATAATTTTCCATCATGACAACGCTCGGCCACACGTTGCTATTCCGAAAACATGATGAAGAGATGAAGAATTTTAAAAATTAAGCTAATCATGTGTACAAACGGAAGCATCCAAAATGGGTTTAGCGGTGAACGAGGGCAAAACTAATTATGTGCTGTCATCGATAGAGGTCGCACAACATTGACATCTCGGGCAGAATGTCAGGTAGTAAAGGACTTCGCTTTTCTCGGCTCGCAAGTAAAGTGTAAGACCAGTACCGAGATTAAGCGCAGAGTAACTCTTGACAACAGCTGTTTCATTGTGTTCAAGAGGCAATTGAGTAGTAGAGCTCCTTCTCTCTCGAAGGACCAAGCTCACTTTATGTAAGACCTTGATTATCACTGTCTTGCTCTACGGCGCGGAAGTCTGGACAATCTCAAAAGCAGATGAACAAGCCCTTGGTATTTTTGTGAAAAGGGTTTTGCATTCAATATTTTGTCCTGCTTGCGTTGATGGTTTTTGGGGAAGATGATTCAACCAGGTTATCCCCAGAACGCCTGTTCAATGCACTCTACAGGTTAGTGGAGTCCAATTAAAGCAGGTGGAGAAGTTTAAGCATCTCGGGGTCTTTTCCACAAGTGATGGTAGGAGTAATGCTGAGCTTTCCTGTATGATTGGTCAAGCTGGGTCAATTTGATGAAACAGGTTTGTAGATCTGTAATTAGGATGGCCGAGCTTGGTGTCAAAGCCAACTCAGTCTTTGTTCCAACTCTTACATATGGTCATCAAATTTGGGTAATGACCGAAAGACTGAGATGGCGAATACAAGCCGATGAGATTTCTCCGTGCTGTTGTGGGAATTACTCGCCGGGATAGGGTGAGAAACACGGCAGAACGCGAGGAACTCAACATTGAGCAGCTGCTTATTCGAACGGAGAGGGCCATGCTTCGGTGGTTTGGTCACGTGGTACGAATGACCCCATCATCACGACTTCTGAGGCGGACGTTGAATGCGATTCCATCAGGTAGGCGACCGCTTGAAAGACCAAGTCCAAGAACTGCCTGGGCATAATTCCTGATAAGTTTGATTCGATGGCGGGAGATTGAGTTGCCCGGAGATCTCTCGTGGGGGGTTACTATCGCTTCCCCTTTAGTGTCGGAATATGCGCGTCAGAATATAATGATGACGATGAGATTCAACCACAAACTGTGCTGAAATGAGCCTAGCCAGTCGTCTGCAAATTTAACGTCTAAGATGGCTAGGCCATGTAAAGCGCCTGGACAACACTGCTCCAGCCCGCGGAGTCTTCTTTGCCGAGCCAGTGGGACAACGCAATGGAGGACGCCCACGGAACCGATGGCGCACATAAGTGGAGAAGAACCTCAAACAACTTGGAGTGCGAAATTGAAGGCAACTGGCTAACGATCGTGCCAGGAGAAGAAGAAGAAAGACGTAATGATCATCGAATGAATTTCCATGGAAACCGCTGTCAACCGCACAAAAAGCAAAAAATTTACCAATTTTATCAGACGCGATGGATTCCACTTGTGGACCGGACTTACTGTATCGCTCCCTCTCATTAGTGCCTGTGAGTGGTCAATTTTGCGACATTACGCCACGGATTCTATGGGTTTGACGCTATACGCTTTTATCTGGTTTTCAAATCTTGTCCAGTCACCATTTGTCGTTTTGATCCAATTAACGGCACTATCACGGGAGTAGTCGATCGGTGGTAGAAGTCTGATCGTGGGTCATAATGAACAATGAACGAGCATGGTCTAAGTGTCCTCCCTACCCTACCATTGGGTTTGGCCAGAAATGGCCATGGGTAGGGTAGGGAGGAGGGCTGTTGGTAAATTTACCAGCACACCATGCTGGCCCAAGCAGAGATGACCAACTTCTCATCAGATAGCCCCATAGCCAATCGACATCGGCTTTTCACAGTTATTCGTGCATTTGTGACGGTTATTCCCGAAATAAAGTGAATGCTGTTCTCTGATTGATCAATTTGGTTTGAGCCAAATGACATGAGGAACGGTTGTGAAAAATGCTAAGGGGCAAGAGAGGTAGAAGTTGGCTACCTCCATAATACTTCATTTATGGGTTTAGCCCTTCAGTTCTCTCAAATTGTAGTCGTAGCTCTCTGCGAATGAGAAAACTCCATATCAACGAAGAGTCGGAATGTGCCAAGTTCGCGATTCGTAGTGATCTCATATGAATGACCCTTGACTTCGTCCTCTCCTTTCACGGGACTGCACTTTTTCGAGTTAATAAACACAATTCATATTCAACGACATGACACATTCCAACAATACAAGGAACATTGCTTAGTCAGTCGCATCGAAGTGCAAAATAGAGCGAAATTCTTTACCGGATAAATATTCTTTGCAATTAAATCTGGTTCCAAAGCCATAAGCGTCACATCAGTTTTATGAAAACAGATTAAGTTAAGACATCGTCCAATTAACACATAATTGCAATTGTAGGTGGGAGCAATTTCTACGAGGCACTGACCGATGGTAGTTCATGGAGAACATTTTACTTGTACAGCACGGTCGTCCTAGAGAACATACTCATTTCTGGACTTGCGGAACGTTTGTATGACGCTTGCTAGACTGCCTGCATTTTTGTTCGGTAATTGGCAATGTGTGAGAAATAAACAACTGCCTAGCTCGCTCTGCTATAGTTCATACTGTTATCTGACTCGATAAATGTGCTCGTTACAGAGGATCAACAACGTCATTTTCCACGACATAAGCGTATTAAGTAGTATATCGGACGGGGATATTTTCGGCAAATATCACATCTTTAATCACGAATCACATGCTCAAAAGCCTGTTTACTCGTAGCAAAAGGCTGTCGATCTGTCTCAAAAAGCTGGACCAATTAGTACAAGTAGAAAATTACTCAAACCCTGGTCCCGTGGCTGGAAACTCTGATAAGTTTGGTGCTATAGCAGAGCCTGTGACTAAGAAAACAGCATTGAGTCCCTGGATAGAAACCTGGAAATTTACTCATGAAAACGTTGTTCCGCTGAGTGGAACTTGGATAAGATGGGCGCGAGGGATAGATAGTTCATCTACAGGTCGAAACATGCCCTCGAACGGCGACCACTAACCTGGGACTGTGTACTCGTATCAACGCTCGTCCAAACGTAAGTTAGGGCAGTTGGCAACTGTTGCTGGATACCTAGTTATGTTCACAGTTAAGTTAAGAACTGATCATGGCTACTTGGTGGAAGTAAAGCACCAAACACCATAGTCTTGCAGGCGATCGAAACACAAATTATCTGATGTGGCTCTGTCTTCAGTCGAAAAGAACCAGACCATAGGTATAACATCTAGGCAGCTAGACGACACGGACTGGGTGTTTATGTATAGACTGTCTAAGCTAGGTAGTCTTCAGAGCTTAACAAAAAACGTACAAAAATGACACGGACTGAATGTTTATGTATGGACTGTCTAAATAAGGTGGTCTTCAGAACGTAACAAAACGTACCTTCTGCTCCTCGGCCATGAAACAACACACAAAAGGACGAGAATCTTTAAATTGTGTGCTATGTTACATAGAGATACTCAACAGGACATGAAAATCACGAGGGAACTGAAAAAGCAGACACCCAAGCACAGAAACGGGCTGAAACTCCTTTTATTGGGCCTTTCCCTCTCCATGGATTCAGCAACCTTGACATATAAACAACTTGACAAATAAATCATGCGTCCAATTCTGGCACAATTATCAGAGACACACACACTTCAAAAAATTGCAAGAGGGTTGATCCCAGAAGAACCAAGCAGACTCTAAACCTAAACAAGCGTGACCCTTGGATAGTATGTGGCTCACATACTGGCCGCTGCTTATGCAAATACCAGCTATACGAAATTAGGCCGAGAAATCTGTAGACACTGCCGTCAATTAGAGGAGACCATGGACATCTACTAGTCGATTGTCTAAATCTGACACCAAACAGATTCAAAATAACCAGTAAAAGCACATAAACAGGAACAGACTACCAGGACATCCGATCTAAAGAGATCATCAACAATATAGATCAAATACGGTCGCAGTGCTATGTGACACTACTCCCCATTATCTTCATTTCAATTTAATTCAGTTGGTATAAAGAGATAGCTATCAACACATCGTTACAATTCTAAAAGTGTTTTATTGTGCGCCCATGTCTAGCCGGGAATTTAGGGGGAATCAAAGCCGAAGAGAGAAGTTATGCTAACTCACATGACAGTCACACAAACGAAACCAAACGAGTGATACGGGGCGTTTCACTTTTCGACAATTGAACCCATGACCATGTGAAATACAGTCAAAAGCTTTTGTAGTTGCATTCTCCCTCTCATCTCATCATCAGGTTCTCGCATGATCCACCAAAGAAGTCGCGGGGGCAAAGCAGGCACGAGAAATCTCCAAGCCACCCAATCCTTCGCCATCGTCTCACAGGAGCTATACCCAAGCGCGACCAGGCGAGTGTTTTTTTGGACTGGGTCGTTAGGAGTCGGCATAAAACTGTAGGTTCCTTCCACTTGTGAGAGACACGAGTGGATTTCTGTAGGCCCTCTTTGGTCTTTAGCCCCAACAAACATTTACCATTGAACTATAATCCCGCTTATTCTGTTAGTGCCACATGCCACTGTGACAAATTGGCATGCAAATAGTCACTTAAGTGTAAATATAGTACAACTGTGACACGACTAAAAGAAATAGGGGAACTCACGAATTCACACGAATAGCGAAACTGTGCTATCATATCAGTGCAGCACATGGAGACCGACCACCACATCGAGGGAATCTCGGAAGCGTATGTCAAGAGCTGTCCATTGAACATTCCACGGATATTCTGGCTCAATTGCATCTCTAACGAACAAGCTTATCAGAATATTGTACAATGAGCTGATAGGCAATGTGTTGGTTTGCCACACATACCAAGTCGCTGTGTAATGAAGCACTCTCAGACAGGACGGCAGACAAGCTGTCGGCATGGCAAAGCGTCTTTTCGGAAGATCTGATGCTCGCTGTCAGAAAACACAAGGCTAGCGAGGGGATCCCGGAAATAATGACGGCTGACATATCGATTATATTAAACGTTGTCGCTTCGAGATAGAAAATTGTCTCATATTCTATTGCTACGTGCATTGAAGGTGTGTCTTGTGAAATTTCAATGCCGAGCTATATACGCTGCCCAGCACGAATTTGAGTCTCTCGGCTCACATGAGAATGGCGACCGAAGGATTGTGTGTACTCAATTCAGTGTGTGTTTTGCAAAGAAGTGTGTCGCTGTTTCGTTCCCTTCCCCCGCTCCAACCCCTCGAACATAGTTCGATAACGATTCACTCGAAATTTCGAGTGCATTCCAAAATGGAGAAATTGGTAAATTAAACGAATTAGTATGTTCATCAACAAAACGTACAAATTTTATTTGACACCGGTGTCGGTGGTGAAGTCCTGGAAGCGAGATTTGGTCCCGAAGATTCAACCGAAGAAGTGTGCAGCGAGTGGAGTTCAGTCAGACTTTTACGAACTCAACGCGTAAAGTGGCAACTTGACTGTGGTTCAAGGACAACAGAGGATAAGGTGGACACACGCAAGTGGAGAAGTCAGCCAGCTTGAGGTGCGTACTTGAAGACAGCCAGAAGCCAGTCAAACCTCTGTTGGCCGGGAGAAGCAACTCAACCAGCTTGAGGTGCGTATTTGAAGACAGCCCGACATCAGTCAAACCTCTGTTGGCCGGACATTGTTAAGTGGAATTTACAAGTCTACAAAGTCGAACAAATTGTTGAGGACTTAAAGGGACCCATGGCTTAGATTTTACACTCCGTAAATCGAACATTCCAGAAATCGAACACAATAATTGTTCCCGTGGCTATTCGACTGCCGGAGGTTCGACTTAAGTAAGTTGGTGAAGCTTTTATGTTGAGGCCCAGGTCTCACACACAAAGGAGGTTGTGTTCTTTGAGAACACATTTAGCTTGACATGGGACACTGGATGGTGACAAAATCCGATTAACAAGTCTCTTGTTGTTTTCGCGAGAGGGCAACTGCGGTCCGCCTCTTGAACCCATTTACATCCATGGTATCTCCACGAACTATAGTTATGGCGTCTAATTGTAGTGTCATCTTAATCTCCAGCAATTGAAGAAGTAAACACAGTACACTGCTTGTTACAAAAACGGTTTCTCTTTCGAATCTGAGTGTTCCGTGATCTTTGCAAATTTATCTAAACAAGCACGCCGCGAGATAAAAACCGGCTTGACACAGTGTCATCGATTGGAATCTTTCAACAATCAAATATTCATCTGACATTTATGCACACAACTGATAGACACGAGTATACAAAGCGTCACCCCAACCGACAGGCCCGTACACATTCGAATACATATTCATTAGTTTCCTCGTGAAATATGATGCCCACACAGATGTTGTATGACATCGCTGCTACGCTTTAATCTACTCAAAGTCTAACGTATGACCCCTTGCCCGCCCCAAAATGTGTATAAATTACAAAAATGGAAAAGTCAATTCAAACGCTTGCTAGAACATACAAGTATAAACAAAACTGACATCATCTTGACCTCCCGAAAAAAAGGAAACCGCAACCGCAAGTTTCATACAACAACAACGCAGCAGAAAGAAAAAACCAGTCTGTAAACTTAGCCCGCCTCAGACATATCGATATCCAATCATATAGGTACACAAGAGGAAGTCTGCGATCGTCAATTACAGACACATCTGAGCGTTGGAAAAAGTACTCCGTCTGGAATTGTGCAATCTTATCACGTTGCAATGCATGGAAGAAATATGAAAAGGAATAATTCAAAAATCGTTGACAGTAAAATGCATATAAAAACGCCCAACCATGCGGCAGTAAACACAAATATTTACCACCCCTGGGGAGGTGTCAGTTATTCTGCTCGATCACGACGACAACCGATTTGATTGCATTCACGCGCCATGGGAAAATATTTAGCACAAAATTATTAGAAGGCAAGAAATTATGAGGGAAAAAAAGCAAACGAAACGAAATATCTTATTCTCCAAATATTCAGTTTACATAACACCGCAGTCGGATCGGGGTGTCAAAGTAATTTTAATGGAGCGGGGCCAGGCGATCGTTTGGCTTTTGAACATCTCTATCCGAGTCGGTTGTTTGTGTCGAAGTGGTGCTTGTCTTTTTGTTTATTTTTGTTTCGAACTTAAATCCAACACTACTTCCACACAGAGAAGACGTTCTTTTGGCTTGTCACACGTTACGTGTCTTCGTACGGACATTGAAACCGACAGACCGTGGAAATTTACAAAAATGAAATGAAACAACTAAAAATATCCGCGAGCTATCAGAACCTGTTTGCTTTGCATGAACTCAAGACCCAATAAGATTATAAATCATCTTCTATTCAAATTGCCTTTGAAACGGCCAGCGGCAGCCACCGCCTTCCAACCAACACTTAAAACTATTCAGCTACTTGCTTGGACGTTCGACAACGGCTTTGTATCGATGTATCGACTGCATATTGAGCTCATCACTTAGCGTAGACGTACTAATGATGAGAATTAAATTAACAAAAAGAAAGTAATCACCTTATTCTTTGTCTTGCCTAACTTTACAACTCAACAAGCACGAAAACTAATTTAACAATCATTCACAATTGCACCGCACCAACCGACACCGACAACTTGCAACTAACGTTTAAATCGCTTCACTCTATTCAAACAATAATATTCAAATTTAGCGTGAGTCCGTGTGTATAATGAGTATGATAGAACCGAATCACAATGTGGGCGTATGTGAATTGTATCAAACTATCGTATGCGACCGTCAGGGAGCGGTGTAGAAATGAAACTGAAACACGTTCAGTCGACGGACGGCTAGAAAAGTCAAAGAAACACAACTTGCGTGCCCGTCGACTTGGAGCGATGATGCAGTCAATGGTCGTCACGGTGGGCGAATAGAGAGCTGATAACCCCACTGTATTCAATGAGAGACGTCGCGCCACGCCGATACGCGATTTAAGCAGTCGTCTTTGATGTGCCTAACAGAGAGACACACTCGGGCACGTACAGAATGTTAGATGGCTGGTTTTAGATATTTCTCCTCCTCTTTTGTGTTAGTGTTCCCACTTTCTGTGTTTAATGTGATTACTTTTCTGGTACTTTTTTGACACTGTTTAGTTTTGATAATTTAAATACAAATATAATGTGGGTGGCGCTGCAGCCCGTAGAGGGCCAGGCCGTAGCTTCTCGGCAACCACTCGTGTTGTGTGGGCCACTGTTCTTTCACGAGTGGAAGGGACCAACAGTTTCATGGCGAACGGCCAAGTTGAGAAGCTTTTTCGACTTGACAGGCCGACGACCCTTGGTGGGTCTGAGCCTGAGCAAGGAATCGTTGACGGTCCGGAGCACGCTCAAAACCAACCACTCTTGCATCCGCGACTACTTGGTCTTTATACCGGAGATTCTTCCTCTCCTTCTCAAACCAGGAATCGAAGACCCTCTTAGCTGGAGCGTTGATGGCCATCCGCAAGCCAGTGCAGTTGACGGGTTTTTGCCGTCCGGACTAGATCCCCATCTCTGTACAGTTCGTAGAGTTCGCGGTTGTGTCCCCTCACTCACAGACGGGACCATATATCCGAATTTTTCTTTCAAAGACACCAATAATCTGTATCTCAGTTTTGCTTAGGGTCCAGCTTTCGGCTCCATAGAGCAGGACCGGCAGGGAGTTTTGGAAGTTTTTTAGAGCATGATTTTGGTCCTTCGAGTGATGAGTTTTGAGCCCAGTTGTATCGCCGGTTGCCAAGGGCGATTCCACGTCGGATCTCCACTGTGATGTCGTTTATGGAGTTCACGTTTGCCCCGAGGTATACAAACTCCAGGACTACCTCAAAATTATGGCTGGAGTGGTAGAAGTCTGACTGTGGGTATCACAGTATGCGATCAACATGGTAAGTGTGCTGGTAAATTCACTAACAGCCTCTTCCCTGTCAATCGCGATGTTTTATCCAAGATGGTGTGCGACGGAAAGTTTTTTATTTGACAGCATATTTTTGGTTTTGTCCTTATTGACCTTGAGACCAGTTCGTTTCGCCTGTTCTTCAATCGCCGTAAAAGCCTCTACGCGAGTTACAATATCAATAGATTACCTTACTTCAAGTAATGCATTTCATTTATCTCGACACAGCTAGCCTAATAAAGGAGCCGCTAGAATGTCCTGATATATTTCCATGGCAATGAGAACGAGATGCTGCTCCCGACCACGAGGGTCTCCTCCTGTTCCGTAGAGCGATATATTCCCGTGATGGGAGAGTACGCCACGCCGCCAAACTTGTCTAATCGACGTGAGAGTTGACTATGTTGACCAACCTACATACTTTCAAGGTAGTATAAACGAAAGAAAATAAAAAAAAAGTTACGTATAAATGGCTTATCAGATATAAGGCCTGGTGCAAAGAGTATTCTTTCAACTCTGGCTACGGCCCTGGTAAACCTTTTCTCTCTCTCTCATGGCCTGCTGGACATGCTGTGATGCCTCCCCTGAACTCCTGCTTCGTAACCTTCATGTCGATGTGTTGCTCAGTGATCCTGATACCCTTCGTAATCTGGAAAGAGATTTTTGTGGAAATTCTGTAAGATACTTGGGATCTTGAATTAGGGGAATGATTAATGTTTCCTAATGTTCTAGTGTTGTGCAGGACACGAGTGTGGTATGAGTGTATATGAGGTACTCATTTCGAAAAAAGAAGTGGTACAATGCCCTACATCATCTGAGGTGTACAATTTGGCACATAATGACTTGCACACGTCATTATTTGGACGACGCTGCAAGTGTTGTCACCAGAAATGAAGTATGGTGCCCAACTTCACAGCTGACTGATCCCTAGCCCATCGACGAAGTTCATAGGGTTCTTGATAGTTATTCACGAAATAACGTAAATGGCGTTCTCTAATTGGTGAATTTAGCTTTAGAAAAAAATAAAAAATGGTTGTCATCTGGGTACCCCAACAGTTGGACCGACTTGTAGATGATAGTGTCTTCAGTGTTTACAGCTTCCCGCAGCACTATCTTCTCCAGTACCAGATTGAAGAAATCACACGACAGCGCATCTCCTGCTCCGGTGCAGATTTCAAACGGCTCGAAAATCCTTGAGCCGAACTGCACGGTGAACCGCGTGTGTGTAAGCGTGGTGCGACACAGCCGCATCGAATAGCTCCTTGCGATGAATGCTGTCGTATGCGGTATGAAAACCGATGAAAAGATGGTGCGTATCGATTTGAAACTCGCTGGTCTTCTCCAGGATTTGACTTGGTGTGAATCTTGGAGTCTATAGTCGACTTGCCGGGCCGGAAGCCGCACTGGTACATACGCTGAACAGGATATTGTAGGCGATGTTGAGCAGGGATACATCTCTATAGCTGCTGCAAGAGGTAAGATCGCCTTTTTTGTGGATATGGAGCTGATATTCCTTGTGCACGCTTTCGTCTTCCCAAATTCTACAGATCATCTGGTGCATATAAGAACATCGCCACCGGCATGCAACAGAATGCAATTCTCACTTTTTTCTGAGGCGCTGTGAGCATTCGTGGCACCCACCTTGCACTGACCTTTGAATGGTTAAGATGGTCATGAAGAATGGTGTGAATGGTACCAATTGAAAGCTTGGTGATCTCTCCCATCATTTTCACCTTTATTCGGGCATCCTCAAGAACAAGTTTTTCGACTTCTTTGATGCTTTCTCCCGTACAAGCAGTAGCCAGGGCGCCGGAGCGGGGGTCGTCTTCAATGCCTCAATGCCTCTCTTGAACTCACTTGAACTTTTGCACAGTTGATAATGAAGGTGCGGAACCCTGGTAAACAGCCACCATCTCTTCATTAATAGTTTTTTGACTTTTTAATTTAATTACAGCGCGATGCTCAATTTTCACCATCATCGTCTCAGTTGCCATTATGATTCTGTTTAACTTGAGATAAAACGCGAATAATCACATTTATATGAAATTTTACACGAATGCACTAAAATAATAGTATTACTTGAAATAAGTCAATTTATATACCACAGCTTCACCCCGATACCGAGAATATATTGAACGCCCTCGTAATTTAAATTTTTTGCAAATTATGTGCATAAAAATACACGTCCGGGTTTGGATTAATGGACGGTTATAAATCAAAGTACATTAATTTGGTCTTAGACCTTATTACAAGTTTGTGTTCAGCGAAATATTGTTTACAACTAGACTTACAAACTAAAGGTTAGGGTGTTGGCTCAACAATAGTGGCCTAACTGATGTACTTTGTTTCATTCAATGTTTATTACTATTGTCGGTTTATTGTTTATTTTCATGTCCTACAATGGCTGTTGCTAACATCAAGCTGTTTAAGTCCGAGTGTCCATGATGGTCCTTTTGGGATGGGGTGGTGATGTGGTCTGCTCGTTTAGCAGATTGAACGCGCTGAGGTAGCGTGTTTCTCAGGTTCCAGATATCCTCGTTAGGTTGGTTGTTGATTGCTGTAGTTGCTGCTTTCACCATGTACTGTTGCAGGGGGATGAAGCCTATCATGCTGGCCTTAGAGATGGTGTGCCATATTGGGAAGCCGTTCGATAAGATCGGCCGTATAAGCAGGATACAACTTAAACAGATAGTTTGTGTGGCTAAGGGTGTTTGCTCTGACTGAAGGTTTGCAGCGACTTGTATACGTCGTGTATGGGCCCCATAAAGTCCCAATCAGAAATGAAAAATGTACTGATGTCGATAAATCAAGCTGAAATAATCAAAATGCTCTGTCTACCACACTACAAGTCTGCGGTTCGGTTGTAACGAGCGTTCACATTGACTATTTGGCCCTTCAACCACGGTTGTCAAGCAAATCGTCGCTACAAATTGTTCGGTGTGAACGCCGCTATTAACAGAAAACCTAATAATATTAAAACATACAAATTCCCAGATAGCCAAGCGTGCCTTAAAGCACTAAAGAGTTACACATTTAACTCTAAGGCTACATGAGAATGACTCATTAAACACACTGAAGCTTATCTGGGTGCCAGCACATGAAGACCGTGTAGGCAATGAAAAGGCTGACATACAAGCCAAGGCAAGTGCTCAGACACCCTACCCTCTTGGACTATTTGGGCTCAACAACACGGACACAAATCTTCACATACACAAATGGATCACTTAACAAACGCTCCGGTTTTGGAACAACCAGGAGTGTATCAAACATTAGGAAGTTCATTTAACAAAACTACAATTCCAAAGGAGCCAAATAAGCTCTGGAACTCAACAAAGCTGACCTAAGGATGTTATGGAGAGCAGTAACAGTTCACGGAGCCTGCAATTATCGCCTCCATAAAATCGGTCTTATTAGTACAGATAAATGCTGGCAGTGTTTCCAGGCGTATGAAGCAAACCTATCAATCGACTGCCCAAGCCTTGCCCGTGAATGATTCAAAATGATAAACAGAACATCTGTAGTAGGGAGAGACTTTCAAGAAATCCCATCTAGGAAAGTTGTTAAAAGCACTCAATTACTAGACCAAAAGAAGGGGAACAATAGAGCTTTATAGGCGCAGTACTAGTGTCTCTATGACACATCCCAAACTCTTCAATTCAAATTGTGTCATCCACTTTCATCCTTCGCAAGAGGTGGTTCGATCTACCTGGGATGTGCCCGTGCTGGCTACTTTCAGGGTAAGCTCATTCAAGCATTAAGCGCTTGTCGAAATTGTTGGATGGATAGCACCAGAGGTTGTTATACAATCTAGCTCCCCTTCCCTGCCCTGACTGTTGCGCCATTTATTTGTGACCGAAACTATGGCATCAAGGGTGCATCAAGGAATAAAGATTGATAAAGTATACCCTTGATGCTCGCTGAACTGCTTTCATAACCATGATTCAGTGGCGAATAACCGATATTTGTGAAACATTTCGTATTGAAATAGAAAATAAAGAAATGTTTGTTATTCGAGCTAAACGTGCTGTCGTCTGATTTCATCAATCTGGTACTGGAAAAGATAGCGCGGCGGGCAGCGTCGAACTTTTGGGGTACGCAGATGACATCGACAAAGACGCGCGTTCCCAATGTGCCTCAGTAGAGGCTCTTACGGCGAAACGAACTGGTCTCAAGGTCAATTGGACAAAACATCACGATCGACAATGACAATTTCGCGGTAGGGTAGGGTAAGGAAGAGGATACTAGCGAATTTGCCAGCATACTTATACCATGTTGGTAGCATACTGTGATACCCACAGTCAGACTTCTACCACTCCAGCCATAATTTTGAGGTAGTTCAGGAGTTTGTATACCTCGGGGCAAACGTGAACTTCATAAACGACATCACAGTGGAGATCCGACGCAGAATCGCCCTTGGCAACCGGCGCTACAACTGGGCTCAAACTCCTCACTCGAAGGATCAAAATCATGCTCTACAAAACTACTATTTTGCCAGTCCTGCTCTATGGAGCCCAAAGCTGGACCCTAAGCAAAACTGAGAGACTGATTCTTGGTGTCTTTGAAATTTGAAAATTCCGCGTCGGATATATGGTCCCGTCTGCGAGGAAGGCGACACATCGGCGAACTGCACAGAGGTGGGGATGTGACCGGAAACTCGTCGACTCCACTGGCTGGCGAACGGCCACCAACGCTCCAGCTAAGAGGGTCTTCGAATCCGAGCCTCCTGGTTCAAAAGAACGAGAGAAGCTAGTCCCAGGTCCGCCTCGGACTCTATTATTATCTTGCCAAGGCAGAAAGTTGTCATATGCGTTGATATGGAAGCAGCCATCAAAGCCATTACCACTTGTACTTCACATTGAAAACTAGTTCAGGAATGACGAAAAGAGTGAGCGTAGTTCGAAGGCCAGCTTAAATTTCCCTTACCAAGGTTCCAGGTCACGATGATAACACAAGAAAAGAGAAGGCCGTTGAACGATCGGCACTGTTTTTCCATTCAGTGCTCGCTAGCAGAGGGCGTGCACATGTCAATACAGTCAATGCCGACAAATGGTGTGTTGAGTATGCGCTGAAAATATGCTCAACATTTTCGATGACGCTGAAGCATAATTGAGGTTCTATGCCGTTAATGTGCCGAATTATCTCATCCTTTAGCTCTTGAATTGTTGCTGTCAACGTAACCTTTTCTTTCAAATAACCCCAAAGAAAGAAAATCCAACGCTGTCAAATCACATGATCTTGGCGGCCAATTCACATCGTCACCACGTGAGATAACACGGCCATTGAATTTGTCGCGCAAAAGAGCCATTGTTTCGTTAGCTGTGAGGCAAGTGGCACCGTCCTGTTGAAACCACATATCGTCCACATTCATATCTTCCAATTCGGGCTATCATTTCACGATAGCGAACACCATTCACAGTAACTGCCGGACCGACCTCATTTTGGAAAAAATACGGCCCGATGATGCCGCCAGCCCATAAGTCTTTGGGATCCCACAGTCACTCTTTGTGGGTGCATTGGTTTTTCGACAATCACTCTTGGATTATCATTCAATTCTGCTTATTGACGAATCCACTGAGGTGAAAATGTGCCTCATCACTGAAGATGATTTTCTTCGATAATTGATCATCCACTGTTGCCATTTCTTGCCACAATTCTGACCATTGACGACGCTTGAAATGGTCAAGAGGCTTTAGTTCTTGGGTCAATTGCACCTTGTGAGCGTGTTAATGCAAGTCTTTATGCATAATGTCCATCAACGACGAGCGTGAGAATTGCAATTGTTGGGCACGACGACGAGTTGAGAAGGACAGCTCTTCAGCCACACTATCGCGAACAGCAGCAATATTTTCTGCAGTACGAGCTGTACGAGCATGCACTGGTGTTTTCACATCTCCTACAAACCCGGTTTGCTCAAATTTTTGCACGATTTTTCCGATTGTACGCACATTTGGACGATTAAATTGCCTGAAAAGCCTGAATAACTTTAACGCTTTGCTCGATTGTGTATCTTTCCATGGTTTAAATTGAGTTAGTCCGAAATTGAGAAATGTCAAATGAAATGCAGAAAAAAACTTGACGTTTAGCTGCGGTTCACATTCAACATCGGCCCTTTATAATGTGGTTGGCGCCACGGCTCATAGAGGGCCAGGGCCTAGCTTCTCAGCAACCACTGGTGCTGTGCTATTGTGCTCTCACATTCAACATCGGCCCTTTATAATGTGGTTGGCGCCAAGGCTCATAGAGGGCCAGGGCCTAGCTTCTCAGCAACCACTGGTGCTGTGTGTTATTGTGCTCTCACTAGTGGAACGGACCTACACAGCTTTGTGCCGACTCCGAGCGTCCAATTTGAGAAGATTTTGCTAGACAGTAATACCCTGGGAACATTGTCAGTGACTCGAAAGACGTGGAAAGTAATTTTTTTTTTCGCAGCGGGAATCGAGGTTCGGTTACTTAGCATTCGACGCACATAACCACAACGCCATGGCCGCCACTGAAATATCGTGACAGCAAAATGCGGCGACTAAGAGGAAATAGAGGACACTTCTCTCTCTACCTTTACCAAGGGCTCAGTCTTTACCCATCGCGGCATGCAACACATCTTCGGAAATCTCCGCGAACTGGCACAAATCCTACCAACTTCTATTTTCAGGTTCGTCAGGATTTCTGTTTTCAGGATGGCTGTTGTGTTAGTCACACAACATCTGAAGAGAGAACGAGGAGGTTTACCATCCCTCATAGGCATCACAATGGGTCCAGCTGAACCTAAGTGAAACGTAACCTTACCCCGTCTAACCACTCTCCTAACCTAACATAAGCGTTATGATGCTCCTTTCTTTGTTAGGGAGTTGGCCATTTCATTGGGGTCCATCCCTATATGGCCAGGTATCCAGTAGAGTTTTACTCTGTTTCTCCAACTAATCTTTAGGTTTCTGCAGGCATTCCCCTACGAGCTTGGATTTGACGATGTAGGAGTCAAGTATCAGATAGCGGCACGATTGCCCGATGTTATTGCTATATCGCAGTTGGTATCTCGCGATGGCGAGTATTTTCGCTTGGAAGATGTCGGTGATGGGTTCGAAGTACTCTGACGGGGGTCCAAATACCCCTGCCCCAGTTCCTTCTTCACATCCCTCTGAATACCATTTTACTGCATTGCTTCTCAGTCTGTGGACTATGGATTCATTGTTGCAGTCCTTTTTAGTGCTGAGGTATTCCCCAATCACATCATCCCTTCAAATGGCCAAGGGCGATAGCTAGCCTCGATGTCATCTACTTGTCTTTTCCCATCCCTTCTTTTGCCATTTATTTGCACATTCTTGAACCAACAGATGCAAGGGAAAGTCACTCTCGAGCACTAAGAAACAGCGATTGACAAGAGTTATTCTTCGTTTGACCTCCATACAGATGCATCCCTCAGTGCATCGACTTTATAGCAGCCAATTCTGACGTCGTGCATTGTGCATTCTTTCATGAAAAGAACAGATTTGGCCTCTTTTCGCGCCAGGCTAGCAGTTGCCCGAAATGCAGTACAATCTTGTCTCTAGTCTTGGCAAGTGAATTTCATTGAAGGAATCACATTCACGTCAGTTCATGAATGACGTAGGCAGAGAAACGAAAGTCATCCAATCTCCATCTTCGTTCCCACAAAACCTGACAAGTTTGCCATGAATATCAATCTTAACACTTCAAACTGTAAGTGTAAATAGTTAATAAAATGATAAGATAAGGAAGTATAAGTAAAGTAAAGATAATACAAATCCTTCATCAACAGCGATTATGTTACTCGAACAATACAACAATCATCTGATATGACTTTCATTGGGAGCATTCGCCTCCTCTGCACATTTTGCTGACACAGCAGAAGACAAATTTCATGAGTGTAATGATTGAGTACTTACTCTGTCTGCTTGGTGAATTTTAAAGGGTTTGCCACGAAAAAATAGTTCAAGTGACTGTTTAATCATTGCAATTCAGTAACTAATTCTATGATGAAGCTCGACTGCTTGCATTCGAAGGGCTTATCAGTTCTTCTTTAACGTACATACTTGTGCGACCACTTACACTTTGATCCACAATATTTCATTACCTTTAACGCCCAGTTTTTAGAGTAGCACGTTTTGAACAGACTCGTTCTTTTAAGGAAGCTTATCACAAGTACTACAGTACACCACGCGTATAAGAAACTTCTAAAATCCAAGAAATTAATTTCTTATATCCGTGGTTTTCTTATATGCAAACAACGGATATAAGAAAAAAAAGTTTCTTATTCTTACAACGGACATATGAAAAAAAATTCTTTTATACGCCCAACGTAGCTAAAATAATTATACGAATTTTTCAAATCCATTTATATATGTACATATTTATGTGCAGTACTTAATGCATTGCACATCTATCTTAATCAAATATATCACTTGTTAGTTATTGCAAAATAATATTTGATCTTTTTTTTGTATAAGTAGTTTGTCAAAGTTCTTAAAGAGCTGTTCTTGGATACTTAGCAAATGTTGGTCTTCGTCGCCATCCAAATATCATTGTAACACGAATACGATATTTTCCACTGCTTAAGTCCCAGTTGGCCGTGGCATTGATGGGGTGTTCACAATTTTCAGCGATTCTGGCTCATCCTCTTCATCTTCCAACAGTTTACTTACAAGCTGCCTTTCATCTAGCTCCCCGAAACAGCCTTCATTTTCATGTCTTTCCAGATACGAAAAGTTTTCATCGCAGTCGTTTAAGTCACATTCTGTGTCCACATTTCTCTAGCGTTTTCTTTAAAAATCCCAGCCTTCCTGAAGCAGTTTCAATAGTTTGTGGAGTAACTAGCCACCAGGATCTCTTTACCATGTTTAATGTTTTTAGCACTGTCATTTCTTTCAAAAATGTCTCTATGCCGGCTGGTAGTGTTGGCCGGTAAAAATACTATTTCTATATTATTTGGTGTAAAATTAAGCTTGTGACAGGAAGCATTGTCTGCCAGCAACAAAACCTTCTTATTTTTCTTGGACATGTTCTCATCCAACTCCTTGATGACCTTGGCCCAGAGTGTGCTTGCAATCCAAGCCTTTTTATTCCACTTGTATGACACTGGAACCTGCTTTCCATGGAAAGAACGAGGCTGCCTGAACTTGCCAATTGAAAAGACAAACTTTTCTGATCCAGTTGCGTTGCAAAAAAACTTGCTGATTTCCTGAAACATACGTTCTATCACTACCTGATATCACTATCATTACCCTTGTAATATAACCCAGTCTCATCCGCATTAAATAAAGGGTGATTTTGTAGCTATTATCTTTTTGGCAACACTGGTTTAAACAGCTGACACACGTTTCGTGTTTTGTTTCACTGTCAAACATCTTCAGTTTGGTCTATAATTTAACCATGAATCGTCTTACAAACGAACAACGCTTGCAAATTATTGAATTTTATTATCAAAATGCGTGCTCTGTTAAGAAAGTTCATCGCGGCATCACATGTTCAGCGACGAAGCTGATTTTTGGCTCAATGGGTACGTAAATAAGCAGAATTGTTTTGTGATCATGAAGTGAATATCAGCCAGAAGCATTGCAAGAGCTACCAATGCATCCGGAAAAAGTCACAGTTTGGTGCTGTTTATGGACTGGTGGCATCATTGGACCGTAATTCTTCGAAGACTGTGAATGGTGAGCGCTACCGTGAGATGATATCCAACTTTTTTTTGCCCAAAATGCAAGAGCTTGACTTGCATGACATGTGGTTTCAACAAGACGGTGCCACATGCCACACAGGACGCGCAACAATGGACTTATTGAGAGGCGAGTTCGGTGAACATTTTATTTCACGTTCGGGACCGGTCAATTGGCCGCCTAGATCGTGCGATTTAACGCCTTTAGACTATTTAAAGCTATGTTAAAGCTCATGTCTATACAGACAAGTCCGCTTCAATTGACGCATTGGAAGACAACATTGAAGCATTATTCGAGATACCGGCCGAAATGTTGGAAAAAGTATGCCAAAATTGGACTAAGCGGGTGGACCATTTGAGGCGCAGTCAAGGTCAACATTGGACCGTACTATCGATTCAAATAAAGATTTCATGCATTTTTCTGAATTTTATGTGTTTTTTTTTTTAAAAACTTTCCTATAGCTTTTAAAAAATTACTCTTTATTTCCCCAGGGCATATTTTGCAGTAAATCTGGAATAACAAACTGTTCAAAGTTGTCTGCTGCTTCCACATTAGCAGAAGCAATGAAGCTTTCTAAAACGAATATTTTCGTTCCTTTTCCAACGGTGAAGCCAGCCTCGATTGGCTTCAAAATCTGTCATTTCCAATTCGATCGCAAATTGTTGAGTCTTCTCAAGTAATATCGATGCGGTTATTTTTGTATTTTTCTCGGACATCTGTTACTCATAGTTTTGTTTAAGTTTTCGTGCTTTGGCTTTCTGTCCCTTCTCTGATTCAAATCTTTGCAGCAAAACATCTTGGTTTTAATTTCGTCTGACTTTTTTATTATTTTCTCAAACTTCTTTTCTTAATTTTCCCGACTTCATTTCTTCGAGAATTTTTATTTTATTTTGAACCAAATATTGCGAAAAGGATATTTCTCATAACCGTGTATTCTTGCATGTAAAAATAGATTGTATGAAAATAAGAAGCTTGTTCCCGTGTTTTTTTTATAACCGTTTAATTTGATACTGAAATATAGTGAAAAGACACGGGAATACGATTACGTTTCTTTTAAGAGGTTTTTTCTTATATTAGTGTTTCTTTTATCCGTAAAATACTGTACCTTGTTTAGGCACGACTGAGACTTCATTCAGGACTGGGAATTCATTCAGACGAAGATAACAAAACAAGCAATAACACGGGCGAAGTAAACTGTGTTAGTTTTCAATTGCAAAGTCACCAGACTGACACTGCAGGGGTTTTATCTTATTTATTTAACTGTACAAAAAATGGCATGTTCTGTGTGTATTTTAAGAGTAGTTGAAAGCCGTAGCCGGTATTTCCTCCTTTTGGCCCTCTTGAAGAAATATTTCAATCGATCGCTTAAAGTTCCAATTGCCTTCGTCTAATAGCCTGCAATAAAGGATGTATAATAAAAGTGGTTCGGGATCAAACGTGAGAACTTCACGTTCGCTTACCTCTTGCACCAGATGGTTTTAAGCCTCGTGACTTCTTGAAACATTATCAAGATGCCTTCTTTATCTGCTGCCGTAGGCTTGGTGTCCTCCTTTATTTCCTGATTTTTTGTGAATTTAAATGAGTTCTGTAATTGCCATTCCGACGGATTGGACACGCTGAAGAGATCACTAATTATTTGATATTCTGTAGCGCACTTGAGAACACCCTAAAAACAACATAAATCTGAGTGTTTTATATATAATATGATTATTTGCATGTACTTACGATATTTTTTGCTGTAGGTGTTAACACAAAGGTTCTGCTGAACGCTATAAGCATGTCTGGATCGAGAGCAGATGGCGCTATGTCCTTAAACATCCCAGTTATCGTGATGACAACCATTTTGTCCTGAAAGTGAACACATTTAAGTGCATGCATCCTTGTTTGGTATTTGGACAAATTATTTCACGAACGTCATATATAGTGAAACTTTTCTTTACGGACACCCCTCTATAGTGGACACCTCTCTTTACGGACAATTCGTCGTGGTTCCTTCATGAACGGATACCCCTTTAATCCCTTAAGAACGGATACCCCTTTATAGCAGACAATCATGATGGTCCCGATGCTGTCCGCTTTAGAGAAGTTTCACTGTATATGGAATAAAAGGGTGTCTTTGAACAACACCGACGGCAGCTCTCGAAGCTATTCTTTTCCTCCATTCCCTCGACTTATTCTGTAACCACAATGCAGCCTCATCGGCGATGAGGCTCAGAGGCGAGTTTCTGGAGAGACAACCCATTAACGGTCGCCGTTCCATACTCAAAGGTACAGTACAACAATCGAACGGACTATCTGCCACCAACACAAGACGTTTCCCAGACCGGAAAGAACAACTGGAAAAGTCGAATTCTCTGAGTATTCTGACACAGTGCTCAAGAACGAGTGCGAAGACAGGCCTGGCACTAATAGACGTGGCAGCACTTGCGCTGAGAGAAGCAACAAATCGATCTCCATTTTCTACGACAGCCAAGGTGGCTTTCGCGAAAAATGGATCTGAGGTGGGAGAATCTCGGGCAATCCCTTGCGCATTCACGTCTCTTAGCTCCATTAGAAGAAAACTGGAAGACTGGAAGAATAGAGGCAGAACCCGCTGAATTAGCCCGGAAATTGGATCAACAGCAAGGACCCTTGGCCGACAGTGAAGAAAAAGATATCAGCTTTAGTCGTAAGGAATGCTAATTGGAGTCCTTACCGGTCACTGTGTCATGCATGCACCGCGACTGAATCCACACGACTTTTGAAGGAGAAATATAATCTATCCAACATCTGCTCTGTGAATGCCCAGACCTAGCAAGGAAAGGAAACAGTTCTTGGGAATGTAGTTCTTTGCAGAGCTGGAGGACTTGCGTGGTGTGGAAACGGAAGTAAATAAATTAATCCGGTTGGTTTTAGTAGTTAAAAGGTCTCATGGTAGAAAAATATCATCCTTTAAGAATAGATACCCACATTGTTGGTCTAAGTGGCCGTAAGACCGTATCCCAGACAATGTTGTCCACTGTTTTCGATTTTCAGTTTCAGACATGACAGATTCTTCCTACCAGCCGTATCTATAGCAGCACCGTAAAACTATAGAACGCCACCTCAGCAAAACGTAATTATTACACTCTTGTCATAGGGTTTGATTCAACCTTCGACTTAGCAGCATCTTTATCTTACAATCAAACTTTGAAAAAAAAAAGGACTTAAATGCATTGAGTTCTCACTAGTTGTACTTACATTTAAAATTGTCGTATCAGTGGTGAATCCAACAATGTCATGTTCCACATTCGGAATTGCCACTAAGGCCTGACAAAGTTCGTCACATCCAGTGTGCAATGATGCCACCGCTCTGGAGAAATCCGACATTTTAAGTATGTTCCTTGACAGATTCGCATACCTAGCAATCCTCTTCGAGCAATGAGCATTCAAATTCGCTATGCTGTAGTTGCATGTCATGGAGAACATGGCCTTGGGATGATACATTTCTGTGAAGCGCCCTGTCAATCGTCTGTTCATTTAGTTCATTTAATTCAGTAGCAAACCTTTCAAATTCAGTCGGTCTTCGGATTCAAACATGGAGAAGTAATGAGTGACAAATTGTTGAACCAGATCGTAGCCATTCAGGTCGCAGATGAAGTTCTTCTTCACTGTCCGAGACGTCTGTGTCATCAGCTCACTGTTGTCCTGCAGACGGAAAAAATAACCCAGCATCAGCACGCACTCTAGTAAAGATGATCAGTATTCATACCAATTTAGTGAGCGACGGGAACACGGTAGTTGCAGCTCGTACGTATTCTGGGCCGTAGGTGTACAAATCACAGAGTGGGTTACCATTTAAATTCAGTGACTTTATGGGCAGCTTTTCCAGCTCCATAAAATCACTGAAGTCCTTCAGGTTATTGTGGCTTAAGTCCAGCACTCTCAAGTGGCACATTTGAACGAAGGGCTTCGCAAAGTTACAACTTCCAATGCGATTCCTACCCAGGCGCAATTCGAATATGTTCTTCGCATATCGATTGCCAGCTTGAGTTAGAACTCGATTAAGCACTTTGGGAGAACGTAGATTTACTTCGACTTTTTGTAATTCTGAAAGTGTATCCAGAGCGCACATGGGAAACTGCAATCAACCGACTGGAATGCACATAATACCTGCATCTGAATTGAAGTCCTCGAGATTCAGTATACGATCTTTTGCGTTAAATCTGGTTGCAATTGCCTTGGCCATAGTCTTCACAGCATCCATTGGGTCGCTGTCGAAACATTTCACCTTCATTCGCAGTTGGATGTGTATCTTCTCAGCGACCGCATTGGGTGCAGAAATTTGAAGTTTACAATTGTGCACGAGATGCTTAAGTTGTTCATAACATTCGCGAACGTAAAATATATGTTCTTTCGATTCTTCCTGGAAAGGTTGTTTGAGAAAATGATGTTCCTCGTTTACGTGGCAATATTACCTTGTAGTTGCACGGGTAGATTTCACTGAGCTCTGGTGGCAGACTGTCAAAGAATGCATCTAAGAGTTCCTGTTTGCTGTAGTTTTGATGGTTGGGTATCTGGAAAAATGACAGAAATGTGACAGTACACCGTACACATGACATGCAAAAATATCCCTTTTATTATGCAGCTAGGAAAGGTCTTATATGATGAACGACTACACTTCGTCTTGCTACACGTCACCATAATTCTTACGAAAAAGATTAGCGGTTGATACAAGACATTCAGCACGTCTACTTACTGTTATTGAATTCCAATCGTCATTGTTCTCATACTTCTTCAGCCGATGCGGTTGTTGTGCATCAATGGATTTTCCCGTCATATCCTCGTCATCGCGCTCAGATGGCTTTGGCATTCTCCGCAGTTCTTCAATAGTTCTGTTATCCTATGGTAAATCGAAATAGCTTTACTTGCCCCGACCCACAATGTGTTCCGATAATTACCAGTTTTACAAAGTTCGCAAACAAATTCTTTATATTCAACGGATAATCTTCGCCCTCTGTGACTGGATTATTAGCCAGGCACAAATGTTCCATCTTAATTTCTTTCAGTTCCTTGCATATCCGTGACGACGAGTACAACTTCAGAAAAATGTGCGAACATTTTAAAAGGGAAATTGAAAAAAATAAATTATTGCTTACCATATTGTTACTTAGATCGAGTAAATCAAACTCACATCCTTGGAAGACCTTCATGGGAACCAGACTCGTTAGGTTATTATTTCTTAGCCGGATTCCATTTACTCGTCGAAATTGTTCTTCTTTGCGATAGACTGAGTTGCAAATCAGATCAAAAACCGCCCTATTCCTCGTGTTCACAACAATGTCCGAAAAGACTGTGCACTTGCTGCGTCAGAAACTGTCTCGAGATTAATGTATCGAAGGAGTTTACCTGGATTCTTTGAAAAGTCACTAAGGTTCAGAATTCCTCCCTTTTCCATGTTCTTAAAGAGCTCATCTAAAGCCTTTTCTATGCGTTTAGTGGGTGATATCTGACCATGCACGTATTTGGCAACTTGTAGAATAACTTCCAGCTTCAGAGTATTTCCATTTGGCATTGTGAGAAGGAGGCTCTTGTGAAATAGCTTGTCCAGGGCTTGTTTACATTGACGCATTAAGAACCAATCAACTTTTGGACCTTCCTTAAACAAAAAATAGCAGACACAATGATACACTCGATGTAATATTACTGCTTGATGCATAAACGCACCTTGTACACCATCGGAAAGAATTCATCATCACCGACTGTTTGAAATAGTGCTTCTAGAATAGATCTCTTTGAATATTTACCGCGATGATGGACCAGCATCATGTGCCATACAAATCCGGCAGTCATTTTGTTATTATCATAGGAATCTTTATTGATATACGACACCGAATCCTTATAGGTCAGCTCGATAGATGGATCATTTTCAAATGTGATTGTTGTCTCTGGAAATGTGCGGTGTACATGGAATGTATATGTACATGGTACTGCATAATAAGCAACTATTTACCTGGTGGTTTTAACGATGCCATATTTCTGTATTATAATATAACTGCTTGTTTATTCTTTAAACCCAACAGGTAGTATTTTATTCGAATTCTTGAATAAAGTGCAGATAAACAAATGTGACTGTCATTTGCAGTAGACCTGTTCCCCTTGTTGAATGACATTCGCAACTGAGCGGGTTTATATGTGTAGTTGAAATACATTTCTACTCGTTACACTTTGAATACAACTGTGGCAATATATTAAAACTGCTTATGCCTATTTTTGAGGTGAAAAAGAATTTTTTTTAACGTTTTTTAAGCACTTTTTCAATTTCTTAAAAAAGAGAGAACAGAAGCCAGGTTGCTGAAATCGATTTTCGTAATTTTTGTTGGCAATACCCAAATAACCTCTTCTTTCTCTTGGTTAAGAATTTATGAGCGTGCTGGTAAAAGGTGGTTCACTTAGGTTCACTTAGACTTTAAGAAGAACCGCTTTTCAAAATAATATAGTAGCTTATGTGACATGAGATGCTGTATCAACATATATTATGTTGATGTTACGCCATACAACACAGCCGGCGCACCTGTGTATTAAATTATACGCACTGATGCACTGTCAGCGGTGAATTGAATTATTATGGACCATCGTTGTGTTACTACTCATGGTGTAGCACTGAAGATATCGTTCATTAGACGCAAATCATACGAATTTATTTATAAAGTTGTACTTTCGTTTGTTTGATACAGTGGGCGTGGTCATTATTAGTTTGACGCGTCTGGGGTCAGAGGAAGGAAATTCAACATCATAGGAGGAGTCAAATCCCAAGAGAGCTTTCCAATGAGGTGGACATCTGACGCAGATGTAGCGAGCACTTTTCGGAGCTGCTCAAACCCGAACAGGGTACTGAGGATGGCAGACCTGTAGTCTTGAGTGGGGCGGAGAATAGTCTAACGATGGAGGAAGTCATTTTGGCGATTGAATAGCTAAAAGTTGGCAAATTCGTCGGTGGGGATGAAATCCGGCCAGAAATGCTTAAGGCAATGGATAAAGAGGGAGTTTTTTGACTCTGTCGTGTCATTAAAGTGGCCATGGAACGTGGGGAGACACCTGGTGATTGGCAAACTGGGGTGATTGTCCCACTTTTCAAGAAGGGAGACAAAAGAGATTGCTCCAACTACCGGGGTACATTTCTTTTAAGTCTCCCCGGGAAAGCTTACTCTAAGGTGTTGGAAGCGCGTTCTAGAGCCCAGGATGGGGGATAAACTGTGCGGATTTCGTCCTGGTAGAAGTACAACCGACCAGCTTTGCTAAGAATGGTACTTGAGAAGCCTTGGGAGTATGCCAAGCCCATCTACAGTTTTGTGAATTTGGAAAATTCAGACGACCGAGTCCCTCGAGGTTAACTCTCGAGTGTTCTGCCGAAGTATGGGATTGATGGTCCCCTTCTGGGGGCCATTCAGTCCCTATACACAAACTGTATCAGTTGTGTTCGGGTTAACGATGCTAAATCAACACCTTTCACAGTGGGCGTTGGTCAAGGGTGCGTCTTGTCACCTCTCCTTTTCATTGTATATTTTCACATTGGGAGAGTTGAGGGTAAGTCGTCTTCTTTTTGCAGATGACTTAACGGTCCTCACATCTTCCCAGACGGAACTCCAGCGCGAACTCGAAAGGTGTGTGGCCGTATGTGATGATGCTGGAATGAAGGTTAACGTGGACAAATCTGAGGTTATGGTCACCTCCAGAGCGCCTGTTCAATGCACTCTACAGGTTAGTGGAGTTGCATTGAAGCAGGTGGAGAAGTTTAAGTATTTCGGGGTCTTTTCCACGAGTGATGGATGGAGCAATGCTGAACTTTCTTGTAGGATTGGTTTAGCTAGGTCCATTCTGAAACAGCTTGGTAGATCTGTAATCAGTAAGGCCTAGCTTGGTGTCAAAGCCAACTCAGTCTTTGTTCCAACTCTCAGCTATGGTCATCAAATTTGGGTAATGACCGAAAGACTAAGATGCTAATGATGAGATTTCTCCGTGCTGTTGTGGGAATTACTCGCCGGGAAAGGTGAGAAACATGGCAGTGTGCGAGGAACACAATATTGAGGAGCTGCTTTTTCGAAAGGAGAGGGCTATGCTTCGGTGGTTTGGTTACGTGGCACGGATGTCCCTATCATCACGACTTCCGAGGCGGGCGTTGAATGCGATTCCACCAGGTAGGCGACCGCTTGGCAGACCCAGGACGAAATGATTGGACCAAGTCCAAAAACAAGTCTACTACGCTTGGGCATAACTCCTCATGAGTTAGACTCGATGGCCGAGGATTGAGTTGCATGGAGATCTCTCCTGCGTGATTTACCCCCACCGACCCCTTTAGAGGAGCATGCGTTTGAGAAGATGATGATGATGATGACGAACACACATTATATCATTTGTTATACTGGACCACCCCTGTATTTATTTTATAATTGTTTACATTTTCAACTTTATTAATACATAATTATCCATCAATATAAATTCCTTAGGAAATGAAAGAAAGAACAAAGGCCGAGTTAGGTTACAAGGACAATAACATAACGACTAATGTGCGATGTATTGACCAGTGCTGGGTGCTATGTTTATATTTAGACGAGTGAGTTATTTCCCTCCAAATGACATGAGCTATTCACGGCAAATAATTCACACGGTTTGATTTAAAATTCCTCTGCAGAGGTTTTGTAAAAATAACTTTCTTATGCGACATCTTGACATCGTCATGCACTGAGTTTATGTTAATCTCAACGAGTTTAAAAGTGAAATAATACAATATTTCTATAAGACTTATAACAGACCCACCCAAACAAAGTCCGAAGATTCCGCCAAACGAGGCTGTAATGGAGTGTTGTTAACGATTGCTGATGCCTGGCTACACAGTATACGTACCCAAAAAGTCATCCCAAGTTTTAAACAATTCCCTGCGATATTTTATGCACGAGAGGTCCTTGAAGTAAACTACAATTGAGCTAAAGTTGGATGGGGTATCCCTAGATCAGAAATAATTCATCAATACTTGGGGGGTACAACAACGTCAAATAAAAAGTACTCTATGCTTGATTTGCCCACACCATAGATTCGGTTTGAAATAAATGTGTCAGCGCCGTAATTTTGCTCGGAGCAACTTGGAAGGCAATCACATGGCATTCCACTGTGCGTCATATTTATAGCCGATGTAGATGTTGTATGAAGGCTTGAGAAGATGTCTACGGTGAAAAAGAAATCTATAAATATTAAGTAGGTGAAACTTCTCTTTACGGACACCCCTCTCTAAGGGACACTGCCCTTTATGAACAACTATTTATGGTCCCGGCATGAAGATATTCGTGTATTTGATCCCCTTCAGAACGGACACCACTGCATAACGGGCAATTGTAATGGGCCCGCTGCTGTCCGTTTTAGAGAAGTTTCACTGCACAACCAAAACGACCAGAATAAACCGAAGTTCAAGCCGTTTCGTAGGCTTGTGAACTCAAGGAGGCTGCAACTGGGTTAAGCATAAACTGCGATGTTTTTACGACCCGAAATGTATGCCGTAACCTGGTAGCTTTGTAAGAAATTGACAAAACATCGTGGTTTCGTGTGGTGGGGGCGTAGTAGGTATAAGGCTATTTTTGTAAGCGGAGCGCTATTCTCAATTAAAATCTCGTCTGGTCTCACATGCGTACACACGAGTATACTCATGCAGAACGAGGGAATGTGCATAGAATATTTTTCTTTCTCTCCTCCGTGTTTGTTTTTGCTTCGTGTGTTAGTTATTAGTAGTACAACACCTCAGTAGGGGTTGAAATTCACGTCTGCGTCCGGAATAGAAGGGGTCCGTTGAAAAGCGGTTGAAACACACGAGTAGTCCTGCCTTCGTTGCCTGTACCTTGATGAATTATCCCAAAGAGCGGTGTAAGGGACATACAGAGGATTGTCCGTTAAGGTGCAGTGTCATAAGTCCAGAGGCCATCATCTATATAGAACCTCACTAAAGAGAAACTTGCACATGCTCAGAACCTCGCACCAGGGGCGTGAAATAAGACCCAAAATGTGGCCTTATTTCGTTTGAAATACGAAAATAACGCCAACATTTCCGATTTGGCTATATTTCGCTTTAGAAAACAAAATAAGGCCTTTGGATTTATTTATTTTGTGTAATTTAATGTTAATTATGTCTTTTTTTTTACCACGTTCTACAGTTCAATCACTGGTGCAAAGATTCAAAATTGGCAATAGAATATAGAATAAGCCGAGAAACACCACACGCGAAATTCTTAACACTCATGATAAACGTGAAATAAAATAAAAACTCAAAAACTGCTCCGAATCTTGCAGAAAAGTTGCGTCAGGAACTCAACAAGGAATCTTGTACTGAAACCCTAAGAAATTGCATTCGGGGACATGCTTCAACGGCCCCGAAGAAGCCGCTTATGAACCGCTGTAAATCGAGTTAAACGCCTCAACTTCGCAAAAGAGCACCAATCCAAGGGTTTTGACTTTTGGAATAAAGTAATTTTTACCGAATTATTAAATGAATTCACTTTTTACCAGGACAATGGCCCAAAGCATAGAGCTTATAATACCCGGATGTGGCTGCAGTACAATTGTCTCAAAGTGATGAAAACTCCACAGCAGTCACCAGATATCAACCCCATCGAAAATTTATGGGAACTTTAAGGCCAGAAACTTCGAAAATTGGATATAAGAAATGCAATAGTCCAAGAATGGGATCAAATTTCAGTTGAAACAATCAAAAAACTTGTCCAATCATTACCAAATGCGTACGTCTGCATGTAATTAAAAATAAGGGATATGCTACAAAATACAATTTTTTTTGTTAAATTGAAGTTTGAACCATTTATTGTTAAATGTACGAATACGAATTGGTTGCCTGTTAATTGTTTTTGTTTGGTTTTTGCAAAAAATTCTGTTTTTTTGAATGATTGTGCTTTTTTTGTGTTTGAGAGTAGATATTCATTAGATCTTTGATTTTACAACCAAGTAACTAATCGAAAAGAGGTTACTTTTTATCCACTGTACGAATTTGAGATTGATTGACTGACTGAACTTTAGATCCAGGCGCCTGGTATTTGTTGACATACCCTTAGCGAAGCGACGAAGTCGGGTGAGGGTTAAACCCTGCGGAACAAAGGGTGAAACTCGTGTCAGCGAACGAAGCCAGCCTCGAAAAGAGGTTACTTTTTATCCACTGTACGAATTTGAGATTGATTGACTGACTGAACTTTAGATCCAGGCGCCTGGTATTTGTTGACATACCCTTAGCGAAGCGACGAAGTCGGGTGAGGGTTAAACCCTGCGGAACAAAGGGTGAAACTCGTGTCAGCGAACGAAGCCAGCCTCCCACCTAATACTTTATGCACACCAGACTCTTTTACGGGTCAAATTTCAAATTCATTTGCCCTTATTTCCATTTTCAATGCAAAATAAGGCCAAATTTTACATTTCTTTGGCCCTATTATGGTCTATCGAAACTTCAACATTCTGCGGCTATGAGTCCATAATTAAAGGTACATAAATGCACCCAAGTAGATCAGAAGTGACTTATGGCCGGTGGATTTATGACCTTGCACCGTCCCTAAAGTGAAGTCCTACTGTACTCTAATTATTAAGGTTTAATAGAATACTCAAAATGATTATCCACCGAACTTACGTTTATTCTCATTCAAACAGTTCACATCTCTCAGTCTGCATTGTCGCACCGTTGCGTTCCATTTGACTGAAATAGCATTTCTGTATCATAAACGGTTTTTTCGAGAGTATTTGATCACAATTTTTACTTGGAAACGGGTAGAAGAATGGCAGGCATTTGCAAATCCGCACAATTGATTTGGCTCGGCACTCTGTCAGGCACGACTGAAAACTATACTTTTTGGATATTTTCAGCGGCATCTGTTCAAAAGCAGTTAATTTTCAAATCTTTGCGCGATTAGAAGATTTTTCATACCTCATAGCTAAATCTGCAAAACCTCAAGTACACGGGCAGCATTGCGACATCCTTTACCGATTCAACTACAGACGTCCGAACGGCTATGGAAACATCGCTCCCTTGCAACGCAAACGCCGTCAGCATTGTGCTTGTGGGAAACTCCTCAGGATGATGGATAATTATTTCGCTTCCATAGAATAGCCGCCTTGGAGCTAAGTAGTTATCGGCTTCGACGTCCAGAATAACGCGAAGACTAAAGTCCTCCCCTGCTCCAGACGTGTAGATTAGCGGAGAATCAATTTGAATATATTCATCCAGATTATTTATGTTGTCTCTGTTCATGAAAGAAATGTGTTATTGAGGTCTTGGCAGAGGAAATGCATATTCTTGTGCGCGCACATTTCTAAATCACTTCTTAGTGCTTGATAGTTGAACGAGCAGCAGTAGCCGAATCCTGTTTTTGTTGTACGAAAATATTCTCTGCACGGTATTCGCCTACCGAGCCAAGTACACGATTTGAGCATCAATTTGCAAGGATGTGCGAGTTCCATCATCAGCCTAGAAGCATTGTACCCCAATCTGACTAGGACGTCAGAAATAACAAGAAATTCCTCCTCAAGTTCCTTGTGATTTATTAGCGCGGAAAGATTTGAAAGAAACTTGGTTGCATTCTCTTTTGAGATTCCATATGATTTCCTGCAGAACACAGATAACACTGTTGCGAGGACAAGTTCACGGGGAGGTAAGAAATAACTTACAACTGCTGCATTAAATGAAGAGCGTGGGGCTTGTATACCGAGTTTATGTTGCAAATTGTCACCCCGGGGAAGGGAACATTCGAAATGGGATAGTTGTTGGTTTCAATAGTTGTAATTGTCGGTGAAATGGCGTATCGCTTCCAAACCAAACCCATCAGGAACAGAGCGAAAAAGAGGCACACAATAACGGACACCAACCACATAACGAAAACGATGCGGTAATAAAACTGCGCTTTTTGTTTGTCCTTCATTTCGGCCAGCCAATGAAATCCGTGTAGGCTGGTTTTGCGAAGAAATTCCTCGCCAATTTCCAGGAACCGCTCGTACACTTTCGCAAGTCTTCTAGATTGTTTCCTCCTCTGAATTATCATCTTTTGTTCACGATTGTGTCAAATTTCACAGGAAACTGTCTCAATTTTCTGCATTCCAGCTGGTTTATATGCGAAATCGCGGTTTATTTTATGAATCGAATGTCGAATGTGAATTTGTTTTTGGTGGAGGTTGTAAAGTAATAAAGAAAACCCCTGTGGCTAATTGTATCCGTTCACATTTCACTGTATTTACGACCTGCATACAGTCACTCACAAAAGTAATTACTTATCAGGCCAGCGGCGACTCATGGACGGTCCGAGCCTGAGCAATTGCTGCCTTTCATCGATGACGCCTTTAGTACTTCGATGTTTTCCAAACCGGCTGTCTTTTTCATTTTCCACTTGACATAGTTTGAGTTCTAGGCAGAAATGAAGTATTATATAGATACCCAACTAAACAGCTGATTGACCTCTAGTCCATCGACGAATTTCAGATGCTTTTTGACAGTTATGGTGTTGGTCTTCTTCTGGGACAGCGGGTAACAATTTCTTTTCTGTTTGATTCTGCCAGAATTGCCACGTCCTTCTTGAGCACTTACTGAGTAATCCAACAGACTTTCAATTCCACAACGTGATAGAAAATGTCGCATGTAAACGATCTTGGATTTCTGCCATGGCTAATTGATCACTCAACTTTGTAGGAACAACCTTCTACGGTTTGTTGAAGTCTTCAAATGCTGATTATTTTCCATGTTTATCACGAATGCTGCAAATGCATATGTGAGTGAACAGACGTTTTTGTTTGAGTTCTCCGATTTTTGTTGAAGCGCGTACTCCTTACTTGGTCACTGACATAAAAAAAAAACGTCTTCCTCCAAATCACTGCCCCCTACACCATATTCTGTTTCTCTGTTGGGTACCGTCCACCATCGCTCTAATGCGCCACTCTCGCCCATCATAATCCACTTTCTCAATGGATTCGACAGAGACACTGTACTTCGATCACCTGCAGCACACATCAAAGAAAATCAAAAGCTCTGCCTGGCTGATGTGGGTTTCGACTTAAGTAATAGCTGTGTCTTACTTGAGAGTCTGACAAGAAGAAATCCAACGCAGAAAAATCCTATCTGAGTGGAAGACTCCAATGTGTAATTGCTAATGAATGTTCATCTCATTTAAGTGGTGTCCCGCAAGTATCCATCCTTGGGCCCAACCTATTCTCCTTGTATTCAAATGAACCGTGTGCGAAATCACTAAGCACTGCAAAATTCATTTGTATGTTCAACTTTTTCTAATACAACCCTTCAGTGAACTTAATAATGCAATAAGCTTACTGAACGAAGATTTGTCCAGAATCTACGACTGGTCAATACGTGATGACTTACGACTTAATCCAAAAAAGTCTGAGGTTGTCGTTGTCCATCGTAAGGCATTTGATCTTTCGTGCCTTCCGCATGTTTTCCTAAATCATAATCCTATACAGTGGGTCGTTTCTGTTAAAAATCTGTCTTTAATCGTACTCTTTCTTGCGATACTCAGATTAATACTACTGTAGCCAAGAAGCGTAAACAACAATTTTTTTGTCGAACTTTGTGCCTGAAAAAGTGTTTTCGCGGGAAGTTCTTCTTCATTACTTTAACGTATTTTGGTGGAAGTTTATGGTAATCATGCGCTAGCTGAAAATTGGTTTGCACGATGCTAAAATGGTTAATTTGGTTTGGAAGCCAGCCAAATCAACGGCAAAGCCGAATATCCAATTCGCGAAGGTAATTCTCTGTATTTGGTGGGATCAGAAGGGTGTGCTGTATTATGAGCTGCTAAGACCGGGTGAAACAACGCTACCGAACACAATTAATCCGTTAGAAGAGAACAGTAGCAGAAAAACGCCCGGCAATAATTTTCCATCATGACAACGCTCGGCCCCACGTTGCTATTCCGGTTAAGAACTATTTGGAAAACAGTGGATGGGAAGTTTTACCAGAACCGCCTTATGGCCCAAACCTTGCCCCTTTTGACTACCATATGTCAGTGTCGGTCGACGCCCTCACTGAAATACGGTTCACATCAGAGCAGGATATCAAAAATTTGCTTGATTCATTCTTGGCTGCCAAGCCGTCGCAGTTCTTTTGGGATGTGCTCCACAAATTGCCAGAAAGATGGGAAAAAGTCATAGCTTCAGATGGGCAATACTTTGAATAATACTATTGTACATGTTTTTCTAAAATAAATGTAAAATTTTGAAATAAAACCCCGCACGAATTAAGATCTAATAAATTCAATTTGGCAGTAAAACATCAAATTCGAATGTAACGTGTCAATGATCAATGCATTTCAATGTAGTTAAATGAACGTACCTTTTAAACACAAGCTGCTATGTTAAGCTCCTCCTCATTTTTGCGGTGAAAAATAAAGCTTTGATATAACGCTCAAATAACGAACACTTTTTTCAAATGAATGCTCTAGGTCACCTTTTTTTTATATCGGGCAAAAACTACAATCTGTCACAATAATTTCAGTGGCAAGAGACGAGGAAGACGCATTTCTCTATTAATAGTAGTAGTTGTAGTAGTAGTAGTAGTAGTAGTACTCTATTAAGATTTACTTGACAAATCACACTTATGACACAATATTTTTTTTGCAGCTCAATTATGGCCCTTTTCTGGCACGCCTCTGTGATGTGTCATAAGTCACAACTGCTGCACAAGAGGGTGGTGAGCCACAAATTGAAACGTTTTCGTATTCTGACCAAAGCCTCACAAATTGTGATGGTCATCGTTAGATGGAAAAAAATGAGAAAATAGAGACATATGTAATAATTTCAATGCAATGAACATTTTTTAGACTGAAACGTAGAAATATTCTAAGGAGTTTACGAAAAAGGATTACTCCTCTCTCGTGTTTCATCAAATTCTTCGAAATTTCGATTATTATTTATTTTGCTCCAAACTTTTCTCCGCCCACATTAAGAGGACAATCGGAGCTTTTTGTGTGCAAATTGCTTTCGCATCACAGACATTTGTGAGTTGTGACCACCTAACAACCAGAATAGGGTCATTAGAAGTGGTCTAGCTAATACATTAATATTTATTGGTTCGAAATATTTATACTGGATTGAGTAAATTAATATTTAGTTTACAATTTCTCTTCAGTCAAAAATTAACCTGTCTACTCAACATGACAGATGTGTCTCTATTAAGTTATCTGTGTATTTGACTGTCCTCATAATAATTGGGAAATGGGACGTCAGGAATGGCTTTCATTTTTATATCTTCAATTCATTCAGAATATATTTTATACAACAAAAATGAGTTTATTATTTTATTTTCAAGATTTCTTACTGAAGTCTCACTTGAATTTAATTTTTTTTTGAGAACATAGACAACTTTTTACCGCCTGCTTACTTTTGTAAGCGACTGTGGCCTTTTACAGTGTACATATTTAAAGACCACTTAATGTTTTCATTCCGGCGATCCATGGTTTTTTATGTTCATCAATGTAATTACTTAATCAGGTTTAATTTGTTCACGAATTTGTTTTCTGTTTCGATGATAATCTACCAATCGATCTGTTTTCGTTGAGGTCATCAGGAGGAGAATATTGGAGCAGTGACTGCACAGCGACTTAAGTTAAGTCAAGCGACTATGGATGCATCGTGCCTATGCTATGCAATGTAGAGCAAATGGAAAATTTGGCTCTGACACCCAACCACCGCAATACACGACGTCTGCATTTGTGCAACTTCTAACACAAATCCTCGAAATACTGCCTTGAGCTATTGTTCTTACGTTTCTTAAAAAATGTAAGAAAATAAAAGCAACTATGCCACGTAACAACCCTATCTATAGACTGAGGAAAGTTAGTGTTAACTGAGATTTAAGAAATAATGTCAATAGTACTGTGCTCCTCGCATTAAGGTGGCACACATAAGTACAAGGCCTAGTGTGCTCAACCGGAAGCTGTTAGCCCGATGGTCTGTCCTGGAGGCAATCATTAAAATCTAACAAATTAAGTTTCCTTAATTCACTTGAAATTCATACCAAGGACAGTGAAGTCCTATTAACGCTTGTTCTTTAACTCTTCTTCATTTTCGAAACCCTTTTTTCCCTAACTGATTGTGCAGCTATCTTTATCAAATTTCCTGACGTTGCCAGCGTTTGAATACTGACTTATCTTTACGGTCAGTTCGTCATGGTCCCGGCAGGAAGATATTTGTGTATTTCAACCTCTTCAGAACAGGCACCTCTACTTAACGGACAATCATGATGGCCCCACTACTGTCCGCTATAGAGAAGTTTACTTAAATATATGAGTTTTGCAATACACTGTACAATCACCCATGTTCTCTCAGTTACGTGCCACATGTCACTGTGACAAATTCGTACGGTTTTGTTCACCTTATATACAGGTCATATATATATACAGGTCACAGTGACCTGTGGCAAAACTAAGAGAATAATGGTGAATTTCAGAAAACGTTTCCAGGCACAAACTTTTTCGACTTATCATTTAACTGATACACACCACTGATACACACCCTTTCAAGCAGGAATGAGCTTGGTCGTTGACGACAAGTTTTCCGGAGACCCGAATTTGGGCCTTTGCTCAAGAGGGTTGGCTACGAAATGCCCAAAATTTAGATCCCCAAACACAAAACCCACTATGGTTAGGGTCTATCAAAGAAATTAAGTGTGGCATGAGCTTGATGGCCCGCTTCGATCTTTAACTAGATTTTAGCCCTCTTTTCGCAGGGTTAAGCTACGGTAAGGGTATATCAAGGACTGTCAGGCAGGCGCCTCGAGCTTAAGCTTGTTTATTGGATTATAATGGATTTATAACCCCCCACAATGGCCTGTGAACTTGTTACCTTGCAACGGAATCTTTGTATTTAGGGATTAAGAGCTTGGGGATTATAAAATCGAGTAGCTTTTTCTCAAAAGATGGGAAAGAAAGAAAAAGATTAGCACATGATCTGTCAAAAATAGAATCCTAAAAAATTCAAAAACAATCACTGAAATAAAAACAAAAATCATTCGTTGACTTATTTTTATACTTTTCTTTATTTTCGCATACTTTATGTACATTTCAACATGCTGAATAATAAATACGCAATTTAACTAGGTAGATGACATTAAGCATGCACAGAGACAACATTTTTAAATATCTATAAGGTACTCCAGGCGATACGAGTCTACGAGGGTAACTTTATTCAAATACCCCAACATAATTTTCTATACAAAATTGTAATTTCTTAAATTACACATCAGAGGTTTCAAAAGAGTTTACTATTAAGTAATTGGTGTCCTAATGTAACTTAAAATCTAGCTGAGTATATCTGTGGAGATAACTAGAACAATCAATACTCCTATCATTCGAGATGGAAAAAATACATAAGTAGTTGTGCAAGCAATAGTATGAAATATTCACCCTTCTTCTCTTAGTCGTGTCACATGTCACTGTGTAATCATTAAATGTCACATAAAGTGAATACAGTTACAATTTAATACAAAACAGTTGTGCAAGTAATAGTATGAAATATTCACCCTTCTTCTCTTAGTCGTGTCACATGTCACTGTGTAATCATTAAATGTCACATAAAGTGAATACAGTTACAATTTAATACAAAACAATTTAGTTAATAATTGCATTACATGGAAGGTAATGAAAGGAAATGTTCAATAATTGCATTGAGTTTACAGGCGTGTTTTATTCACAGTTCTCATTCTCTTAGACGAAATGACAATTTGCAGCCTCACATTATTTTCAGCCACCTCAAGTCCGAATCCGTTTTCAAAACCATTCAAATTCTCATCCGAAAAATTTCCATTCGGTGGTTGTATTTGCAAATTGTTGGCATTGGTTCAGAACTCGGGAATATTGGAGCGCGCCTTTGCTATAATTCCCAGATGCACAATATTTCAATGAAAAAGCTAACCTGAGAAACACAATAACGCTACCTCAAGGCGTTAAATCTGTTAAACGAGCAGAACTGTCCGACGAGGTCGAGCAACGAGCTACATGGATTCTACCAGAGCAGCGATAGCAATCACCATCGAGGCTAAATCGGATACCACACCCCAAAAGGACCACCATGGACACACGAACTTGAACAATCCGATGTAAGCACCAGCCATTGTAGGACATAAAAAATAACCGACAATAATAATAAACATTAAATTAAGCAAACTACATCAGTTGGGCCCATATTGTTAGGGTCTTGCCCTATCCTTTAAGATGGATTATAGCTCACGTTTATGGTGTTAGTGTAAAAGAAATAAAGTGTGATTGAATCGAGTCCACGCCTATGGGTGACTGTGTCCTGGGGAATCACATGTCAAACATTTTAAATCAACCTGCTTGTTATAGCTCCAGACTGTGGCATTTACATACATTCTAAATTAAGAAAGTTGCGAAGACTCTGCGGTGTTTCTCCAGATGATTGTTCAAATATTCATATTGGAGCTCGCTTCGCGTGTTGATTTCTATAAAATATTCAGATATGGAATTATGTGCGCGAGAGAGGCGATTTTCTACACAATTCTACACTATTGACACTTAACCCTTAAAAGCCCCTGCCCACATGCAGGGTATCCAATTAGGCACGTACTACCTGCGATTATTTGTCACATATCCAGGTGAGTTATACGAAAAGTAGAACAACATTAGTTCAGAATTGACTCCTCTGCGGCATATTGGGTATATAACTTAATTCGTGCGGTTTGCTAAGTGATGGCTTAATTTGTATTATTCCAATATTACTTGTTCGCCAAACAAAATACATTTATCGGGATAATTGTGTTGTATTAATATTTATTGACAGCTTAAGAGAACCAATCAGAAAATATCATTTACATCAGACATGAAGTCCTGCAGAGGTGGCCAACTTCACAACCCATCGACGATTTAAGAGACTTTTTGATAGTTATTCATGAATTTTTGATGGTTATTCACGGAAAAATGTGCATGCCCTTCTCTAATTACTCAATTTGGTTTCGGAAACGATATAAAAAGTAGTTGTCCACAATTTTAAGGGACAAGAGAGGTAAAAGTTGTGTGTCTCTATGATACTTCATTTCTGATACGTAAATATGACACAATGTGCTGTTCGTGAGCAAATTCGTGAATAGCCTTCAAATTGTTTTGATGTCTGTGCACACAAAGAAGTGAACCTTGTCTTGAAGCACTTGTCTTTTTAAACGTCGTTTCACCACATGCAAATCTTCAATGAGGAAATTTTTTGTTTGAAAAGTTGCTAAAATTAACTAAAATGATATTCAACATAGCAGTGGAAGAATGATGTTGCTGGCATAGGCGCCTGCAGACATTTTTCCAGGGGGGGCAATATAATTTGAAGAGATATGGGAAGAAATTAATAAATAAATATTGGGATCCCACACAGCCGGGGCAGCTGACACATCTTGCCTCCCCTGTGGGGCCTATTCCTGTGTCACATTGCAAACAATAATCGAACCTTTTGTTGCACAAAATAAAACCAAAAAATACGTCCCGTACTTTTGAAATAAATTATTATTAATTTTGAAGTAAAATTAAAAGAAAGAAAGAACGAATGATGTATAAGGAAAAAATATACTTGGACGGCTGTGAAATGCGATCGGAACTTTTTAAAAAATTTACAAAATCGCATCACATATCAGAAATGGGAGAACGAACGTGCTCCAAAAAAAAAAAAAAACCAAAAACTTGCGCAACCCATGCCCATTTTACAACATTTTGGAAATCACAGATTTTTTAAGGTTGTTGTGTATCGAAAAAGAAAGAAACGAGTACATTATTTTCATTAAATCACTGACTTTTTGAACAGACCTCGTATATGACTATCAATAAATCAGTATATTTGTCTACCTATTCTACCTTTTTCGATCGGTGCGTGAGGGGAAAAAAGTCTTGTCGGCTTCTATATTAGTATATTTAGGTGTCATTGTAATTTTTGCTGGTAAAAGCTCGGAAATGTTTGTTCCCATCTATCCAGTTATGGTTATCACGACGGTTGTTCAACCATGTTTTCGAGAGGTAGTCTCTAAGAATCCGAGAACAGGAAGTCCTGTGCTGTGGACGACGCGACCTCTTGTTTAGAAGATATTTAAACTAATCGGACGTGACCTTGCAGCTTATACAATTTAATTAATGAAGAGAAGAAATGTTCAATAAATGCATTGAGTCTATAGGCGTTTTCTATTCGCAATTGCATATTCAGTCCAGTAAGTATTTTCCTGTGCGTTGAAGTTTGATTTGTGGGCTATACATGTCTGCATAAACACAGTTTTCTACATTTCCGTCGATACACATGTCGTTTCTTGTAATTCATAAATGGTTTCCTATTTACATCTTAGTCTATACAATGATAATCATAACTATTTCCTTACTTTACCTTACGTCAATATTACATATAAACAAGCGCTTAAGAAATCTGTCCCTTATGTGTGACATACGATTCATATCCTGGAGTTCGAGTTGTCAGGTTCTTAACTTTGTAACACGTCATCATAAGGAGAGCTGATAGTATACAAAACATCAAAGAAATTGCAGCTGTGGCCGATGAAAGTGTTGAGGTGCCAACGCAGATTTCCGACGGACTTGCATGGGGCTGGGAAATTAGCGCATCATACTCGTCGTCTTGTAGTACGCGCAGTGATTGGAATAGATTTATGTTCTCAGACAACGTCCCGTTTGCAGCGGCATTGTTGGTCGAGTTGAAAACATCTCGCTTGGAAATTGCCTTTAGGTTTCTCCAATGACACGGTTGACTCTGCAACAAAAAAGAAACAAATTATATATACCCAGGAAAAGAAAACTTAATGTAAGGTGCCCATTTTTGCACTTTGGAAGAATGAGGCGTTTAAGTGGTGTTGGGAGAATGAGGAGTGAATTCTTCTGCATTTTTAAATGATTTCCCTTGCAAGGCATGCATTGTACAATTCCTATGCGAGAGGCCTAAGAAGGTTTATTTTTGTGGATTGGAATACTTTAGGTGATAAAATTATTATATTTATGAAACTAACTGCTGTTCACATGTCGCAATGCGCATACAAGTTGACAATTAGGGTGTTGTTGCCGAAAAAATTTAAAAAAACGTTATGATTACCACAACATTGCAAAATTTCAATTAGGAGGATGTAGTTTTGCTTTACAAAGATAAAGAAAATTCTTTAAATATTAGTGCTGCATTCCAGCATTTGTTGTGCAAATTTGAAGATTTTCGCGATGGCAAGTACTGTTTTTGAATATACATTTCCGTAAGACACGAACAGCATTTTACAATGACAGATTGCAAAGTAGCACAGGTTGTAACAAACACGTCTTCGGTGTGTACATGTGTGGCGCGAAACCATCAGAGCTGAAAGATTTGACATTACTGAGAGCAAAGCCAAGAAATCAAGAAGCTCTAAGATTAGGAAGTTCACACTTGCACGCTCGCATCCGTTTTATGGATTCTACACGTAGCCTGCTTGGAGAATAATACAAACGACACTGCCCATACACCAAGCCGGGAAGACAAAAATTCAGCAGAAGTTTATACAAAATTGGGTATTAAAGAAGATATAATTAAGTAAGGATTTGGCACAACAAACTATAACACATCTAGAAGATTTTTCGAAGACCCATTATCAACGTCACAAAAAACTGAAATAGATGTGCAACTAATAGAAAGAGCCAGTGTTATCCTGGAAACAATATTTTACAAATTTTGATTTGATTGACCCCGAATTTGCAGTATGGTATTATATTGGGTCCATAATTTATTTCGTGCGGGTTTTTCAAAATGTTAACGTTTATTTAAGAAAACCATCTACAATAGTATTATTCAAAGTATTGCCCATTTGAAGCTATGACTTTTTCCCATCTTTCTGGCAATTTGTGGATCCCATCCCAAAAGAACTGCGCCGGATGGGCAGCCAAGAATGAATCAAGCCAATTTTTGGTATTCTGCTCTGATGTGAACCGTATTTCAGTGAGGGCGTCGACCGACACTGACAAATGGTAGTCAGAAGGGGCAAGGTCTGGGTGATAAGGCGGGTGGGGTAAAACTTCCCATCCACTGTCATCCAAATAGTTCTTTATCGGAATAGCAAAGTGGGGCCGAGCGTTGTCATGATGGAAAATTATTGCCTCGTGTGTCTGGTCGCATACTAAGGGCGTTTTTCGGCTAATGATCCCTTCAAATTGATTAATTGTGTCCATTGATGATTTTACTCGGTTTTAGCACCTCATAATACAGCAACCCATTCTGATCCCACCAAATTGATTTGGCTGGCTTCCAATCCAAAATCACCACTTTTGCATCGTGCAAACAAATTTGGCCCGTTCGCTCAGCTAGCGCATGTTCACCATAAACTTCCACCAAAATACGATGACTTTCGCCATCTGTTTTCTGCATATTAAAGTAATGAAGAAGAACTCCCCGTAAAAACCACTTTTTCAGGCACAAAGTTCGGCATATTTGAGTGAAAAAAAATTATTGTTCTTTACGCTTCAAATAAATGACGTGTACTGAAAAAATTCACAATGGCAGTAGCTTTCCAACGCATGTTCCAGTGGAGCAATACAAGTTACGCCATCTCTTAACAAACCGCACGAATGTAAGTTATATACCAAATAATATCATCAACAGCTTTGCCCGTCGGATCATTGGCAGAGGATATCCAGGAAAGTCGGAATAAAGATTACAGGTACTATCGAATTAATAATAATAGACAGTTTAAACTATATATATATAAACTGAGCCTCAAATGTATGTCGCCGATTCGCGCCTTAACGCAATTAACGATTTCAATCAAACTTTCATACATCTTTGTTATGTGCCTATATATGGTTTGTGTGAAGTTTGGTTAAAATCGGTAAACGCATGTGTGTGTTGTAAGTGCGTGAAAAAACATCATGAAGCATGAGCTAGTGTCAAATTTTAGCGAAACGCTTTATCATTTATCAAACGTTTTGTCATTTTAGCTCATGGAGGTCGGTGCATCGGCTCACTTACCCATGCGCTTTTGACACTAGCTTACTGCTTGCAGATCATACAGTGGACCTCTCCTAAGTCGAATTTTTTTTTTGATACCATGATTTGTTCGAGTTAGAGAGAGAGAGAGAGTTTTGAAAAAATTCGAGTCGAATTTTATTCTGATCTCTTAAGTCTGAGCATTTCTCAAGCCTGACGAATTGATTCCAGTTCAACCTTCCTACAGTTAATAAAAACACGCTACTAAAGTGCAAATAATTCTCTTCCAGTTTTGCCTGTCTGAGTTTTCAGTCCACGCCTTTATTTTGGTGACCCATTTTTAGCTACACTGATCCACCCAGACCTAGTGCAATGCCGAAACTCTACGGTTTCCCCAACTGCGCTTTTAATGAAACCAACGCGGATTTAGTTCAGTGTAACGTCTTATGCGGTAATTACGTTCATATGACTAGTGTTGGAATATTTTGTCTATTGACTACCCTTTATACCACAAGATAACAATAGCACGCACAACACGAATAGTTGCTGTGAAGCACGGCCCTGGTCCATATTATATTATTTTTATTATCATTTTTCAATTTAAATTTACCACTCATTCATTTGGAACGTTGAGTACTCTTCACTTTTCAGCAATCAAGTAAATTCTTTTCGAATCTAAATGTCTGATAAGTTGCTAGGTGATAGGGCACAGATAGGTTTTGTCAGTTGCATATACAGAGGCAGTTTGTTTTCAATAAATAGCTTGGAATATTTTCCAGTTAGGCAGTCACATTATCTTCCAGCTCTAGATATTCGATAGTACCTGTAATCTTTATTCCGACTTTCCTGGGTATCCTCTGCCAATGATCCGACGGGCAAAGCTGTTGATGATATTTGGTATGTAACTTACATTCGTGCGGTTTGTTAAGAGATGGCGTAACTTGTATTATTCCATTGGAACATGCGTTGGAAAGCTACTGCCATTGTACATTTTTTCAGTACACGTTTGCTTCTAACGTGTTCCGTACACTTCACTTTTACGTCGTGACCCATCCCGAAGTATTTTGGTCCGTTTGAGCATAATTTAGAAAAACAGGCAGGCTAGTTATTTTATTAAGAGTGAAATTTATGTAGGATTGCACCAAAACCAAACAAGCGATCGACGAGACAGGACAGTTAACGAAACGAACAAACGAACATACACACATTAGCACTGACAGACTAACGATCAAACCAGGGCGAGAGCTAGCATCAGGATCAGTTCAGTGACAGAACTCGCAGTAGTCAGCAGAGATAATGGAGGAAGAGATGTGCCACCTCTACGTTTCTTGTCCCTCAGATTCACCTGACAGCGTTTGTTATAACCTTTTCACAGATAGGCGTCTGTGAAAGCGTGTCAGCTAAGCGAAGCTGATAACTCCCGCCTAACACCCTTGCGTTGCTCTATACTCCTAACAAGTGTTCCTAAAAATAAAGTAGTATGACTGACTTAAGAGCACAACCGTCAAAATCTGAGGTAGAGTGGGGGTTTTCCACTAGGGAGACGGATATCGCTTAATCCATTATCTCTGGTAGTCAGGTGTGCGAATAAATACTGCATTATTTTGACAGACAAGATTACATCTTTGTAATATTCAGATTCCTCCCAACTAATCTAGTCTCTACTCACCGGACATCTTCCGTGACACATTCGTACATCGCATTCGATATAGAGCGCTGGGGAGCCTGTAAAGCGAAACGTTTTCAGGTAGGCATAAACTTGAGTCTCGTAAATTCCCCCATCCGACCAGGATCCTCTAAACCTCGAAATGAGCTTATCGTTCGCCGGGCAACCAAATTCGTCTATGAGTTGAATGCGTTTGTTGGCGCCGTTGTGTGCAAAACAATCGCTCACCACAATGTCGAATCCCTCTGAAAATAAATAATTCGGTTTAATAATATTTTCCGGTTTCTATATAAAATGTATAAGTAAATTTTGTAAATTGTATTTGATGTGTAAACATCTTATCGCTCGCTCGGAGGGATTTGAAACCAAATGGAGCGGAAGTCGTTACCGGAAATGACATCAAAATATTGTTGTGCGCTCAGCTGACCGTCTGCCACGAGAGAGAATAGCCTTGTTACCGATGGTGGAAGTATACTGTGACGTTTTAATGATTATAATAAAAAAAAAGAATATTTATATCCAATGCAAGCATTAGAACGACGTCTATTTTATGTTTGACTAGTAATTAGTATTAATATATATATATAATATCTTCTTATAATATTTGCATGATTATATTTAAGTGAAGTGTTGAATTAACTCCAAAAGTGTCAATTGTGATTTTTGGACGTAATAAATCACTGGACAAAGTGGAACTGGACAAACAAAATTGTGGTTTACGCAGAGTGGAGTGGTTTACGGTAAGTACTCGATATTCTGCTTCACCAGCACATTTAACCTAAAAATCTACATTCCAATGTGAATAGTTTCTGCACGTCAACGATATCTCAGTACATTGCTGGCTCAAGTACACGTTCAGCTATCATGAGCCCATTGCATCAATGTTACCATGAACTGATTAAATATTAGTCACCAAACCATTCCCGGCTCATTTTTGAACTTAAATACTTTGTATACCGTGGGGGTTCCTTGTCCGTTCGGATATCATAGATTGGGGGGACACTGCGGTGATAAGATGTTTACACATAGACCTCGAGCACGTCCACTGCTCGCTACTTTTTTTTTTAGATCAGGAATGGTTTGAAAATATATATAATAAATATATTGTACTAAGCAAGTAGACCCAGTTGGGATTTTGGGAAAGAAGGAAGAAGGACATTTCAAAGCATTTTCTAAAAATTTAAGCCAGATCCGACTGTTATTTTTGGAGATAAATAACTTTGAGTAGAGCCATCTCTTCTCCTAATGGTACTCAAAATATTAAACAAGTTTTTCTCGAAACCATTTCTTAATTGTCGGTGATCACTGGAACTTGAGACCGGCTTTACCAATCAGTTTCAAATTTGTATCACATTTTCTATATTATATTGTCCTCCGTGTGGACGAAGGGGTTTTTGGACGATGAAACATCGAAATTTGTAAGATTTCTTCGTTCAACCGGAACATCATGTAATTTACCAGAAAATATGTGATTTGATAATCTGGTGACGAGCCGAAGTGATGACCGCAAAACCTTTTTTTGAAAATCACTCAAATTTGCTGTACATTTTTGAAATTTTGAAAAAAATGTTTAAATACATATTCATCATGTTGAAAAACATTTGGAACTTAATGTGTGACCACAAAAAACGGCTAGTATGATGTTCCAACTAAGTCTACCCGCATTGCCGGCTATGCGAAAATACGTGAATGTTCCGATGTCCTGCAATGCAGCTCAACGTGTCAGAATCGATTAATACACACACGAAAACATCACCAAGGGTGTACATAAGTCATAGTTTGGTCTATTGGGGCCATTATGGCAGTCAGAGGTTGAACTGACCAAAGGCTTCAAATCGACGATGCCGGCTATGCAAAAATACGTGAAAGTTCCGATGTTACGAAATGCAGCCCAACGTATCAGATTCGCGGCAAAGAAGATTTGGAATACAAAATTCTTCTAGGCAGATTTTTCACGTTAGGGTATAAGGTCCTTGATAATTCTGTAGGTTCCAGGATGACTAATAGTAAACCAACAGTCAACCAACACAACAGTAAACCAAAACAAAGGACTATGATAAATGCTAATTAAGTCATGCCTTGACTGCAACTGCAACTTCTTCGATTGCTCGAGCAATGTCTGTGGTGCTACAGTCCGAGATGGATCTGGGCTTCAACCAACTAGCTGCGTTTAATGTTGTTCATTCGCTTGACAGGATCAACCCACAATTGCCTCCTGAGTCCAAAGAAACAGCCCTTGACAAGAGTTATTCTGCTTTCGATCTCGATTCTGATTTTCTGATTTGTACTATTTATAGGTAGAGCAACTTTATCTCACGTGACAAGACACTCTCTCAAGGAAATCTTTTCAACATGCTAAACATGGTTGCTCTTTCAGCGATTTTGTCGATGTTCAATAAAATCAAGTAGCTAAAATAAAATCTAGTGGATTCTAGCGATTTTTATTACCACACTGAGTACCACAAACCCTGTCCAAAGCAGCGGATTTACTTCAGGCATTGTACATATCTCCGCTTTCTAAAAATTATTTGTCCTAAACATTTCTGAAGGCTTTAATTCTAATCCTGTAGAGTTGTTAAACCCTTTGATGTCGTTGCTTCATTCTATTTGTAACAGAATATTGCTGCCATTTGGTATAAATTCTAGAAACGACTACTGAAGTACATAAATTGAAGGTCGCCTAACACCGAAACCTTACTTCGGACATATCTTCGAATCTCAAGTTAAATGAACTCAGTTAGCCTTAGATGTTCTAAATTCTGTAAGAACCTGATGTATTGATTTCATTGAAAGGGTAGAAACAGAAGTTCAACTTCAACTTCCAAGCTATTACTTTGTCCTGTTGAAAATTACGGTTTTAAGAAAAGAGAATATTCTTAATTAAAGCAAAGACAATTAAATAATTTAATTGGCTGACGAACTTCTCTTGGGGGATTCTGCTTCTCGTGACCGGTACACTGAGGCGCAAAAATTCAGTCTTAGAAGGAGTTGGGCGAGAAATTGGAAAGCGACCATAGATCTGCAAAAAAGGTGTTCTGGCAAACCTTCGCCGACTCCAAGGAAGGAAATTCAGCATCATCGATGGAGTCATATCCAAAGATGGTGTTTGCTTTCCAATTAGGTGGACATCTTACGCAAATAGAGCTAGCACTTTTCGGAGCTACTCAATCCAGAATTGAGAGCATTGAGAATGGCAGCCCTTGGCGATTGAATCGCTAAAAGTTGGCAAATCCGCCGGTGTGGATGAAATCCGTCCAGAAATGCTTAAGGCAATGGGTAAAGAGGGAGATTTATTGCTCTCTCTCGTCATGCCATCAAAGTGGCCTGGGAACGTTGTTGATTGTCCCACTCTCGAGAGGGCGGTCGTTTGACATAAAGCCCATATTTTTGGCCCATATTTTGCATACGGGAATAGACTATCGTAGATTTTGTTTATTTTGGGTACAGGACAACACCCATTATTATTTCGATTATATGTTTCAGTGGAGACTTGGGGAACGAAACACGCGTTTTGTGTGTGTCAACTGACTTTTGAGAAATGAAAGATGAAATTGTCATTTGACAAGTAATCCTGTTGGACTACCTATGTATGTACACGGTCAACGCAAAAACAATATCACCAACGTAGGTTTGTGTTCGTTTTAGCATTAGATCTTCCGATCAGATTGTGAATGTTTTGATAATATTTGAATTAGTTGGAAATACACATATTTTACCGTATTTGCTTCGCATGTAGATTATCAATGTCAAGGGATCCCCGACTCGAACTGGTCCTGACACACGGGATCCACCGATTCCATATCCATTTTGAATTTCCATGTAACACTCAGGAGGACTCAATGTGAAAACCACCGGGTTTCCAGTTGCAACTCTGAAAATATACAAAATAATGAGATAAACTTGTGGACTACAAGTGTTAAGAAATGACGTTGCACCGGATTTGTGATATACATGTTGTTCACAACTGTTTTCTCGCAAGTTGGTTGAGACGATAAGTGCAAGCAAATGAATAAACAAAATATTTTTTTTCTTTGTCTCTACTTTTTTTATTTTTCAAACGAATTACCCGTGATATGAAAGCATTATGAGTTTCTTTACATGCTTTTTCAATTTAAACTAGAGACTGTCAAGTGAAATCAGCTGTGCGTAGTAGTATTCATTATGTCATCCCTTGCATCAGTTTATTCACCGTGAACGGACGCTTTGACGCTGACGCAACTAAAGGTGAAAGCAGAAATGAAGTATAATAGAGATGCCCAACTTTTGCCTTTTACTTTTATATCGTTTTTTAACGCCAAATTGACCATGATGCAAATTGATCGTGAATAACGGTCAGAAAGCCTCTCAAATTCGTCGATGGGCTAGGGGTCAATGAGCTGTGAAGTTGGCCATCTCTGTAATATTTAATTTTTGGGAAATGCATTCGAGACGTTGCGTAGCAAGACTTTAAACGTGGAAATTGTGAAATTTAAATCTTACATTTAATGAGTAAAATTGGTTCTGCGTTCAGATTAGTCGGAGACACCTCAAAAGAAGATTACTGTGAAACAACGTTCTAGGATATTTATTGCTTCTTTCGGATGCAATCCTAAATGCTTTCGGCTTTCTATTTCTATATGAACATTTCAATAGCGATAAGGTCTAAATATTTTTCCAAATTTAAAAAAAAGGGATCTTCTTCATATCTTCCTTGGCCAGGCCAATTTACGTATGCACTGCAAAAGGTATACTCAGGTCCTCATCAGTGGCGATTCCTGGTCTTAAGCATTGGGTTAGCTACAAGCAAAGCAAACTCATGATCAGGGATAGGATGTTGCTTAATTTGCTTTTTTTTTTTTGGTTAATCGGACGATAGTATCGACTTTATATAAACACGTTTCATGTCCTCCTGTTTTCAAATATATGTCTTTTATATCGTTATGGCTTCTTTTTTGAATTTTTGTGCTGTTTCGCCTTTCTCTGCCTTTTTTAACTACATCTCTGGCTGTGGCACCGTGTCGTTGAAACCACTGTTGGTCACATGCATATCTTGTAATTTAGGCACTAAGAACTCGTGTCATGTCACTGTCATGTCACATAATGAACACCATTAATAGCTACTGCCTGACCAGATGCATTTTCTTAGAAGAGTGGTCCGTTAATGCCTCCAGCCCAAAATTAACCCCAAACAGTCACTCGTTGTGGATGCTCGTGTTCCCAATAATTACTCGTGGGTTTTCTGAGCCCTAAATGCGACAATTTCGACGACTAACGTAGCCATCTAGGGACGGGAAGCAAAAGGCAGAGTCATCCTCGTTATCTGCAACGCTGCGCTCTTCACACAGATGAAGCATTCGGCTTTATAAGCCAGAAAGTTAAGAATCTAGTTTGGAGTTGTCCACTGCCGACTTAATTTCTCGGAGTGTTTTATAAAAAAATCAATTAATCTTCTAATATGTCAAAAACGTCATGCAAAGAGGAAACAAATTTGAAAAATTTTGTATTGAAATTTGGACCAGATTATTTTTCATCTGACGGAGAAGTGCTTTTATGCAAATTGTTTGGTATAAAAAGTTAACCATTAAAAAAAAAATATTTTATTGAACAGCGTATAAAGAGGTCAAAGCACCAGCAAGCAATGGTTTTAAGAAAGAAAGAAAAACTCAAATTAAAAAAAAAACTATAATTACATCTTTTGTTACTGGAACTGAAAAAAATTAATTTTACGGCGATATGCCAAAAATGTTGTTAGCGTGTGACATACCGTTGAATAAAATCAATAAACCCGAGTTCCAGACCTCCATAGAGAAGTACACACAAAAAAAGTGTCTGATGACTCGACACGAAGCAAAAATTCCGTTGGAGATTGCAACTTTGAAGTGCTCCACAAGCTCCCAGCTAAAGTTGGTGACGAAAATATTTGTGTATCCATCAATGAAACGACAGACAAACCAGGGCGCTGTGTAATAAATGTAATTGTTGGGCCTTTGCGAGCAAAAAGTCCTGTTTACGTCCGAAGTTCTGAAGAGAGTAAACTCAACAACCATTGCCCAGCTGTTTGACGATTCAATGGGGTTGCTGTGGCCAGATGAACTTAAGCGTGAGAAAGTATTGTTGTTCGTAACAGACGCTGCACCGTAATTAATTTGCGTCGCTCATGGTGTGCATGGAGTCTGTGAAAGCATGTGACTGCGTATACTCAAAAGTTGACGCCTTCGTATTGAACATGAAAAAAATATTTTTAAAAAGTCCATCCCGGACTTGGAACCTGCATTGCCGCTACCACCGCAACCCGTAAGCTTGTTTAAAATTAAATTTGAATTTAAATTGTTACATTTACATTACATCAGGTTCCCCCGTGTTGTACTTGGCTAGAGGCAGCGGATTATGTTTCTCGGACCCAACAAATTGTAAGCGTTCTTGAAGACGATGCAAGCTGTGTTGTGTTTGCAAAGGAATTGATTGAACGAAGCTGTACAAGCGCAGCTGGCGTAAGTCAATTTTGGGTTTTCAGTCGACCCATAAAAACGATTTTTCGAAGTATTACAAAAAACAGGTATTTTGAGAGTCTCCACTTTTGTTTTTAGCTGATTTTATTCTCATCAAGGAACATCAATTGGCGAAGGGTGTGCCGGTTTTGAACAACATTCAAGAAAACTTGAAAAAAAGCAAAGGGTTCGATCGCAAAGGAAGTCATAAAGATGTTTACTGCCGTTTTCAATGCAAATAGGGGACTGAAAACTATTGAGTTGATAAATTCAGCTGCATTTGGCGACGTGAATGCCAAACTTCCAGAAGGCATTGATGTTGGTAACGTTGAAAGCTTGAAATGGACTCCATTTGTTTCAGCTGAAGTGGAAAGGTCTTTTAGCACTTTTAAGGCGCTTCTAAGAGACAACCAAGAAGATTATTGCCAGAGAATGTCAAAAAACTCTTGGTAGTTCATTGTTGCTACAGTCAAATGCGCACCTACGTTCCTTTTCTTATTTTTTAATAAATCCCTGTTTTTTCCCTTTTTAAGTTTGCATTTTTTTTTTACTTTTTTAGGTCAACAAAATCCGGTCCCTGCTAATGTTTATATATGACTTTTAACAATATTATCTAAGAATTCGTACGTAAGTATTTTTGGCCATAAGAAATCCAGATCATATGCTGTATTCCTTGTTTTAACCTTGCGATGAGATTAGGCCTAAGGCATATATAGAGTACATAACTTGCTTCAAGGAGTCTAAGCCCGTTATAGTGAACAAAATCGATACAGTGAACAAGCCCGGTTTTTATTAGTTCACTATATCGAGCGTCTACTCTATTTTCAATTGAGACAGAGTGATATTTGATCCAATTTAGAGGTCCTCTCATATCGGGACGCCTCCAATCCACTTTCGTAGTCCCTTGGAGTAACCCATTCAGAAGGTTTTACTGATGTACATAACTTACTCGACATCCAGGAATGGAAACGTGACGGTTTTCCAAAAATCGTAGCCATATTCACATGTCACTTTGAAATGTTCATCAAATTCGTCTTCGATCAAGGGATTGTATTGCACAGTAACAGTGTTCCACATGAAGTTCTGAAAAATAAAAGAAGGAAAATGAGTAGTTCAAGGAAGCATGTCAAAAAGTTACCGATACGTAAATCGTAATAAATAAAATACTAGCAACAACAATTACAAGATTTTTTTTTAGTTTAGGTCTTCTCTTCCCCAGAAGAGAAGACGTAAACCGCTCCCAAGTAAACATTACGAGATCAAACGCAGAATAACTCTTGCCAATCCCTGTTTCATTGGAATAAAGGGGCGATTGAGTAGTGGGCCCTCTCTCAAAGGGCGAAGATAGAGCAGACCTTGATCATACAGGTCCTGCTCTATGGCGAGGAAGCCTGGACAATCTCAAAAGGAGATGAAGAAACCCTTGGTATTTTCAAGAGAAAAGTTTCATTGGTCGTGTTTGCTTTGATGGAGAAGAAGTTTCAATCTCGAAATGTCTAGAAATGAGCTGGGCCATGTAAACCGCGTGGGCAATAATTCCGCCTCGCTAAGAGCCTTCGACTCCGTGTTACAACGCACTATAGCCACTGAACGGATGACGCACAAAAATGGGCACGGGCCTCATCCAACTTGGCGTGTGTATTTAGGGGCAGGTCATAAGACATTGTGCCACCTGGAGAGGGTTGTCAGTAGAGGATTGGCAGGAGAATAGACAGGGAGACACGTAGCATATGAACCGACTCATTTGACAACTCCGCGGAGGACACAATTTTGAAGGGACGCGATGTCAACGTACCCGTACAATTTTCATACAATAGTGGCTGTTTGAAAAATCAGTTCAAAACTATTTTTACAATTTGATTTGATTTTGTTAAAACTTTTGTATTAGACACTACCTACCGTTGGGTTTTTTCTCTTTTCGTCGACCAAGGCATTTTTCCCGAGCGTGCCGCATCTATTCAGCTGAATGTAGAACTCGAAGTAGTCGCTTCCAGTGCCATTTATGTACATGCAGTCGGGATCATAAGCATAGCCTGTACCGACAAAGAACATCATTATAGCTATTAAATTAGAGACATGTCAAAGGCTCGAATATATAACCTGCCGAATAAACTAATCCACTGAAGGATCCATTGAATCCTATTCGGATCTTCATGTAATCATCCTGACACTCAGCTTCGATGTCTGTAAGAGAAAGATGCTCACATAAACCTGTTAAATCAGTAAAAAATGTCAGTGTGTGTATAATAATAGTTACGTTGAACTCTGGTGTTGTTATATTGGAAGTGCTTTGTTTTATGATCCAGTTCCCAAGCGTCAGGCTGCCAGTCGTCATTGTCGTACACCGCCGTGTGGTAGGGAATATTTGAGGGCGAGTTAACAGCATACGGAGGATATGGCTCCCGAGGTGGAATGTGTGATCTTCCTGGCCGGTAGGATGCAACTGGTACGTAGCCTGTTGCATCAGAAACATGATCATCCTAAGAGTTGTACAAAGTAAAATTAAATCAACGTGAGATGATGATCAAATGGCAATTGCAAGGAAGAATTTCAATGGGATCTTATTTGTACTCTCTTTTTCATCTGGATCTTTTTTGTTTTCTTTGTTTTTGTGTGTTTATTTGTGTCCTCAATTGGGTACTTCTGATAAGGACTGACAGGACTCTAATAAATGTTCTGCACTGTCATATAAGTGAATATGTGTGGACATTTTTCTGAAGTTAGGACAGTTACAAATATTGTAAAGAGGGTTTTTTGTACGTTTTATTTGGATTTAATTGTGTTTGGACATGCAAGTCCATTCGCAGTCATTATCGAAGATGATGGTGTGCCATTGTTTCGATATAAACTCTTACTTCTCCGAATTGTTAAACATGAACCCCTCCATCAGACTACCCGATTATGGTAGTGTTTTTCAAGCGGAGGTCAAACCAGCGGCCAAAATGATATCATTGTTGGTACTTCCAACCGGCTGATATTACCATTCTAATTGACAGTCAAGTGGCCATTGAAGCAATCTCGGCTTTTGAAATCAAGTCCAACCTAGTCGCTGGTTGCAGCGAAGAGCTCAAGGTTGGCATGCAGAATTCGATCACTCTATGCTGAGTCCCAGGCCATAGGGGCATAGTCAGCGACGAGGTAGCAGATGAACTTGCCAGGAAAGGGGCCGGAGCCGACCCATCCCAGGCAATCCCATGGTTTGATCCACCACCAGCTGACATCCGGAGGAAAGTGGATAGTAAAATCATGGATTTAGCGAATGATGGGTAGAGTTCTCTTTCCACATGTGGGACCCCTAGTACATTATGGCCTAAGCTCAACAGCACGAAGACCGACATACTCCTCCGGTGAAGCAGGAAGATGCTGCGTATCAGAATCATCTGAGATATCATGAACATAAAATGGGACTTACCCATGACATCGTATGCAGGGGCTGTGGAAACTGAGGACACTTGCCATTATCTAAGAACACTGGGAGAATTTTTCTTCCAAGACCTGCACGACATATCAGATATCCCACTAAAATCTCTTTGTCGGTTTATCAGGATCTCTGGATGACTGGATGGACATGCGCAACAACGCCAATAACAGCTCGGAAGAGGACGAGTGAGTCCAGAAAGGTCTTTTTCCCCCCTTGGACATCACAATGGGTCCAACTGGACCTAAGAATGACGTATCCCTGCCACGTCTACGCACCGACCTAACCTTACCTAGCCTCATATGAGCTTAGATTTGATAAAAGAAGCTGCCCCTGAAGATGTCGCCAGTCAAGCCTGGAAAGAGAGGAACCATGCCTATCCCACAAGATACCGATGATGATTCTTTAATCCAGAGGACAAAAAGGGTTTAGATTAAAGAGCCATTGAAAGCGCTTAATAAACTGATGGATTTTACTGACGGTAAGAAAAATGCGTGAAGGAACTATCGATTTTGGATTTTAAGAAAATGCTCAAGCAGCAGCTCAACATAAAATACATTTACTGTTTGGTTATATGCAATTTAATATCATTATTCAATCGTTGCAATTAACTTTATACTACATAGTTCGTGCGGTTTGCTTAGAGATGGCGTATCTTGTATTATTCCATTGGAACATGTTTTGGAAAGCTACTGTCATTGTACGTCATTTAAGTATATGTCATTCATTTGAAGCGTAAACAACAACCATTTTTTTCACTCAAATATGTCGAACTTTTTGCCTGAAAAAGTCTTTTTGCGGGGGCACGATACACACGACGCCACAAAAGGAAGTCATTTTTGCATCGGATTGTCACTGGCATTTGGTGGAATCAGAAGGGTGTGAGCTGCTAAAACCGCGTGAAACCATCAATGGGCAAAGCTACCGAACACAATTAATCCGTTTGAAGAGAGCAGTGGCCGAAAACCGCCCGGAATATGCGACCAGACACGAGACAATAAGTTTCCATCACGACAACGCTCGGCCCCACGTTGCTATTTGGGTAAAGAACTATTTGGAAGACAGTGGATGGGAAGTTTTACCCCACCCGCCTATAGCCCAGACCTTGCCCCTTCTGACTACCATTTGTCGGTGTCGGTCGATGCAGAACGCCCTCACTAAAATACGGTTCACATCAGAGCAGAATATCAAAAATTGGCTTGATTCATTCTTGGCTGCAAAGCCGGCGCAGTTCTTTTGGAGTGGAATCCACAAACTGCCAGAAAGATGGGAAAGAGTCATAGCTTAGATGGGCAATACTTTGAATAATACCGCACGAATTAAGTTATAGACCCAATAAGTTAGAAATATTTTTGGGAGGTAAATTCCAATAAATCATCGTCTCAGGCTTCAGTTTTCAACAAAATTAATAAAAAATTATTATTCAGTTTGAGAAACCATAGCAAAAGCCAAAATAAGTTCCGAAATTCACTCCACAAACGTTTTCATACAACTGTAACGTGAATGGAAAGAATGTTAATTCAAATGGACAAATACTAGCTTCATCTTTTTACTTTTGGTGTTAATACTTAGTAGGATATTCTTTCATGCTTATTACCTCCTTCAACCGGTTTTGCATGGTGCTACCAATTTTTCTGTGTAAGAACTGCTTATGTTAGTTCACTCAACTAACAAAGCTTCTTTCAACTTACATACTTCGATATAAATGAATTTCTCGGAGAATATAAATTATAACGTGTTTATTATAACGGTGCAAATATGGCCTGTCAGCTGTAGGTGACACTGGGCATTCGAAGAAAAATGATTGAGACATCGAAGGATGTGTAATTTATTGTGTTTACGTATTACAGTTTGACCTCAGATGAGATTGTCGATGTGTTGAAGGCCGAAGAGGACCCAGGCGATATTATTTTATTTCCATGAAAACGAAGAAAATTTTCAATGAAAGATTGAATTTCATTGTTCAAAGTCAAATCCCTGAAGAACTGCATTCGTACAAGTTCCTTAATAGGGTGGCCGACAAGGATGAAGCTCCCAACTATGCGAAGAAATTTTTTAAGGTGGGATCGATCAGATCGATTTCCTCAAGGTAAACTCTGGAGTGTTCTGCATGAGTATGGGATTGATTGTCCTCTTCCGAGGGCCATTCAGTCTCTGTACACAAACTGTAGCAGCTGTGTTCGGATTAACGGTGCTAAATCAACACCTTTCACAGTGGGCGTTGGACTTGGCCAAGGGTGCGTCTTGTCACCTCTCCTTTTCATTGTAGATATGGGCTGGATGTTGCGGCGCAGCCGATGCGAGGAATATTTCACATTGGGAGAGTTGAGGGTGTCATCTTCTTTTTGAAGATGACTTAGTTATCCTAACATCTTCCCAGACGGAGCTCCAACGCGCACTCGATAGGCTTGTGGCCGTATATGCTGATGCTGGAATGAAGGTAAACGTGGACAAATCGGAGGTTAGGAAGGCCGAGCTTGATTTCAAAGCCAAGTTAGCGGTTTTCAACTCAGTATTTGTTCCAACTCTCACCTTTGGTCATGCAATTTGGGTAATGACCGAAAGCCTAAGATGGCGAATACAAGCAGCTGAGATAAGAGTTCTCCTTGCTGTTGAGGAAATTACTCGCCGGGAACGAACGTTGGTTTGGTTACGTGACACGAATGTCCCCTTCATCACGACTTCCGAGGCGGGCGTTGAATGCGATTCCATCAGGTAGGCTACTGCTTGGCAGACCCAGAACGAGATGGTTGGACCAAGTCCAAAAACTCTGGTCTGGTTATAGTTGGGCAAAACTCCTGATGATTAAGAGTCGATAGTGGAGGATGGAGTTGCCTGGAGATCTCTTCCTCGTGATTTACCCCCGCGACTCCTTTAGTGAAGAATGCTCGTAAGAAGGTGATGGTGATGAAGAAGGATCGATCACAGTCATGTTGTGGAAACTGAATCATCCGAAATTGGACAACAGTACACGGTTGTCCGTCAAGAAACTGATTAACGATGTGATTCAAGCTATGATCATGAAAGGCAAATTCAAAGGAGAGTATGCCCTGATCCTGGTCCTGATGATTATTACAACAGATCCTCCATTCCAATTCCAGCGGCTTCAGGTCCCCTTTCAGCTGACATTTGCGAGGAAAGTCAATTAATCGCAAAGCCAATCGCTGGAAGTCTGTGGGATTAATCTTGAATTCCCCTGTTTTTCGCACGGTTAGGTGTACGAAATTTGAACTGCCTGTCTTTTATTATCAATAAGGAGTTTATCTGAAGACGTTAAATTGGAGCGAGACGAAGTTCACCGGGTCCGCTAGTTATTGTATATTTTTAAATACAGATTAGTGTTTTTTTTTACTTTGCTTTAAGTCTTATTAACTTATTTTGTTGTACACATGCTAGTTTTATTGCAGACAGAAAAATCATGACAAAACACGATTTTTAATAAACTTTGCCGATCATATTATTATCAATTATCATTTATCATTTATAAAAAAAAAAATGTAGAGGGTATGCATTTCGAATAGAGAAAAATGTCATACAGTCCAACACGGATACAGGAAACTGTTGCATAAGAAAAAACCGCTTATAAGAAACGCATGTGGAAATACCGTGTCTTTTTTTTGTATTGTTGATGTCTCTTATATCCGTCGTCGGCTGTATAAGGGACTCCCTAATGGACACACACACATTTGGTAGTGTAAGATAAAACAAATGCTCGTGCTTATCGTACAATCAAAAGCAGTGACAAGTAGTAAATAAAAATCCGTTATGAATGTAGAATAATGTAAGTACTTGCCTTCAGTTTTGAATCTGATAACAGTCCGGCTCTCTTGGCGTGCTTAGGATTTTGTGTAGATGAAACAATCCGTGAAGAAGCCAGCGATGGCAAATGATTTGTATTGTTACTTCGAGTCGTTACGCTTGAGGTCTTACTTACTACAGTGTATTCAGTTGTGGGATCTATAGGCTCTCCGAAACATTGTGAAACCAACTGAAAAGATAAAACAAAGAGTGTGCACCTAAACATTAATATCTCCAATTCTGTGTAAGATACATATTGAACGGTCTCAATACGCACACACAATGCCGACTAACAAACAGATTCTCATTAATATGCTCTTAGGAAAGAGATCTCCAGAATTAATCATTTGTTTGCCATGCCGACTTACGTACACTAGTACATTTGATACATCCGGTCTGTGCCAGCGTGTTGCTTAAAGCCAGGTGGAAGCAGTATGTTTGATCTGAATTTGATAGATCAGCGCGTGTGATGAAAAATTATGCATTTACAAACAGGAGGTTTAGTTGAATTGATTCAATGGGAATTGAAAATGAGAACAAATTAGAGCATTCTCGCAGCTAATTGAAACTGGGATAGTTGCATTTATCGAGTTTCTGTCTAGTTTATGAAAAAGTGCGATTACTGTGAAAAAATATTCCATTTATCGAGGAGTTGCGTCAATCGAGAACGTACTGTATATGTCCTAATTCTCCTTCATCACGACTTCCGAGGCGGGCGTTGAATGGGATTCCATCAGGTAGGCGACCCAAGCCGAGGTGGTTGGACCAAGTCCAAAAAACTCGCCTGGTTACACTTGGGCATAGCTCCTGATGAGTTAGAGTCGATGGCGGAGGATGCGAACCTTTTAGTGGAGCATGCGGGTCAGAAGATGATGATGAATATCTTCATTTTGGTTATATGACAGTTGAGACCACTGTAATTTGTATTCGAAACACACAAAATCGTCGCATTTCGTCGTTAATTGGGCCAGCAAAATACGACGCAAATCGAATTAACGAATCCCACGCATTGTTCCATGTATTGTGGCAAATATTTCTCCAAACAGACTGTCGTACGTTCGTACTTATGTAAGTGTCAAACTTGGGATGTTCAATTTTTAGAGAACAAAAAAAAAAAATTAAAAAATGATTAAGGGCAAGATCATTTTTAAGTGACGCAACTTCGGAGCGACGCAATTCAGAACGTCTAAAACCAAGGTTTTGATCTATATTTCTTGAATAGCACATTATTATAAACAGGTTTTAATAAATAAAATTAAAGCCTAACCACTCGTGTTGCGCGTGCTATTTGTTCTCTCACGAGTGGAAGTTGCCGACTCCGAACGGCCAGGTTTGAGAATTTTTTTCAAGACAGTTATTACTCATTGTACATTGTCAATGATTCGAAAGGCCGGAAAATGAACCACCGCAGCGAGTTTCAGTTGCGTAGGGGTCGACGCAAATACACGCAACGCCACGGCTGCAACAAAAAAATAATTCATTTAAGTAGGTATTAATTGACTTACATTGATAACTATAAGTTTCAAGATGATTCTCGTTGATGACTTGAAGTTTTTCGGAAAGTTTGTCCGGCTCATTTTCGTCATTTGCTTTGGATGGACTGGGTAGACAGTTGGAAGCTGAAATTAAACAAAAACGGGTACATAGTTTCATTTGAAATATTTAGCGCTAGTAAGGTCTTGTATTTTCCTCTTAAAATGTATTGTATGAACTAATTGGAAATTGGTTGTTTTTGTTGTAAAGGAAGCCATCCTCAATGTGTTAACTTTCAGTACAGTGGCTTTCCACTACATAATCTGTAAGACTTAACTATTGGGTATAACTTAATTCGTGCGTTTCTTTTTTCAAAATTTGAAAGTTTATTTACAAAAAACGCGTACAATAGAATTATTCAAAGTATTGCCCATCTGAAGCTATGACTTTTTTCCCATCTTTCTGGCAATTTGTGGATCCCATCCCAAAAGAACTGCACCGGCTTGGCAGCCAATCAAGCCAATTTTTGATATCCTGCTCTGATGTGAACCGTATTTCAGTGAAGGCGTTCTGCATCGACCGACACCGACAAATGGTAGTGAGAAGGGACAAGATCTGGGCTATAAGGCGGGTGGGGTAAAACTTCCGTTGTCATGATGGAAAATTATTGCCTCGTGTCGGGTCGCATTTCCGGGCGTTTTTCGGCTAATGATCTCTTCAAATTGATTAATTGTGTCCATTGATGGTTTCACTGGGTTTTAGTAGCTCATAATACAGCACACCCTTCTGATCCCACCAAATACAGAGCATTACCTTCGCGCCATGGATATTCGGCTTTCCTTGGTTGGCCAAGGAAAAATCACCACTTTTAAACCGTGCAAACCAATTTTGGCCCGTTTGCTTAGCTAGCGCATGTTCACCATCAACTTCCACAAAAATACGATGACTTTCGGCAGCAGTTTTGTTCATATTAAAGTAATGAAGAAGAACTCCCCGCAAAAACACATTTTCAGGCACAAAGTTCGAAATATTTGAGTGAAAAAAAATTATTGTCGTTTACGCTTCAAATGAATGACATATACTGAAATGACGTACAATGCCAGAAGCTCTGCAACGCATGTTCCAATGGAATAATATTAACAAGTTACGCCATATCTTTCAGCAAACCGTACGAATTGAGTTATAGACCTAATAATTTAGCAAGTACTGATTTTTTTTTTGACAAAAATGTTTAGCTCCCCTGCATTTTTCGATACAGTCGAACCCGGCTAATAGCACATCAACCGTGCAATGAAATATTGTGACGTTAAGCGGATTGTGCATTTGTCCAATATTTCTTACAAACTGTTTTAAAAATCCGAAGATGCCATGAAAGAATTGACTTTTCAAATTCTAGCAAGCTCGTGGATGTACCACACAAATAAAAATAGTGGGGAACTTCCAGGATAGGTAGGAAATCCAATGCAGTATATTTGAAGTCAATTTCAAAACAAAAATTTTCTCTGGGAAATAAAATGAATTATGGGTGTAGGATGTGCTAATAAGCGGAAACGATTGCACGTGGAGTCTTTGTTTTCTTATATTTTTGGTGTGATATAAAGCGGGTTGTGCCATTAAGCGGTGCTTCTAAAGGGCTTTGCGTCAGTACAACATGTACAAAAAAGTCAAATGCCTTCGCGATAGTGTGGTATTAAATGGTTTGTACTATTAAGCGATGAGCTTTTATCCGGGATCGACTGTGTCTAAAAAAATTAGCTGAAAATTTCAGTGGTATCTCCCTATGTGTGATTTTACACACCGTCTCCACAGGACATATTCTGCCCAACATCACAACCACAATCTAAACAGACAAACGCCCTCTTTTCTCCCGTGGACAATATATGGTATGTCGCTTCACTTCAACGTTGGCTGTGAGAGCATACCTGGCATCGTCGATGTGAAGCCTTTGGTCATTTCAACCTCTGACTGCCATAATGGCCCTAATAGACCAAACTATGACTTCTGTACACCTTTATGTGTGTGAATTAATCGATTCTGATACGAAGTGAAAATCAAGAAGCGGTCAACCAGCCACCAATCAAGAAAGTAGATCGCAATAATATTCTAACATTTTTACATTTTTCTCTCAATATTTACCACTCCATTCAACATCAGAGGAAAACACAGCTATTAAACTTCACTGATAAATCCGGGTGGCTGTAGTAAAAATGACGCCGGCCCTCTTTTGAGTAAAAATACGGGGCATTACAACGGACCTACTTTGGTCTAAGTGCATCTAAGCCAATCATTACCTCAATAATTACTAAGGCTTAAATTTCCCCATTTTCGACTTGTGGCGGTTCGTCTCTAATTCTCTATTATTGAATGCACATTCAGGGCATTATTTTTGACTGTGAGCTCCAACATTTCCTTGTGACGTTGACATGCCCACAGATCAATATATCAGGCAAACCATTCCTTCGTACGAACTTTCACCTGAGCAGAACGCCTACATGCCCTACACTCCCTGATAGGAATAGTTGAAAAATTTCTCCAGTACACCCTTGTAACATTTTTGGACAACGAACGCGCATTCGAACCAAAGGCAATCTCACTTGCGCTTAACAAACTCGGAATTAGGAAGCCCTTAGTGGCCTTCATCCATCATAATCCCTGAGATGCTGCGATCCGTAGAGGAGTTAATAGAGGAGCTCCGCAAGGAGGTTCGCCAATTTTGAAGCCTAGCGGATGCAAAGTTATTGCTTATGGCGACGATGTCTGGTAAATTCGAGACAAAACGCACAATGTCTTCAATAAGCTGGAAGCAAGGATAAAAAAATGCGGCCTCAGCATTAACCCCAAAAAAGCGGATCTTGTACTATTCCCCAAAAAGGTACTCCCTCAGTTTGACCTTCCCAAGCTTTGAGGTACCACTCTACAATTGAGAGCCAGTGCGAAATTTTTGGGTCTCATTATTGACAACAAGCTAAGCTGGAAACTAAATATCCAAAAGACTTCTTCAGCCCTTTTCAGCTTAAAAAAGCCATAGGCTGCAAATGGGGATTACAAACGCATCACCTACTGGATTTTAATCTCAATTGTCAGACCAACCACAGTTTGGTGGACAGCACTAAACACAGCTTTCAACTGCGACAAACTTTCTCGCTTGTAGAGACTGGCCTGCATGTACATCACCGCACTGAAGAGCACTCCATCGGATGCACTTAACATACTCCTCCACCTTCCACGACTGGATATCTTTAGCAAACAAGTGGCAGCCATTACAGCCCTGAGACTTAAAACACTCGGACTGTGGTCCGAACTCACCTTCGCCCACTCAACTCTTCTAGAGGAATTTAACTTTCTCCCCACCGACATCAACCGTCTACTGCCCCAAGTTATCTTCGAGGAGAAATTCTAAACCAGCTTTCCTTCCAGATGGGATCGGATATCTTATAACCAGACGCTGGCTGATAGCCTGCGTATCTTCACTGACGGATCGAAGACAGACGAAGAGTAGGCTATTCCCAAGACCTTAATGTAGCAATCTCCCTGATCACTGTAGCGCTTTCCAGGCAAAACCATTGCGATAAAGGCGGTACTGTCCTGGCTCAAGAACAACGTAATATCCAACAAAAATATCACCATCTGTTAGGACAATCAGGCCGCAATCAAGTCCCTGGACAATGTCGTTCCCAATTCGAAAACACCCCTTAATTGCAGGCTGTCTCTTAACGAGATGGCTGAACATTTTAAACATACACCTAATGTGGGTTCCGGGTAACTGTGACATACCGGGCAATTGCAAAGCCGATGAACTCGCTAGGTGTGGCACATCCTCCACCCAGACATTAAGAGGTGTTCCACCTTCTATGCTACTCGCTATCATCTACTCAGGATACACACAACACCACCAATTGTAAATGGCTAGAAGGTATCAGAAGCCTTCAAGCAAAAGAAATATGGCCACGATTTAATCGCAACCGATCTCTAAATCTGCTTAAACTTCGAAGGTCTTCACTCAGGACGCTCACCGGCGTCATAACCGGACACTGTACAATTGGCACTCATGCCCGAACGTTGGGTGTCCCCTACAATGACTTCTGTAGAAGCTGCATGGATGAAGAGGAGGTTGAAACCATAGATCACATACTCTGTTCGTGCAGCGCGCTGGCAAGTTGTAGGTACACCTACACTGGTTTAATAATATTATTGTTTGTTAAAGTAGTCTGTGAGATGCAAACTCGGTAGATGATCTGAAGTCGCGCAGCAAACGTCTGTTGCGGAAAGCTCTACCGGGGGCTTACACTAAGAGAACGTAGTGTTTTGTGCTTACCCTGTGATGAAAAAAAAACAAAAACTGAGGGGCCTACTACTTCAATAACCTCAATGAGGTAAGAGACGTCAGTATTAGCCAGCTATATTGTTTCGTTGTAATTGGTTTTGATTATTTGGGGAAACTAACCCGCGTTGTACCTTCTGCAGTCCGCCACTACAACCTAACCGAAGCTAACCTTGACTTGCCCATTCTTCAAGGCGTCTCCTCAGCATCTGATATTGAAAGCTGACTGGCCTATGCTTTGTTGGTGTTGATCAACACCTCCAAATTCTTCTCTGAAATGAAGTTCAGTAGACGAAGTACCAACAGCTTGAATCAAACACGAGGAACCAAAAACAAAAAGTATGTTTTTCCAGTAAAAACATGGTTAGGTTCCATGTTTTCCAAACAGACTCTTGCTGGAAAAGAGAAGTAGTTAGTTGTTAGTTAGTTACTCGTAGTTGTTAATTAATTACTGTCAGGGAAAGGATTTTGTATTTTATTTTGCCTTTTTTGCTTATTTTCCTTTTTCACAAAGTTTGTTCGCTAAAAAACTGTAGTAAAATGCAAGAGATGTTTCTTGAAAACTGTACCTAAAACGCGTACCCACATTCCTATGTCCATTAAAAAGCTCAACAAAAAAAGTCCAATGGCGTTAAAATTACAAGATCTGGACGGCCAATTGTCATCGCAAAACGGGCGATGACACGATTAAGAAGAAGACTCATGCGGGAATTGAATTGTTTCTCTGGCTGTAAGGCATGCTTCACCGTGTCGTTGAAACCACTGTTGGTCACATGCATATCTTGTAACTTAAGCACTAAAAACTAGGCAAAAAAACATGTCACGATAATGAACACCATTAATTTCTACTGCCTTACTAGCTGCATTTTCGAAGAAGAATGGTCCGTTAATGCCTCCAGCCCAAAATTGGCCCCAAACAGTCACCCGTTGTGGATGCTCATGTTCCTTATAATTACTCGTGAGTTTTCTGAACCATTCAATTAAAGTTCTAGTATGCCGAAATCGTCTTGCAGCAAAATTAAAAAAGTTTGTATTGAAATTTGGGCCAGATTATTTTTCATCCGACGAAAAAGTGCTTTTATGCAAATCGTGTGGTATAAAAGTCAACAAAGTAAAAAAGCATTTTATTAAGCTCAAGGCTCTTGCTGCCAGCCTGAATATATATTTTTTACAATATTTTATCAGCATATAAATAAATAAATATATAAAAATATTTTATTGAACAGCATATCAAGAGATCAAAGCACAAGCAAGCAATGGATTTAAAGAAAGAAAAAAACTCAAGCAATTACATCTTTTGTTACTGGAACTGAAAAAAATTAATTTTACGGTGATTTGCCATAAATGTTGTTAGCGTGTGATATACCGTTGAATAAAATCAATAAACCCGAGTTCCAGACTTTCATAGAGAAGTACACACAAAAAAAGTGCCAGATGACTCGACACGAAGCTAAAATTACGTTGGAGATTGCTACTTTGAAGTGCTCCACAAGCTCCGAGCTGAAGTTGGTGACGAAAATATTTTTGTATCCATCGATGAAATAACAGACAAAGCAGGGCGCTGTGTAATAAATGTAATTGTTGGGCCTTTGCGAGCAAAAAGTCCTGTTTACGTCCGAAGTTCTGAAGAGAGTAAACTCAACAACCATTGCCCAGCTGTTTGACGATTCAATGGGGTGGCTGTGGCCAGTTGAACTTAAGCGTGAGAAAGTATTGTTGTTCGTAACAGACGCTGCACCGTAATAATTTTGCGTCGCTTACGGTGTGCATAGAATCTATGAAAGCATACGCAGTCACTACTCAAAAGTTGACGCCTTCGTATCGAACATGAACAAAATATTCTTAAAAGTCCATCCCGGTCTTGGAACCTGCATTGCCGCTACAACGTCAACCCGTAAGTTTGTATAAAATTAAATTTGAATTTAAATTGTTACATTTACATTACATCAGGTACCCCCGTGCGGCACTTCGCTAAAGGCAGCAGTTATTCCTCGGGTCAAAAAAATTGTAAGCGTTCTCGAAGACGATGCAAGCTGTGTTGTGTTTGTAAGGGAACTGATTGAAGATGAAGCAGTCCAAGCGCAGCTGGCGTGTATCAAAGTCAATTTTGGGTTTTTAGTCGACCCAAAAAAACGAATTGAAGTATTACAAAACAGGATACCGTGAAAACTCTCTTGGGCGGACACTGGCCGTCGAAAAATGTTTGCCGTTTAAGAGGAGTGTAAGCTTGAACGATGAATAGCCAAGTATCGACTTTGTAACTGTATAACACCTTTACATATGTAGTAAGTTTTTGTAAATAACAGACATACACATGTGTTTTCTGCCATTCAGAATGATGACACACAGTTTAGAAAATACATATGTACTAGTATAATTTTGTGCCTCTCTGCCCTTGCTAAGGGATTCGCGTCCGGCTAATAGAGGTGTTCCCACATTTCATAAAAATATTTTTTCTGCGTCCGGTTAAAAGGGACGGACCAAGAGAGGTTAAATTGTTCGGAAACAAAATGGTTTACGAGAAAATGTCCCCATAAGAGGGGTGTCCGCCTAATAGGAGTATCCATTAAAACAGATTTCACTGCAATTCATAAAATCTAGGATTCTGCATGAATACATGCCTACAGCAACAAACGTTTACTGAACATTTCTTATTTACAGGAAATTCACAGTCGCAAAGTTGATCAGACATCTAAAGAAAGCCAAGGATGCTAAGATGCTAAAGATTTGGAGTGTTCTTCCCATAGCACTGCATTTTTTGACTGACTTGAAGTTAAAAATCAACTACATTGAGGGTATGAATTATATATCTAGCTGATTAATTGCGCCTCCTTCACCAATGATGGTGTGCGTTGCAGTGGCGTAGTGCGTTAGTACAACAGTACGACCAAAATTATTTTGCACTGCCCCAAAATCGGCATTAAACTGTATGTCCCTTCCACTCGTGAGAGAACAATACACTCGCACAACATGAGGGGTTGCTGTAGAAGTTAGGTCCTGGCCCTCTAAGCGCTGTAAAGCCACTCATATTATTATTATTAAACCTACGGACCTACGCAGATTGCATCCGTTTTGAAGGATTCATACTAATTTTATTCCCTGATTATTTTGTAAAAATTCTATAAAACGAGAAGTTCACGAGTTTCAAGGGGCAAGAGACACAGGTTTGGGTACATCTTATATACAAACTTAAAAAAAAACAACTCAAGCTAAAGTTTACTTGTGTTAAGCTTAGAAAATTCCCAGCATCAGAGTTGTTCCTGTTGGCGATGAAAAATTATGTGTTTACCCTGAAATGGCACTACTTTGACTGTGTAATCACAGATAGTAAAGTTCAGTAAACTATTTTATCTGTGGTGTAATTCTTATTGGTGAAGAAATGTTCAGACTTTAACATATAGGAGAGGGTAGGGAAGGGGGCTGCTAGGGAGTTCACCAGCTCACTTAGACCATATTGGTCCATTACGACACCCACAGTCAAAGACTACAACCAAGGATCGATAACTCCAATGATATTGCCGTTAATTGGATCCCAACGGCAAATTGTGACTAGATTTGAAAACTAGATAAAAGCGTATTAACTTTGCTTCACTGGGATTCGAACCGGGGACCCCACTAACCAAGGGCAGGAACTTAACCAACCCCAGTCGTCAACCACCCAGTCGTCCTTTTTAACATATAAGATGCAAACACAACGCCGAACTGACATATTTTTTATTTGAAACAAGTTCTATTTATTTTCAATGACTTGAAGGTGGAACAACGCATAAATTTAGGGTCAGTACTATCCTCTTATGTTAATAAAACGTCTAAACTTATTTTCCTTAGTAAACGCTTTCTCACTAATATTTCAAATTATCGCAAATGCTTACTAATAAACTAATATCTTTTGGTAAGATGAAATGAGATGTGGGACAAATTGATCTAAATACAAGACTGCCGAGCTCCGTCAAGGATGTAAAGCAGCCTCAACTCAGCTGAAGATCTTCGATGGATCATGCTGGCTTGAGAAGTAAAGAGAGTGAGAAAATACCACAAAATGTTATATAAAAACACTTTTGTGTTTCCCCGAGTGTGTTGTAACAACAAAAACAATAAAAATCCCACATTCTGTTCAAAATGCTCATGTTCGACATATTCGGTTACATGTCCATTCATGAATTTTATCTGGCAAAAAATAAATAAGCCGGAACATGTAAAAATAAGTACCATTAGTGATATAGTGTGTGGAAAAGTAGTTACGTATGCGCGCCAAAAACTAACGAAACATTTCCATCCATTGCATAACAGCGGAAGAATACTATTAACCAACATCTGGATCAGACAAACAATGCATACACACATGAACAGAAGGAGCGAGAAAAGAAGAAGAATAACGCGAAAACGAAGGCGTGGATACATTAACATGTTTCGAGCCCATGTACCACGTCAAAAGCAATGTTTCATGCAACGCGTTGCAACGGCAAGAATGTGGATCAAGGTTAATGTGTTTGCTTAATACATAGAGGGTGCTTGATTTTGTTATAAATTCAAAGAGGACTTATGTATACGGGATAGTTAAATTTATTCAAAAACAGCATACGTAGTTTTTGCTTATTTTACATGAGATGTAGTTTTAGTCAGTATAAGAGAGGAATAGGAGGTGGCATTTCTTGCCTTCTTCTTCTTCTCTTATCACACACTCAAGAAAAATTGAGATGTTTTCTGTGACGTTTCAGCATTTTTCAAAGACAGAACCATAAATGTAAATATAAAACAAATACAGGGTGGCCCTACAGTCCGTAGACAAATACATTCGACTCTCTATAATTTAATAATTATAATAGCATGGGTGGCGCTTCAGCGCGTAGAGGCCTTCTCAACAACCACAACGGTTGTTCGGGCTCCTGTTCTCTCACGAATGGAAGAGACCTACGCGACTCCGAACGGCCAATGTGAAAAGCTTTTTCTAGACAATTCTACTCCCTGTGCATTGTCAGTGACTAGAAAGTAATGGATGTGATTATTATTTTGCTCCTACCGGGAATCGAACCTCAACTCAACCTCAACTCAACACCACTTCTCTTTAATTTTTCACTCGTTTTTTGTGAATCTCTTGATAGCCTATTTGAATTTGTTTTCCTGTCGACTGTTGCATAGAATTCCCTTAAAGCTGGCACAAAATCAAATACTCCCCCTGGTTCCGTTCAAGTACTCAAATATCCCACTTATAATAAACTAACCGTCCTAAATCGTTGGCTTAGTCACAGTTTTCGTTCGAAAAATGCATCGTACCAGCGATTTATTTTCACAATGGCAAGTGCCTAACTAGGAGACAGTCAGGAGACGAATTTTCTCAAATCGTGTAGATTATGGAAATGTTTGGTATGGACCCATCAAACTCGGCTATGTAGTCAACAAACAAAGAAAAGTAGTTTGTGAGAGACAGTAAATTTGGCTGTAAATTACAGCAACGTTACTGGTACCAGTTCTAAGTGCATCTAATGTGTCGTTTTTGTTTTGTAAACGTTTAGTTATGTTCTAAGGCCGTCCAAGCCTTAGTTTCTATTGATTGTTTACTGAATGTACTTTGAGGTATCGCACAGTGGCCGATTTCACACATTAGTAGCCGGTCGCAAAAATTAAGGTATATTTTTCTATCTCATACCGCTTAGCCTAGAGAGAAATATACAAAGAACATCGGTTGCCGCACAGTTTTTAACCAAATCTGGTGTTTTTTTTTACCTTGGGACTTTTGGTAGTTTGGTAATTTTCATCTCGTTTTGGTAAATTTGGTAAATCACAAACGAATTCTTAATTATGAATACGACCATGCGTAAATGTATTCGATTAACGCGCCCCTGTAAAACATGTTAACAAATTACTGAACGCTTTCAATTGTTTCGTTTGACAGCTGCTTGTGCATTTACATGTAACTGACTTCTGACTCGACAAGCACAAGGGCTAGCATGTCTTTAAAAATTATATTCTTTATATATTTATATTTTCTAATAATATTACTCGAATTGTGAACTGTAATAGAATTGTGATCTTTTTTTTAGTAAATTAGATTGGTTATGTTTATAAAGACTGACAAATGTCGTACTTGCCACTTGGATTACGCAATTGAATTTAAACGTGAAGACTTTTAAAGATTCATACACGTTATTAAAAAATGTTTCTTTAAAAAACAAAGCAGAAATTCTTTTATTTTTAAACCCCCTCGTTAGGTTTGATTTTCTACCATCAATTGTTGAATTTACTTTGAAATGTTTGACATGTCTCCTGCTGTTATATTAATCTCACAAAATAGACAAAACCCACCATCAAATCGAATTGCATAATTTTGCCTTTGTATATTAATTTTTCCAGCTTTTTAAATTTTGGTAGTAGTTTCTTCGTTTGGTATCTTTTTGTTCCAAATTTGATAGAAAATTCTTATCCGAAGAGTCAACCGTGCAAAGAAGACTACTTCAAATTTGCAACTTTACTAATACGGCTATGATGCAGTTTAAGTTCACTTTGTCATTGTGTGTTTCAGTTGAGAATTAGCTTTGTCACTGTAAGTACAAGTTGTTACCGCCTAAGAAAGAATATCCAAAAAAGCTCATATATTGCAAGATCCTCATTGTAAGCACAAAGAATGTGTGAGTAATTTCATGATATCTAAATTAATCAACAAAAAGTCCTACATATTATTTTATTATTAAACTTTAATTATAAGTAAAAATTACATGCCGAGAACCGCCATAAAATATGCATTTTCCTTTTTTTTCGGTAACAATACGCTTCCAACAGAAAGGCCATCAGTGACAAGAAAAGAAGTATTTTAGAGAACAGACTTTTCAAATCTTCTTTAACTGATCGTGCGGCTGAAGTGATAAAGTGTGATTTAACAAAGCTTTCCACATTGGAGATAAATGAGGACCAGCTACAAAAAGTTTGTGTCACTAATTTTTTAAAATTGGCATGCGTACGCTTAATGTGTTCTTAAATTCAGAAGACTGTTGGATATCCATGAAATTTCAAATGCCCTCAACGTGGAAGAGAAAACATTTCAAGAAAGTGGATTCAAGTCTAAAAAATTAAAAATTCGAGACCTTATGAGCAAAGTCTTCAGAAGCTAAAACAAGAAGGTAAACGTTCGTGGACGTAGAAAAATGTTGGCAGCTCACCCAAAAGTTAAAAAAAAAACTTAAAGTACCTGAAATAATGAAATTAGTAATCCCGTATATATCCCTAGAAGTCTTAGCTCTTGTCAAGAGAATTAAAATTAACGAATCATCAATATAAACATTTTCAAAAAAATGCTAAAGAAAGAAATGCAAACACTTAGCCTAGCTATTACTCTGGAAGCTAGAAAAAGTGATATCCACCACATTCATCACGAATACAGAAACTTTATATCAAATCAAACTACAGTCCTTACTGAAGTTCACTGTACAGCATCTTTCAGAAGCACAGCGTGAAGCATTTGATTCTGGATGTGAAAATGGCTAAACTTTTGAATGTATTTGGAATTGGGGAATAATACAAAAAAAAATGTTTGCAAACTTTGTTGTAAGTTTTCTTCTTAAACTGTACCGTCTCAAAAAAATGTGGACAGGTTTATATATGGTTCGGGGCACCTGACCTGTAGCCTTCCACGACCACCTGCAGCATTTCGGTAACTATTCGCATATCGAATTATTAATATCCTCTCTACTGCCACATATGATTTTTTAAGCATTGTCATTACTTCTTCATTAGAAATTGTGTTTTGATAAGGGTTTCAGAAACAAAAAAAAAACACTAACAAATGGCATAAAAAGGAAGAGTTACAATGTGTGGTTGATTTTGCACTTTGTGATAGTAGATGTGGTAGATTTAAAAACTCTGCAAAATAGTGGTAGATCTACCACAATTGTGATAAAGTCCCAACACTGGCCCGTGCGCCTATTGCATCCCGTGACAACACAATCGTCTTAGGATACACATAGAACTCTGAAACCAACCCGAAACAGAATAGGAGTGGGCAATACAACTCGATTTGCCCCATTCCATAATCCGTATTGTTTGTGTTCGGTTCATCATCAAACCGAGTTTGTCAATCCGGGTTACAACTCGGTGTGCTTCGATTCTAACCCGGGTTAACTCGGTTTGTAAAACGTTCGGGTTGGCACACCACTAGTTGTCATAAGTCTTTACACAGTGAATTTTCGTTGATTTCATAATACCTGTTTAGGGTTGAAACGTCTTTAATGTGCTCACACTTTTTGTAGTATCAAAGTTTTTTAAAAAATTGTTTGAATTGTGTTTAAATTCAATATTAGTAAAAAATTAACTCTGTGGCATATGGCCTACCCCATGTGTCTGCAATATCGCCTAGTAGGCCATATTTAACACACGATGTGTTAATGTGCTGCGTACAATGTGTATACGAGAAGACTGCGTAGGCATGGAGCATCAAAGTACATGAGTTTTGGTGCAGTTCAACCCAAAAATCATTGCCAGGCCATATTTAACACCAGGAAGCCACAAGTTCCTTGGAAACGCAATATGAGGCTTCTTTAGTTTTTCCATTATATATTGTTGTTGTGTTTTGCTTACAATAAATTGTATTGATTTTATTGATAACGAAAAAAAAAAATATTTAACGAATTTAACACAGATTGATGGCCATGGTGAGCCATATTTGCCCAATTTACTTCTCGAGTGTTTGCATGAAAGAGATATGAGTGAGTTGGGAGAGTTAACTTTTGAGGATGATTTGACTTGTTGGACTCGGTTGCTGAACTGGTGGACTTGGCCACTGTGAATGAAGACTAAGGGGAAGAAGAACAACCGCCACTCTCAGTCACATTGAGCGGTGCAAGGACACGTAGAACACCACACTTGCACGTAGAACACCCTCAGATCTAACACAGGAGACATGTTGAGTTCATAATTGCAACATTGTTGCCCTTGCACTGCTCAAAATATTCTCTCAATACATTATAATAAACAGCACGACTTCCGTTTTGGATGGGTTCAGATCCAGTCCTACACCCTCTGTCCAAGTCTTTGAGAGATGCTTCTGTCACGTCCCTGATGGTGTTGGAGAATTCTCCTGTGACAGCTAGTGTGATATCATCCGCATATGCGATGGACTTGCACCCTGTCGAATTTAGTCTTGAGTAGACCATTAACTACTGTGATCCAGAGTAGAGGAGATAGGATACGACCTTGTGGAGTGCCTCTGAAGACTCTTCTTTCCGCATAGCAGTTATAATGGACTTAGTTCAAGGGAAAAACGAGGGCTAAATGAAAAGGGAATAAATGAGGATACCTCTGCCATGCTGGTTCTCTCCATGAACCATACCAAAGCTGGCAAACTAGAGGAGAATCAAAACAAGGAAAACAGCACACGACGAAGAAGGAACAGAGACGCAAGAACCTTCAGACGTTGCATGAACGCCCAGAGAGCAGAGTACGAGTTAAAATGTGTTGAGTATAAGCCAGCCCCCAGCATGCTAAGCTGCATCGGCTGAGATATGCGTGTAGCATGCTGGGGATATGTTCAACGAAGGGCTCATACACGAGCCCGGTCCACAATATCAGAAACTTTAAGTTAATCTTTGACAGTTCATAAGAGCAACATAAAGCGATATAAATTCGAGTTCGATATTTAATTTACAGATATGGACATGACAGCAAGGCCCCGCCGGACTTGATAAAAAGGATAGCTGGATACTGCCGGAAGAACAGTAGGAACCAGTGAACTATGTGAAGAGACTATGAGGAGAGGATCCCCAAAAACTACTGACTGGGGACAATACAAACAGTTTTCTTGACACGAGTTTCTGGGCACTTTGGTGAAGAAGGGGCATACAAAAAGCTCGCCGCGGCAATTTCCTTGAGCACTTTCGTCCACCATGTGCACCTGGAATATAATTTAAAAAATAAAAAACGAATATCCGGATATCAGGCGCGATTTATGTTTATACACAATATACATATCTGCATACACAACACATGTTTATACGCAATGAATGCATATACACACAATAATGAAACTCTTCAACATCTCTCTCACACAACATGGCGCTCAACAGATCGAATGAGTACTCGCAATGATGTTCTTTTACCACTTGGAGTAATGGGTTGAGTTCATAATTACAACATTCTCTCAACACATTTATGAACAGGAATACTGCCGCAAGTTTGCAGCATTTCAGCATTGTCAAAAAAGTATTCATAAATGCAACATCAGTGGATGACAAAAACAGTGTTTGGTTGACATTTGTATTGATAAAACGAAAGTCAACATCATGTCTAAGAAGAGTATGATACTAGGTTAAATGTTTGATAAATATAATAAACTGACAAACTTTCAAAAATATTAAATAATGAAAAGAATTTTAATTCAAAATATGTTTCAAAATTTAAAGAGAATTTCCGTAATGAACCATTTTCGCGTGAAAAAGTCCACTTTTCGGTTTCCCTGCAATCCTGCAATATAACAAAAACAGAGATGATGGAGGAAGAGATATATTCCTCTTTCCAGTGGAAAACCCCCAGTCCATCGCAGTTGTGCTCCCAAGTCACGCATCTTACTTTATTTTCACGCACACTTGTTAGAAGTATAGAGCAACGCAATATTGTTAGGCGGGAGTAATCCGCGTCCGTGAAAAAACGCTGTCAGATGAATCTGAGGGGCAAGAAACGTCGAAGTGGCCCATCTCTTCCACCATCATCTCTAAACAAAAATCACTGTCAATTTGATAGCAGTTTGACTGTTTTATGAACGCATTTGCCGACTGCTCTCATGCACAGTCACTGCAGTTTATTCACATTTAGGATCGCAAATCTTGCAGGGCTGCCGCAGTGTGACGTTTATGAACTCGGCCACAATTTGCTTGCAAGGTTTCGGCACATATAATATTTTACTAGTGTAGCGTCAAAGCATTCGCTTGCTGTGAATTACGGAATGTAGAATAATGTACATTGGTTTACTGTGAATTACGAGACGACACAATGAATACTTCAACGCAGAGCTGATTTCATTTTTCAGTCTCAAGATTCAATGTAATATGCAAGTGGTTTTGATTATTAATGCTCAAATAAAATATATATATTTTTACAAACCCTTGTTTTTATTGTCATTTATTTTAAACTTTGTTTCGACCGAGAATCAAGTCTCTTGACTTTAATTTAAAATTCAAATTCTATTGAAATGTCAAAATGTGACAATTGTCAACGCTGAAGGAGAGACAAAAGTTAAAAGTTGAGCAACTACATCCGTCGCGTCAGCGTCAGCTATGGTCTATGCGTCACCTCCCAGAAGAACACATACACGCTGACGCAAGTAAAGTATGCTTACATTTTAAGGGCCGATGTTGAATGTGAACCACACCTTAACGTCAAGTTTGTCAAGTTTTTCTGCATTTCATTTGACACATCTCAATTTCAGACTAACTCAATTTGAACCATGGAAAGATACACAATCGAGCAACGCGTTAAAGTTATTCAGGCTTTTTATGAAAATGGGCGAATGCATATCGTGACCTTCGTGATTGCTAACGAAACAAAGGCTCTTTTGCGCGACAAATTCGATGGCCGTGTTAGCTCACGTGGTGGCGATGTCAGTTGGCCGCCGAGATCATGTGATTTGACACCGTTGGAAGAAAAGGTGTAAGTCGATAAGCCAGCAACAATTCAAGAGCTAAAGGATGAGATAATTCGGCCCATAGAACGGCATAGAAGCTCAATTATGCTTCAGCGTCATCGAAAATTTGGACCATCGGATGGAGGTGTGCCGCCGAGGTCGCGGTGGCCATTTGGCCGATATTTTGTTCCATACATAATTGAACCATACCAATATTATCATAATAAAAAGAAATGACAATAATTTCCTAAATAATTTGTGCCGGAGCCTAAACAAATTGTCACCCCTTATGTGCCGGAGTCTTCAGCTCTCACCACGCCATTATCAGAAATTCATTGAACAGTGATAGACAAAGACGGCCACTTAACAGAACAATACGGATTCCTTTTTTCGAGAATAATTGCACAAAGTTTTGGAATAATTAATAACGAATTTTTGCCAAGCTTATATAAATTGTTTCCTGTAGTCCATTGAGTTTCAATTTATCGAGAGTCCACTGTCAACAAGAACGGAATTTCTACCATTCACTCAAGTCAGTTTGCTTGCTATAAAAATATTATTTGTGTGAATATGAACAATATACCGTCGATTAACGCGCTTAGTCGAAGACCTAGATCGGTTTGGTCTGAATTATCCAATCAAGAAACAGAACTGAGGAATTTGAAAACACATATTTTTCACATCTCCTATTATTTAATAACTTTCTTCAGAAGATTTTCACGATTATAGTCATTTGGTGCTTAGCAGTTGGCAACCTAAATACGTTTCATCTTCTAAGTAAGATCGAGTGCTTGCTCACAGTTTACTTTGAATTTGGGAAAATGTCCATTACACACGTTAATTGATATCAATTGATCACACAGAGTAGGAAAAGGATATTTTCTGAATAAAGGGCACTACTTTTAATGAACTAATATGTTTTAGACAATTTTTGTTGTATGTTCTTTTTTCATAACACTGAACTGAAACGGACAACTTTATGCTTAACTCTGAACTCGAACTCGAACACAATCATATACACTGCAGCTGGCACATTTTCCTTTCCACAAATTTAGCATAATCACTCGAATGTAACCGAAACAAAATGCATAACATTATTAGATGTATCTACCTTTCTTATTCGATGCGATGTGAAGGTACTGACAGCCCGAGGAAGTGTGAAGCGAACCGCAGAGCAGTAACATTTATATAGAGTGCATAGAATGTTGGGCATGTGTGTAACTTTGCATCGGTTCTGCGAGTAACACTAGTGCGCACTTTGTGTTTTATCCCAAGACTTGGAATGATATTCAATATTTTTGTCAAAACCAAACGCCAAGTTGTGAACGCATGTGCAACTGTCCGGGTAAAAGAATATTAGCAAGAAGTATTCTTCAACGATGCATTGCCGCAGCGCATTGACACATTCTGACTTAATGCGAGTGTTTGTACACACATGGATGTAACAAATCACCTGAACATTTGATCACTAAACACTACGAAATAGGTACTTAAATTAATTACAAAGCGTGAATTAGTGACTTCGTTGAAATCGTGGATTTTCCTCTGTCCAAAATATGCCACTGAAATCAATTAATGCTTCGCTGGGTTGGCCTTCTGGTGGCATTGAAAGAGCGTATTAAAGACTTTCTGATTCTGTTTACAGGCATATACTGTTTTACTAACAATAAATTGAATATTTCTCCAACAGTTACCTTTGAGCTATTTCTTGTGGGAGCATTTTTTGTTTGTTTTTAATTGTCGCAGTATGGCCACAACGGTCGAAGCGAAACCACTAAAATATAGTGTAGTATGCAGGTACGAGTATATTGTCGTGTCACTGATTGAAGTAACTGACTGAAGTGATTTGCTCTCTTGCGAGGTTAGATGAACTCAGATTGCAAGGTTCTACCAGAATTATTCTTCGTTTTTGTTTTGTTTCTCTTTGCAGCTCGTTAATTATTACCGTTTGAAGGTAACCACCAAAGTGTGAAGAGTTACCTCAGCATGTTCGTAATAAAGATCTTTAGCAACACTTCCATTCACAATCTATAACAACAGCACAACAGATCTGTTATTTATTTAACGAAAATCTTGTAATTCCTATCTCACACGACTGAACTCGACTGAAACCGCTACCAAGTTCAGTTTTAGGAGTTCGGACTTGTTTTCACATGAAGTTGCTGAAGACGAGGGAATCATTATCAAGGTTCTGCTCTGTCTGCACTTTGAAGGCATATCAATTGAATGCTAATCAGTTGGTTATTTTCACGGTGCTTCGGTGTGACGTGAGATAGTTTTCTGGTAGTCGTCATTCGAAAAATTATTTATTGAATGTAGGGAGTATGCTGCTACAGGAAAGGAAGAAATCCCACCTCCAGTCCATGAAGTAGTCCTCTCCCGGCAAAGCCGCGGGCCCATATGTATTACCATCAGAGCTCTTCAAGGACGGTGGAGATGTTCTGGTAGGGACTAGATCATCTGTGGAATGTGGGAAGGCATACGGAATACCATCCCCATATACCCCATCGACAAAAAAGGCGATCCGATCTCTCTTGCAAGGCATATTCCTGCTCAACGTAGCCTATAAGATCCTGTCCAGGGTACTGCGCGAACATCTCAATCAGTCTGGCACGTGCCAGTGTGGCTTCCGGCCCGGCAAATCCACTATTGACCAAATTTTCACACTAAGGAAAATACTGGCGACTGGATGGCGCTGTTGTTGTTGTGTCTGCTCTTCATTAGAGAGTTCGAATCCCAGTGAAAGCAAAGTTAATACGTTTATATCGGGTTTTCAAATCTCGTCCAGTCACCACTTGCCATTTGGGATCAAATTAACTAGAGTGGTCGGTCAGTGGTAGTAGTCTGAACCGGGGGTTGCTGCCTGGCAGTACAATGGACACATTTGCTATGACTGAGTGCTCCAGTATGGTGTTTAATAACCTCTGAGAAGTAACTTCTAATGAGGTCTCCCATCGATATTATTGTGATGTGTATGTCATAGCTACCACTCTTGGCAGATGGGTTCAAATCAAGCTTGATGGGAACTCAACCAACTATGACATCAATAATGCCGGACAGTCGTGCCTTTATCTTGAAACTAGACTCATCATCAAATTCAAGCTTGTATGAGAATGCCTACAGAAGCTAAAGAGAAAAATAAACTCTGCTGAATACCTGGCCATGCGGGGATAGACTTGATAGAAAAGCACCATCGGAATCTACAGGCCCCGAAACATTCTGCATTGTAGGCGACCATATTCTGAAGGAATAGTTCAGGGAACTAGAAAGAATTAACCGGGCAGATACCTGGAACATCGCTCATGGAATGAAGCAAGCCAGTAAACTTTTGAAATAGGTTTGAGTCGTGTATCAAGATGATCAAGAGCAACCTCCGTATCTTAACAGGGCACTGTGTGTGTATCTAAACAGGTTTGAGTCGTGTATCAAGATGAGTAAGAGCAACCTCCGCATCCTAACAGGGCTCTGTAGACTCAGTGAGCACCTAAGGGAATTAGGAGTTTCAGCAGAGGAACGTTCCTGCAGATTTTGTGATCTTGTGACGCATTAGCCCACAAAAGACAAAGATGTCTGGACAAGCACTTAATATAAGGCTATCAGTGGAAGAGTGGCGTAATAAACAAAATATCGAAGTTATGTTGATCGTCACTAGAGAGCTCTGAGGCCCTCAATTATTTTTTTGATTTGATTTTGTGGGCTACGCCACTTTTGCCCTGATAGCCTCATATCAGAGGAAGAATTGAAGCCACTAGAACCATCTCTCTTTCTCAGTTTCCTAATGCAAACTGGCTCAGAGAGTCTAATCTCCGCAACAGAGGACCATAAGCCTCAAAACAACTCTGAGAAGAAGTGCATGTGAGGGGAACTCTTCAAACAGCAGATATAGATCTAAAGGTCGCTATGCATTATACCCTCAAAAATAATAATAATGTACGGGACACTGGCCGATGGGTTATCTCGTTTTTTTGTAGCTGTTAGGACACAGTTAAATCAGAAACTTTGATGCACTTTCTGTGCGGACTCAGTGGACTCTAGGCAAGCAATTTATTGATGGCTGATTAATAATATTCTTTGAGGCCTATGATGGTTCTAAACTCACTGCAACACATTTCAACAAGAGGTCAAAATGGCACTTAGTGCTTATTGAGTTCATTTTTGAACCACCACCAAAGAGACACACATGCTTGCATTATAATGTCTCGTTTGTCGTCAATTTATAATGGTGACTAATTCATTAATATTTGGCATGGAAAAAAGGCGCCATAATAAAGTGGCGTAAAAGTTTCCGCAAAGCAACGCAAAGTGGTGACCCAATGAGGACTTTGCTTGCAATCCGCTCTTGTATAAATGTAAGACAATAAACAAATCGAATGCTACGTTCCCACCGAACGAATCGAGTTTTCATCATATTTCTCGACATCTCCTTGGTTTCTCCCAGAAATTAAGTATGGTAGAGATGTCCAACTTCACAGCTAGTCCATCGACGATTTCAGAGGCTTCTTGACAGTTATTCATGCATTTTTGACGGTTATTCATCTCTATCATACTTCATTTCTGGGATTGGGCCTAATTTCCAGGGGTGCCGTTGCAAATTTTCGCTGAGGAGTAGTAAAGGGGAGTATTTTGTCCTCGACGGGAGTGCGCCAAATAAAATTGACGGTGCCACATGCCGCACAGCACGCGCAACAATGGACTTATTGAGAGGCGAGTTCGGTGAACATTTTATTTCACGTTCGGGACCGGTCAATTGGCCGCCTAGATCGTGCGATTTAACGCCTTTAGACTATTTTTTGTGGGGCTATGTTAAAGCTCATGTCTATACAGACAAGCCCGCTTCAATTGACGCATTGGAAGACAATATTGAAGCATTTATTCGTGAGATACCGGCCGAAATGTTGGAAAGAGTATGCCAAAATTGGACTAAGCGGATGGACCATTTGAGGTGCAGCATGAAATAATCTTCCAACATTAAATTATATGGAACGTACTATCGATTCCAATAAAGATTTCATGCATTTTTCTGAATTTTATGTGTTTTTTTTTTAAACTTTCCTATAGCTTTAAAAAAATCATCCATTACTTATAAATTTGTTCAATTCTGTGTACATAGGCTCGCCAAGTCCATTTTGATTGCGAAGTTTTAGTCCATTCCCTGTTGAATGAATTATTTTTAACTAAAGGCCTAAATTACCATCCGTTATGAGATTTGGAAAAATCTTTATGGAACCAAACGCTCATGTGTGTTTTTTGCTCTATAATGTCTATTCCTTCGTTGAAATCGATAACTAAGCTAAATTCTTGGCATAGTTCAATGTAGTATTTACTGTTGTAACAAAAAATTTATTTTATTTCGTCGTCTACAAAGTGATCAGCTGCAAGCAAAAGATTTGCCCTAGAACGTATGTAAGTTTTTTCCCAATAAATCTGTCAAAGTCAACTTTGTTAAGTTCTAAGCCATTAATAAAAGAAGGTTTAATAAGACAGTGTGAGACCCTTTTATCAAACATTTTTATAGTTGGACAGAATATGAATACGCTGCTCTTCTGATTGGAATTCAATTCCATTTAATAATAAAATCTCCATTTACTTATATTTAAAATATAAGAAAGCTTGTAAAGATATATTTTGTTTTTTACGCTAGTTCAAAACATAAGAAGTAATTAAGTTTTTAAGGTCTTGTGGAATTGTACATCAAACTACTCTTGACTGAACTATTACAACTCATTCTGTAGCTTGCAACTATGTTAAGGATAAGACAAACATTTTTAGGTAGTATCTCAATTATTTCCGGGGTTTTTGTTAGCAGCTGCCCTAGTGACTAGAGCACAAATTTAGCGAAGGACAAGTAGGTTGACATTCGATGACGTTAATATGATGATCGGTTGCCACAAAGTTTTCACCCTACTTTTATTCCAAATAATCACTAATTGATTATCAGCTGCGAGTCCAATTATGTTGTCTATCGGGATGTCCATCGAATTAAACTAGCTGACATTCGTATCAAAGATCAGTTCAGCCGTTGATCTTTGGGGTTCAATTAATCCGAAAAATCGATAGGCACCTTACTACAAGGACTAGGCATGTATTGCCCCTAGTTTTATCAATTATTGACAAAAACAATTGTTTCTAAAAGCGTCAGAAGAACCTGTGTTTGTTGTTTGTACTTTGTTTTCCCGCATTTCAAACCATTCGCTTTGTCTTAATCTATAGCGATAGCATGAATTAAACATATAAGTGGAGTTATCAATATAAATGGAAGGTTATGTTCCAAGAGAAGCATAATTATCTTCAACTCAGAGCAGTACGGAGTACCCAAGAGTACGGGAGTACCCTGAACACGAGAGTAATACAAATACTCCATTAGTAGTAATTCTGGCAGCCCTGTTTATGGCTGAAACACAACCAGAAATGAAGTACTATAGAGATACCCAATTCACAGCTTATTGCCCCTAGTCCATAGACGAATTTGATAGGCTTTTCGACGTGAATTTCATGAATTTTTAACGGTTACTCACAAAATAACGTAATGACGTTCTTTGATTGGTCAATTTGGCTTTAGAAAACAATATAAAAAATAGTTGGCAAACATTTGAGTGGGCAAGAGAGGTAGAAGTCGGGCGGCTCTATCATACTTCATTTCTGAACACTACTGCTCTCATTGCATCGTCTGTTCTCATTTCTGAAATGTCAAGACATTTCAAATTACTTTTGTCGTTAAAAATATCAAATTTCAGTTGGCACAAAAAAATCTCGTGAAAAACAAAAAAAAAAATCAATTTTGGAGAAAAACTCTGAGCTTCTACCTCACAGCGTACCTCGCTCTCAAATATTTTTCGTCATGTTCGATAACGACGTGCGATGGACTTACCTTTTACGTTTTATTACGATCCTCTCTCATTTTTCAATAACGCAGGTCCACGCAATATTTTGTGCATGTCCTGGCCATTTAATTTTGTACGTTGAAAGACAACGCCAGCGCATGCGCACTATTGTGTTTCAGCCATTAAGTCGCTAATTTGTGGATCGTATTCCGTTCACTGTTTGAACGTTTACTAATAAAATGTTTGATTCGTGGAGAAACGATTAAACATCGTTAAAGGGGATACTAAAACTAATTTTTTTTTTTAATTTTTACGGATCAGGATATATGATCCGTTTTATGCAGGACGGGTGTTGACGTACTGTACGCCGATTTTTCGAAGAACATCCAGCTTTGCTTTTTCACGAGCTAGAGTCCTTAGGTTTCCACTCATCAATGTTAGATTGGTTTTTCAATTACTTAAAGGCCAGGAAGCAATTGGTAAAGAACGATAGTGCCACAAGGTAGCCATGTGGGGCCATTATTCTTACTTTTGTTTATAAACGATACATTCGCAGACGACTTTACATTGTATTTATCTATAAACAGTTTAAGAGATTGTAATAATAAAGATGCACTAGTTTAATGGTGCAAGCACAGTGGACTAGAGCTGAATATTAAAAAATGTAATATTTTTACGGCATATCGAATTACATCCCCGATTGTCTTTGATTATTTCATAAATGATCATAGACTAAATCGTGTCAGCCATTGCCATCCGCGACGTTATTAATTTTCAGTGTAAATTCACCAGATTTACTTGTACTGTTTATTTGATGTAATCTATGAGATGCTAAATCGGTAGATAATCCTTAGTCGAGCAATACTGAGAGTTAACACTTAGAGAACTTAGTGCTTTGTGTGATATGTGATGGAAACAAAAAAAAAAATGTTTTGACATTTTTGCGCATCTTTTGCATGCCAGGAGGCATATATTTTTGTTTATATTTTCATGAACATGGTTGTTTCTGAAAGTTCACGTTGGTAGTCCGTGGCTTATATGAACAGCCAAAGCATGATGTTCTTGCCTTATTTTGAAGTCAAACACACCTCAGACTAGCTGTCTATTTTTTCATCTTTCTCTCATCATGATTTAAAAGTACAATTGCAATTAAATTAAATATATCTTCACATTTTATTGAAGAGACGTACGCTTCACACATTTTCAGTAAATTTCACACAGCCATTGCATCGTTTGTTTGGCTTAAAGTTGAAGTGGGAACCACTCCATTGAATTTGTGAATGGAAATCAAAAGCTTTTATCTCAGCTTTTGCTTGCAATGTTTGTATACATACAAGTAAAGTGTACGTCTATGACACAAACAATTGAACTGATACCCTCTCCATTTCGACCGCAAACAACATTTGCCGGCTAGAGTACTGATTGGTATTTCACCGCGCTTCTGTCATAAGACTCTTCAGCAAAAGCTCCGCCACTCAACTCAAAGCGAACGAAACTTAACACTTATAGTGTGCTGCGTCGTATATTGCCGCCGTTTTGTTTTCAGATTGATTTCGTTTTTACACAATTATATGAATTGTGTTTCTGTTTAAATCTTTAAAAAAATCACTTGATTGCCATAACATTGTAAACACATCGACTTCATTATGCGGTCTCTTCGCTGTGGTTATGTAATGTGGATAATGTGGATTTCATTGAGAACGCAATCCACCAAACACACTTCTCACAGCTTACCGTCACTGTCCCATAGGCTATTAATTCCTTCAAGCCCTATAAAGTGACAGGACCAAATGGCATTTTCCCTACAAAACTTAAACAAGTTGCCTTCACATTCAAATTCAACTCAAAAACTTCCCAGAACTTCCCCCTATTTATCAACGAAATTGTCGAGTATTGCTGCATCCAACTTATTTGGGTGCCGGGACACTCTGACATTCTAGAGAATTGTAGAGAGAACCCGCTTGAAGAGTGGGCACCATTAATGGCTATTGCTACCGCAAAACATCTACGGAAGTTTAACCCGTTTCAACAGACAAATCGTAGATGGTTTGCTGGGAGAGGGAACTATGTCCACATGGTCATTCCTGAAACTCCACACAGCAGGCGATTAATCTGATTGATTTTAATCTTCTTCTGCTTCGGCATTCTTTATGTTTTTAACAAATGCCCAAACGTTTTTGCTACCCTTGGGACAACGCATCACTTTTTGCCTCAACTTTTGCTCATATGAGAATTTGACACGTTTGATAATTGCATTGTAGTCAATTCTGGCCCGTTTAAACTCATTCCGGTTTTCCTCAGGGTTGGCTTTGTATGTCCGAAAATTCAACTCTCTCATCCTAGTAGCCTCTTTCCAGCTCGAGTCATACCATGCATATGCTTTCGGCTTGATACTCCTCACTCTATGAGGAATAAAGGATCTCATGTTCACAAGAAGAATTTTTGTAACCACACCAGCTGCGGCATCCACGTCTATATCGAGGAGGCATAGTGACCAGTTAAAATTCTTTAAGAAGCTGTTAGTCCGCTCCAATTTGCTTTCTTGTACAGCCATACTGTTCTTTTAGGAATTCGTTCTCTTACTGTTTGTGGTGATGACGAGAAATTAGCTGGTCAAGCGTGCCTAGAGGTGACAGTACTAGTATGTCGATAGAATATTTATCAGGATCTGAGGTACGATGAGGTTCCAGGGTATTGGCGGAATGATCTGCAATGTCAGCTATTCGTGTAAGCTCATATACTAGCTGGTCCAGATTGTTTACCTTTGCAAAGATTTCGATATACCTTCCTTCGGGTGTTGTCTCGCCGGAATGTCGAAGCCAATTAAAATTGTGTATATTTCAGATATACAATTCTTGGGTTGATGCGACATTAAGTTCGTGAAAATAAAGCAGAGTCTTAACCACAGAAAATTAAATTCCAGATTGGAACAGAGTGGATTGTGGATTGTGGTTGAAGTTGGTAAGCTACATCATTTCGCACTGAGATGGAGAGACCGAGGTGAACAAAAAGCGGCACCAAGCTTTGTCCAGACAGGTTCAAATCCGATGCTCCGGTATTACCACCTACCCATGTTTTACTAAGCGCTAAGACAGCTGGTTTAAGTGGACATACACAGCAAAGAGATTCGCTCTTAGCCCACGAACATTGATCACATCAAACCTAAAGTTTTCCGTAGAAGACAAGACGGAGATACAAAATAAACAGACCAGAGTTGAGAAGAGTTGAGGGAGTATTATTCCCATACATCGCTTAGAGTTGGTTCACCAACAATTCACATTTCTGAAATCCGCTACGTCGTTTTGATCTGGAGTTTGTTGTGGTGTCGGAAAAGTTATGACAAGTCTCATCATCTTCTGACCCGCATGCTCCACTAAAGGGGTCGCGAGGGTAAACCACGCAGGAGAGATCTCCATTCAACTCGATCCTCAGCCAATGACTCTAGCTCATCAGGAGGTATGCCCAAGCGTAACCAGGCGAGTTTTTGGAACTGGTCCAACCACCTCGCCATGGGTCTGCCAAGCGGTCACCTACCTGATGGAATCGCATTCAACTCCCGCCTCGGAAGTCGTGATGATAGGGACATCCGTGCCACGTGACCAAACCACCGAAGCATAGCCCTCTCCGTTCGAAGAAGCAGCAGATCTGTCGCGTTTCTCATCCCGGCGAGTAGTTCCCACAACAGCACGGAGAACTCTCATCTCAGCAGCTTGTATTCGCGATCTTATTATTTCGGTCATTACCCAATGTTCATGACCATAGGTGAGAGTTGGAACAAATACTGAGTTGAGAACCGCTGACTTGGCTTTGACACCAAGCTCGGCCTTCCTGAAGCTGTTTCATCAGATTGATCCAGCTTGACCAATCCTAAAGAAGAGCTCAGCATTACTCCTTCCATCACTCGTGGAAAAACCCCGAGATACTTAAGCTTTACTTAGACTCCACTAACATGTAGAGTGCATTGAACAGGCGTTCTGGAAATGACCATAACCTCCAATTTCTCCACGTTAACCTTCCGATTATAAGGTTCTACATGTGGACCGGTCTATATTATGATCGGTCTACATGCTGTAGGTCAGGTATTAAAGGATTCATAATACAGTAGAGCGTCCGGTTATCCGAACTAATTGGTACCGAGTGTGGTTCGGATAGTCAAATTTGATCAGAAAATACGGATAATTGAACACACAGGCGAAGCGAATAAAAGTCAGGTGTGGTTAATTTCAGACAATGTGGGATTTTAAAATGTATCACACCTTGGCCAGCGAAGGTCCACTGTCTTTTGAAGTCTCTTAATAATTTCATTCTTTGTTCCACTTGATAACACCTTTCGGTGCCTTTATCGTGTTGACGACATCTTCAAAACCGCATTTCTTAACCGAGCCACAATTCACGACTCATATTATGTAACAATGTTCACATGGATACTAGGCACAAATTAGTACGCACGTATACATCCATTAAAGTGGACCGTATACTCAGGAACACTCCGTTTTGTTTGGATTGTTGATTTTTTTTTATATAATTTGAGCACGAACAGAGAATTGTTAATTGTTATGCCTGAAACACAATAGTGCGTTGCTGCGTTGCGTCGTCTTTCAACGCACACAATTCAATGGCCAGTACAAAATGAGAGAGATGAGAGGATCGTAAAACGTAAGACCATCGCATGTCATTATCGAACACGTTGGAAAATTTTTGACAGATTGGTGCGATGATAAACAGCTGACTACATCTTAACGACAACATCAATTTGAATTCGGACCGAGGAGGAGAAAAAGTAGAATTGTTTGAGAAGAATATTTTTTGATTTGACATTTCACAAAGCTGGTTTGACATCATCTGGTATTTGAGAGAGAGAGAGTGAACAGCTGATTATCGCAGTGCGTCATCGCACCCCTCCGAAACATTGAAGTCGAACGCAGCAACGCACTGTTGTGTTTCAGGCATTAAGTGTCCAGGTTCAAGACACAGCACGGGCCGATGGCGAGGGAGAGGGAGAACGGGAGAGGAGGTACCTGTGCACATTGGTTTTAAATATCTGCGGATTGTATTCTGGGGGAAATATTGGGCTGGGAAGAGCATTCCATATTCGCGTCGTGCGGCTGATGAACGAGTCTCGAAATTTAACTGTGCGTCCGAAGGAAGTTGTATTCCTGGCGAGACGGGTATTGCGGGTGAATTCATGGAGAGGAGGAATGTAGTTGGATAGAGACGAGACGGTACGTCGATGTTCGAGAGAGTCTAATTATTCTGCAATATTGGTGTCTCCCTATCGCTCGCTTTAGGATTCTATCTAGTAGGTGCAGGGTGGTTTTGGGGGCACCAGACCAGTATGAGCGTTGTACTCAAGTTTGAGGCGTATATACGCTTTATAAATTAAAGCCAAATCGGAGAGTGTGACATATTTCTTGCATCGATTGAGGAATCCTAAACATTTTGCAGCGTTTTTGGCGACTTCAAATATGTGATCGCTCCAACTAAGTTTTGTGTTGATACACATACCATGGATGGAAAGCTTTTAGGTTTCATCGACACTGGTGTCATTCATGGATAATGGCTATTGTGACCAAAGGTCCCGCTATCAGCGGGACAGTCCCGTTTTTCAGATCTTTGTCCCGCGTTCATATCTGTCCCGCTAAATGTCCCGCTTTTTTTACATTTGTAAAAATGTGTGTTGGTCTCAACAGTTCTCAAAAAAAGCAATTATATAAAGTCTGGCTTACATCCCTGTGCATCCAAATCAATAATGAGAATTATCGCTAACTGTCATCTGTCCGACAAAATTGTTGGCTTGTGCGCTGATAACGCCAACACTAACTTTCGAGGGTTATCTATGAGTGGGAAAAACAATGTATTTAGTCGTTTAGATAAAATAGTCGTTGGTTGGGGTCGGGTGTTCCGCACATATCATACACAATGCTATACAGACTGCAGCAGAGTTATTGCCACTAGACGTAGAAAATATTATAATGAAGAAATAATGAAGAGATAATGAAGAAATACAAAGACTGTGATAATTTTTATGAAAAAATTCAAAATAATAATGAAACTCTCAAAGAAATTCATTCTGCATCAAAATACACCAATTAATATTAATTTTGTAATTAAATCATAGGTATTTGAAAAACTTATTTTAATGTTTATTGTTACTTTTACTGTCCGAATACGCTAGAAATATTGAGGCTGATTTTTAAAAGTTATTATTAAAAAAAAAATGTTAGGAAATTAATATATGTGTTTTCTGATCTCTTTTTTAATCAAAACAACAATTGTTATGAAGTTTATTTTTTCTGCTACCTGCGAAGCTTTGGAAATATGTCCCGCTTTTTCTTCAAATAAATCTGTTCACTATAATAATGCCTGATTAACAAGGGTTCGCTTGAGTGACAGCAAGCAGCATTGAGTTTCACTCGATAGTTATTTCCCCAGTTAATTATGCTGTCAAGATTGGAATTCAATTCAGATACGCGGTTCGTTACCGTTGGTTCGAAGATGAATTCAAAAGGAAAATGTCTTCAAAAAAGTGTCGCTTTATTTAAATATCAAACTTCAACTGATAACACAAATGACATTTCAGTGAATGAATGCAGTGCGAGACTAAAAATCAATTCAAGCCACTACAAGATAATTGACATTGCGGAGTTCCGATAGCTGTCGCCCATTTACTTGCGATGCTGCGTTCGGATAACTGACGTTTTGGTTAACTGACGTTCGGATAATTGACGCTCTTCATTATGAAACGTTTGCGTTTGGCAACTAATGAAGATGTTATTCATTAAAAAAAATATAACCAATTTAAAATGTTTAGAATGTCGCAAACAAACCCGAAGTGTTATTTTTCTAAAAGACATTGTTAGTAGCAATTTTAAATCTGAAGAGCTGCTAGCACTTGTCTATTGGTATGTCACAGACGGATGTCTTAGGAATAGAGATGAGCTTTCATGATTTTTATAAAGCTATAGGAAAGTTTTTCAAAAAAAAAAAAAAAAAAACACATAAAATTCAGAAAAATGCATGAAATCTTTATTCTCGATAATCGGTCCATATAATTTAATGTTTTAAGATTATTTCATGCAAATGTTGACCTTGACTGCGCCTCAAATGGTCCATCCGCTTAGTCCAATATTGGCATACTCTTTCCAACATTTCGGCCGGTATCTCACAAATAAATGCTTCAGTGTTGTCTTCCAATGCGTCAATTGAAGCGGGCTTGTCTTTAACATAGCCCCACAAAAAATAGTCTAAAGGCGTTAAATCGTACGAACAAGGCGGCCAATTGACCGGTCCCGAACGTGAAATAAAATGTTCACCGAACTCGCCTCTCAATAAGTCCATTGTTGCGCGTGCTGTGTGGCATGTGGCACCGTCTTGTTGAAACCACATGTCATGCAAGTCATCATCATCTCACGGTAGCACTCACCATTCACAGTTACGTTACGATTCGCATCATCTTTGAAGAAGTACGGTCCAATGATGCCACCAGCCCATAAACCGCACCAAACTGTGATGGTGCATTGGTAGCTCTTGCAATGCTTCTGGCTGATATTCACTCCAAAATCGACAATTCTGCTTATTTACGTACCCATTGAGCCAAAAATGAGCTTCGTCGCTGAGCACAATTTTTCGGTAAAAAAGTGGATCTTCGGCCAACTTTCCAAGAGCCCATTCACCAAAAATTGTACGTTGCGGTAGGTCGTTCGGCTTCAATTCTTGCACCAGCTGTATTTTGAAAGGCTTCACACCTAAATCCTTTCGCAAAATGTTCCACGTTGTTGAGTAACAGAGGCCCAATTGTTGCGAACGGCAACGAATCGATAATTGATGGTCATCATTAACACTGGACGATACAGGCGCGATATTTTCTTCAGTTCGCACTCTACGTAAGCGTGTTGGTGGTTTAATGTCCAACAATGTAAATTTGGTGCGAAATTTAGTCACAATAGCCCGAATAGCCGCTACAGTGGGTCGATTAAACTGACCATAAAATGGGAGAAGCGCGCGATGAACTTTCTTAACAGAGCACGCATTTTGATAATAAAAAATAATTTGCAAGCGTTGTTCGTTTGTAAGACGATTCATGGTTAAATTATAGACCAAACTGAAGATGTTTGACAGTGAAACAAAACACGAAACGTGCGTCAGCTGTTTAAACCAGTGTTACCAAAAAGATAATAGCTAAAAAATCACCCTTTAGAACAAATTGCGGGAGTTCAATTACACGCTCCTTAATGCTATACGACTCAATTTGTTATGAAGTCGATCTACAAATGAGCAGGGATTGTGTTAGAAATACAATTAGGAATTCATCAAACTGTACGAATTTATAAGTATTCGCATCATTGTGTACGAAAGATGTAAATATCCATTGATTCAAATAAATAAATGATTTTTGAGCCACATACACAATTCTATATATACGCGTAAAGATCCTCACCTTCGTACTATTTTTTAAAATTTCATAATTTTTTTTTCCGCTTTTCCCTTGCAATGGAACCACTGTGCAGCGCTAGCAAAGCAAAGAAGAATTGTGTTCTTCATCACCTTTGACTTGTACTTTCGGCGTATCCCACCCATCTCACTTCAACAAATGGGAAATCATGCGCTGCGGTGTAATCCGAAAGCTCCCAGTCGCACGAATGAATTCACTGGAAATCAGAATGAACTACACTCACAAATTCACAAGGCACATAGTGATCAGACTCGTTTGATGACGGTTGCAACTGTTGCCTTCGAACATTGTGGACGAAAGTAAAAGAGAGTCAACCAGTTGTGAAGATCATGGCTAAAAGAGTTTCGGTACGGAGGGAGCACTCTGTAGTTAAATACTGATTGTTACAGCTTTTGAGGCTTACACCATGGCTTGGAATATGATTGCAAAAAGCAAAGTAGATTACAGTGTCTCACAAGGGTTCCAAAAATTCCAAAAAAATCGCTCGCACTTACCAGCTGTTGTATAACTGAACTTCGATCGTGTTCAAGAAACCCGGTGGGCGCAAGCGAATACATTGAAACAGCAATTGTACATAACAACATTCGAGTGTAGACAAGGTTTATTACTGTGCCACTGCATTTCACCTTTACCCTTTGAGAGTGCACTTCGTCGCGAGCAGAACTTGCATTGCAAAAGACCGGTGCTATATGCATGGGCATACAGTGCAGGCACCTAGTACATAGTTCAGTGCAATGACACTGAGAAGAAATCGAACAAGAGGGTACATTGAAAAGCATTTATTTGGCTTTTTTTTCATAAAAATTAGTAATAAACGTATTTCTAGGGATTATTCACAAGTATTCCTTTGTAGTTTACGGATTTCCCACTAAAATTTGAATTTTTTCGAGGGAACCTTGTATTTGTATCCGTCTGGGCCCAGTTCGTGAGCGGGCTCAGCCTCTTCGGAGCTCGATCCAGTGGGTTGGAAACCAGTCGACTGGGGTCCGGTTTGATATGTGGGTGAAGGCTGAGGTGCTGGGTAAGTTGGTCGTTCTGGCGAATATGTGGATTCCGGTGCAGGGTAAGTCGATCCCGGGCCAGGATATGCCGATCCTGGGGATGGGTATGTCGATCCTGGGGCTGGATATGTGGATTCCGGTGCGGGGAATGAAGACTGTGGCTCTCGAACGGTCGGTTCGGGGCCGCGGATTGTTGGCTTAGAAGTCTGATATGTTTGCTTCGGTCCTGCAGGAGATTGTGGTAGTGTTGGTCTTGGTGCAGGCAGCGTAGGCTGTTGGACTGGGGACTTGGGCCCACTAGGAAAAACGTCTGGAGTTTGTTCCGCGCTGATTTCATTCTCAGCTGGTGGCAAATATTCTCTGTCTGGTGATGGTAATCTAGGCCTTTGTGGAACTGTCGAGGGGCCAAATGTCGCCGGTCTCTGTGATGGCCTACGTGTCTGGGGAGGAGTGGCTGAGGGTGGTCCGTATTGGTCCGGAGTCTTTCCTGTGGGCCTTTGGGAGAAGGTTGAGGGCGGTGCTTGCGGTGTAAGAGTTGGTGGAGGACCATATTCTTTTGTTGGTTCAGCAGGGGTCTGAGGCAAAAAAGTTGATGGTTGATCATACTTTGAAGGAGATGAGGGCTGAGATGGTGGTCCATATTCCTTCGCTGGCAGTGTTGACTGAGTTGGATACCTTGGAGGCGATGAGGGCTGGGAGGGTGGACCATATTCCTTCGCTGGTAGTGTTGACTGCGTTGGAGACCTTGGTGGCGATGAAGGCTGGGAGGGTGGACCATATTCCTTCGCTGGCAATGTCGGCTGAGTTGGATACCTTGGAGGCGATGAGGGCTGAGATGGTGGACCATATTCCTTCGCTGGCAATGTTGGCTGAGTTGGATACCTTGGAGCCGATGAAGGCTGAGATGGTCGTTGGCCCTCGTCCGGAGGAAGATATTCCGCAGTTGGCCGTGGTCCCGGTGTAAATGATGGTTGTGGACGTGGTCCCGTCTTTGGCTGTTGTCCACCAGAACTAAACTGGTCGTCTATATCATTTCTGACTGGCGGAAATGGTCTTTGTGGCTGCTTGTAATGATACCCATCTTCTCTCAGATCTGTATCCAGATGGGAGACGTCTCCTCTGCACACGGAGAGAAGCGCTAAAACGCACACCACGAAAATCTGGAAGTAACACAAATTTCATATTTTACTATAAATTCAAGGCATTCACATTTTTGTTTCTTTTTTTTCACTCATTATTTTATAATTAACCGAACTGGCCGGGGAAAAAAAACCAAGAGATGGCGATAACTTGCGCAAGGAAACACGAAATCGCGTATAATACGACAGTTGTCACGTTTTATTTTATTTGTGTCATGATTAATGTCCACACACTGATGTGATCATCGCGTTTCTTCGTCAGAATTTCCAATTACTGTTATTCTCGTTGCAGCCATGCACAATTTTCCCTTTTTGCATTCTTTTTTTCATCACTCCCACTAGTTGTTCACCGGCGTTTAAAATTCAAAAAATTGCTTCATAAATCACTTTTGTTGCAGCACATTCATATTCGTACATTCGTTTGTTGCTTAATTTTTTGTTTACATTTCAAACTCAACGAACTCACCATGTTCACTATGTATGTAAGATAATATTCGCAGCCAACTTGGGAGGTTGCACACTGAGCAGAGTTATCTGACGCAAGTTCACAATTCGAATGATGACCAATAGTTCTCCCCCAGCAATATTTATATAAACCGTGTTGTAGTTAAGACTCTATTGTGCCTGCCAGTGGCAGCCAGTGGCATGAGAGCAAAACGTTTTCAGACCATCAAACGTATCATCATCACAAAGACAGTTGATAATAACCACTATACATTCGCCATTGCTACCATATACTTGTACCTAAGGTTACAGATGCTGTGTATGGCGGGCCGACGGGCAGACGGGCTTAGTTACTTAGGGTGCCTTGGCGAATTAGACGAATGCTAGCAATGGCATAAGTGAGCAGAGATTACCTAATCACTGTCGTTACCATATTTTGCAGCAAGTACCTGAAGAAAACTCGTGAATGATCTATCTGGCTGTTTCAGTTCTTTTGTCAGTGTTAACTTGTTTTCCTCATTGAATTGTGAATTGAGGTTTCAATAAGTGTACATAGCCGATGGATGATTGTTATTTTGCACTTCATTTGAACTGTCACTTTATGCCGTGATAATCAACTGTCATACAAAGATGCCAAACTCTGACGTGTAATTTTGTTTTTCTATTTTTCTTTTTTAAATAATAAAACCATTTATAGTCAAATTTTTTGCCGTCTTAATGTGGCGGTATGTTGATGCATAATTGAGACTTTGTAACAAACAGTTACCGTCGTTGCTAATAAAAGCAATTCTCACTTGCAATATAATTTGTTTAAGGCAAGATACAAGGAAAGTCAAGCAATAGAATTATTAATTATTATCACACTAGTTGTGGTGCATCTTGCGGTGCAGGTCATAAAGGCGAACAGCACAGCGCACAAAAATCTGACAAAATGTTAATTTTGCCCGTGGCCATTAAATGATAACTACACAGGTAAGGTAATTTAATTTCGCACAATTAGAATTGCAGGCATTTATGGTCTAACCTTTAAACCAGATGCGGAATAAATTGGAGACGACATCAGCCTTTTATGACATTCGTCATTGACAGCTTGTGCATCTTAATGCTTTTTTCACGTTGACATCGTTCAATAAAGCGTGTATCATTCTGTAGACGATTGAAGATCTCAAACTTGTCACGTGTCGTTTGCAACATTGAATTCTATGTTAAATGATGACTTAAACATTCAAACGTTTTCTGTTGCAATTTTTTTTTTTTTTTTTCAAAATTAATTTCAAAATACGTCCGGCCACAAAATCGAAGCGATTATTTGCTATCAACGCAGTCTCGAGGTTGCTTAGGTGATACATGGCTAGACCTAAATAAAAACATACGTCCATTATGCTGACCCAAAAACGCGGCGTTAAGTTAAGATGCATCAATGGGTTATTTCTCGCATTATAGCCAGTAGATTTGTTTCGAAATCTCCAAAGCATCTAATGTCCAAAATGGGTAATTAACATCGAAAGGTCATCGGGACTGAATTTAATTTATGTTTTATACCCGTACATGCCTGCATGTACGACATTGACAACGACAGAAAGACGTGTCCAACTTCACGTGTCATCCACACAAAAAAAGTCATTAATGACTGCGCCAAGATCACATGCGGCATTCTAAATTAAATGCAATGAAATACATATTGGCTCGATGAGAAGTACGAATGAAAATGGGTAGAATCTGAAGTGACATTTGACATCGTTGGAACTGTGAGTGAATCAACGATGATTGATTTGCTTGTTTCCGGGTTTCATCAATGCTCTGTCGGTTAGTGGAACTTGAAGGATAGCCGGTATTTCAAAACAAACAAAAAGTATCTGCATCCCGGTGCAGTCATTTTCACCGAACATTAGGTGTGGGTTAAGTATTTTTTTAATGCCCATATTTCCGGACCCTTATTGCGGTTGTCGACAGTCGATTAATGATTGATTATTGTCGACTGTCGAGAGTCGACAGTCCACTGTGTAGTTCCTACCCAGAGTCTGGATTCCGTAAACTAACGAAGAAAGATCTCAACAAAGCTGGTGCGCGTAAACAGAGCTAGCGATGGCATTAGCTGAAGGTTGTTAGTTCTAGAGACCCATGCAATGAAAAAGAGGATTGTGATGCTTTGGCCAATTCTTGTGGTACCGAAAAAAGTAGTCGACGGTTTTTGAAGAAAAAGAAACACGATCTAATTTAATTGGTTCTGCCCTATTTTGCTTGCTAATGTATATGTCCAGAAACGTGTTGAGTGTTACGAGCAAGTGCAACTGCTTGATGCACAGTGGTCGGGTTCATCAGTCAGAGAGAGCAAACATTTTGAAAAAAGAAAATCATAACCTACTTGAAGCTAAATGATTACTGAGATCACATTTTCAAGAGCTAAACGACGGACAAAAAATTGAGGAAAAAAAAAAACACAGAACAATAAACGCGTCGTAATACAGGCATACCTCGAGTTACGAAGTTTCGAGTTCAGTCATGTCGACTTACGATGCGTTTTTCCGGAACGAAATGACCACGCAAGCAATCACACATCCTGGATTTGGTGTTCTACTCAGTGCCGACGCCAAGCAGTTTTGCAAAAAGAACAACACAGGACACCATCAAAGCAGGACACTCTCAAAGTATTTATTTATATTTGTATTTTTCTTCATACTTATTTTCTTAAATAAAACACAAATGAAATTGTTCTGTAACTCAGTCATAACATTTACCATGACAAAATTATTGAAAAATTATGCAATGTCGGCAATGGCAAGTGACATACGTCAGGTCTCTTTTTTGAGCCGGCATTTCTACCTTTATAAGTTTAATTATATTTTTTATAGACTATATACTTTTTTTTTATTATATTATAAGTCTATTTGTATTAATAGTAAAGTATACAATAAAACCAAAAAGATGATGTGTGGCGGAATACAGAACAAAAGGGTTCTGATATTCAGTCTCTATTCACAAACTGTAGCAGCTGTGTTCGGGTTAACGGTGCTAAATCAACACCTTTCACCGTGGGCGTTGGACTTCGCCAAGGGTGCGTCTTGCCACCATCGCGTTGCAGCGTCGCCTAGGCAAGGACACCCTGGAGTGTTCTGCAGGAGTATCGAATTGATGGTCCTCTCTTGAGAGTTATTCAGGTTCTATAAACTGAATCAATCAACACCTTTCACCAGGACTTCGCCAAGGGTGCGTCTTGTCACCTCTGCTTTTCATCGTATATATAGACCGGATGCTGCAACGCAGCCGAGGCGAGGAATGTTTCACACTGGAAGAGTTGAGGGTAAGTCATCGTCTTTTTGCAGATGACTTAATGATTCTCACATCTTCCCAGACGGAACTCCAGCGCGCTCTCGACAGGTTTGTGGCCGTATGTGCTGATGCTGGAATGAAGGTCAACGTGGACAAATCGGAGGTTATGGTCATCTCCAGAACGCCTGTTGAACGTCCTCGACAGGTTATGGCACTCCACCAATTGAAGCTGGTGGAGAAGTTTAAGTATGTCGGGTCTTTTCCACGAGCGATGGAAGGAGTAATGCTGAGCTTTTCTGTAGAATTGTCAAGCTGGGTCAGTCTGATGAAACAGCTTGGTAGATACTTTATCAGGAATGCCGACCTTGGTGTCAAAGCCAAGTTAGCTGTTTTCAATTCAGTATTTGGTCATGAAATTTGGGTAATGGACGAAAGAATAAGATCGCGAATACAAGCTGCTGAGATGAGATTTCTCCGTGCAGTTGTGGGAATTACTCGCCGGGATTGGGTGACAAACACGGCAGTGCGCGAGGAACTCAAAATTGAGGGCTGGTCCTTCAAACGGAGAGGGCTATGCTTCGGTGGTTGGGTCACGTGGCATTAATGTTCCCTTCATCACGACTTACGAGGCGGGCGTTGAATGCGATTCCATCAGGTAGGTAACCGCTTGGCAGACCCAAGACAAGGTGGTTGGACCAAGTCCAAAAACTCGCCTGGTTACGCTTGAGCATAGCTCCTGATAAGTTAGAGTCGATGGCGGAGGATCGAGTTGAAAGACGATCTCTCGTGCGTGGTTTACCCCCGCTACCCTTGTAGCGAGTCATGCGTGTCAAAAGGTGAGGATGATGTTTTAATTTTATTTATGTTCACTTATACATAAGAAGAAGAACTAATGTTGGGTCATTCATCTTCAGTTCTTCGATTTTTGAAAGGAAAATATTTCTGTTGAATTCATGCGGCGTATTCATTTTGGAAACCTAGACTCTACAATCTATCAGTCTCTATCTAATCAAATCAGTAACGCCCATTTCACAAGGTAGTGTCGATGCCTCGACGATATCTTCTTCAATATCTACTTTTTTCATTCCAAACATTCTTTATTTCCTTAAAACTTGCCCGTCCATTGAAAATGTCGAGTAACCCAGGGAAATCACAAATCACAAAAATGGCTGATAGAGGTCTTCCAAATCCATGTCTTCAATTGCAGTAGAACAAAAAGTCGGTTAACACGGATGCGTAAAGTAGACAGTTGATCGACAAGTTGTTCCCAGCCTCGGTTTTATTTCAAGACACCGACAAATAGCCCAATGATGTTCTTGCCCAAGCAGCCACATTCTCATCAATGCTCACAGTGCGACGACGGGGACCATGAGTGTTGTCCACTAGCATACTGTACGTGCTTACAGCTGTCGCGGTGGGCCAAAAACTGCTCTTCAACGCATTGGTTGGGCTACACAGCACTCACTTTGTAGATAAGTTAACAATATTTGCGAAAGTGTTTGAAGCTCAAATCGACTCATTTCTTTCCGCCGAGGTATAAAACTGACTTTCTGTCAAGCTTTCGAGGAGGAGAGCGTCAATGTCATGATTAAAAAAAAAACAATAAATAGGCGGCCCTGTATAGTTGAATTATTTTTGAACTTTATCTTGTAAGCCTTTCCTTAAACTTTTCCGTGTCCTCTGAAAAATAAAAGAATACTTAACCTCATGGGCAAGAGCAGGCCTAGAGCTACGCCCATGATATCTTTTTAGCACTAAGCTCAAGGAATTCTGTAACAAAGACTGGATGCAGATCTTACCAGCCAAGGATTACTTTTAACACTTGATTCACTGAAATCAATTTCCGCGGGTTAGTGTTCCTTTTTGGCACGCAGAACTTATCCTTGGAGTAATTTTCTTTTTTTTTATTGTTTGATTAAATTAAATTAAGACCAATGCTTCGTCGGAAGCCAGGGGCAGCAGGACTAACACAGGTAAGTGGGAGGTTTTCACTTCAGTGCATAGAATTAGGACAAGCAACTACAAGTGGCTAAAATGCACCTCTGTCTGCTTAGACTAAGCAGACCTTCACTCCGGACGCTCATTGGCATCATAACCGGACACTATACAATTGGCATACATGTCCATAGGATGTTCATAAAATGATTTCCGCAGGAGCTGCATGGGTAAAGAGTGGGTCGAAACTACAAAACAGAGTCTTCATTAGCCAGCTAAACTTGTTTGCCATAAGCACCAAGTGGTTCCAGGCTTAGGTGTATTCACCCGAGTGATACAAGAAATAAAATATCTGTTACCATGACTTTGTAAGGCCCAGTGTTGATAGAAAAGTTGTTCCGCCACATCAGCCACATTCTTATCTGTGCGCGCGGCGTACGACGGCTGTGACCTAAGTCAGAGATAATGGCGGAGAGAAATATCCATCTTCGGTCATTTTTGCCCCTAGGCCACTCTGGGGATGTCGTGGTATTCCCTTGTATTTTACACATACTTTTCCACAATCTATGCATCCACCACGCAATGGCGGACGATTCGTGGATTTTAGTGAGAATGTCGCACATTCTTGAACTTAAGTGGGAAAAAGTGGCGACAGACTGCCGAATTGGCCCACGATTCATGTATTGTTGTGCGAAGGGTTTTCAAAAGTTGACTCGTATTCTTAAGAGCATGTACTTACTAAATATATTGTTGCATGGACTTTCGTGAATACAAATGTAATGCAATGCCCACTGAACTGGAAGTATTTGACCTCAATTTTTATTCTTAGGTTATATACCGCCTATGATTAGGCTAATCATAAACCATGTCTGACAAACTGTCTTGAAAGTTAGTTGCACTCTATACCCTTAATTAAGGAATTCTTAAAACTCATACATTCCCAACTTGGCGATGCATAGTGTTGTAACTTTTCCAACACACCAATCGTGCTTATTTTACCTCCAAGTGGTAGCCATCGGGTAGTGATTGTAATTCACCCGAACTCAACTTGCTAACTAATAAGTGCGGCCTCTTGTCCTAGGGGTAAACAAAAAGGAACTCGCCCTCCAGTTTAGGGGTCGTGCCGTCGGGGTATCTGCCCGGCCACGCAAAAAACGCTGGTTTCGAATCAACAACAAGCCTCGGATACGGACGGAATCACTGATGACGAACCCTGCATGCGAAATAACGACAACGATCTTCGGATATGTACATGAAACGTAAAGTCCCTTCATAGGCTACGTGCAGCCGAACAATTAGCGAAAGCCCTAGACTGCTTCAAAGCAGATATAACCGCCATCCAGAGATCGAATCAGCCAACCCGAATGAAAAGGACGATATAGCTGAACAATTCTGTCCACCCGACGTGGATGTAGTGAAGTTAGCAGTATCTAAACTGAAATCTAACGAGGATGCTGGGGCTGACGGCCTACCGGCTGAGCTTTTCAAAGTGGCGTGCAATGATTTGATAAGGAGCATGCACCAACTCATCTCTAGGAGGAAAGCATGCCTGATGAATGGAACCTCAGCATTGTTTGCCCAATCCATAAAAACAGAGACCCTCTGAATTGATCAGTCTTCTGAACATCGCATACAAGATATTATCTGCCGTGTTGTGTGATCGCCTAAGGCCGTTCGTCAACAACCTGGTCGGTCCATATCAGTGTGGTTTTAGGGCAGGAAAATCCATCAATACCCATCACCGCTTTGTCGATTTCAAGGCCGCATATGACAGCATTTATAGAGACGAGCAATGTCTAGTTTTGCCATCCCTACCAAACTCGTCCGTTTGTGCAGAATGACGATGGAGAATGCACCTTGCTCTATCAAGATCTATTAAGACTTAACCGAGACCTTTGATGTCAAAAAAGGAGTCAGACAAGACTTCTTCAACATCATCCTTGAAAGAATTATTCAAAACTCGCACGCCAACACCAGAGGAACAATCTTTACGAAGTCCATCCAACTACTCGCATATGCCGATGATGTTGATATTATCGGAAAATCTCAGCGTGATGTCAATGGCACCTTTGTGAGTATTGCAAGGGAGGCCGCTAAGATGGGTTTTAGTGTAAATGAGGGAAAAACCAAGTAAATATATGCTGTCAACGAGAAAGGATACCCATCACCGACGTCGCAGACATAGACAGGTATAACTTTGAGGTAGACTTTGTTAACCTATAAAACGCTATCAATTCAGATAATGACACCAGCTCTGAAATCAAACGAAGAATAACTCTTGCAAATCACTGCTTCTGGGTGCTAAGAAAGCAATTGATAAATAAAGCCCTCTGGCGAATAACCAAAGTGACCCTCTATAAGACCTTAATAGTACCAGTCCTTCTGCTATATGGCGCAGAGGCATGGACTTTGTGAAAAACGGGCGAAGGTGCTCTTGGTTGCTTTGAGAGGAAACCGTCGGCATAGTTGGTGGAGGAGATACAACGACGAACTGTACAGGCTGTTCAGCGACATCGACTTAGTCAGAAGAGTGAAGTTCCAACAATTGAGCTGCCTAGCCATCTCATGTAGAGAGGATGGAAACCAAAGCTGCGGCTCTTGGTCGTAGTGGCTCTTGTGAATAGTCGAACCAACGCATAATTCAGGGGCACTCAACAAAGCGAGTCAAACACTGAAATGAAAGGTTGGGCTAGGTAGGAGTACATGATTGCAGAGTGAAGGCACTCTCAGGTCAGAGATAATGGAGGCCAGAGATATCCATCTTCTACCTTTCTTGCCCCTTGATTTCATCTGACAGAGTTTTTTATATGAATTTGGTCCCCTGTCTGTGAATACGTGTCCTACCTAACCCAACCTTTCATTTCAGTGCTGGACTCGCTTTGTTGAGTGCCTCTGAATTATGTGTTACTTCGACTCTTCACAGTGCACTCTTTAGAACTCCTTAACTCCGCCTGGTGCATCCAAATTTGACTTTCCACTTTCCGTCCTTTCTTTTTCTCCGCAAGTCAGTGGATGCAACGTTGGAGAGGATTGTAACAGCGTTGGATATGTTTTAATCAAATTCGATGGTTATTCGACTAACCCCTTCTTCGGGGCTCCTTTTGTCATGATGGGCCGTGCGTTGTCATGATGGAAAATCATTGCCTCGTGTCTGGTCGCATATTACGGGCGTTTTTCGGCTACTGTTCTCTTCAAACGGATTAATTGTGTTCGGTAGCGTCGTTCATTGATGGTTTCACCCGGTTTTAGCAGCTCATAATACAGCACACCCTTCCGATCACATCAAATACAGAGCATTACCTTCGCGCCATGGTTTCAAAACCACTTTTGGCACGTTCGCCCAGCTAGCGCATGTTTACCATAAGCCTCCACCAAAATACGATGACTTTCTTCAGCAGTTTTCTTCACATTAAAGTAATGAAGAAGAACTTCCCGCAGAAACACTTTTCCAGGCACAAGGTTCGACATATTTGAGTGAAAAAGAGTTATTGTTGCTTACGCTTCAAATGAATGACATATAACGAAATGACGAACAATGACAGTAGCTCTGCAACGCATGTTCCAATGGAATAATATACATTAAGCCATCTCTTAGCAAGTTATAGACACAATAGCTTTTACCCAAATTAGTAAGCTTCCTATTTTGACAGTAATTTGGAATAGTAACTTTCTGTGGGAAGTCTTCTTTCTCTCACGTTATTCCGCTCGGCCCTGCAAAATTAAATGACTCCAAGTAACTCTACATATTTTTTTCTACCTAAATGGAACAAATTAAATGCTTTCCAATAAGTAGCCTTCAATTAACACTGTCGGTCCCATCCACTCGTCAAAGACTACTCGAGTGGTTGTTGCAGGGGCTATGCCCAGGTCCACCTCGGACTGTCGCGCCACCCATATGCTCTCTATAATCATTACATCTCTCTTTGCATCTATATTTATTTCGCCTTTTCACTCATTTGCACACGTATGGGAACATTTTAAACAAGCAGAAAAAAAAAAACACCCAAGGACGTCAGGTCTTTAGTTCCAGCGTCGGTCACAACAAAGCGAAGCAGTGACAAAATCGAAAGTAAACCATAAATAGTACGAGAACTGTAGCATTGCCACTGTCACCAGTTGTTGTTTTCGATGTCAGTTGCTGCACAAAGAAAAGAAAGGAAAAGAATATATACACAAATTTAAAGAGAGAATACATTTTGTGCAATTCTGAACGTACACATGGGCTAATCGTTTGACTGTCAAAACAAACGCGAGTCGAATTTCTAATATCGGATAAACCGAATCGAGTTGATGTGATGCATAACACAAATATAGATTTTAGGAATTTTTAATTGTGGTCGATTAGGTTCTAATGCCACAATAAATGGCCTTTGAGGAATTCTTCCCGTCTGAAAATAGAATTCACAACACACTCCTCCATGTCGATATCTGTGCATGTGATTATAATTTACAGCTTCAGTCTTTAAATAATAATTTGAGGTTTTTCTATCTCGAATGTGTCATCAATTTTATTCTTCAGAAAAGATTCATATTTGAAGGCCGTTGGTGAGTTCTTTTTTTTTTTTTCTTCTTTTCTTTCTTGCTTCAAGTGTTCGTGTTGTAAACTTAAAATTTCTCACACGAACGGAATTGGCTTCACTTTATTATTTTGTATGAGCGGACCTATTTGAGAAGCTTCTCACGATCGGCTTAGTCTTACCGAGTGTCAATGCCGATGAGTTGTGGCTTCGTGGTAAGATGTTTTGTATTGGTTGCGCATGCATTGCAATATTCATATTTGTAGCTATCTGCTGTCTTAATTTGTTTTTGGTTCCCACTTACAATTACAATTCGTCGAAACGTCCATAAGCTTTATGAACACACAACACAACATGTGGTGACCCGGATGGATGTGTCCAGGGAATCCCAAATGGGGCTTGATGTTGTTGTTTGCATCTCGTTTAGTCTAGAAATTCTACATACCTACACCAGGCGTTTATTGAGTTAGCGAAAAGGAAGTGAAGACATGGGGAATTTCTTTGAAATTGTGTTTAGTTGGTAGTAGGCACGAGAGTCTTTCGGTCTCACTTCTAATCACTTACTTTGCGGATGTGCAATCTGCTGGATTACGTGAGCTCCAGCCAACAAGTTGAATAGATTAAGACTGTCAACAAGTCCGTTAATAGACACGTTAATTTAAGAATACACGGAACAAGACCATGAATGAAACCAGTCAATCCAGGGGGGCCCTAGGTGCATTTGCACTTTATTTATTCGCTGTGCCATGGAATATGAGAGTAGATACCGTCTAATTGAAAGCGAAAGCAAGCTGTGAGTAATCACATTGGCTGTGGGTTATAATAGGTTCTATGAATGAACGACTGAAATTAAAATCGGATCTTATAGGTGATGGCAGAGAATGACGAGACTTACAGTACAGTCTGGTGAACTAATTATTGCACTGCTTGATTACGCTAAGAAGTTTGTTCACTATACAGCATTCTAGTTGACCCGGCGGCGTATATTGAAATGCTAATTCCATACGTCCCTCAGTGTTTCGTCGAGTACGCACGGGAGATCTCCATTCAAGCTGATCCTCCGCCATCGACTCTAGCTCATCAGGAACTATGCCCAAGCGTAACCAGGCGAGTTCTTGCACTTTGTACAACCACATCGTGCAAATTCACCAGTCTTTCACAGATTCATTAAATACGAATGACAAGAGATAACATTAATTGTACAATTTTTTGTGCGAGTGTGTAATTGTCTAGACGGTATTTTTTTGTTTAGGTAAATAGGTGAAAAGGCAATTCCAGCACCTGATCCGCTATGTGGAAGATAAAGTTAGTGAGATAAAATTACACTAGTTTGTTTATCTTGGGGAACTTTTCGATTCCATCGCAAGGCTCATGGACAAATTTCAGATATTTGAGATATATTTACGAATGTTTCTCAGTGTACTCTAAATCTAAGTCATTTAACTCTGAATATTGGTACTAACGACGAAAATGTTTTATTCCTTATGCTACAATATTTGCGTTAATAAAACCAACGAGTTTGAAAACTTCCCCGGAGTCTGACAAATTAAACCCTTTTTAAAATGTCTTCATAAGGTTATGAAGAAATTTCTGCAATTTTCTAAGGTTTGCCAAGAGATGGCGTAACTTCTATTATTCCAATGGAACATGCGTTGGAAAGCTACTGTCATTGTACGTCATTTGAGTATATGTCATTCATTTGAAGCGTAAACAACAATCATTTTTCAACTTTGCGCCTGAAAAAGTGTTTTTGCGGGGAGTTCTTCTTCATTACTTTAATATGAAAAAAACTGCTGCCGAAAGTATTTATTTTATATTTTAGTGGAAGTGTAAGTTTTTAGTGGAAGTTTAAGTGGAAGTTTATGGTGAACATGCGCTAGCTAAGCGAACGTGCAAAAAGTGGTTTGCACGATTTAAAAGTGGTGATTTTGGTTTGGAAGACGTAAGACTATGAAGATTGTTGAGAAAAACAAGAACATCTCGCAGAATCATTGGGTGTCACTCAAGCAGCCATTTCAAAACGTTTAAAAGCAGCTGGATATATTCAAAGCATGAACTCAAGCCGAGAGACGTCGAAAGGCGGTTTTGGATTGTTACCGGTGACTTAAAATGGATCCATTACGACAACCCCAAGTCCAAAAAATCATTTGTGAAATCCGGCCAACCAGCCAAATCAACTGCAAAGCCGAATATCCATGGCGCGAAGGTAATAGTCTGTATTACCTTCGGGATCAGGAGGCAATAATTCTCCATCATGACAACACTCGGCCCCACGTTGCTATTCCGGTTAAGAACTATTTGGAAAACAGTGGATGAGAAGTTTTACCCCACCCGCCTTATAGCCCAGACCTTGCCCTTTCTGACTACAACATGTTCCGGTCGATGCAGATCGCCCTCACTGAAGTACGGTTCACATCAGAGCAGAATATCAAAAATTGGCTTGATTCATTCTTGGCTGCCAAGCCGGCGCAGTTCTTTTGGGATGGGATCCACAAATTGCCAGAAAGATGGGAAAAACTCATAGCTTCAGATGCGCAATACTTTGAATAATACTATGGGACATGTTTTTCTTAAACAAACGTTCAAATTTTGAAAAAAACCGCACGAATTAAAATATTTTTCAGAGAGAGTTTGTTCAGCGCATTTCTGTTTTTTTTTTTTTGGACCCCGAAAAATGGGAAAATCTCTCCACCTGGCCTCGCTGATAGGACCTGCCGAAGTAGTGCAACCTGTGGAAGGCAGTTGTTAACTGCTTTGTTTTGTGTACATTAATCTCCAGTAATCCCCAATCGTCGCACCACGCTAACACACACGCGATGCACCGTGCAGTGCGACTAATGATTTCCGAGCCGTTTACAAACCTGCACCGGATTCCGGGAAGGAGATGCGCTGGGATTTCTTCGATCTGGTACTGGAGAAGATAGTGCGGCGAGCAGCTGTTAACACGGAAGACACTTCATCTACTAGTCGGTCCAATTGTTGGGGTACGCAGATGAGAACCATTTTTTTTTTTTTTTCTGAAGCTAAATTCACCACTTAGAGAACGGCATTTACGTTTTTTCGTGAATAACTGTCAAAAACCCTGTGAACTTCGTCGATGGGCTACGGGCAGATGACATCGACATCGTCCCTACTCTACGAGCTGTACCAGGATGTGGATGTAGTTCGGAAGGCAAAAATACATCGACTGCACTGGCTCGACCACTAACGCTCCAGCTTAAAGAGTCTTCGAATCCGGCTCAGACCCTCCAAGGGTGGTCAGCTTGATAAGTAAGTACGTAATCCCCAAGCTCAAACGATTTCCAAATGCGAAGATCTCAGTAAAATGATAATGCATTAATTGACATTTGTTCCTGTCAACTGTAATTGGAATATAATCGAATGTGACAAGCAACATTGTTCCACTTACTCCGTGCTGCTCCTTTTCATTCAAATTGGCAAGGAGTGGGCAACTGCCGAAAAACTTCCGTGTCTATCTAAAACACATCCATGACTCAACGTTTACCATTTAGCTTGAAATCTAATTTTTATGAGAAGTTATTAATAAATGGTTTCCTGTAGCTACATACTCAATGAAATCGTATTTAAAACAACCGAAGAAAAATTACGAAATACTCCTGCATAGTGAACTATCAAAATGGTACCTAAATGAAATGTAATTGTACAAAACAAATCCACTTGGAGTGGGTGCTGTGTAATTCGTTTCTTCTTGCTATCATGTGTCATTAAAATTACTTTAGGCTTGGCTTGAGGCTCCCAAATGCGAGGGTAGACATAAAACCGAAAATGATTACAGTGAATGATTACTAGCGGTAAATTTCATACTTTTTGACTTTTATCTTTGACTTGAAGGGTCAACCGAACGGACCTTGGCAAGTATGTGATGACTTCTTAAACACATGTGTATTCATACAATGTGCTGTTGCGAACATAAAAAATGTATGCGCGCATGAGAATTCAGGCAGTAATCTTACGCTCCCTATTACACGTTAGATGCAATGTATAATTTGTTGGTTCGTAAATCAAATCTTAACAAATGTTTAGTTTGTTTCAACACGATTGCTACTCCTTGACGAAACCTTGCTTATTGTTATTAGATGAAGTTGAAGAGTGTGTTCCCTACATTACTAGCTAGCAAACGGCACGGAGGAGCACGATTTGTAAGATGAATGTAGGGCACGTAGAATCTATGTTTATGTTATATGAATGTAATTTCAATGCGAACAAAATTCATTAAAATAGACATTTACTCATGTGTTTACCTACACTGTGAGTAAGTTGCTCTCACAATGTCTCTTTTTATTTTCAATTGAATCTGGAAAACAGAAAATAACACATTTTCGCCTCCCCTCTCAGCAAACTATGCATAAGACCACGCTTTTACGCCACGTTTTATATTTGATCTTTAGTCATTTTTATTGAGTTTTTTTTTTCGTCTTTTACAAGTTTGTATACATAGAGTTAGGATAGGCACATGGAACGTCTCATCGCTTACATGAGAGATCCTTTCCTAGCTAGTTGGGGAAATTGCCAGGTAACGTTTGGAAATAGTTGGCATCTCCTCGACGAAGCAAAGGGGATATAGAACTGTGCTCCTTTTGGACGGGTGGAAACTCTTCCTGTCGAGAGTTGCACGTCAAATGTCTGCACAGGCGGGAGTGGGAATACTCACAAGTCCCAGGCAGGGTATTGGAGTGGATAACATTAGACGGGAGAGTCGGGGTCTTTTAAGGCTCAAGCTTCAACTATGGGTCTAGTTCAGGTGTATGCAGCAACTCCAGAGTCAGAGTACTCGGCTTTCCTGGATGAAGTCGATGATGGCCTTGATAGGGTAGCGGAGATGGATTCCTATATCCTGATGGGTGATTTCAATGGTCACGTGGGTGGGGATGTAACGACATGGAGGAGTGCGATTGGGAGGAACGGTGATCCTCACCAGAACGCCAAAGGGGAGAAGTTGTTGGACTTTTGCTGTGTAAATGGCATGTCCATAATAAACACCTTCATTCCATACAAAGGCATCCATAAGTACACATGGTAGCGTCAGAGTCTTCAACAGAAGTCGTTGATAGAACTCTTTGTGGTACCATCGTGTGTGAAACGGATGGTTTGTGATATTCGCGTGCTGAGAGGGGCTGAACTATCAACTGATCATCACTTGGTGTTATGTACGCTGTACCTCACTGATAAAGAACCTCTCCTGCCAAGGCGGAAAGCAAGAATGGTTACACGCTTAAAACGCCCGAGTTCAAGAAGCCTTCAGAGAGAAGAAGAACACCTACAGAGACTGGCTTCTCTTGGCGGACAACGCTTCTCGCGACCGGTACACTGAGGCGTGAAGAACAGGCAAATTGGATGTGAGAGAAGCTAAAGAGCAGTCTTGGAAGGAGTTCGGCGAGAAGTTGGAAAGCGACCATAGACCTGCGAAAAAGGTGTTCGGGCAAACCATTCGCCGACATCGTCGTAGGAGTCAAATCCAAACATAAGCAACACATGAGGAGGACGGACATCTGAGGCAGGTGGAGCGAGCTCAGTCCCGAACAGGGCATTGAAATTGGCGGACCTGTAGTCTTGAGTGGGGCGGAGAATAGTTCAACGGTGGAGGAAGTCATTTTGACGATTGAACCGTTAAAAGTTGGCAAATCCGCCGGTGTGGATGAAATCCGACCAGAAATGCTTAAAGCAATGGTTAAAGACGGAGTTTTTTGGCTCTCTCGTTTCAATAAAGTTGCCTGGGAAAGTTTAACTGGGTGATTGTCCCACTTTTCAAGAAGGGAGCAAAAGAGGTTGGTCCAACTACAGGGGCATATGGCTTTTAAGTCTCACCGGGAAAGTCTACGCTAAGCCCGTTCCAGAATAACGGGCGGGCCAGGATGGGGGATAAACAGTGAGGCTTTCGTCCTGGCAGAAGTACAACCGACCAGCTTTCACTCTAAGAATTATACTTGCGAAGGCTTGGATGCCAAACCCATCTTGCTTTGTAGACTTGGAAAAGGCATATAACCGAGGCCCTCGAGGTAAACTCTGGAGTGTTCAGTAGGAGTCTGGGATTTATGGTCCCCTTTTGAGGGTCATTCAGTGTCTACACACAAACTGTAGCAGTTGTGTTAGGGTTAACGGTGCTAAATCAACACCTTTCACCGTGGACGTTGGACTTCGCGAAGGGTGCGTCTTGTCATCTCTCCTTTTCATTGTATATAGGGATGGATGCTGCAGCGCAGCCGAGGAGAGAAATGTTTCTCATTGGGAGAGTTGAGGGTAAGTCATCGTCTTTTTGCAGATGACGTAGTGATCCTCACATCTTCCCAGACGCAACTCCAGCGTGCACTTGATAGGTTTGCGGCCGTATTTGCTGATGCTGGGATGAAGATTAAGGTGGAGAAATCGGATGTTATGGTCATTTCCAGAACGCCTGTTAAATGCACACTACATGTTAGTGGAGCAGGTGGAGAAGTTAAAGAATCTCGGGGCTTTTCTGTAGGATTGGTCAAGCTGGGTCTATTTTGAAACAGCTTGGTAGATCTGCAATCAAGAAGGCCAAGCTTGGTATCAAATCCAAGTTAGCGGTTTTCAACTCAGTAACCTATGGTCACGAAGTTTGGGTAATGACCAAAAGAATAAGATCGCGAATAATGCTGAGATGAGAATTCTCCGTGCTGTTGTGGAAATTACTCGCCGGGAAGGGTGAGAAATGCGGCAGTTCTGCTTCTTCGAACGGAAAGGGATATGCTTCTGTGCTTTGGTCACAGGGGGTCGAATGTCCGAGGCGGGAGTTGAATACGACTACAGGTAGAGCTTGGCAGACCCAGGACGAGGTGGTTGGACCAAGTCCACAAACTCGATTGGTTGCGCTTGGGCAATACTCCGGATGTGTTAGTGTCGAGGACGGAGGATCGAGTGCCTGGAGGTTAACCCCCTCGACTCTTTTAGTGGAGCATGCGGGTCAGAAGATGATGATGATGACCATTGACCACAAAGATGTTATCGTCCAGTACGGCATTGTATGAATAATGTCGTCAATGAGGATTATAAAATGTAAGGGACTTAAAGGAATTCCCTGCGGATTGAATGCAATTCCAATTTTTACTCTTAGTGCGCGATTTATATGAAAGCCCAACGGAGGAGCTCAGAGTGAAATCATTTTTTTTTAATTAGTAATGAGTGGTTAGTGTAGTAGTGCATCAACTTGCTTGTTATGTCCCATCTCATTTATACGATGAGAGAACTAACATATTTGTAGACGTTGAAATATAATAAATAAAGTGGCGCTGAGCTTCAAAAATGAGGTTTTCAGTTGTGGAGTCTAGTTTTCTCTTCACCATACTCTCAAACAATTTTGGAATTGCAGATACGTCTATAAAGGGTGAAAGCTATAGGAAAGATTTAAAAAACAACACATAAAAGTCAGAAAAATGCATGAAATCTTTATTTGAATCGATAGTACGGTCCATGTAGTTTAATGTTTGAAGATTATTTCATGCAAATGTTGACCTGGACTGCGCCTCAAATGGTCCATCCGCTTAGTCCAATTTTGGCATACTCTTTCCGACATTTCGGCCGGTATCTCACGAATAAATGCTTCAATGTTGTCTTTCAATGCGTCAATTGAAGCGGGCTTGTCTGTATAGACATGAGCTTTAACGTAGCCCCACAAAAAATAGTATAGCGGCGTTAAATCGCTCGATCTAGACGGCCAATTGACCGTTCCCGAACGTGGAATAAAATGTTCACCGAACTCGCCTCTCAATAAGTCCATTGTTGCTCGTGCTGTTTGCTGTGTGGCATGTGGCACAGTCTTGTTGAAACCACATGTCATGCAAGTCATCATCATCTCACGGTAGCGCTCACCATTCACAGTTACGTTACGATTCGCATCATCTTTGAAGAAGTACGGTCCAATGATGCCACCAGCCAATAAACCGCACTAAACTGTGACTTTTTCTGGATGCATTGGTAGCTCCAGCAATGCTTCTGGCTGATATTCACTCTAAAATCGACAATTCTGCTTATTTACGTTCCCATTGAGCCTGACCATAACTGACCATTAAATGGAAGAAGCGCGCGATGAGCTTTCTTAACAGAGCACGCATTTTGATAATAAAATTCAATAATTTGCAAGCGTTGTTCGTTTGTAAGAAGATTAGATGGTTAAATTATAGACCAAACTGAAGATGTTTGACAGTGAAACAAAACACGAAACGTGCGTCAGCTGTTTAAACCAGTGTTGCCAAAAAGATAATAGCTAAAAAATCACCCTTTAGTCTTTCTTAGAGCCGGGCTTATTAATTGGGTTTGATATTTATTTTGGATTTTTTTTTCAAACGTCGTAGAAGAACTCCTTCTGATAGAGAATGGATGATTGGAAAGAGAATTGTCCTCTCAACAATTAAAGCCACATTTTATATAATATTTACACATTTCTCTCTGAATTCATTGAATTTTATTGGCAATGAGACTATATATATATATACCATGATCGCATCAAGATTCAGAAGTTTGGAAGTCATTATAGCATACACAAGAATACTGTTCACACTTGAAGAAGTTCAATCAAAAAACATTTCATAACTTCATATCTGTAAGTTTACCTAATCCGCAGGCGTGATGGAGTGTGAAGGCGTTCAAGTTGTCACAAGGTTGTGATGCAACCAGAATCAAAGTAAATTAGTCACATCGAAAAATAATGTTTATACGTACTCGCTCGCATGTGCATTTATTACATAGCATCTGAAACTCGGATGACCTCCGACGAAGAGGTACATGAACATCAGCTACTTTGCGGACTTACCGTGTACCATTGATATGTGGAACCTACTGTGATGTCTAACGTGTTATATCATGCATTCGATGCCACTGATAAATATAATAATGACTTACGTATATAAGAATGAAGTGGTCACAGCAATTCTAATCCAAAATCAATGCAAGATTTGGAACGACAGCCATTTATGCCAACAGCAACACTGACAAATCAATTTGACGGTTGATAGTTAGTTAAAATTGAGCATCACACGAAGAACATGTTTTCATTATTGAACGATGTCTTGAAAACAATGGGATGGTGTCCACAGTTTGATGATTTCTTACAAAATGTAGTCGGAACAGTGTTTTAATTTCGGTAACTGTGAAGAGACTAATTGACAAATTCATGGAGACTGCATCAGTTTGAGAGACGCTAAGCAAGCTGGAGAAATATCAATATCGAAATAGTCCGTCAGAATTTGTGTAAAATGGCCATACTTGAAACCCGTGAAACAATCCAATTGATGCATGAGACAGTTTCTGATCGTTTATTTAACACCATTCGATTTACTTCTATACGGTTATTTAAAGTCCTTTGGAACTAGTTGCTTCTGTGTGAATGGTATTTTGTGTGAAGTTCTACAGTCAGCGTCAAAAGTAAGTGTACAGCATATAATATTTAATTCAAACGGGACCCTAAAGAAAAAAGTCTTGAATGCAGTTTAAACTTAAGCAATTAGTTATGTACTCAAAACTAAAAAAATATGAGGATATCTCAAGAACTATGGGCAAGGTGGGTCATAAACCAAAAACGTTACGAAATTTAGATCTCCGAGAAATAGCCCTTCTGATCTTTACTTGCAAACGCTTTTGGCCCAGATTACTCTTTAGATAGTCCAAATAATCAAACACATCCATTTTTGATAAGTGGAACACAGGCGTGTTTTATTGACAATGTGTACTCAGCTCAGTATAACATGCGAAGCAACAAGAAAACAAAACAAACAAAAACAAATTACTCAGCAGAAAGCACTCTGTTATATTTGACAGTCAACCCATACAACGAGAATGTATGGGGAACCTGGTGGGTTCGTAGAAAATTGATGGAACATCGCGGTTTCGGTTCAGTGGAAACGTAGCATAATGCCATGAAAGTAAAAACACGCACCATCTGAAAAAATAAAATAAGAAGAAGAGAGTTTTAACGAGGCGAATTAAAATTTTATTTAAACGGAAAATTACTTTTACAACGGAGATTACAACTAGATTAAAGTTACTAAAGGTTAGGGCCCAATTGATGACAGTAGTGCCCCAACTGATGCCCTTTTTTTAAGTAAATTTTTATTATTATTGTCGGACTATGTTTATTTTGTATGTTCTACAATGGCTGGTGCTTAGGTTGTTCAAGTCTCTTTGGCATGGGGTGGTGGTAGCCGATGTAGCCTCAATGGTGATTGGTGTCGCTGCTCCGGTAGAATCCATGCAGCTCGTTGTTCGGGAATTGTGTTTCTCAGGCTCCTGATTTCCTCGTTAGGATGGTTGTTGACGTCTAGTAGCTGTTTTTGAACAGTGTCACCATGTACGGCTGTTGGGGGATGATGCGTTCTTGGTCGTTAAGCCTATTGTTGCTGTTGTGCCTTTGGCGGTCCCTGTCGAAGGTGAGTTTGGTACATATGGCAGTATTTGGCCTTCGAAAATTGCCAACTTCGTCTTACTGGTCTTAGAGATGGTGTGCCATATTGGGAAGCCATACGTTAAGATAGGCCGCATAAGCTGCTTGTATAGCTGCAGATTTGTTCTCTCACTTAATCCATTTTGCTTGGGTCTCAAGGGATAGATGCGATGGAAACCTAGGTTGGCCATCATAAGGGTCAGTTTCGAATGACTTTTGAATATGTGAAGTTAACTCCTGGATACTTGACCTTCTCGTTTGTTGATATTTCTGTACCGTCAGGGAGCACTACCTTTATGCTCCGACATTTGGCTGCTGATCTGCATCCACCTCTGGTGTCCTTAAGCACAGATTGCCCAGCATCGATACGAATACCCCATTTGGTATAGCGCTGTTTAATGAGGATCATTGCTGAGCTGAGTACTGAATTCTCAATAAACATCACGTTAGATGCTACCCGAAAACCCCATATTACGGCAGGTTTCCTTATGTGACTTACATGCCGTGTACTTACTTTTGAGATGCGAATTTCGCTTGATTTTGTTGCTTAATTTTTTACTTTATGTACTGTATTTATTGCCTTAGAAAACTGCAAACTGAAAACATTGACATTATTTTTTATATTTCGTTGAGAACGCAAGCACCTTCATGCTGTGCACTCACTCGCCGCTGACTGTATGTTGTTTGGTCTGTGAGAATGAATAGAAGTATGCCAGCACAGCGATCAAAAAGAAAAGAAAACTGAACAGAAAAAGAGTAAGTAAAAGAGAGCAAGAGAAACAGAGCAAACATCCACAGCGTGACGTAACCATAAATGAAGTATTATAGAGATGGCCAACTTCACAGCTGATTGACCGCTAGCCCATCGACGAATTTGAGAGGCTTTTAGACAGTTATTCATGCATTTTTGACGGTTATTCACGAAATAACGTGAATTCCGTTCTCTGATTGGTTAATTTGACTTTACTAAACGATATAAACAATGGCTGTGAAAAATTTTAAGGTACAGGCAGTAATGTCTTTTGAAAATTATGAACATTATTTAGCTTTCACCGGGAATCGAACCCACAACGCCAACCACAGCTTTTCTTTGACGTGCGCTCTTTAAATTCCTACTCTCCCGCTCTCTATTTTAGATATCTATTTCATATATACGAGACACCAAGCCGCGCGGCTCATTTGCGTGGTCAGCTTCATACGTAATTGTCGTGTTCAGAGATTTGCTATTTCCACGAAAATTGTTGAATATTTTAAATGCCTCGCAGACAAGCCAATTTTTTTTTAGTTATTGGTACCAAACAACTTTTAGATGCTATTAAGCTTGAGAGATGCACTTGGTTATGTTCTACTACATTATGCATTGAAACGAAATATGCATATATTCCAAATTTAAGAAGGATGAAACCGCGGAACACCGCTGTCAGCGACTTAGACTAAGACTTGTGGATACATTACAAGTTTGAATAGATTACTATCCTGAAGAAATTGAACTGGTAAAAATATTAATAAAATAATGTTTAGGTAAGTTTAGCACGGAAAGACAAGCAACCAAGAAGATCCTCCATTTTGTAAATTTAAAAATGCAGATGTATCTGTGGTTGAAACAAATATTATTAAAAATACAAAAAGTATAAATTAATACATAGGCATTTATTTAGTAAATTAAAAAAATAAAAATGGTATGAATTTGAAAAACTACAAAAGCTACAAGCACGGACAACAACTACAAAGCACGTCTTACCTAGCCGCGTGTCTTTAGGAGGAGCATATTTACGAGGTTTGAATTAGTGCTTCCAAAGATGTCGGCAGCCGTATCTTATATTCACGCCGGTCTTCGTTGATTCATTGATCCGACATGGTATCAATGCACCGTACAAGTTCATGTTCATCTAGTAGGCGACCGCGACCGCGTCAGACCCAGGAAGAGGTGGTTGAACCAAATCCGAAAACACGCCTGATTACACTTGGGCATAACTCCTGATGAGTTAGAGTCGATGGCGGAGGACCGAGTTCCCTGGAGATCTCTCTTGTGTGGTTTACCCCGATCCCTTTATTGGAGGACGCTGGTCAGTCAGATGATGTTGATGGTATCATTTTGGTGAAGTCTTGGGTCTGTGCGTCGACGCCTACACAACTGACCCTTGCTGACTGAGTTCGATTCACGGCCTCTCCTATTTCGAGTCACTGACAATGCTCAAAGAGTAAAAACTGTCTAGAAAAGGCTTCTCAAATAGGCAGTTCGAAGGCGTCATAAAACTCTAGGTGCCTCCCTCACGTGAGAGAGCAATAGCACGTATAACACAAGCTTTTGCTGGAAATCCTAGGCTATGTAGGTTTTATTCCAACAGATGTATGACAACCCGTTTTCCTTCCAAGATATGGATGTAACATCCAAGTCCCTGGCTTGTTCCTCGTATAAAAGCTACCTACGTTCAATCAGTTATGCCATATCCAAATAACATTCCTTCCGTTTCTTCATATTCTTAATTTTCTTCGGCTCGTTGGTCTCTCCGAGCAATTCTGGTCTCGCTGGAAGCCTCAGTGAGGTCCTCCTCAGCTTGCGTGAAGCGCTGCTCATCGCGCGTCTCTTGGAGTTTGGCTGCTACCCGTCCAATTTTGGGTCCCACTGTCTCTATTATTTTTAAAATTGTGAGAAAACCTTCGTTAAAGCAGTTTGAACAATGTTTCTACCAATATAGATGTGTTTGGGGGCAAAATTCCAGACATAATTCTTGAACGACTCGTTGTTGTTCTGCGTATTATTCCGCAGACATCGGTGAAGAAGTTCATCTGCTGACAAATTTATGAAGATGGGCTTGATGGCTTCCTGCACAATCTGGCAATGTCCCAGCCGCTTCAGAACTGCGCCATTTGCAATAAGAGTTAGGTCCAGGATGGCAATTCATGTGCTGAAGATTTTCATCAATTGAAATTTTACGATAAAATTAAGCCCAAATTTCAGTTTTCATATCTTCAATGGAATCGGAATTACATCGTATAGCTAATCCATAAAAAACAGCCATTTCTTTCATAAGTTTTTCCGTTAGTTGGGCTTTTTTAGGAGACTGAGTTGTACTTCTTTTCGACGATGCGGCTGGCTCTTAACGCTGCTTTCTTATATGCGTTATCCACTTTTTGGCTTCTTTCAATCGCCGGTACATTCCCTTCTTGACGGTTCTACACGTTTTCTCTCTTTTCAATAATAAAGTCAGGTCCATTAGGTTACTTGTTCACAACTGAAGTGAATGTTTCTGTATCGCCTTACACTGGGCCTACTAGTACCATGTTTACCATGTTTCCTATCCATTTTTTACAGCGTAATTTTGAAAATGCTACTCTTCCAAGAGACGTAGTGAGATTGAGCACGCCAACGTATTGTGTATCCCTATCCTGCTGGCCTAAATCTTATATCTTACGTAGCTGTGTATTCTCTTTCCTACTCTATATTTCGGTAAGTAAGGGGGACTGGAAGCAGATGTTTCAAGCAGGTAGTCACAAAATATGCCGAAGGGGAACCCACGAAGGGACATGGGCATTAATGAGAGCTAGGTACCTGCGAGGTGGTCCATGAAGAACGCGCGCTCTCGTCGTCGCCTGACGCTTCCACCATAAATCGACTATATCTTCAAGAGTTTTTGAAATTTTCACTTTAAATTCGATTTGAAACCGAGAATGGCGAGGGGGAGAGGGGTGTGGTATACCTTAAGGTATACAAACCACCTCTTTAATAATCCCCTATTAATAAACGAATGCCAAAGAACGTCACATTTGACAACGATTTATTCGATGAACAAATAAAGAAAAGAAGCGACAAATATTTTGTACACGTTCTTTTCTGATCTTCGCATTCGAACTCCTGTCACTCGTGACTCTCTCTATAATTGACAATGACACATTATTACGATCCAGTGTAGGACCGACGTTTAATTAACGATCGCACGGTACCTACATACCTTCACCCTGAGCCAGGCGTAACTTTTTAAAATTGACTTATGTCCAAGATTTCGTGTTAAATACAAAACATGTGCGTCGCTTGTGTGCCATCTAATGCCGTGTTATTGGAACCAGAAATCGATAAAGCGACGCATTTAAGCTTTGACAGAAAGTCGCTCTGTACGTGAGACCATAGCCGACAGTGGTGATTGCTGCAAAATCCACCAAAGTTGAGTGGTTTAACAGAACCTCTTAGCACTACACAGTCGTGCGACTAACATATACGGCCAACGAAATCGATCAAGTAGTTCACAAAATTAAAAGTTTGGTTTGCGGTTGTGTTTCTGAGTTCCGTGGTCGAAATGATCCCAAATGAAGCTTTCACCGAAAAGTTTGCCTTTTTTGTGTCTACCAAATCTGCTTGCACACTTCCTGCTTTTTATGGCGCCTATAAGTATGTACAACATTTTATGCACAGTGGCTGGCATTCGTTTATGTGTAGTTTAGGGAGTCCAATTATTTCCACAATTTTGGATTGTTACCTACTTTCGATGTTTATCGCTGTTTTCGTAAATTTAATTTTCCGTTTAAATAAAGAAAGTTTCAAAATGATCACAAGATTTGAGTTTTCCTCCAGTAATTATTGACAAAGCTGAAAAATTAAACAAGAGAGGTCAGGTGACTTACTGGCGCTTGATAAAACAGTTCTTTCTGTCGAAATTGGATGATATAGATGTGGCCAATATGTGGTTTCAGCAATACCGTCCTACAGCCCTTAAAACAGTCCAATTACTTCACCGTCCAACAGCCCTTCAAATAGTCCAATGACTTCTTGTTGTCTCGCGTTTCGGTGGTCAGAAGTGGATCGTGTGATTGAACACCATTAGGTTTCTTTTTACGGGATTATTTGAAGTCAAAAGACAATGTCAACCCGTTCATCGCACGTCGTCTTCACTGGACATGAACCATACCCTGTTCATGAACATGATGTGAACAAATCTAGTGGAGGCACAAAAATCCATGTCCAAACCTACATCGTGCAGGAGAATCTGGATTTTACGACATGACATGAGCTTTGTTCAAAAGTTGGACATGACATTTGACGTTTTCCGATATGTGCATGTTCTTTGAATGTAGTGGTAAATATTGAGCGTACAAGTAAAAGTGTTAATAAATATCATTTGATGGCATTACTCCTTAGTGAGATCTACTTCGTTGATTGGTGGTTACGTTGAAATGAAACGACATGGCATATCTGAAAAGATCGCGGTTAATCGTGCAGATTGTGGTTGTGATGTTGGGCAGAAATATATGTGTTACAGGAAAAACATTTGAAATCAATGAAAGTCAGCCACATTTATGCAGAATGGTCATACAAAATTCCGAGAAAAGATAACGTAGGGTTATGCCTCCATTCGTTGCCACCCCCAATGGACGGCATGCAATACTAAACAATTATTTTATTAATTTGTTCCTAAACTGCTTGTTTGTTTCTACACCTAAGTTGTATATACTTTTCCTTGGGTTGGTGATGTTAGATAATTATCTTCCTATTTATGGTACTGCCATTATTGTCAATCACCAGGTTATTGGCACCATGTCAATATTTGGGCATGCGTTTGGACTTCACATAATTTGTATTTGATCTAAGGCCGTTGTCACACTTTGTACCAGTCATCTTATGCTGGAATAATCGCAATAGAGGATAACTTGGTTGTTCGAGAGAGAACTAGAGAGATCACTAGTATGTAGGCACCACATGGGCCATGGTGTTCTGACGGTAGTATTTCAACCATTCGACTTCCACATTGAAAACAACAACACATAGCGCCATCAGACTCAGAGAGTCGGGGTGATGGGCATGAAAACTTTTTATATAGATGGGTTCTCGTTCAATTTATCTATCAAACGTTAATCAATCAAACGATTTTAACACTCTTATATTGCACTTACATACTTACTTAAGGTGATGCTACAGTTCGGGGGGACATGGGCCTCAACCAACAAGCGTCTCCAGCCAGCTCGATCTTTAGCTAGCTGCCTCCTGTTTCACAAGCATAGTTTGATGAGGTCTCTTTGTACGTTCGACACCTCTACTGCTGCGTCCATCGGGGGAGGACTCGGAGACTTTCCGGGCCGGAGTATTGGTTTCCTTCTCCTCTACATAACCTAGCCAGCTCAATCGTTTTCTAAATCCGAACCGAACAGGATTTTGACGAACGGCTTTAGGCGTTCGCACAGAGTAGGCGATGTTCAGAAGACGAATGCATCTATAGTTGGGGCAATTCAGAGGATCCCCTTTTTAAGTGGATCGGGCAGATACTGCTGACGTTCCATTCATCGGGCTGTCTCCGAACAAGTCATCTCCTGCCGCTGGGAAAAGCTCGGCCGCTAGCTCCAGCAGATTTGTTGGATTTCAGTTTTGATATGGCTTCATCCGCTTCGGGTGGATGTGATTGTTGACTTACAGCGCCCCTTTGATTCGGGTTGAATGGTTCATTCTGCCTGACAGCGGTATTTGGTTCTTCGTCGCCGTTTAACAATCTGCAGAAATTGTTCCTCCAATCCTCAGCATCGTCTGCAATTCTACTACGATTGTTACACTTTGGTAAATCTTCTTTACCTCTTTCCTGCAGTAGTATGCCTCTATCCTACCGATAGCGCGCTTCTCCAGAGAAGCCGGTGTTCGTCTCTCCTCTTCTGCTCATAGAGCATTTTGAAAAATATAAAAATCTGCCTGACTCGCCTATGTGCACGCACTGCACTTCGTAGCCATCAAACTCAATGTTAGAGCTTATTCTCAGCCAAGAGTCGATACCGAGACGCTGGACGAATCACTCACTGTTAACTGGCGATTACTCTCATTGGCAACCGGGCATTGTGCCATTGAAATTCACGCCTCAGGACTAGGTATCCCCTATAACGACTTCTGCAGAAGTTGTGTTTCACACCTTCTTGCAAACATTGTCACTTGGACTTTGAAGCAACACTTCCTTTTGCTCATCGTCTATTAAATAATTACATGTTAATTGCGATAAAACAAAGTACAAACTTACAAAAACTTAAGCAAACCGGCAAACAGATTAATAAATCCCAACGTTCTAAAGATAATGCTTGTCTTAATTGAAAATATGGATGCCTCAAGAAGGGCCTATGAAATATCAATTCAGTTGTAATTATGTTGGATTTGCCAACAACTCTTGGTCTTGAGTTTGGTGTCGTTGCAATAGCTATTTCAGATAATAACTTGGATATTTACAGTGCCCCACAAAATTGAGCGTACACCCATGGAACAGCCGTAATTATTCCCTTTTCAATGGGAAGGACTGTTTTAAAAATAAAAATGTAAATGCAGTTTAGATTATTATCAATTTCATAGTAATAATAGAAGAAAAGAACAAACAAAAAATAATGAATTCATTCTTAAAATAAAAAAAACAAACAAAATTAACTACATATAATCACACAAAATTGAGCGTACACAGTAAAAAACGTTTAAAAAACTCAAAAACGGACTTCAAAATTACAGATACATATTTTTTTAATTTTGTTAATATTTGGTATGACCACCTTTAGCGTCTATAACCGCCTGCAAGCGTCGTGGTATAGAATCTACCAATTGCTTTGTAAAAGAAGGGGGGATACTGTTCCATGCCTCCTCAGTTATATTTTTTAGCTCGGCTATATTAGAAGAATTCGTTTTTTTAAATCTGGTTTTAATCTCCTGCCACAAAGATTGTGGAGGAGTTCTGACCTGTTTTTGAGCATGATAGAGTAACCACTCTCTAACTACTGAGTTATGCTTCGGATCATTGTCCTGTTGGAACCAAAAATCCAAATCAAATTCATAGCAGAGGCGATCATGTTTCTTTTTAAAATGTTTAATTTTGTCCATAGTTGTGCCAATAAATTCAAAATTGCCAGCGCCACTAGCTGTCATTGAACCCCACATCATAATACATCCTCCTCCGCGTTTTACTGTTGGGCACATATTTTGTTTTCAGCGCCGTGTTAGGCTCAAGCCACACAATTTGCCTACCATCTGAGCCAAATAAGTTTATTTTTGTTTCATCAGTAAAGATGACAGTTTCCCAAAATTCAAACTCTAATCTCTTCTTCTTGTTGGCAGCTGAAATAAAAGGTTTCTGAAGAGCAACTCTTCCATTTATTTTTTTTCTCCGTAACACACGACGAACGGTTTCTACTGACAAAGGCTTCTGTATCGTTGTAGAAACTTCTGACGCTAGCTTTGGTATACTAATTTTTGGGCTACACTTAACTTTACGAACAATTAAACGTTCGTCTTGCTCCCATACAATTTTTTCCTACCTCTTCCAGGAGCATTTTTAAGTGTATATTCGGTTCCATATTTTGTCATAATTTTCTGTACAGTCGAATGAGTTCGCCCTACAGTTTTAGCAATCTGTCGTAAAGATTCTCCCTCACAAAATAGCTTAATGATAAGCTTTCGTGTTGAAATATCAGTACTGTAGTTGTTTTGTAATTTAGTACTAAATTATAAAAAAGAGGACAAAAGTAAACGCAGCAAATTAAAGAGAACAAAAAAGATCCAGATGAGAAAAGAGAGTACATATAAGATCAACGGCAAAATCGAGAGCATGTTCTCTTTAAAAGAGATGCTATGGAAACGCTACATTATGGTCGAGCTGAGTTTTTTTTTTGGGGCACCTACATGGGCTTCATAATACTTTCTACGTGGACTCTTTTTAACTCGATACAAAGCCCCACTTTGTATTTATTTTATTCAGATTCTTTTTAAGCTTACATGGTCTGAGTTACCCCACATTGTCTTATACAGAGATTTGATACCTAATCGCATCTTTCTACTGAAATAGTTTAATATTGGTGATTATGAAAAACAAATGAGACATATTTATAATTACAATTTGAGAAAAAAAAAAGAAATATTAAAAAAAAAACACAAAAAACCTCACTTAAGTAAAACACAAAACAAAATAAACTTAAGTTATGATAATAAAACTGATAATTCATAAATTAGATAATGCAGAAAAAGTACATCAATAAATAATAAATAAGTAAATAAATAAAGAAATAATAATAAATAAACAAATAAATAAATAAATAAATAAATAAATCAATATATAAACAAATAAATAAATAAATATGAATTAATAAATAAGTAATATAAAAATAAATGAACGGATACACAATTTCTTTCTTATACATTCAACTGAATTGAAATTGCTTAGGGATATTGCAAGAACAACGACTAGGGAAATAGATCTTTTACTAAAGTGTTGTCAGAATGTCTACATCGGACTTTAAATTTTGCCATCAGGATGTTTATTCTTTCAGATATCAATTCAACATTAGACCTTTCATGTAAAACCTTCGTAGAGAAATACCATGAGAGGTTTAGCATCATTTTTAAGAGTTTATCTTGTGCTCTCTGTAACTTTGCTATATGGCACTTTGCGCAATTACCCCAAACCTGGCATCCATATAGAATTATGGCTTGAAATATAACCTTGTGCAATATCATTTTGTTTTCAATTGATAACATTGACTTTCTGTTTATAAGGGGATATAAAAGTTTTGGACTTATATTTATTATGTTCAGCGTTTGCCTCACATGTTGATGAGACAGTAATTTCGAATCAAGATGAATTCCTAAGTATTTTACGGAAGAACTCCATTCAATTGCTACATTAGCCACTCGCAAGTGATTGGACGGAATGTAACATGCTTTTCTTTTTCAAGAGAAAAAGATAGCTTGCATTTTTTCCTTATTTAACTTTATTTTCCACTTCGTAAAATAGCTTATAAGTATTTCCAGCGCAATGGAAAGATTCCTCTCAATAATGAGAGGAAATTCATGCGATGAAAATACAACAGTGTCATCCGCGTAAATAGCAATACCACAAAGAGGGATATTAGGAATATCTGATGTAAAGGAATATATATGCATTGTACAATATAGGCCCAAGAACAGAGCCTTGAGGAACCCCAGTATTGAAGTATTTTATTTCGGATTGCACATTATTAACAGAAACACTAAAAGATCGATTACAGAGGAAACTTTGAATTATTTTACCCAAATAGTACAGAAAATTGAAACGAATTATTTTAAAAACAAGACCATTATGCCACATAGAGTCAAAAGCCTTTTCTATATCAAGTAGAACCATGCCTGTGGATTTATTTTGACAACGTTGTTCTTTGATATATTTGATTATTCTTAAGGCTTGATGGGTAGTGCCATGGGAGTTCCGAAAGCCAAATTATTCATTTGGAGCCCCACTTGTTTTGTTCTTTTCATTTATATTTTTCTTTAGAAAAAGTTCTTTTTAAAGCTTCTTACTGATACCAGGTCACCCAAGCCATTTCACGAAAATTACGAGCACCTTCCCGAGCGACTAAAACGCTAACAATTTTTTGAGAGATAGGTTGGTATACAGAAATAAATAACTTTCTTTCTATTCTTTACAAAAACAGGAATAGCGAAGGAGAATACTCAAAATATTTGTTCAAACTAGGCAAATGGACGTCCCAAGTATTTCCACGGCATGTCACTTCGGCACAAACCAAGATTGTAACTGCTTATTTTTTTATTTCCATTATATAATAAAATAATACGGGTGGCGCTACAGGGCCAGCTACTCAGCATCCACTCGTGTTGTGCGTGCTACTTTTCTATCAAGAGTGGATGTTTTATGCCAACTCCTAACGACCAATTTGAGAAAACAATTATAATCTTTGAACACTGTCAGTCACTCAAAAGAGGTGGAGACGTGAAAATAATTTTTCGAGGTATCGACCGGGAATCGAACCCAGCCTTGCCTGGTTTGCGTAGGGGTCGACGCTCATACCCACAACGCCACGGCCAACTCTTTTATTTTCATTAGGACATTTAAAAACTCATCGTTTTAATTTGATGCAATTTTTATTTGATAACTAGTACAAATCAAAGAAAACTATCGAAAAAGTGCACCTGCAGTACAAAAAATTGCCGCCCCAAGCATAATGCCGCCCGGGGCCTCTGTCCCCTTGCCCTCCCCTCTCTACGCCAGTATCTGATCTATTACGGCAATTGATTTTGCAAGCATGACGCTCACAATATTTTGTGTCCAAATACTGATGTGTACACCGGGCTTAAGGGTCGTCATCTTTGACAGCACCAGTTTGTCCTGTCTGACGACAGGTCATTTAGATGGGAAAAGATTTCTACTTAAAATGCCTCCAGCTATCTCAATGACCTTTTCGACTGGCGTCTAAATGTCTTAGCTTCTACCGGAATCGCGTATCAAGTTTGTCAAACCCCAAGCCTTAATTTCAGGCGTAAATGGAGCTACAGATATTTCTGTCAGATAATCGGGCACAAATGGTGCTGCCGATCGTCCTATCCGCATTCCTCTGACATGCTATGCCGTAATCTGTCTGCTAATGGATTACTTCTGTTTTCCATTAGTTCTCTTAAGACCTGCCATCTTATGAATTTTATCATTGATTCTATAAGTAATGTGAAAGTAACACTCGCGTGATCAAATCGAAGTGAAGTGGTCATTTCGCGTTGACGTGTTTATTAATAATTTGAGTTCTGAGAATACTTCTAGACGCTTGTAGTACACATCTGAAAGGATTTAATGATTAATGATGATGGATTCTACGACCTGATTAAACATTTCTTTTGCTCTCCCGATCAATCACCATTTCGTCCACGATCCAAACCCATATCGAGACGAGTGGTTTTTGTTTTTTTATTCTGATTATGTCAGCCAGCTTTCGTGTGTTGGCTGTATCCACGGATTTAATGCTGCATCCATTTGGGCTGGGCGAGATTACAGCTTTCTTGTATGGTCGCGAAACGATATAGTTTATCCCACCATCGCCGAGTATGAATTCTCGCATGCGATTCATATCCTCAAGTCTTCTTTTAATGCTTGGAGAATTATAAATTCGCGAATAATGTGTGCTGTTTTTCTCCAACGTGCAACAATGTCCAATAGTTTTGCATTGAAATCAAATAAAATTTGAACATTAGCGAGTGAAGTCCCTTCCGATGCCGGTGATGTGCTCCTGATTCCTAACCTGGATTTTTTTTATCTTAATCTGAGTGCAGTTTATAGCACTCGTGCATTGAGTAAACCTAAATTTATGCATAAATTTCCTCTTTTACCTCCCTGATGCCCTCATTAATAAATTCTGGGACGTTTCTAGCCAGTGACATTGACAACCGTGCTGGCTGTTTTTTTGATTTACTCCGTGCATGAAAGGCTTATTCTGCAAGATAATTAGAAATTAAACCGATGCTACATGAATCGAGCCGATAAGATCCTTTTACAAGGTGCCACAAAGTGATCAATACCAAAGTAAGAGGTGGAGCGAGTGATCCTTTGTTACTGGTTTAAAGACGACATTAGACTGTCGTCTTCAAACAAATGCGTTATCCTTCTCAAATCGTATGGAAAGACTTATTTATATGAAGTGTATGCTTCCAAACGTATGAACTTACCTATACTTTACTTAAATTCTACATCTCTGCAATATTCTAGTGTTAGTCGTGTTTTATACATAATATCCAAATCTTATAAAATTCGTTCGTTAATTTTGAAACATTTAACTATCACTTTTAAACACTCGACTTAGATACGACTCGATCCACAACCAGAAATGAAGTATTATAGAGATGGCCAATTTCACAGCTCATTGACCTTTAGCCCATCGACGAATTTGAACTGCTTTTTTACAGTTATTAGTGCATTTTGAACTGCTATTCACGAAATAACGTGAATGAAAGACGATATACAAAATGCTTGTTAAAAATTTTAACTGCCACAGAGCTAGAAGTTGGCTATCTCTTTGATACTTCATATCTGCGCACAAGCCTTTGGTTAGTGCAACCTCTGACTGCCATAGACGCCCCAATAAACAAAACTATGACTTGTATACACCTTTGATGATGTTTTCGTGTGTGTACACACCGATTCTGATACGTTGGGCTGCATTTCAGGACATCGGAATTTTCACGTAATTTTGCATACCTGAATTTTTAAAATTTTCATTTTTTCGAGTTGGGCACCCCGTTACATGCATTCTAGGTCGTATAATATTTCGAGGAAACTATTTTCGAAGACGAAGATGTGTTGGCTAGGACGGCTGGACCATTTTAAATATTTAGTGGACAGTCACGAGGAAAACTGGATCCATCATTTCAGTTGCCCTTATTTTTCATCAATAAAACTGTTTAATTGTGGCGTATTTGATTGTCTATCTAGTGCTGGCACCACCAACTCGATAGTCCAACCACACCACACAAGTGAAATTTGTATGCAATACTACCCAACACTAGCAGAAATGTATGTAGCTCTATAACTTCCTAACGTTGCACTTCCTAAAACTGCACCAAATTCGATATATTTTTTTTGTTTTGTGTTCGTTATTGTCAAGACAAGATAAAAACACATCGAATACCGTTTTATGATACGGTTAAACGGAGATAAACAACTACTTAAAATCCGCCGATTATCTCATCAGTGAATTTTTAGCTATTATCTTTTTGGCAACACTCGCTTAAACAGCTGACGCACGTTTCGTGTTTTGTTTCACTGTCAAACATCTTCAGTTTGGTCTATAATTTAACCATGAATCGTCTCACAAACGAACAACGATTGCAAATTATTGAATTTTATTATCAAATTGCATGCTCTGTTAAGAAAGTTCAGCGCTCGCTTCTTCCATTTTATGGTCAGTTTTAGACGAAGCTCATTTTTGGCTCAATGGGTACGTAAATAAGCAGAATTGTCGATTTTGGAGTGAATATCAGCCAGAAGCATTGCAAAAGCTACCAATGCATCCAGAAAAAGTCACAGTTTGGTGCGGTTTACGGGCTGGTGGCATCACCGTGGACCGTACTTCTTCAAAGATGATGCGAATCGTAACGTAACTGTGAATGGTGAGCACTACCGTAAGATGATATCCAACATTTTTTTACCCAAAATGCAAGAGCTTGGTGGTTTCAACAAGACGGTGCCACATGCCACACAGCACGCGTAACAATGGACTTATTGAGAGGCGAGTTCGGTGAACATTTCATTTCCTGGTCGGGACCGCTCAATTGCCCGCCTAGATCGTGCGATTTAACGGCTTTAGACTATTTTTTGTGGGGCTATGTTAAAGCTCATGTCTATACAGACAAGCCAGCTTCAATTGACGCATTGGAAGACAACATTGAAGCATTTATTCGTGAGATACCGGCCGAAATGTTGGAAAGAGTATGCCAAAATTGGACTAAGCGGGTGGACCATTTGAGGCGCAGTCAAGGTCAACATTTGCATGAAATAATCTTCTGGTGTAATCGTGTGAGCGTTCGGTTAAAGCGGAAATGTTAAATGAGTTCTTCTTATTAACTTGTACATAGTATCCGCTACACATGTTCTAAGAACGGAAGCCGAGTGACCTGTCCTACATAATAATTCCCGGCTAGACGGAGCTACATGTCACACGGCACATTGCGTAGCAGATGAAACATGTATACCGGATAACATACCAATTTAGGCATTTCCGGGAATTTTGGTTGCAATTCCTTGTGTTTCTGTTATGCAACTTTGCCATAAAACGGATCTACGAACCAATTTAGAAATTAGTTTGCTAAGTGATTTATTCCCCCCTTCCTGAGCGATTTACTGGATGGCTAGATCGATTTTACAATTAATTATGAGAATACGGCAAAGCACTCGGCGGTGTCCGCTACACGCTACAAGTTATTCGATACCAGTCAATATGGTATTTTTCAAAACCAAACGCTTAAAAACCGATTGCCAATAACCAGTTGGACAACATTTCTCTTTTACTAACAATTTTCTATTAAAGTAAACGAATTCGATGGAATACGTGTGGATCTAATAAAACGTCGATTTGGAAAAATATTCCTTAGAACATACCGTCTGAAGGTTTCTTATGACGCGCTTTTTCTTTTGTTTATTTTAATAAAAGTTTATGGGTCACGTGCCGAACTAGTCTGTCAACTCTAGAGGTGACAGAATGTCTACAATGGGACACAAGACAAGTTTGTGGTCAGCGCTTCAGAGCTGAGCTTACATTATAATTTTGACGAATTCGCTCGAGCGGGGACTGTAACCAAATTAAGAATACATAAATATATAATTAGTTACAGCCTATTCAAGCTTTACGAGTACACCCAAGCGGAGTTGCGAAGTGAACACATTAATTTGGTTTTGCAATTATTAACAGCCGTAGGTGTAATAGCCAAGTTAAGATTTGAGATGGTCCATCCATCACACCGTCTATCGTCAGAGGTTACACACTCTCAGTCAACGACCCAGCCGCACCGCCAAAATGCGTGAATAATTCAAATTGTTGGCAGTGCATTTTTCAATGGAATTGTGTCCGAAATGTGGTTTTTACTATTTTTTGAGTTGACTTCGCATTCGCATTTGGCTCTGCTGTTATTTATTGCAAACGTTCATCACTTGAACATTGTATCCGATTGCAGAATGAACGGCACAATAACCAAATCGAACGACCGCCTATAAACGAAGAGCAATAGAGACACGCTCGTAACACTATAATCAGCAGCAGTCGTATTGTGCTTGAATGGCACAGTGAATGGACTTAGCATTCGTTTAGCTGGTGGCTTCAAACGAGATTTGGAAAATCGTATGAATTTTTGAACCTTTCCAAAGCAATATCGAACCTTTAATGCGTGCAGGGTCGATTGGGGCAATGACGCTTGAAGATCAAAATCGGTAACCATGATGTATGCACTTAACTAGCGTTTGCTGGCCAAGATATGTTAAGCAGCTGCGTTTATTTCCCACACACATTTTGCGACCCTGATGTTGGCCAAAGAGCCTCATTTGTCATCGAAAGTTTCTCAAACGTTGTCATTAAATGTAGGTTTCTTCATTTATACGTGCCATCGTTAGCAGGCACCATGCCGTTGGTTGTTTGGCGGAGCTAGCGGGAAGCTCAAACCGGATAGTAATTTATTATAGTTTGACTAATAAAAAGTAATACAACATCCCCACGAGAAACGGAGATGACGTTCGTCCCATTCGTCTAACTGTTCCATCAAGACTATGCACGGGTGGCACAAGCTTATAGCAACCATGGCAAAACCCCTTAAATTGGGCTACTAACTGCTACCCCATCTAGCATCCACACTTAGCCTCCTGTGAAGGCTGTGGGTCAAATTGAAGAAGTCTTCATTAAAACAAACGCCTCCTGTGAAGGCCGTGGGTCAAATTGAAGAAGTCTTCACTAAAACAAACGCCAATTTTGAGGGACTTGAAAAACCCTTGAATTAATTAATGTTGAACACTAAATTGCTTGCTTTACTCTTGGACAGTGAAGTTTAACCGCATATGGTTATCGCCATCATTTTTGGGATGCCAGTGGTTAGACGGGGAGTCACACAATCTCTTCGGAGGCTCTACGGGTTCACTCGGGAGCGGCACCATTTGATCGCGCTGAAAAGGGGACTTCCGTTGCCACGCTTTGGTGGACCCGTAAGTAGAGAATGGGATTTGTCAAGATTGCTCAAGAAAGATTTCACTGCGAAGTCGCAGAAGAGATGGGATGGACATATCAGCCTCGCCAAAGCGGTTATTGAAGTGGTAGGCCCCTAAGTGTAGGTACCTACGACTTGCCAGCAAAGTAGGTCATCTATGGTTTCAACCTCCCATTCATCCATGCAGCGACTTCCCAGAGCGCTACATGAGCAAACTAGGTCATCTATAGTTTCAACCTCCTATTCAGCCATGCAGCTTCTACAGAAGTGATTACAGGGGACACCCAACCTTCGGGCATGAGTGCCTATTCTGCAGTATCCGGTTATGACGTAGGTGAGCGCCTGAGTGAAGATCTGCTGAGTCTATGTACCTTCTAGCCATTTACAATTGGTGGTGTTGATTGTGTGTATCTTGAGTACTCATTTACACACTAAATACTAAATTTTGCGCCGCACACTTCCAACGATGCGATAGAACGCGTGTAGAGGTAGAATGGCGACTGTTTTCAGCAGCCGTCATTGGCTTTGCACAGGATGCTTTTGGAGTGGCGGCTGGTGGTGAGAAAAGAACTGCTCGGTTTATGCCTGAAACACAATAGTGCGTTGCTGTGTTCGACTTCAATGTTACGGAGGGTGCGATGACGCACTGCGATAATCAGCTGTTCACTCCCTCTCTCTCAAATACCAGATGAAAAATATTGTGTCAGCTGTTTCCGTTTGTGAAATGTCAAATCAAAAACTATTCTGCTCAAACAATTGTTCTTTTTTTCCTCCTTGGTCCGAATTCAAATTGATTTTGTCGTTAAAATGTAGTCGTCTGTTTATTATCGCACTAATCTGTCAAAAATTGTCTAATATGTTGGATAATTACATGCGGTGGTCTTACGTTTTACGATCCTCTCATCTCTCTCAGTTTGTACTTACATAGGTCGCCGCAGTATTCTGTGCATGGCCATTGAATTGTGTGCGTTGAAAGAAGACGCAACGCAGCAACGCGTGAACTCCATTTCGACATCAGAGAGGAGAAGAAGACTGGATTTTCTTGGCGGACTCTGCTTCTCGTGACCGGTTGACTGATACGCGAAGAGTTTGCAAATTGGCTGTGCGAGTAGCTAAAGAGCAGTCTTGGAGTTCGTCGACAAGTTGGAAGGCTACCATAGGTCTGCGAAAAAGGTGTTCTGGCAAACCATTCGCCGACTCAGAGGAAGGAAATGCAACATTATTGAAGGAATCAAATCCAAAGATGGTGCGTTGCTTTTAAATGAGGGGACATCTAACGCAGATGGAGCTAGCACTTTTCGGAGCTGCTCAATCCCGAACAGGGCACAGCAAACCCGTAATCTTGAGTGGGGCAGAGAATAGTCCAACGTCGGAGGAAGTTATTTTGGCGATTGAATCGCTAAAAGTTGGCAAATCCGCCGCTGTGGATGAAGTCCGGCCAGAAATGCTCAAAGCAATGATTAAAGAGGGAGTTTTTTGGCTCTCTCCTGTCATTAAAGTGGCCTGGGAACATGGTGAGACACCTGGCAATTGAGGTGACTGTACCACTTTTCATGAAGGGGGACAAAAGAGATTGCCCCGACTGCAGGGGCATATCTCTTTTGATTCTCCCCGGGAAAGCCTACGCTAAGGTGTTGGAAGCGCGACAATCGACCAGCTTTTCACTCTAAGAATGATACTTGGGAGTATGCCAAACCCATCTACAGTTGCTTTGTAGATTTGGAAAAGGCCTACGACCGAGGCCCTCGAGATAAACTCTGAAGTGTTCTGCAGGAGTATGGGATTGACTGTCCACTTCTGAGGGCCATTCAGTCTCTATACACAAACTGCAGCAGCTGTGTTCGGGTTAACGGTGATAGATCAACATCCTTAAGGTGTTGTGGGCGTTGGACCTCGCTAAGGGTGCGTCTTGTCACCTCTCCTTTTCATTGTGTATAGGGACTGGATGCTGCAGCGCAGCCGAGGCGAGGAATGTTTCACATTGGGAGAGTTGAGGGTAAGTCATCTTCTTTTTGCAGATGACTTAGTGATCGTCACATCTTACCATACGGAACTCCAGCGCGCACTCGATAAGTTTGTGACCGTATGTTCTGATGCTGGAATGAAGGTCAACGTGGATAAATCGGAGGTTATGGTCACCTCCAGAACGTCTGTTCAATGCACTCTACGGGTTAGGGGAGTCCCATTGAAGCAGTGGAAGAAGTTTCAGTGTCTCTGGGTCTTTTTCACGAGTAATGGAAGGAGTAATGCTGAGCTTTCCTGTAGGATTGGTCAAGCTGGGTCAATTTTGCAACAACTCGGTGGATCTGTAATCATTAAGGCCGATCTTGGGGTCAAATCCAAGTTAGCGTTTTTCAACTTAGTATTAGTTCCAACTCTCACCTATGGTCATGAAATTTGGATGATGACCGAAAGAATAAGATCGCGAATATAAGCTGCTGAGATGAGATTTCTTCGTGCTGTTATGGGAATTACTCGGCGGGATAGGGTGAGAAACACGGCAGTGCGAGAGGAACTCAACATTGAGGAGCTGCTTCTTCGAAAGGAGGGGACTTTGCTTTGTAGATTTGATCACGTGGCACGAATGTCCCCTTCATCATGGCGGGCGTTGAATGCGATTCCATTAGCTAGGCGACTGCTTGGCAGACCCAGGACGAGATGGTTAGACCAAGTTAAAAACTCGCCTGGTCACGCTTGGGCATAACTCCTGATGAGTTAGACTCGATGGCGGACGATCGTGTTGCGTGGACGGATTGTCGTGCGTGGCTTACCCCCGCGACCCCTTTAGTGGAGCATGTGGGTCAGAAAATGATGTTGATGAATACACTAAATGCCGAATTTGACATTTAAAATCGAAGTGAAATTGGTGGCATTTAAAAGTAACATAGCTAAGCTAATACTAACGAGCAACTGAAATGAGAAAGAGTGTGAAGATGAGCATATGGTTTACGTATAAATTGGCTATCAAGTAGATTTAAGTGTGGTATCAGCAAACGGCCCTAAGTCACGATCGGTTGGTGCTCTCAAAATGAACATAATCCGTGTCATTGCTTACATTTGGCATGCTTCGAAAATTTGACCTTACGAATGCGCGTCACCCAGCGAAGTCGTGGCGGCCATGTGACCGATTTCATCTTTCAAACATCATGTCATTGATAGGCCTTTTAAATAATTCAAAAAGTTGTTTGATGCTTGACACACAAAACTTTGACATAGATCCAAGTCTCTGGGATATCTTGATAAGCCCTTTACGAGTCTTGCTGAATTATATCTCTTCTCCTGCAATGAATCTATGATATGTTACGTTATTCACACTGCGACCGAACAAATTTTAAAGCTCTCGTTAACTCACTGTCGCGTTTAAAGCTCTGAATTGCATGGCAGTGCTCAACTCATGCTGAAAAATCTCACAACAACATAAAGTCATATGAGAGACCATCGTGTTGTGTGATATCGCATTCAAATTAATTGCCTTTAATGACCTTGACTTTCTCACGCAAGTTGAATGAACTTATCAATTACGTCAGAGGGCTTACGTTGAACGAAACTGTTTCATAGTCGCCTGGAATGCCTCGACTCTACATGCACCCATGCAATTCAAGGCCGTTTGCTGAGAGTACTAAACAGTGGCTTAGAATGGTGAGGGGATGTGGGGGGCATGGGGGCAACATTGACACTGCTTCACAGTAAGTAATCAGACATTGAATGTCTGACATTCCTTGTGTTGCTTAACAACAAAAACCAATGAATGCTGCTCTCTGGTATGCAACTACATTCTTTCAGATCTGAACAGGTGTGTCTTCTCTAAACAACCGGCTTTTTTTGCAGGTGCTCGATTAGTTCGTGTAATTTTTTGATTTCGAATACTCACCACTTCACGTGGCATTATGGGTCGATCCCTACGCAACTGAAACTTCAAGCCTGGGTTCGAGTCCTGGCAATTTTCACGGCTTCACCTCTTTCGAGTTACTGGCAATGCTCAAAGATCATATGTGTGTGGAAAAAACTTCTCAAATTAGCAGTTCGAAGTCGGCATAAAACTGTAGGTCCCTTCTACTTGTGATAGAACAATAGCACGCACAACAACAGCACGAGTGCAAGCGGAGAATCTATTCTCTGGCCCTCTACGGGCTGTAGCGCCACATTATTATATAATGAAAATAAAAAAGTTAAGCAGATATCTTATGTTGTGTCGACTGCAAATGCCTGCAACGTGCCTTTGCCTAGTTTGAACAAATATTTTGCGTTTTCTCCTTCGCACTTCATGTTATTGTAAAAAGGCTTAGAATTTCTTCTTGATACCATCCTGTCTCTATATTATAGTTAACGTTTTACTAGCTCGAGAAGGAGCCTGTAATTTTCATTTCACCCTTTTTTGATTTATATTTTGATTTTTTGTGGGTAACCTGGTATCATTAAGAAGACAAGTTTTATACAATTTTTCCATTTTCTAAATTAAAAAAAATATTTACGAAATGAATTAAGGGAAGGGGCTTTGTATAGAAGCAGATCTTAAAATATATGCAGCTTCCTATGAAACTTTAGCATCGTCATTAAATGTAAAATCTCCAACAGATAGGAAATTATTGTCACTTCTTTTTATTATGATACTATAGGTATGATCAATTATGTATGGAACAAAATATCGGCCAAATGACCGCCGCGACCTCGGCGGCACACCTCCATCCGATGGTCCAAATTTTCGATGACGCTGAAGCATAATTGAGGTTCTATGCCGTTAATGTGCCGAGTTATCTCATCCTTTAGCTCTTGAATTGTTGAATTGTACCTGCGATCAAAAATCCAACGGTGTCAAATTACATGATCTTGGCGGCCAATTGACATCGCCACAACGTGAAATAACACGACCATTGTTTCCTTAGCTGTGTGGCAAGTGTCACCGTTCACATATCGCCCACATTCATATTTTCCAATTCGGGCCAGAAAAAGTTCGTTATCATTTCACGATAGCGAACACCATTCACAGTAACTGCCTGACCGGTCTCATTTTGGAAAAAATACGGCCGATTGATGCCGCCAGCCCATAAACCGCACCAAACAGTCACTCTTTGAGGATCCATTGGTTTTTCGGCAATCACTCTTGGATTATCATTCGCCCAGATGCGGCAATTCTGCTTATTGACGAATCCACTGAGGTGAAAATGTGCCTCATCACTGAAGATGATTTTCTTCGGAAATTGGTCATCCACTGTTGCCATTTCTTGCCACCATTCTGACCATTGACGACGCTTGAAATGGTCAAGAGGCTTTAGTTATTGAGTTAATTGCACCTTGTAAGCGTGCAAATGCAAGTCTTTATGCATAATGTTCATCAACGACGAGCGTGAGAGCTGCAATTGTTGGGCACGACGACGAGTTGAGGTGGACGGCTACACTATCGCGAACAGCAGCAATATTTTCTGCAGTGCGAGCTGTACGAGCATGCACTGGTGTTTTCACATCTCCTACAGACCCGGTTTGCTCAAATTTTTGCACGATTTTTCCGATTGTACGCACATTTGGACGATTAAATTGACCGAAAAAATCACGAAGTGCACGATATGCATTTTGATTTGAACGCCCATTTTCATAATAAGCCTGAATAAATTTAACGCGTTGCTCGATTGTGTATCTTTCCATGGTTCAAATTGAGTTTGTCTGAAATTTAGAAATGTCAAATGAAATGTAGAAAAAGACTTGATGTTTAGTTGTGGTTCACTTTCAACATCGGCCCTTAAAATTTAACCACTGTTCACAATTCGGATTCTAAAGTGGAACACACAAAAGTATTCTGTCCTGAACGATTACTCCAAATATGACACCTTCAGCTTCAAGTCATTCTACTGGACGGATACAAAGGCTTCTGTGTCTGATCAAACCAACAAGTTTACACACATATGAGTATTGCTGAAATGAGTCATGGAGGGTTAATTGACGCACGATGGCTCATTCGACAACACCTCTGACCTACTCTCGCCCCTTGGCGATCGCTTAGTCTGATTAGATTGAGCAGTCTGAATTTTAGAACTCTCATTGGAGTTTTAACAGGGCTTTGCGTCATAGGAACTCACACCCTCCTCTATAACGCCTTCTGCAGAGGCTGCAGAGACGTAGATGTAGACTTCTGGGAGCGTATAATTTTGATAGCCTGGCTGAACGAAGCCGCATAAGAGTCAATCATCTTCTTCACTTTATTCAAGACCCAACGGGTTTACTGAATAGGTATTCCTAAATCCGAGTGCTACCACAACGCTGGCCTACGTGTGGTCGCTATCCTTCCAAACAGCAGTAGGCCACTTCAACGTTACCTAACCTACATATGTGTGAAAGTATAACTCGTTGAAAATGTAGGCAAAGGTTTTTTAGGGAGTGAACAAATTACTAGGGCGGCATGAATTGTGTCCGCCCCAGGCGGCCCCAACCCACCCTACGCCACTAAGCCCACATCTAAGCCAAATTACACTTAAACCTTGAGTTCAACTTTACCTATTCTGCGTTGCTCATAAATATTTAAGTCGAACTTAACTATGATTACCGTTGTTATCATTCATCTAAAGTAGTTCCTTGAGAAAAGTAGTGAAATGGCGATAGGAAGAGATCACCGAATCTCTCCCATCCATATTTTTATTGCATTTTAGGAGAAAGGGAAATTGTGGAAAATAAAAGCAAAACAGTGTAACGTGGAAACTAAGAGAAGAGGTTCGTGTCGCATTGCTTGAAATTATAATTCTCAGTCAGAAGTAGTTGGCTACAGAAACACCGAAGCCGTAAGAAAATGTAGACCAACTATAGGAATGACATCCGGAAAGAAGCTGCAGACGAGAATCAATCAAATACTCAAACGGGAGGGGGCAAGGAATATAAATGCAGTGATCCAACTTTGACCTGACCATGTCATGACCAGTCAATTATGAACACAAAAACCGCGTATGGTCTGCCAAACGTGACGGATAGTGGCGCCATGAACAATTTGTTGAAACAATAAGCAGTGATGAGGGAACTGTATAATTCTGGTGATTCAAATAGGAAATGTATATTCATTCACTTTTTTTTTTAGAAAGAACCAAATTCGAGAGCGAATTGGTCCTCAGAAATTTATTTCACGTCTGTCTTGTTCCAAAGACAAAGACACTGATGTCAATGGAATTAACGCTCGGACATGGTCTGGAAGAGGTAGACTAGTTGCTTCAACCCTACCAAGCAGCAAAATTTATGAGAAGTATACAAATTTGTCTGGAATAAAAGTGAATTCAATGATCGAAGTGCCCACCTTCAACGTCAAAAATTCAAGAAGAAGCGATTCAAAGGCAGAGACAGCGTGAACTGCTGAAGAAAGCACAGGTGTTAGACGGCAAAATAAAAGAAGAACTTTTGAAAAGACTCAAGCTTGGCTCCGGGAAGTCGTCGAACATTGAAAACTTCAAATATTTGTTTGTATCGCTTGTTTTTATTAAGAGATATAATATATAGTGACGGTAGTGGCGTTATGTGTCGACCCCCTACGCAACTGAAACGGCCGATGCTACCAAAAATAATTTAAGTCACTGACTTGCTTCTCAGATTTGGCCATTCGGAGTCGGCATGAAAATCTATGTCCCAAGTTGATGGCATTTTGAAGGTCAAATTCGAAATATTCTAAATATTTTAAATTTCGTATAAATGTGATTATTAATTCGTGTTTTATCTCTAGTTACACAGAATCATAATGGCAACTGACACGATGATGGTGAAAATTGAGCATCGCGCTGTAATTAAATTTCTCACTAAGCAAGGAAAAAGTAAAAAAACTATGGTGGCTGTTTACAGGGTTCCGCACCTTCATTATCAACTGTGCAAAAGTGGTCAAGTGAGTTCAAGAGAGGCAGAGAGAGCATTGAAGACGACCCCCGCTCCGGCGCCCCGGCTACTGCTTGTACGGGAGAAAGCATCAAAGAAGTCGACAAATTCGTTCTTGAGGATGCCCGAATAAAGGTGAAAATTATGGCAGAGATCACCAAGCCTTCAATTGGTACCATTCACACCATTCTTCACGACCATCTTAACCTTTTAAAGGTCAGCGCAAGGTGGGTGCCACGAATGCTCACAGTTTTTGGAGATGTGTAGTGAGAACGCGGACGGTGTTACGGATCGAACTGTTACTGGTGACGAAACATGGGTCCACCACTATGACCCTGAAAGCAAACAAGAGTCCATGCAGTGGCATAAAAAAGGAACAAACCCCCCCGAAGAAGTTCGAAGTCACTCCGTCTGCCGGGAAGCTCGTGGCCACAGTTTTTTGGGACTCAAAGGGAATCTTGCTCATTGAGAACAAAAAAAAAAAAAGGGGGAAACCAGACCATGCCCTGAGGCACTCCGGGGCGGTCTGTGTGAACACCACACAATTACTACAGTTTTGAGCTATATAACACAGCTTGATTAACAGATTATTGAAGTTAAATATTGTGGACAGTTGGTTGGCAAAGTTTTGACGGGTTAACATTGTCGACTGCTTTCAAAACGTCAAGTAAAGCTAATAATGATGTTTTATCTTCGTATGTCATCAAGTATTGAGTACAAGTACTTTTTATCCTTAATCGCTTGTGTAATAAATAAATAAATACAAAAATCTTTTGATCATCTGCCTTCCAATAATTAAGGACTGCCTTACACTTCTTGTACGACGAAAATTGACAGTTGTTGTGTATCGATTACCGACGTATAATCGACACTCGCAATCGGGACCTAATATTAGTACTCTTAGCCAGACGGTTGCGGCCTGAAAACAGCGGACCCTAACTATGTAGTTTTAGGTGAAAAAAAAAAAACAAAATGAAAAAAGTTATATTATCAACTATAATTTGTGTCTCATTTGCTGTGTTAGCACTCTTCTCTTGATTTAACCAAGGAAGCACGGGGCTAAAGCGCGTTACTACACCATTCATTTGGCTCTTCTAAACAAGAAACATAAAGTTGAAAACAATATAAAGGGTGATTTTTTAAAAGCTATAGAAAAGTTTTTCAAAAAAAAAAAAAAAAAAACACTTAAAATTCAGAAAAATTATTGGAATCGATAGTACGGTCCATATAATTTAATGTTTGAAGATTATTTCATGCAAATGTTGACCTTGACTGCGCCTCAAATGGTCCACCCGCTTAGTCCAATTTTGGCATACTCTTTCCAACATTTCGGCCGGTATCTCACGAATAAAAGCTTCAATGTTGTCTTCCAATGCGTCAATTGAAGCGGGCTTGTCTGTATAGACATGAGCTTTAACATAGCCCCACAAAAAATAGTCTAAAGGCGTTAAATCAAACGATCTAGGCGGCCAATTGACCGGTCCCGAACGTGAAATAAAATGTTCACCGAACTCGCCTCTCAATAAGTCCATTGTTGCGCGTGCTGTGTGGCATGTGGCACCGTCGTGTTGAAACCACATGTCATGCAAGTCAAGCTCTTGCATTTTGGGCAAAAGAAAAGTTGGATATCATCTCACGGTAGCGCTCACCATTCACAGTTACGTTACGATTCGCATCATCTTTGAAGAAGTACGGTCCAATGATGCCACCAGCCCATAAACCGCACCAAACTGTGACTTTTTCTGGATGCATTGGTAGCTCTTGCAATGCTTCTGGCTGATATTCACTCCAAAATCGACAATTCTGCTTATTTACGTACCCATTGAGCCAAAAATGAGCTTCGTCGCTGAATACATGTGATGTCGCGATGAACTTTCTTAAAAGAGCACGCATTTTGATAATAAAATTCAATAATTTGCAAGCGTTGTTCGTTTGAAAGACGATTCATGGTTAAGTTATAGACCAAACTGAAGATGTTTGACAGTGAAACAAAACACGAAACGTGCGTCAGCTGCTTAAACCAGTGTTGCCAAAAAGATAATAGCTAAAAATCGCTCTTTATGAGCCAAGAACGGGCGCAACAAATATCTTAAACCCACTTTCGTCATAAACACAATCATGTGTATGCAAATGTAACACAATCAAGATGTAATTACTTGCCTCAAAGTTCAAATGTTAAGGAAGACTAGACCGTTGGGAAAAATATCTTTGTGTGCCCAAAAAGCTGTCCTCATTGAGTGAAGCAAACTTTCGATTTCGTAGAAAATCATTGAACTCGGAAAGTTGTAAGCAATTCCAATTCTGATTTTATTTCTTGACCCTTATGTCCAACTACTCTTTGATTTCGCGTCCAAGCACAATGCACATCCCCAGCCTCGCACGTTGAACCGGCGGAAAGTTCAAAATCAATATTTCAATAACACAGTTTGACAGACGTTTCGTGCCTGGCGGGTGTGAGTGGTCGCTCTGCGAACAATCACGTTCAGATGATTCATGATTCATGACACCCAGCCATTATTTAATGCAGCCCCAGGGGTCTGTAGTCATATAAATTGAAGACAAAAAGTTAATCCGGAGCTAATAATGTCACAAAGTCCACCTAAGATTGATTAAAGACCGGCCGCAATAGTTAGTCGTTAATGGAATAGAAAAATGAGAATAGACTTCCGTCAGAAAAAATATATACCATTGGTCGTACATTATCTTCTTCTTGTTTGACAGGGGCTACGGTTCGGGGGTTACGTGGCCTACGATAAGCATTCGGTGCAGATTGTACTTGGCAGTGATTTTTCTTATCCAAACATGTGCCCAAGCCTAAGCACTCGTACATTATTTTATTATACGTCCTTAATCCAAGCTGATGCCATCTGATTGCTACCTTTTCACCGAACGAAACCCAGAGGTTTCACCAATTTTTTTTCCAAACTTAACAGGTTCTGCCATAGATAATCGGGGTCTGGAATCCTCGCGGTTTCTGGTAAACCTAGTTGCAGTCCCTTAGAATTTATCCGTCCTTCAGAGGATGTCTAACCGAACAAGCCTACAGCACGCATTTCAGTGTACTTTGGTGTTATTTTTCTCATTTTATCTTTCTTTTTTCCTGTCAACAGACAGTGGTTGTTTTGACCAACAAATTCTCTCCGTTCGCGTTCTGGTGATGATCACCGTTTCTCCCATCATGATATCATGATATCCATCTCCGCTACCCTATCAAGCACAGCATCGACTTCATCCAGGAAAGCCACATACTCTGACTCTGGATTTGGTGAATACAGAGTCAAAGTTGACCCTTCAAGCTTGAGCTTAAAGTTCCCGACTCTCCCTTCTAATGATATCCACTCTAATATCCCCTTCCTGCCAACCTGGGACTTGTGAGTATCCCCACTCCCGCCTGTGAAGACATTTGTGGTGCAACTCTGGATAGGAAGAGTTTCCACCCTTTGCTTCATCGAGGAGATTCCCACGATATCCGAACGACGCCTGACAACATCCTCAACTAGCTCGAGATCCTTCCCTGTGAATGATGAGACGTTCCATGTGCCTATCGTAAGTCGATGCTTTTGTCTGTTGCCTTCTGCTCCTCGCACACGTTTAGTACATGGCCGGACTTCCATCCCCATCCTCATAGCGACTCAATGCTCCTTATTCCTTCGGGCTAAGCCCGACGCTGGCTGCCGAGTGACACAGGTCGGCCACCAGACGCTCGCATACCGCCACCATTCACGGATGGCTCTGAATGGGGCCCAAGCACACCAGGGTAGACATTATCTTTAGAGCGCGTCGTTGGCCAGGCTGGGGCTGTGTGAAAATAAACTCGTTCAGCCCAAACATGTTGCCCCCACCACGAGGAGGTCAGCTGCCGGCTATACCTTTTCAAATTATCTCTTTTCTGGTAGAGAGTTCATTCAGTTTCAGGCATTAATATTCGTAGTGTATCAGTCTGATCCATTTCCATTTGCGTAGCCTATTGGTTCCTCTTCCCCTCACATGTCCACGTTCAGGATGATGTTCGGCCGGAATATTCGACGCATAGTACGGGGACATTTGTTGGTAATTATCTGTTATTTCTGCATGATGTTGTTCGAAATGTTGATACGATTGATTTAACACCTGAGTTGAATATCCTGAGCTTCGTGTTTCTGGATATCTGGGAGCGCCTCCATGTAGGACGTAGTTGTTCCAAAGCTGCTCTCGCTTTTCTAAGTCTGTTCTCAACATCTGCTTCTGCGCCACCGCCGCCGTCTGTTGTCATCATACTACATGCCTAGACAGCAGAAGCTATGCACGTATTAGACGCGGTTTCCTTCGAGGGCAATGTCTCCTCCGTCGTGGGTATTGATTCTCATGGCATAAGTCTTCTGGATATTAATCTCCAATCCGGCGCACCGTGCTAATTTTGCGTGGTGTTCTAATATAGCTTGGATGTCGCTGAGCTTGTGTGAGGCCTCGAGGCCTCGAGTTGTCATGTGAGACTCCAAGTAATTCCAACGCCCTGCACGCAGTCTTCTCTCATAAGTTCATCCAGGACAATTGGGAACAGTTGAGGTGAGAGTGGGCGCCCTTGCTTTACTCATGCATTTGTAGTGAAAGAGTCACTGATGTTTCCGCCATGAGATTTTCTAGGGTACTCCTTTTTTACTTAATGCTCTCCATAATGCAACTCGTTTGATGATGTCAAAGGCCTCCTGGAAATCGATGAACAGCACCCAGCCATTCTGTGAATCGCTCAACTACTAAGCGCAGAGTGTTGGCTCCATCTACCCAGCTTCTTTGTGGGCGGAAGCCAGTCTGGTTATCTCCTAGATATCCCTCTTGTTTGTGTTTTGACGGATGTTGTTGAGTAGAGTTCCTCCATCTTTGGAATCTTCACGATTATGCCTTTCTTCCAAGGTGTGGGTAGACTTTATCCTTCCTCGTCGTTGTAATGTGCGGGTATAGAAATTCAGCTGATGTTCTGCTGTCAGCGCGTATTTGGATTCGGATTCGTTGTGGGCAAAACGAAAAAGCTCGAAGGTCATCGACTTTAAATAGATCGCCTGGCTGTGGTCGAAGTCGAAGGCAAATTCTACAACATCAGTTGAGCATAAGTGCACAAGCACGGTAGGTGCGGAAGACTCTGTCAAAGAGGGCAACTGGGACGGTATCTGCGGAGCCTGTCTGGAGTACGATGTCAAAATCGTACTCAGAAACTTCAAAACTCGGCCATTATTAACTCATGTCGTTAGTAATGGCCGAGGTATAATGGCGAGCAGAAAAAACGTGCAACTGACATGGCATACCAAAAGGCGCTGCAACGGAAAACAAGAGCAGCGCAAGAGTAGTGTCGGGCTAGAAGGTCAGGAAGAAGGAGCAGAAGGAGGTTTCTCTCGCAACCTCTCAGCTCAAGGATATCGCAAAGTCTAGCGACAGACAGAAAATATTTGCTGTGAAATAAAATTCAATCAAATGAACCCAATGCATAAAATTGAGCCAGTGTGACCGACAGCGGGTTTCACAAAATATGCGCTGGCGTATGCATTGTCCTTCACAGTTTGTGTGCCTACGAATTTATTTATTGCTTGTTTTTTGTGGTTTGATGTCTTCAGTAATTCAAAGTCAGACGTCGACCTGACTGACACGCAATGGCTTCAGTTTTACGCGACCTACAAACCGTTTTTGGAAATCCGTCTCATTTACGGTGTTTCAGCAATACCCCGGAATTAAATTATGCACGAGATTAACAAATAAATCCACGGTTCAAATCAGTTTCAAATATGTATTCGAAATCATTGGATGATCACTTTCACAATTAAATTAATCGAATGCCGATGGAAATTGTTTGCTCAGGGCTCTCAAATGTCACCAAAGAAAAGCACATGACACACAGAGGGTATTGAATTATAAATAATTTATTGTGTATATTTAACTACAAAACTTTATCGGAATGTTTGCACTTATGTAAGTAGTGTTCAGTACTGCAATCAAATCATTATCACATGAAGAAGATTGTGCACAAAAATGAAAATTGATGTTTCTCCGATGAGAATGTGGACTGCTTCCTAGTAGCGCAGACGGTGTGTACGTCTTACGGCGACGGGACGCTTGTAACGGTATCCACTTGAAGTGAAGATATGCGCTGGAGCACTTTCAACTGATGGGATAGCATTGAATCCAGCACGGGCTACAACCGGAGCTGGCTTAGGTGGCTCTGGGAGGTCAATGTCAATGTATTCCGGTTCGGGTGTAGCAATATCCTGTGGATTGGGTCCTTGTGTGGCCGAATCCAAGACTGCACGTCGTCCGCCATTTAAATGTGACACATCGGCGGCAACAAATCCAATCAAAGCCAAAGCAATCAACACGAATTTCTACAAAAATCAATTTGAAAATTATCTCTTTCACAAAACACAAAATGTTTGTAACGAAACAACTAGACTGAAACAAAGGTCGATCACCTACCATTTTGGTAATAGTTAGTTTATCTGTATATCACTGAGCAGTTCAAAGACGAATGATGTTATTTTCCGAAAAGACTATCATATTTATATGGACCACCACATGGCATTCAAGTGGGCAACGGTCAGTGGCCAATGCTGAAGACTCACATCACCTTTCATATGAGCTCACTCGCAGAAACACACCAAGCAAGAAGAGTGAGAGGCGCGTGAGAGGCGCAGAAAACGTAAATCTATCAAAGTGTTTGATATGGTAACAACTTGAGCTCCTCATGTGCCATCACCACCAACACCATCACCGCCGGCACCACAATCACCAAGAAATTAGTCAAAAATCAGATGAACAAAAAAAAAAAAAACTCAAAATCCTATGTTTATTCAAGAATCTCCAAGACGAATTTGAATAAACTTCTACATTTTATTCTGAAATCTTGGACAGCATTTCAGGAAGATTCTCAGTTTCGTGTTGTTGTTTTTTTTTTTTTTTTTTTGAGTTGTGATTGGATCTCCATTCACATTCACTTTTTCCTCCACGGCTGTTGTGTAGGTAAAATCAATTGAATTTTAAATGGTTGTAGTCACTTAACTAAGCATCATCGCCTCTTTTATTATGACTATTTCTTGTGTTGCTTTTGTTTGTCAAGGTCAGGTGGCTGTTGTGTTGGCATTATTGGTCGACATGGTTAACGAAACGGGTTGCGTTTTGTAGAATTTATAATTTTCATTTCATTCAAAAAAAAAAAATCCATGTGACACTTTTGACTTTTTCGGTCTCTCTGTCTCTCTAGGGACGGGAGTGGGGAAACAATTGCTCTATCATTCATTACCAATTTGCCTTCGAAATGCCTAATCCGTTTGTTAGGGTCTGCCAATCCAAACGGCCCATCAAATCCAGTAGACAATGTGCATTTGAAATTGTTGCGCTTTGATGAACTCTGTTTAGCATATCGGAATTTGGGAAGGAAGTAATCAACATAATTGCACATGTACTTGGAAATAAGCTTCACGCAAGGTCCCCCAGTAATGATGCCTTGACTGGATTAAACACACAAATGATTATATTTCACTTTTGTGAATTCAGATTCACAGATTAACTTACAATGAATTTGAATTTCCAGGGGGACGCAATCTCTTGAGAGTGACCGTAAATATGAATTTGAAATATATGAGCCCATCAGCTCTGAGGCAAAAATGCAACTAGGTAAAGCTGGGGCGGAAATGAATTGAATTGAACAAGATGTGGAACAAATTTTGGCGGAATTATAACAAAATTTAACATGAACCAATTTTCGTCGTTTTCTTCGTGTCATTTATGTTTAGTGTGTCTGCATTAAAGTTTGTGTCCATTGATCATGTCTAGCCTTGGCTTTGCATCCAGCTGTTGGTTGAGCTGTTTTGTTTGTTTTGTAATTCATAATTTAAGCAAACAAATATTTGAGATATAAATTAATGATGTTAGGGTTCAATGTCCGCCTGGAGTAGGTTGAACGAAAATTCGTGAACTCTCGTTTTTTGGTTATAAAATTAAATTATATTCATAAACCGGATAAAAGTCATTTTTATATTACTTTCTATTTGCATAATCGTACGCTATCAAGGGGGCTCTTAAAAAATTGCAAATCCATATCCACCTACTCACAACCTAGCAACCTAGCTTGCTGCTGTTTAAATTGTATTCAATAATTCAAGAATTCGAAAAGTGGTAAACTTTTGGATAAAACCTGATAGTTCGGCCAGCATTTTGTTTATATCCAGCCATACAATCAGTCGTCCGGATTTCACACATGCGCCGTCAGTCGAACACGTCAAACCGAACTGTCATACGAGATTGATTATTTTAACATTTTTAACATTTGCCATTTTAAAATATGGGTCGCTTAATAATTGTCAACGGCAACACTGACGCCGATCCACTTGCACCAACGATGACAAGGTCAAGCACAGCGTTACCAGATTTAGCAGTGATCATAAAAATAACGTCTCTCAAAATTTCAGCAGTTTGGAAAATTTATGAAAGATTGAAACACTCTCCACCATTTATTTTTTCGTTGCAAAAATTAAAAAAGTTAATCCAAATTGTGTATTTACTAATTCCACTTCTCGGTTGGTCTAGACCAGAAATTAAGTTTTATGGAGATGCCCAACTTGACAGCTGATTGGCCCCTAGTCCATAGACGAATTTGAGAGGCTTTTTGACAGTAAGTCATGCATTTTTGACTGTTATTCACGAAATAACGTTACTGCCGTTCTCTGACTGGTCAATTTGGGTTTAGAAAACGATATAAAAAATGGTTCTCAAAAATTTGAAGGGGCAAGAGAGGTAGAAGTTGGGCATCTCTATCATACTTCATTTCTGGTCCAGACGTCAGTCATGCCAATCTGAAATTGCCAAAATCCATTAAGCAGTTGGTCAAAGGAGTCGCAAAGTAATAATACAAATTTGATAAATGTGCATTTAATCTTTGGCTTTGAACAACCAGGAGACTCAATCAGTTGAAACATCATCATCATCTTCTGACCCGCATGCTCCACTAAAGGGGTCGCGGGGTTAACCCACGCACGAGAGATCTCCAGGCAACTCGACCCTCCATCGAATCTAACTCATCAGGAATTATGCTCGTGTGTAACCAGTCGATTTTTTTGACTTGGTCGAATCACCTCGTCCTGAGTCTACACTCGCCTCGGAAATCGTGATGAAGGGAACATTCGTACCACGTGACCAAACCACCGAAGCATAGTCCTCTCCCTTCGAAGGAGCAGCTCCTCAATGTTGAGCTCCTCTCACACTGCCGCGTTCCTCACCCTATCGCGGCGAGTAATTCCCACAAATCCCATCTCAGCCAAATTTCATGACCATAGGTGAGAGTTGGAACAAATATTGAGTTGGAAACAGCTAGCTTGTCTCTGACACCAAAATCGGCCGTCCTGATTACAGATGTGCCAAGCTGCTTCAAAATTGACCCAGCATGACCAATCCTTCAGGAAAGCTCAGCATTACTCCTTCCATCACACGTGAAAAATATTCCGAGATACTTAAACTTTTCCACCTGCTTCAATGGGAGTCCACTAACCTGTAGAGTGCATTGAACAGGTGACATGGAGATTACCATACCCTTCGCTTTGTCCACGTTAACCTTCATCCCAGAATCAGCACATACGGCCACACACCTATCGAGTGCGCGCTGGTGTTCCGTCTGGTAAGATGTGAGGATCACTAAGTTTTCTGCAAAAAGAAATGACTTAACCTCAACTCTCCCAATATGAAACATTCCTTGCCTAGGCGACGCTGCAACGCCATGAGACGCATCCTTGGCGAAGTCCAACTCCCACTGTGAAAGGTTGATTTAGAACTTTTTACCCGAACACAGCTGCTACGGTTTGTGTATAGAGACTAAATATAAGAACCATTTTTGTTCTGTATTCCGCCACCCATCATCTTTTTTGGTTTTATTGTATACTTTACTATTAATACAACTAGTTTTAAAACTAAGGTAGGAATGCCAGCTCAATAAATGAGACCCGACGTATGTCACTTGACATTGTTGACATTGCATAATTTTTCAATAATTTTGTTATGCTAAGTCTTATCGCTGAGTTACAAAAAAATTCATTTGTGTTTTAAAAATAAAGAAATAAAAAAATAAAGAAAATAAGTAAGAAGGAAAATACAAATATAAATAAATACTTTGAGCGGGGACTGGTCTCTCTAGTGTCTTGTGTTGCTCCTTTTGCAGAACTGCATGGAGTCGGCACTGAGTAGAACACCAAATCCAGGGTGTGTGATTGCTGTAGTGTTAGGGTATCGGTGACTGCGCTCGAGTGGAACGTATTTCACCTCTTGTATATTTTGGTTCCGATGACTGTTAATATTACATTTCTGGATAGTTGCAGGATGGCTTTGTCTATTGACAAGATCTTAGCTTCTTCGTATATCCAGAGATAATGGATTAGGATATGTGCCACCTCTACGTTTCTTGCCCCTCAGATTCATTCGACAGAGTTTTGTATAACCTTTTCCCAGACAGGCGTCTGTGAATACGTGTGAGCTAAGCGAAGCTGACTACTCCCGCCTAACACCATTGACAGCACAAACGCCAAAATCTGAGGTGAAGTGCAATGGACTGGGGGTTTTCCACTGGAAAGACGAATATCTCTTCCTCCATCATCTCTGCGTAGATCCTTCTGGTCGGGATGAACTTCAGTGTCGAAGGATCGTTGCGATGACCGGTGCACATTCTTAAGATCTTCCGTTCAAACAGACATTTTCTGTCCATTACAGTGGGGTTTATTGTACACATTGCTGACACATTGCTTATAAATAAGCTCTTCAGTCCTCTGGCTAAGACCAGTGAATATACTCGTACCAAATATAGGGCCAAAGTTGTCCGTTCAAGGATAGCATCCACATTGGTCTAAAATATGAACCCCTTGTTGACCAAAATTCCCACATTCTTTGTGTTCTTTGTTGGCATGACCTATGTTGTGTCAGGAAGAGTTATTTTTAGATCGTTGCATCTCCGGACCAACATCTTGCCGCTGGTTCCTCGGATGCCTACTACCTTGTGTTTTGAAGCACATGCTTATAGTCTTGTCGCTGTTGATTTTCAGACCCCACTTGATATCGTAGCTGTAGTGTAGTTGTAGTCTCCCTGTGACTACCTTCGGTGAGATGGAGTGATGGAGTTAGCGGCAGACAATAGTGCATTGCGTTGGTCGGCTTGTCTACGTCCTAAAGATGAAATAGTTGATACTCTTCACTGTTGATCTGGCTGGAAAAGGAAGATTCAATTAATGAGGTAATTGTCTTACCAGATACGTAGGGAATCTGAACCTTTTTCGTTTTATTATAAACTTATTTCTGTCTCACTGCTATCTTAACAATAGAGCATAGCCTCTTTAGCCGGACACTTTCAATTTCCGCACTTTCTAATTCCAGACACCGCTATATTTCGGACACTTTCAAAACGTCACCTCTACAGATTATTAGAATGAGTACAGGTACTATATACGTACATACATTTGTATGTTCATACAATTATGGGAATTCTCTTTCTAGTTTTGCTGCTTGCAGGCGGCTCTTGAGTCTAGACATTGTGCCGTTGCAATCTGTAAGGTTACGTATGTGTCTGTTGATGCTCTGTTGTGTGGATATCATGGCGAGGTTAGGTTAGAGTGGCTGACTGCATTAAAGTGGGCCCGTTGTGTTACCACAAGAGCTAATAGATCCTAATCCGCAAACAATCTGGAGCTTTTAATAAAGTGACGAAGCTGACTGATGCTGATACTACTTTGTAGAGATGTAACAAAACTAAGTCATGTAGAGGGGATGGAAAGCAATGCTCCGGCTCGGAAAATCTTCGAGTCCACCCCCGAGGGACGGAGCAATAGAGGTGTCGAACGTGCAAAGGGACCTTAACCAACTGCGAAATTGAAGGCAGCTAGCTAAAGATGGATTTAGCTGGAGACGCTTGTTGGTTAAGGCCCAGGTCCCCCTGAACTGTAGCACCACCTTAAGTAAGTAAGTAAGTAGGTATAAGAGTGTCAAAGTCATTTGATCGATTAAGTGAGGAGACCGAATATGGGGAGATGTGAGAACACGCGGTATAAAATGTTTTGATGTCCAGCACCCCAACTCTCTGAATCTGATGACGGAGTGGGTTGTTGTTTTTAGTGTGTAAGTCCAATGCTTCAAAAGTTGGACTACTACCTTCAGAGAACAAGGGCGTATGTGGTGCCTATATTGCATTTTTTTTCTAAAGGCCTGCCTATATGCTTTTGATCCATGTGTTGTGAATTTGGCGAACCACCGCTGCATACATCCATAGCACTAGCTTTGGTTGGAATCCTCTCTTTTTGTCGAAGCTTAATTTTGCTTTTCATTTATTGATATTTATCTCTGTACATTAAGAACATTATGTTCTTTTACTAGTACAGGAGCAATATAAAATAATATACAATTTTGAGTGACATGCTTGTATTTAAGTGATATCGAATTTTTGCAATTTAAATTCAATTCAGTTTAGAGCGTACATTTTGCAATTTTAAAATTCAATACGATTAATAAATGCATAGAAAAAAGGTAAAAATAAAAAAAATAAAAATATTGTAGGAGTTATTTCAGTTCGATGAGAAAAAAGAGAAACAAGCGGCACAAAATTTTCTGTACTCGGTCTTAGACCGTACCTGTGAAGGTAGGTGGTTCCAGAGGTGAACAGCATGAATAAAGAAGTGCCTGCGTGACATTAAACAGGTATGAATTGAGGGTCTTAAGGTAATATTACTACTCGATCGACAGAAGGTGATCTTTTCATATAAATACTTTGGCCGTTTCTTGTGAATAATTTTGAAGAGTAATATGCACGATCTGTAACCTAGGAATGCTTCCAATTCGCATCCTAAGAGATTCCGACGTGGTTCCGAGATATGGTCAAATATGCGAAGATTAAAAACGTACCGTGCAGCCGCGTGATTGCTTTTGTCAACTTTTGCGATGAAGAAGTCATAATCACAGAGCTCTGATCCATATGTCAACATTGCCACTATGAGTGCTTTTGCCAGTTTTAATTTAACGTTGATGTGGAGAATATATTTGCTGATTGTCAATCAGCCTCTTAGGGATGTATATATCTTGGACACTAAGCTATCAATGTGGTCAGTCCATGTCAGTTCATTATTGTACATAATTCCAAGGTTTTTTTTACACATGTAATATATTCAATTGCGGTCGAGTTAAGTTCAATTGGCATGAAATTGGATAGGGAAGGCAGTTGTTTCGAGAACGGGGTGGATTTGGTTTTGTCTGGATTGAGCATTAGGCCATTTTTTGTAGCCCAATTGGCGATGTTTTAGCAACTGAGTCTTCAGCTATACCAAGAGGGAAACTTCATAGCAGATTTGAACATCATCTGCATAGATATGGAATTTATAGTAGGACAAAACCATTGGAAGGTCATTGATAAACATTGAAAATAATAACGGACCAAGAATTGAACCTTGAGGAACACCACAGCTTACATCACAAAAAGATGACAGTTTTGTATTATGGAAAACAGCTTGAACTCGGTCAGAGAGAATTAATTTATTTGTCGTATCACAGAAGTTGGTTTGGGCGGACAGTTTATAACAGAGTATCCTTGGGTCAACGCAGTCAAATGCTTTCGAAAAGTCAAGTAAGGTTAATATAGTCGTTTAGTCTTCGTCAATAGCTCTTCTTATGTCGTCCGTTACCTTTAACAAGGCTGTGGCACAGCTATGTCGTTTACGAAAACCTAACTGCAATCGTTAAATCGCTCAATGTAATCTTTGATGTCTTGGCTAACAAGCAACTCAAACACTTTTGATAAAAACGGAAGAATAGCAATGAATTAGTTTCCTTGGGAATTGGGATTATCTTTGCTTTTTTCCAGTGTTGGGTACGTCGAAGTCATGATTATGAATAATGAAGTCGGGGTGTATATTATCGAGTCCATCGAGCACTGCGCACCCGACTAAGTGGGAATCGACTGTTTTCAACTCAAAAACATTTGTTCGAGTGTTATTTAAAAGGGTTGGTGACATTCTTTCGGAGGCTGCAGATCCAGTGGAAGTAAATCGAATGTTTATGCTGTCAAGGTTAATGTCATCATCGTTTATCCTTTTTTTTACTTTGCTCAGCCCAATATCGCGAACCTGTTTCCATAGGAAACTGAAAGATCGATCGGTGTTGAATTTTGTTTTGTAATACCTGCGCTTAGTTGATATTATCCACAATGTTACATGTGTAGGCGTAAAGGGTGGTTATCTTAACTCGCTGCTCCACGTGCAGTGAAGTTGTCTCGTTAGTTATTTCGTCTGCTTGAGAATATATCTCCAAGTCTCTGTTGGTGTATCTTGGAGCATAAATGATCATTCCATGCTCTTTAGATGACAGAAGTATTGACTGTATTTTTGAGGGTTCCTAAGTATGTGACGCACACTACGTTACACAGCCACACCAGCAAATATTCGGATTATGTTATCGAGAAAATATTCAGAAGTGCTAGGTACCTTAGCGCTTGATTGCCAGATGCGTTTCAAGCTTTGAGAAGACTATTGAGGTAAAAGTTATACCATATCGCAACGGCGCATTCGTGCGGTCGGTCTTTGACACATAGTAGGATACACGTGAATCATTTGTGTAAGCCGAAATGGTACGGTCGCGCGTTGAATTTTTACAGACCGTAATATCGTAAGCCCGAGCACAAAATTATAGGTAGAGCTAGTGTCTTCTCGGTCGGGCTCTTTGACATTTGTGACACAATTTTTTCAAAATTATTTCTCTGTTTGGATTTTGTTAAACTGAGGCTATTCTTTGTGTTTTCCATCGATTTTATTTACAATAATTTCATTTTTTTCTGACACAATATTCTCGTAAACTCGATAAAATGCGTAGCAACGCCTTGCGATTCAGCCTTTAAGATGAATCTAGTTTACCTTCCTTAACTTCTGCCCCGTCTTAATTCTTAAAATGTTTTTTTTTTTCTTGTGTTTTCTAATTTTATTGCACAATGTAGACGATTTATCAGTACCTAGTCGTTTTATAATCAAAAGTAAACAACAAGAAATGAAGCCTTTCTCTTAAAAATAAATCGCCGCTGATGTTGTTCATGTCATACTTATTTTAGCGGGGAAGTTACTCTAAAAAAAAACCATTAATGCTTACTTTAAAATCACCTTTCATTCAACAGTCAACAATCAACCGACTCACCGATCAACATATTTCCTATGTGCCACTTCATTTACCACGTTAGTGTCTTGATTTCATGTTGTTAGCGAATTTGGTTAATGTATACCGTCTGTTTATTGTCATACTACGCACGTGTTCTGAAATGATTTATTCAGTCTTCTTACGTGTACCACCATCGCACAGTGGGGCAAGAGTTGTGGTTTTATGATATTAATTAATTTGTGATGTGGATTATGACTCTGTGTTTTATAGACTTAAATAAGAAGTCTATTTAAATTCTATTAAAAATGTATTTTTAATTAATTTAAGCTATTTAAAAAATAAGCAAATATTTTAGTGAGAAGGACGTCATTCAAACCTCACAAATCAGTCGCTCTCTTTTTGAAAATCAATTTGTGGTGGACGGCAATAGCCCGAAGGCTAAGGACAAGGATTTTTGCAAAGAACTTTTAGGTTTCCAGAGAGTGGTAAAGTTTCCAGGCACTTCATAAAAATAAACTCGTCATCATCGTCGTACTGTTCTAATAATGCTCGATGGCTTTGGCTATGCCCGGAACCGCCATCGAAACCCAACTTTGATAACATTGGGGCAGTATAGACTTACTCACTTGGCGGAACCATTTGTGGTAGTTCTGCTGTTGGTTTGCCCTTTGTTTGATCACTGCTTGATGGGCATACTTCTTAAAACAAATTTTTTCGTTAAGCCATTTTGACTCAGAGCCGAGAAATTGCTTTTTGTTCAATTGGAAGCGATTGCTTGAAGTTTTTTAAGCTTTGCGTTGCCACAAAACGTTCGATTTTGAAAGATGGTCTCAAATTCAGCAAAATTTAGGATTTGTTTCTACCAGCGAAATAACCCTAATAACTTTGGGCGTCAGAACCTTAAAAAATTATGCTTCCATAATTAAGAACTTGAGCAATCTTAAAATCCATATTTATATTTATATACAAACTTAAATATAATTAAATATAAAAATGTATACCATAAACAAATATAAATAAAAAAAATTTATATATATATTCGTGTCAACAGCTTAGCGCTTCTGTTTTTACATTTGTTTTAAGGATACGACTCTTTAGCTTCGGTCATTCACACATTTGCTAAACTTTTGCCACACCGAAAGATATTGAACAAAAAGTAAAATGGACTGCTTAAAAAACATCTAAATTGAAAACTCCGGAATAATGTTTTTTTTTTCAATTCTCAATCGATAGATAAATTCTACACCGGACATATTTATGTGGTTTTTTGAGTAGAAACGATATGCGAAAGAAATGTTAAAAATACTACAAGCCACTCACAATTTTTTTTTTTTTTTTTCAATATCAAATATCGCACTAAACTTGTTAACTTTGATAGCTTCACCAACTTACTGCAAATGACAAAGAACAAAAAGTAGGCATTTTTTATATCAAGTATTCCGTAGACTTTGTGAAAAATAACATTATGTTCCCGGTGCCCCAAGACTGCAAAGTGACCCTTTTATCATAGTTGGCTATGAGGCTGCCCCACTGTGCATCGTTTCCATTACAAGCATACAGTTGCTGTCCGATGGGCGAGTAGGTACGTATGTACGTATCATACAAAAGAACTCGCATTCCAAGCAATGAAAGACTATTTAAAAGTGTGAACGTTACTTCGAAATATGCTTTCAGTAAGATGCGCAATATACCTTAAGAGCATTTCACACTAATCAGTCATTCATGCGTGAATAGCCCGACTAAGGGGAATAATTATCCACATTGCTTGGCTCCCACAGTCGTTACAAACGTGAATTGTAAAGAAAAAAAAAATGCTAACAGCTGAATGACATCTTGAGGATTTATAAGCAATTATAGAATATTTTTTCCCGTCGAAATAAATTTCCGCTTCGTGCATTCCAATCAATTATAACCTCTTGACCTAAGTTGAAGATTTTTGCTTTTCGCTCCAATCGCGCGTATGATCGAGTAAGCTCAATGTTATATTTATCGTTTTATTTCGCCTTCCTTTGTGTTGATTACCATTTGAGAAGATGATGCCACTAACACCTGCTGCCGAGGCATTACTTGAGTATGTACATATGTATATAGGAGATGGTTAATGAGACGGTCTCTGTGTCATAGAGTCACATTGACATTTTCATTAATTCTTACAGTTTAGATACAGTGTGCAGATTGATGTGTTATTTTCTGGTACTTTCCAAGGCCCTTTTTAACTGAAGCATTGGTGTCCTTGTGCGTCTTTCCTTTCGCACTACTTCCTCATCTTCGTACATCGCGGTTTTGCCTTCTTCACGAGAATTTTTAGTTCGAAGGCACCAGTAATCGTCCACTGTTCCTGTTATCGGGCAGCTTTTGACTCCACCATATAGTAAAATGTGGCAAAATAACCGTTTTGTAGAGTGTGGTTGTGGTTGTTCGAATCAGGAGTTTTGAGCCCAGTTGTTTCGGCAAAGCAACATCGGAACAACAGAAACTTGTCGGCATGGGCCGCTGGACACCACAGTGTCCAGAAACTCGTGTCGGGATGGAGCTCGTGACGGATGGGACACCACAGTGTCCATAAACTCGTGTCGGTATGGGCCGCAATGACTTTCTGGACACCACAGTGTGCAGGAACTCGTTTCGGTATGGGCCGACCTTCAGGGCACACACACCGGGTTGGCCCGAGCTAAATGAGCGCCTTGTGCAAGCCCTACATTTGGCGCGTCTTCTTACGGTCGTTTTGTTCACAATTGTTCAACTTTCCGGAAAACTGTGAGTTGATCAACTTCGGGGTTGGTCTCAACTCGTTATTTCGTCGCCGAGTTGAAAATTGATTTTGTTCACTATTTGAACGCACAGAAAATGAAATCCAGAAGTTGTACAACTTTCAGTTTTCAAATTTCCCCTGGGATATTCTTGACAATTCACACATACAATGTCATTTTCTGCTTTGAATTTACGTTGTGTGCTGTTCGTGTGCGCTGTGAGAAGGAGAATGGAGAGCGAACGTTTCCAGCAGAGATAATGGTTGCATATCTCTATCGTCCATTATGTCTGGTGTTCAGTTCACAAATCACCTGTTCGGTTGCTGCAGGCATGTTATGGAGAACAGCACTAGCGATTGTGCACATTTGTAATGCTTGCACTAATAAAGTCTGCATTCGCCTATTGAATTGATACGAACGAATAATATTGACGACTGGTCAGTGTGTAATTGGGGCCTGTTAACAAATGAAAAATAATCTATCAAATACTTCATTATTTCAAATCAAAGAGCCAGTATCTTCTCTCGTTCCACGGCAGTGAATCCTGTATTAGTTTGACACACAGAATCATTCCATCTTGTATTCAGACGTGACCAGAGAGAGCAAAATCCCCGATTTCATCCCCTAACTTCTGTTATTTCCATAAGTTGAGAAAATGAGGAGCTGATGAACCCATGGGTTGTAATTTGAAAGTTGAACCTGAATACAATTTGAGTGAATGAAAGCAAATCCCAAAGTTGTGTTCAACTTTTGGTGAACAAAACGACCCTTAGTCGTTTCCAGATAACACAAGAAGTAGACTTACAATGTATGCCACAAATTTGCCAATTTAGCAAATTTCCATCATCTTAAAGTAACTGACGCAGTTCTCTGTTCATATGCAATCGTTTGAGCGAAACGCCCGGATTTACAATTTTGGTTTTTGGTTCGAACTATTTTTTAGGGTGGTTAGGGCTTTTTTTTTTTTGAGTAAATAGATGTTTTTATACATCTATTTACTCACTTACGTTTATTTATTTAGGCTTCAGAGTTCGCCCGTAAGACCATGGCGCCCTGTCTATTTGCATATCCTGCACATATGGTGGTCCGGCCCTTAGCAAGGGCGATTCTACGTAGGATCTCAACTAGAATGACTCGAGGTAGACAGACTTCTTAAATACGTCGAAATTACAGCCGTCGTGACGTTTTGTCCTATGTAGGTGAACAACGAGAGACCACGAGACCGAATTGCACACAATACGGTTGACGAATCTGATTTCGCTGTAAGGCGGAGTATGGGCACATTAATTCGATTTCAATTTAAATTGTTGACAGTACAACTTTAGCTTTCGTCTAACTTACATTAGATTAATTTCGTCTTAAATCCCAATCACAATGGCGGGCTCGCGCGGTCCGGCGTTGATAGACGTCGGTACGGGTTTTATCGAATTTACGGGCATGTTATGTAAAAGCGTGACTCCTTCACTTTTCCAAATCACATTGAAAGACGCTCGTTTCGCAAGTCAAATGACCTGAAGTCCATGCAATTACTTAAAATCTCCACAAAAAATTAACTAGTAGTTGCCTCAGCCTGGCAAAATCACGAAATAAATAAATGAAAATTGTTTCACAACTGTCAAAAGCCCGAGTTTGTTGAAGCAGCTCTACCTAGGAAATTTTTGCTCCCGCTCACTATAATACGGTCTGTGAACTATCAAAGCGCGACCGCTGAACTGTGACTTGTTTAATGGATGACCGTGTATCCTACTTGAAATTTCAGAGCCCTACCGCGCGAACTTTATTATGTTTACTCAAGAAGCATGTAGAACATTTTTACCAATTTTTTCAAATTTGTATCAAAGTGCTCCAAAATTTCCATGTCCAACGTATTGGATTCGGTAAGTACACGCACGAAAACATCACCAAAGACGTACAGAAGTCATACGACGGTCTAGCAGTCAAAAGATGAACTGGAGTCACCGGCGGAGATATCCTAGGAGAATTCCGTAACCCTCTTGTAGGTATCGGGACATACAGTAGTCTGGCGAAAAAGGGCTCGGAGCTGGGAGAATCTCTTGCAATCCCGTACACTCACACACCACCCAGCTCTATAACGATGAATTCCACTTAAGTAGAGGTTTAACTTAAACCAGCGATTGCCATGGCTTAAGTGTCATTCCAGAGAGCACACATCAGCTTCTGACCCGCATGCTCCACTAAAGGGGTCGCGGGGGCAAACCACACACGACAGATCTCCAGGCAACTCGATCCTCAGCTATCGACTCTAACTCATCAGGAGTCATGCCCGCGCAAAAAAACTGCCAAACTGCCAACTGCAAAGCATAGCCCTCTCCGTTTTGGCTTTGACACCAAGCGCGGTCTTCCTGATTAGATTGAAAAGGAGAGGTGACAAGACGCACCCTTGGCGAAGTCCAACGCCCACGGTGAAAGGTGTTGATTTAGCACCGTTAACCAGAACACAGCTGCTACAGTTTGTGTATAGAGACTGAATAGCTCCTTAGAAGAGGACCATCAGCAGAACACTCCAGAGAGTACATAATTGCCAAAATACATTGTAGAAACCCTACAAATATTTTGCCCAGCTGAAGAGAACAGAAGACATTCCCATCTACAGATGCACACATGTTATAACAATATCTTCTCTTTATCCACATGAACATTCTCTTGTTGAGTTGGTTTGTTCTCTTTTCTTCTCTTCAGTTGGATGCTGCAGTCTGACTCTTAGTGTTCAGTCATAATGGTTCACAGAGCCATTCAAACCCATGACCGCTCAAATCTATTTTAAAATACTTCTTGAGTGAAGCTTATGTTCGATCCTTCACGAAGCTAAACCAGCACGCACTTTCCCAAGACACTTTAACATCTCACCGTCCAACTATTGAAACCACTGCGTGTGCTTCTCGTCTACAGGGCACCCTCCCCTAAAAATCTTCGTCATTCCCCCAGTACCTACTCATAGCACTTACGTCCTTTCTCTCTAAGACTTTGAAGACGCTGATAAATCGCATCAGCTTAATAAATGTCTCGAATGGCGGAAGTTTCTCCATGACCGGCAGTGTTGTCTGGTGTTCCCCAAGGCTTTACTGTGACTCCCACACTTTTTCTCATTTTTATAAATGATCTCATGTCATTTGCCTCTAATCCAATTAACTTCTTCGCTGATGACAGAATTTTACCTTTTTCATCTTCGACTCTGCCTTTCGGGCAACGTGTGCTAGCCAACGGTGGATGAAAACATAATGAACTGACGTAAAATGTATGGAATCTTATTGAATTCTTCTAAAACTTACATTTGCTGTCTCTCTCCCCCTCATTAGGGCTTGTGGGTTGTCAATTTTGTGACATTACGCAACGCATGTAATGGATTCTGTGGGTTTGGGCCTTTAATCAGCGCATGTGCCGAAGAAACCGAAATACTTATGGACTCCATCTATATCGCAAATTCAATAGACTCGATTGAACATCTACGCAGTGTGTCTTCTTTCTCCCTTCTAATCGCTAGTTCTTACAAACGATACCCAAACACGGTGGCCAATTAGAGGCAGGCCCAAATAAGACCAACTAATTTTAAACACACACAACTGTTTTATTTGAGTCAATAAGGCGATTGCTGGCATTGAAGCGGAAGCGGCTAAGATGGTTCTGGCTGTAAATGACGGAAGATCTTGTTCGTTGATTGGTGGTTGGTTGCCCGCTTCTTGACGTTGACACTCTCGCAGCTAAATTTGAAATGAAGTGACATGGCATACCTTGCCCCAGAAAAAAAGCGAATGGCTGTTCAGATTGTGGTTGTAATGTTGGGTAGAAATAAGTCCAGTGGAGAAGGTGTGTTAGGTAACAGAGACATCTTTGGAAGCACCAAGCTGACTACAATACTCTGATCATGGTTGAGGCCCTGGTCCATCGCGGATTGTAGCGCCAAACAAAGAAGAATTGAGTGCATCGGAAATTAAAATGGGTACGTTATAATGGTTAAATTGGTGGTTTTAAGGGAGATGTTGATTTTGAATAAAACACATATTATTTAGGAAATTATTGTCAATTATTTTTATTATGATAATATTGGTATGGTTCAATTATGTATGGAACAAAATATCGGCCAAATGGCCGCGGCACACCTTCATCCGATGGTCCAAATTTTCGATGACGCTGAAGCATAATTGAGGTTCTATGCCCTTGAAGCTCTTGAATTGTTGCTGGATTATCGACGTACACCTTTTCTTTCAAATACCCAAACCAAAATAAAAAAAAAAATCCAACGGTGTCAAATCACATGATCTTGGCGGCCAATTGACATCGCCACCACGTGAGATAACACGGCCATTGAATTTGTCGCGCAAAAGAGCCATTGTTTCGTTAGCAGTGTGGCAAGTGGCAACGTCCTGTTGAAACCACATATCGTCCACATTATCCACAAATCTTCCAATTCTTGCCATAAAAAGTTCGTTATCATTTCACGATAGCGAACACCATTCACAGTAACTGCCTGACCGGCCTCATTTTGGAAAAAATACGGCCCATAAACCGCACCAAACAGTCACTCTTTGTGGGTGCATTGGTTTTTCGACAATCACTCTTGGATTATCATTCGCCCAAATGCGGCAATTCTGCTTATTGACGAATCCACTGAGGTGAAAATGTGCCTCATCACTGAAGATGATTTTCTTCGAAAATTGATCATCCACTGTTTTCATTTCTTGCCACCATTCTGACCATTGACGACGCTTGAAATGGTCAAGAGGCTTTAGTTCTTGAGTCAATTGCACTTTGTAAGCGTGTAAATGCAAGTCTTTATGCATAATGTTCATCAAGGACGAGCGTGAGAGGTGCAATTGTTGGGCAGGACGACGAGTTGAGGTGGACGGTTACACTATCACGACACTATCGCGAACAGCGGCAATATTTTCTGCAGTACGAGCTGTACGAGCATGCACTGGTGTTTCCACATCTCCTACAGACCCGGTTTGCACAAATCAGCATGATTGGACGATTAAATTGACCGAAAAGATCACGAAGTGCACGATATGCATTTTGATTTGAACGCCCATTTTCATAATAAGCCTGAATAACTTTAACGCTTTTCTCGATTGTGTATCATACCATGCTTCAAATTGAGTTAGTCTGAAATTGAGAAATGTCAAATGAAATGCAGAAAAAAACTTGACCTTTAGGTGTGGTTCACATTCAACATCGGCCCTTAAAATTTGTTTTTTAGTATCCAGAACTTCTTCTGCTTCTTTTTCTTTGTTTGGCGCTACAGTCCGGGGTGGACCTGGGCCTCAACCAACAAGCCTCTCCAGCCAGCGTGTCCAGTTGTGCACACCAAGTTGGTTGAGGTCCTTCTCCACTTGTGTGCGCCATCTCGTTCTAGGACGCCCTCTTATGCGTTGTCCCAAAGGTTGGGAATCGAAGACTCCTCGGCCGGAGCTGTGGTGTCAATCCGCTCTACGTGACCTAGCCATCTTAAGCGTTGGATCCGAAGACGCTTAACTAGGGGAATGCCGCTGTACAGCCCGTACAGTTCGGGGTTTAATCTCCTTCTACAGACGCCATCAATACAAACAGGACCAAAGATCGCACGCAGAACTTTTCTCTCAAAACGACCAAGAGCTTCTTCATCCGCTTTCAATAGCGTCCATGTCTCTGCGCCATAGAGAGGGACGGGGATGATTAGGGTGTTATATAAAGTCAACTTGGTGTTTCGAGAGATGGCTCTGTTACTCAATTGCCTCTTGAGCGCAAAGAAACAGCGATTGGCAAGAGTAATTCTGCGCTTGATCTCGGTACTGGTGTTATTGTCCCTGTTTACTGCAGAGCCAACGTAGACGAAGTCCTTGACTACCTCAAAGTTTCTGCTGCCCATTATGACGCTCTGTCCGAGGCGTCGATGTTGTGCGTCCTTTCGTGATGACAGCATGTACTTTGTTTTGCCCTGATTAACTTCAATGCTAGCAAAAGCCTCATTGACAGCTCGCTGTGTTCGTCCAATCACGTCAATGTCGTCCGCGTTGGCAAGCAGTTGAACGGACTTTTGGAAGATCGTGCCTCTGGTGTTGACATTTGAGTTTCGCACGATCTTCTCAAGTATGATATTGAAGAAATCACATGACAGCGTGTCGCCTTGACTAAAACCTTTTTTGACACTGAAGGTCTCGGTGAGTTCGTTACCGACCTTGATGGAGCAGCGAGAGTTCTCCATCGTCATCCTGCACAATCTGTCGAGTTTGGCTGGAGTGTCAAAACTAGACATGGCATTATATAGCTCGTCTCTATGCACGCTTGAAATCGACGAATAGTTGGTGGGTGTCGATCTGCATCTCGTTTTTTGCAGGATCTGCCGCAGTGTGAAAATTTGGTCGATGGTGGACTTTCCCGGTCTGAAACCGCACGGATAAGGACCTATCAGGTAATTGACGAATGGTTTCAGGCGTTCACACAAGGCGGCAGAGAGGATCTTGTACGCTATGTTAAGGAGACTGATCCCTCGATAGTTGGCGCAGTCAAAAGGGTCTCCTTTCTTGTGGACCGGACAAACGACGCTGAGATTCCACTCATCGGGCATGCTCTGACCATATCTTACAGATGAGCTGGTGCATGCGCCCAACCAGATCATCTCCAGCTGCTCTAAACAGTTCCGCGGACAGTCCGTCCGCTCCAGCAGCTTTGTTCGACTTTAGTCTAGATATCGCTATCATGACCCCGACTTAGGCGAGGTCGGAATTCTTGGTCATCCTCGTCCAAATTAGGGCCTTGAAATAACCGACTTAATTATATTAATGAATGTCGAAGATCAATGAGTCGTTTATTTTCAAACGTGTCCACTTTTTTTTTCCTGCAAAGCAGAGATATCAGTATTGATACATGAAACGTGATAAAGCCAACTATAATACTTCATTTTTAATAGAAGCGCAAAACAACAGTTTATTTTCAAAAAGTAAAATGTCCTCTATATGACACTCTTTGAAAGAATAAAAATAACAAAGTGTGGTATTATGCATGTTAAAGCAGGTCTTAGGATGGGTATGCAATTTTGATTGGCTTTTACTCCAAAATACTATTTCAAAATCTGAAAATATACTACATATGGGGGAGCAGAGTTTTGTCTCAGAAGGTCAATATCAGGAAATTCGTAAGTATGTACTTCCCCGTATGTATTCACAGTTTATTACCTTGCGACAGCACGTTTGGTGTTATCAAACGATTCTTGACGAGGTATGATCGAGTTTGTACTCCACAGCAATGCGAAGAGTTCATTGAGAAACCCAGCAGTCTCTTTGACTATGTCAAATCAGAATAAACTATAAATACCTCCACTTGGTGGTCTCTTCATATCAAAAAATTGGTGTTGTCAGACTTATCTGTTGGGGAAAATTGCCTAGGAATTCAGTGATCACTTTTAAAGTCCAAGATCTGTCAACGGCAACACTGAAGCTGATTCTCTTGCACCAATGATGACAAGGTGAAGTTGTTCCAGTTGAACCATAAATGTAATGTAAGTCGTTGAGGTATAAAAAGGGTAATTTTTTTCAAAAAAAAAAACACATAAGATTCAGAAAAATGCATGAAATCTTTATTTGAATCGATAGTACGGTCCATGTAATTTAACGTTTGAAGATTATTTCATGCAAATGTTGACCTTGTCTGTGCCTCAAATGGTCTATCCGCTTAGTCCAATTTTGGCATACTCTTTCCAACATTTCGGCTGGTATCTCACGAATAAATGCTTCAATGTTGTCTTCCAATGCGTCAATTGAAGCGGGCTTGTCTGTATAGACATGAGCTTTAACATAGCCCCACAGAAAATAGTCTAAAGGCGTTAAATCGCACGATCTAGGCGTCCAATTGACCGGTCCCGAACGTGAAATAAAATGTTCACCGAACTCGCCTCTCAATAAGTCCATTGTTGCGCGTGCTGTGTGACATGTGGCACCGTCTTGTTGAAACCACATGTCATGCAAGTCAAGCTCTTGCATTTTGCTCATATCATCTCACGGTAGCGGTCACCATTCCAGTTACGTTACGATTCGCATCATCTTTGAAGAAGTGCGGTCCAATGATGCCACCAGCCCATTAACCGCACTTGCAATGCTTCTGACTGATATTCACTCCAAAATCGACAATTCTGCTTATTTGAGCTAAAAATGAGCTTCGTTTAAAATGACCATAAAATGGAAGAAGCGCGCGATGAACTTTCTTAACAGAGCACGCATTTTGAAAATAAAATTCAATAATTTGCAAGCGTTGTTCGTTTGTAAGACGATTCATGGTTAAATTATAGACCAAACTGAAGATGTTTGACAGAGAAACAAAACACGAAACGTGCGTCAGCTGCTTAAACCAGTGTTGCCAAAAAGATAATAGCTTAAAAAATCACCTTTACTTACTCTGTTAATGTTGCTTACTTCGTTGGTTTATGTATCGCTGTGTCTATAGTTGTTGGGCTGTACTATTTTTTACATATGACGCCATTCATCTGAACCAGTTCAAATGTGCTACAGAGTTAGTTCAGGTGGCTAGACATTGAAGTAAAATATTTAACATCCCAGTACCCACATTCATGTCGTTCTCTCGAACTGCAACCACCGAACAGACAACATCCTGTAAGGAAGAGATTAATTGAAAGTCTCGCATTTTATTTCTTTTGTTAGTGTTCAAGTTGAACGGAACACTGTACAAAACTAATTTTTGTTGAAACCCCAAACACACGTGCTGAGTTTCGTCTTTGAAAGATTCCCTCCTCCCAAAAAAAGAGTCCAATTTGCACAGGTCCCTCTCCCTTTTCGCTCTATACCTTGCTCTGTAGCGACTCCGGAGACTAAGGTGTTGTATGTCCTGTTTTTATAGCGACCAGTGCACAGTGGATTTACAAAACATTGACACTTTATTCGAACGGAATTTTATCTCACCCGAACATCTCTAAGCCATTCGTGGGTAGAGATCGCGACTTCTTTTTATTCTTCAATTTGCCGATTGATACCAGTGCGGCGCTTTGTTGATCGCGATTGAAGCTTGGCAAGTCGGCAAGGAAATTATTGATGCGTGGAAAAAATGTTCAAATCGTAAATTAAGATATTCAAACTAGTTTTTGTGGAGATTTCTGCCAATAAAATCGATAATTAAATACACACATCCGAGGTGTATCAAGAATTATATATTTTTCTTAATCCCCTCAAATTTGCTGGCATTTAGTTATTTTTAGAAAACTCGTGATCGCATGTCTGGGATCACGCTCAGAGTACTTTAAGGCCGCTTAGCGAACGTCGAAAATAAAATACCTCATATCGTCCCTCCCATACTAAATGGCACCAGTTTGCAATTCTCTAAGAAGTTACCTTGGCCTTATACTAGACACTAAATTGAACTGAAGCTGAATATAAACGAAAGAGCAAAGAAATCCATTACGGCCTTATATATGAGCAAAAAAACGACTAGATGGTGCAGTGGGTTAAGTGCCTGCCACTGGTTAGTGGGGTCTCCTGTTTGAATCCCAGTAAAAGCAAAGTTAATACGCTTTTATCTGGGTTTTAAACCTGGTCCAACCTGGTCACTGAAGTGGTCGATCAGTGGTAGTAGTCTGACAATGGACCAATGAGGTCTAAGTGCGCTGGAGAATCCACTAGGAGCCTCTTTCCCTACCCTACCTATGAGCAAAAAAGCCATCGGGCAAAAATGGTAAAAAATAACATAACATACTAGTTTTTTACTGCTGTGATCAGGCCCATCTTCTTATATGGAGTAGCAGTATGGTGGCCCATACTCAACGTCGACACACACCTAAACATCATAAGAAAGGTACAAAGGCAAGCCTGCATCTATGAACATTGAGAATGACTCCCACCGATATCTTGGTAAGCAATTAGCAGAAAACAGTGCAATTCGACTTAAAGCATGCTCTTAATGGCAAGACTGTACATTCGAACAAGGACTTTCCTGGACTACACCTCACCTGTATAATTCTCAGGGGAAAGCTTCGAAACCCTAATTCCAGAAAGAGACCTGTGGTATGGCGGTAATATACCATTGGATGACGCCAATACATTTCTATACAGATGGGTCCAAAACGAAAGACGGAGTAGGAAGTGGGATATACTCTGAACATCGTAACATCTCAAATCAATCCATCTACTTAATCACTGCAGTGTTTTCAAAGCAGGAATAAAGGCGATCAGCGAAGGCCTGTCCTGGCTGAGGTGGAACGAGATATCCGCCCGCGAAATATTCATCTTTACGCATGGCCAGGCAGCAATTAAAGCCCTCAATAACCATAAACGGTCGCACATCTCTTGATGAGATATCCGAACAGTTCTGGATTCGCCTGTGTTGGGTACCAGACCATAGAGACATTATGGGAAACCGCGAAGCTGACAAACTCGCAAAAAGCGCCACCACACTGCCAGATGACGGAACCTTCAGTAACATAGGTACTCCCTTAGCTTCATTTAAGTTACAACTAAATAATCAGATGGAATACAGGCAACACCTGCCAAATTACCAAACAAACCTGGCCCATTCCCGACCCTAAAGGATCTGGTAGTTGGATCTCCTTAAAAAGATCCCGCAGTAGGAATCATCACTGGACACTGCCTTTTAGGACGACTTCTGCAAAAGCTGTAGAGACGCGGACGTGGAGGAATGTGTACAACACCTTCTCAGCAGTTGCTCTGCACTCTAGGCTCCTACTTCTTCGATAAACTGAGCGGTCTGAGAGAAACAGCAATCAAATCGCTTTCACTGATAAATCTGGCTTGCTGTCGCAAATATCACTCCGGCCTAACCCCTCTTTTGTGTACACCCACGTGGCAGTACAACGAGCCTACTTTGGCCTAAGTGCATCCCAGCCATTTACTACTTACCTACCCACCTAACCCTATAAATACTGATTTGATCTCAAAAGAGGAGCGTCAGTCCCATACTCCTGCAGAACACTCCAGAGCTTAACTCGAGGATCTCGATCGTATGCCGTTTCCAAATCTACGAAACAGCTGGAGGTGGGTTTGGCATACTTCCGAGCTTTCTAGAGTTCTATTCTAAGAGTGAAAAGCTCGACGGTTGTACTTCTGCCGGGACGAAAATCATCCCAATCCCGGACTCGACCATAGCGGGGAGACATAAAAGAGATATGCCCCTGCCGTTGGAGTAGTCCTTTTTGAAAAGACGGCCAGTTAGCAGCCCACCATGTGCTTCGTCGCGATCCCAGGCCACCTTTATGACACGAGAAAGCCATAAAACTCCCTCTTTGCCCATTGCTTTTAGCATTTCTGGCTGGATTTCATCTATTTGCAAACTTTTATCCAATATGACTTCCTCCACCGTTAGACTATTCTCCGTCCCATTCAAGACTACTTTCATGTCACCCTCAGTGCTGGCTCCATGTGCGCAAAATCTCCACATCATTGGAAGGCAATGTACCGTCTTTGGATGTTGAATTTCCTTCCTCGGAGTTCTCGGGGGGTTTGTCAGAACACAATTCTCGGTGATCTATAATCGTTTAATAATATAAAATCTAGGTGGCGCTACCGCCCGTAGAGAGCCAGGCCTAGATTCTCAGCAACCACTCGTCTTGTGTGGGCTAATGTTCTCTCACGGACCTTCCGTTGAATGCCGACTTTGAACGGCCAATTTGAGAAGCTTTACTCTTTGCGCATTGTCAGTGACTCAAAAGAGCTGTGGCCGTACAAAGTTTTTTGCTCGTACCGGGAATCGAACCTAGGCAACGTTGGTTCCAGTGGCGGGGGAGACTCACCAAAGTCACAACGCCACGGACGCTACAAGTTACTTTTCAATTTCAATATATTGTCACTTATAATTATGCAAGCAATATAGAGCAAATAAATAAAAAGGAACCCCAAAAGTCAACGGAAGTAAAGTCAATATTGAAGGAAATAAGAAGTAAACACATTCTCGAATTCAAATTGTGATGAAAATCATTCAATGTTTAAATTTCTCCTTAAAAATATTATATAATACGTTTTAGGTAGGAAAACAACAAACGCGTGCATGCCAACCGTCATAAGGAAATGAAATTAACCTGACGTCTGCCATGATTAAGTATCTTAAAAGCGATATTCGTTTCAAGTGGCAATCAATAAATCATTTGTCTCTGAACCATCGTGCGTGAAAATGATCGTATTATTGGCTGATAAATTGCGTTGTTTCTTGGGAATTATGTACCCGTGAGTGCTTTTAGAGATGGAGTCTTGATTACACATGACCATATTTCAAAAATATTTCACCCAGCAGTCGATGAACTATGAATGTAAGTCTCTTCAGTATGGACACGATGATCTTTCCAGCTTATTGTACGTCCGCATGGCTGTCATTACATCTGTACGGTTGTCTGCACGTCGGTGGCCCATCCACTGTCTATCCATCTATCTACGCACGATTTTTTTCATCATTTATGAATCCAGTTACTAGTTACTAGTACCGCAGTCGATGCAGAGAATTCTGATAAAAATCTAGAAATAGTGCAACAAGTACTAATTGTTCGACATCGAGGTCAGATGACGGCGTGCATAGAAATGAGCTGTGGCCAGACGCCAGGGAGAACAAGTTTAGCGAGAACACCGCTGCTACATTAGCAACATTACATTGTAGGCAGGGGACAAAATTCAAGATCTTGCCTCTATCTGCCAAAAGTTTGTTCAACTGTTCGCATAGGCGGATGGCATTGATGAGACTGGGAGAACACATGGAACCGTCAGTGAGGCACTTTGATTGAAATTAGCTGGATTACACGATATCCGGTTCAGGTACTTGATAGGCTACAAGTAACATTTCGGGCACCCGTCAATTTAATCGAAATTAATATGCCACTTACTTAACTCAATGCATGCTTAACAGACATTATAATTGTACTAATTTTGGTGGGCACCCAGCTCATGGCTATTTTCCTTCTAATCGCTGTGGTATATAATTCGACGTGTATGACGACGTGACCGACAATGCCTAGTGCCCCACAACTTGGGTATTACCCGCCTTACCCGGGTACCTCGGTGTTCGGGTAATTTCGGAACGAAGTAGGACCTCCTCGCAGTGGTATAATATTCCCCAATAGAGATGCACGTTATTTAGTTTTGCGCAGAATTAAAGTATCGGCGGCCGACAATGCCTAGTACTCGCCAACTTGGGTATTACCCGCCTGACCCGGGTACCTCGGTGTTCGGGTAATTTCGGAACGAAGTAGGACCTCCTCGCAGTGGTATAATATTCCCCAATAGAGGTGCACGTTATTAAGTTTTGCGCTGAATTAAAGTATCAATTGGCCCGGTGGCCGACAATGACTGGTACTCGCCAACTTAGTACAACATTAAAATTCTACTACTTTTGGTGGGCACTCCACCAGTTGATGGCTGTTTTCCGTCTAATCGCTGTGGTATAATATTCGACGTGTATAACGACGTTGCCAACAATGCCTTGCACTCGCCAACTTGGGGATTACCCGCCTTACCCGGGTACCTCGGTGTTCGGGTAATTTCGAAACGAAGTAAGACCAAGAGCGCTAACAGGTAAAATGGGTCTGACGGGAATATTAGAGCGTCTTCGAGAAAAGACAAGTCACATAGTCGGGCATTAGACAGAATGTCATAAAGGGGCTCATATAACTTCCAAGGACTTCATTCACCTTTCTCCGCAGTTAATAGTATGAACTGTGGCGGCCGTGACGTTGGGTATGTGCGTCGACTACTGCGCTGGAACCTGTGTTGTCTAGGTTCGATTGCCAATTATTTTTCATGGCCCCAGCTCCCCCAGCTGTGCTGTCTAGGAAAATGCTTCTCAAACCTGGCCGTTTGAAGTCGGCATAAAACTGTAGGTCCCCTCCAATCGTGACAGAACAATAGGAAGCACAACACTAGTGGTTGCTGAAAAGTTATGCCCTGGCTCTCTAGCGGCTGTAGCGCCATATTATTATTATTAAATAGTACAAACTGATGTTGTTTTCTGTACTGACATCCGAGGCATAAAAATGCACATCAGTTGCTGTTTAATTGGGCTCTGGGAACCAGTGAGTAATAGAACGAAGCCAGAGCTGCCCAAGAGCGCCGAGGGATGGATCATTTCAGAAGTAGTTGAAGAACCCTGCTTGCGATCTTCGACACTATTCAACCATGAACTATACGAACTATTCACCGAAATGAGTCTTACCAAGTGCGGACGCGCTGTCAAGTGACTTCTTCAACATCATCCTGGAGAAGATCGTGCAGGGCTCACACGCTAACACAAGGGCACGATCTTCCAGAAGTCCGTGCAACTGTTAGCACACACTGATGAGATTGACGTGATTGGTAGAACACAGCTAGTCGTCAATGAGGCGTTAGCTGGCACTGGGCTGAAAGCGACTAAAATGGGTCTAATGAGGGCAAAACGAAGAATAAGTACACAAAATATCGGTAGCTTTGACAGAGCGTCAAGGACTTCGGCAACAACATCAGTACCGAGATCAGGCGCAGAGTAACTTCTGTCAACAGCTGTTTCTGTGGGCTCAAGAGGCAGTTGAGTCATAGAGTCATCTCTCGAAGGACCAAGCCGACTTTGTATAAGACCTTGATCACCCAGTCCTGCTGTACGGCGCGGAGGCATGGACAATCTCCAAAATGGATGAGGAAGGACTTCCTTGGAAAAGTTGTGCGTGCGATCTTTGGTCCTGTTTGCGTTGACGGTCTTTGGAGGAGAAGATTCAACCAGCAACTATACGGGCTGTCTACAGCCGCCTACATTCTGACGTCTACATCTAAGATGGCTGGGCCATGAAGAGCGCATGGACAGGTGAGCTCCACCTGAAGGGTCTTCGACTCCGAATCTGTGGGACAAAGAAGCAGACAACAATGGCGCACCCAGGTGGAGAAGGACCTCAACCAATTAGGCGTGCCGCAGTGGAGGCAGCTAGCTAGAGATCGTTCTAGTTGGAGAAGCTTGCTGGTTGAGGCACAGCTCCACTAAAGAAGAAGAAGAAGGTGCCTACGGACCCAGTGCCTAGGTTGACTGTGCCCATTTTGAAGAGTCTATGACTCTGAGTCAATAAAACAAAGCCGATTAAGATGTCGAGAAGCACCTCAGCCAAGTTGGTGCGTGAAACAGAAAACATATAGTAAGAGCTCGCACCAGACTTAGGTGATAGGTGCTGTCGCTATATTTCGAGGTAGGAAGGAGCCTAGCTTCTGGGACAACCACATGTGTTATGCGAACTATTGGTCTGATCATGAGTGGAATGGTACAGTTCTATCTAGACAGGTCCTCTGAGCATTGTCGGTGCCCCGGGATGCAGGCGGTTGGTGCCGAGACTTAACCGCAGGAGTCCACCCGTCTATCCAGTACGCCACGGCCAGAAAAAACCACTAGCAATGCACCGAGACCTTGTCCAATGTTGAATTAAATTTGTGGTTTGATCCAGTAATCATATTTCAGTTAGTCAAACCAGCAGCTCTGGAATTTCTCAATTGCAAAATCTGTACTGACCAAGGTGATTAAGATGATTCCACGTAGTCTGCGGCTTTCATATTTTGTTGTGCTCCTATGTTTTGAAAAATACCAGTCAGTCCTGTTGTCCGACGACGAGAGGCACTGCTGCCAATTTTATGTTAATTTATGAGTGTGGATCAAAAGTAAAAGAAAAGCCATTAAGTCTGCATGTATTCGTCTTGACGTGCGACTGTCTACATAGGGAGATCGAAAAATGCCTCCGGTTACTTAGACCGGATGTTTAGGTGCACATATACCGGTAAATTTGTTTATTTGTAATCAGCACTGTAATTATTCTGTCTTAGAGACCAGCGCACGGAACAAGCCAATCATACTTGCCCATAGACAGCTTCAGAAATGAATTATTTAAATGACCCGATGGGTTTATTTGATGAATCAGAGTGTGCTTTTTATGCAATAGAGCGAACACACTCGATGGTTCAATGGTTGATCAGGGCGATGGTGTTGATACACACATGTGCAAATGAATGAACATGTGATCGCATACACAAGCACTAGAACTGGTTGGGACAAGTGATATTAGCCAGGTATTTTTAACGTCTTATCGAGGATCAGAGGTAACATAAACTGGAGTTATGCGTTGTGTTTATGTCTTTGCCAATTCACCTGTATCGAAAACACAGAATAGATTGGAATGAAGACTAATCTAGATTAGGCCCGGACGAATACATTTAAGATCAATGATTCACTTTAGTGAGAAGAGGTCGAATTAATGATATAACCAATGACAAAACACCTTGACTGTCAGTAAAACCGGAGAACATTAAGAAATCTTACGCTATAAAGCTGCGTTAGTTTTTGATCCTTACATATGCTTAAGATTACAAGCTGGACCGTAACGTTACGGCTGTCTGGTCGAAGAGCACAAACGTGGAAGTCTTTGAATGTTTGGTTCACTCGACAACATCTGTAGCTCCTGGCACCAGATTATATTGGCTGATTAAAAAGTCATTAATTGCTTCGCGGTAAATCCTGTAGGTTTGTATGTACAATTTCGGCTGATTTCAGCTATCAATCCCAGCACTGAGTATTCAAAGATTTGACTTTCTGTTCGATTTTGCATTAGTTATTGCCAAACAGGTCTTGGGGCTCTTAAGACTTTCTGGATTATTTCGAATGTCCGCAACCGGGGTTTAGTACTGAATGATATGTGGTGTCGCGAGGGTAACCCACGCACGAGAGATCTGCAGCAACTTGATCATCCGCCATCGACTCTAACACATCAGGAGTTATGCCCAAGCGAAACCAGGCGAGTTTTTGGACTTGGTCCATCCATCTCGTCTTGGGTCTGCCAAGCCAGCGCCTACTTGATATGATCGCATTCAACGCCCGCCTCGGAAGTCGTGATGAAGGGGACATTCGTGCCACCAAACCACCGAAGCATAGCCCTCTCCGGTCGAAGAAACAGCTCCTCAATGTTGAGTTGCTCTCGCACGGCCGTGTTTCCCGGCGAGTAATTCCCACAACAGCACTAAGAAATCTTATCTCAGCGGCTTGGATTTGCGATCTTAGACTTTCTGTCATTACCCAAATTTCATGACCATAGGTGTGAGTTGGAACAAATACTACTACCGCTAACTTGGCTTTGACACAAGCTCAACCGTCCAGATTACAGATCTACAAAACTGTTTCAAAATTGACCCAGCTTGACCAATCCTACAGAAAAGCTCAGCATTACTCCTTCCATCTCTCGTGAAAAAGATCCCTAGACACTCAAACTCCTTTAACTGCTTCAATGGGACTCGACTAACCTGTAGAGCGCATTGAAGAGGCATTCTGGAGATGATCATAACCTCCGATTTGTACACGTTGACCTTCATTCCAGCATCAGCACATACGGCCACAAACCTATCGAGTGCGCGCTGGGGTTCCGCCTGGGAAGATGTGAGGATAACCAGGTCATCTGCAAAAAGAAGATGACTTACCCTCAACTCTCCCAATGTTAAATATTCCTCGCCTTTGCTGCGCCGCAACATCCTTTCCATATATACAATGAAAAGGAGAGGTGACATGACGCACTCATGGCGAAATCCAACGTCCAAAGCTGGTCGGTTGTACTTCTAACGGGACGAAAGCCACACAGTTTGGGGGATGAACTGTGCTCGACCATAGCTTTAGAACGCGCTTCCAACACCTTAGCGTAGACTTTCCCCGGGAGACTTAAAAGAGATATGCCTCTGTAGTTGGAGCAATCTCTTTTGTCTCCCTTCTTGAAAAGTGGGACCATCACCCCAGTTTGCCAATCGTCAGGTGTCCCACAACGTTGCCAGGCCACTTTAATGACACTAGCCATAAAACTCCCTCTTTACCCATTGTCTTAAGCATTTCTGGCTGGAGAAGAATTATGTGGTACTAGCCATAAAACTCCCTCTTTACCCATTGTCTTAACCATTTCTGGCTGGAGAACAATTATGGTGTTAATTGAATGAAAGATGTATTATCTCTAAAGATCTGTTATTAACAAGGAGTATGCAGCTTTTGGTCTCTCCAGAGAGTCAAGCCGACTTATTTTGCGTTTGGATTTAGACATACTTTCATATGAGAAGGACGACCATGAGTTGTCCAACTCATTCCGGAAGAACTCAATTCATCTTCAATTGTGCACGTTTGTCTAGGAGGGAGTCTCGCTATTTTTCCTGCCTGGGTACGCGGATTCTTCAGCATGGCGTACTTCCCGATTACGACACAGCGTGTGTCCAATCCACTGCCACATTATTCTTCGTATACTATTATAATAATAATAAGGGTGTCGCTACAGCCAGCAGATTATTTATTAACCAACATTGACCTGGCATATTTCCTAAAAATAGGTTCTTGGAACATTTTTTTAAAGGCCATACATTCCTTCAATCAATAAAAATAATGCCTGCAATCTGCATCAACCGTTTTTTTATACAGCTTACCAATTTTTTATGCAATTTTAGGTTAGGTCAGGTTAGCTTATACTGACTGGCTGCAGAAGCAGACACACTTCGACCCGTTGTGGTACCACGCAGATTGATATCCCCTAACCCCTAAGTGTCCACTTATGAAGCCGGTGAGTGTCCTGAGTGAAGATCTGCTGTGTCTAAGCAGATTGAGTGACCGTTTAATATTAAGCGATGACCATATTTCCTTTGTTTTAAAACAAGTGGTACCTTCTAGCCTTTTACGATTAGTGATGTTGATTGTGTGTATTTTTAGTAGATGGTAGGCTGCAGCGACTGGCTTGGAAGGTGGAGTAGCTCCTATTGTTTGCGTGGAGGAGTGTTCGTGGAGCGAGTTCGTCGGATCCACGGTATATAACAGTGTCCCGGCACCCACATGAGGTGTATAATAAAATGCTCAGCCATCTCGTTAAGAGACAGCCTGCAATTAAGGGATGTTTTTGAATTAAACATGACCTTGTCCAGGGACTTGATTGCGGCCTGACTGTCCGAACAGATGGTGATATCTCCTTTGGATATTTCGTTGTTCTTGAGCCAGGACAATGCCTCCATTATCGGAATGGTTTCTGCCCGGAATACGCTACAGTGGTCAGGGAGTTACAGGTAGATAGCTATGTTTAGGTTTTGAGAGTAGAAACCGGCACCTACACCCTCGTCTGTCTTCGACCCATCAGTGAAGGTGTGCAGGGGATCAGCCAGCGTCTGATTATCAGGTATCGAGTTCTCGAAGATAGCTTGGAGTAGTAGGCGGTGGGTGTCGTTGGGGAGAAAGTGAAATTCGTTTAGAATGGGTGAGTGGCCAAAGGAGAGTTCGGACGACAGTCGCAGCGTTTTGTGTCTCAGGGCTGTGCTGGCTGCCACCTATTTACTGAAAGTGTACGGTGGTGGAAGATGGAGGAGAATATTGAGTGTATCCAACGAGTGCCCGGTGATACGCATGCAGGCCAGTCTTTCCAGCCGATTGAGTAGCGTGCAGTTGACAGCTGTGTTTAGTGCTGTCCACCAAACTGAGACTCCATACAGAAGTGTCGTTCTGACAATTGAGATGAAGATCCAATGGATGATGCGTGGTTGTAATCCCCATTTGCAGCCTATAGCTTTTTTACAGCTGAACAGGGCAGAAGAAGCCTTGCTGACCCTCTCCTGGATATTGAGTTTTCAGCTCAGCTTGTTGTCGATGATGAGACCTAGAAATTTCGCACTGGCGGTTAGTTGTAAAGTGGTGCCGCACAGAGTGGAGATGGGGGTTAAATTGAGGGATTTTGTACCTTCTGGTGAATAGAACGAGATCCGTTTTCTGAGGGTTAACACTGAGGTTGCTTGTTTGTATCCATGCTTCTAGCTTATTGAGGGCATTCTGCATTATGTCTCTTAAGGAGAGATATGCCTCTGTAGTTGGAGCAATCTCTTTTGTCTCCCTTCTTGAAAAGTGGGACCATCACCCCAGTTTGCCAATCGTCAGGTGTCCCACAACGTTGCCAGGCCACTTTAATGACACTAGCCATAAAACTCCCTCTTTACCCATTGTCTTAAGCATTTCTGGCTGGAGAAGAATTATGTGGTACTAGCCATAAAACTCCCTCTTTACCCATTGTCTTAACCATTTCTGGCTGGAGAACAATTATGGTGTTAATTGAATGAAAGATGTATTATCTCTAAAGATCTGTTATTAACAAGGAGTATGCAGCTTTTGGTCTCTCCAGAGAGTCAAGCCGACTTATTTTGCGTTTGGATTTAGACATACTTTCATATGAGAAGGACGACCATGAGTTGTCCAACTCATTCCGGAAGAACTCAATTCATCTTCAATTGTGCACGTTTGTCTAGGAGGGAGTCTCGCTATTTTTCCTGCCTGGGTACGCGGATTCTTCAGCATGGCGTACTTCCCGATTACGACACAGCGTGTGTCCAATCCACTGCCACATTATTCTTCGTATACTATTATAATAATAATAAGGGTGTCGCTACAGCCAGCAGATTATTTATTAACCAACATTGACCTGGCATATTTCCTAAAAATAGGTTCTTGGAACATTTTTTTAAAGGCCATACATTCCTTCAATCAATAAAAATAATGCCTGCAATCTGCATCAACCGTTTTTTTATACAGCTTACCAATTTTTTATGCAATTTTGAGTAAAACCACCTTTTGGGGAACCATTTCAATGCTTGACGGGCTGTTAATAGGCTCCAATGGGAAACTAGCTTTTTCTGAAAGCTTAAGCTTTCTATCGATGGTGCATCCCTTTTTTGCACTTTGGGAAAAAAGAAGGGTTTAAATGCAGCAATGTCGGCATTTTCAAACGATTTCCCTTGCAATGCATGTATTGTGCATTGCCGAGGAAGTGTTCATTTTTATAAATTGTGTAAATTTTATATTTTTATAATTTAGGTCATAAAATTGTTATAATTATGAAACTTACTGATTTTATCTTGTTGTGTTGGCGGTGTTATAAAATGCATGTCCAGTTCACATGTCCAAATTGGCACAAAACTTGGCAATTAAGGTTCTTTCTGAATTTGGGGGATACTAGAATACTGAAGATTTTAATTAAGAAGATGAAACTTTGCTTTATATAAGTAATGAAAATAAAATTAAAAATGTGACTTGCATTTCATCATGTGTTGTGCAAATTTGAAGTCTTTCGCGATGACGAGTATTGTTTTTGAATATACATTGCTGTGTGATTTTTGATGGAAATATTTTCAACTTCGGTAGCTTTTTATCAACTAGAAACGGAAACCTAACAAATAGTTTTAGATGTAAATCAAAGGTTTTTGCCACATTTTAATGACAGGCTTAGTTAAATGACAGGGACATCGGATAAAAGAGAGGTGCTTAAGTAAATATTCGGAAAGGCTTGAAGTAAACTTTTCAGTGAATTTTGTAAAAAGCAATGTGCTAATATGTGAATGGATAATGTGTTACCATCGGATAAAAGAGGAAGACCAAGTCAAAACTTTAAAGAATGCTGTGATAAAAAACAAACAAAAGAGAAAGTCCAAGAATTGATCCTCTCTCTCATCACAAAACTTGGTCAATGCTGCTTCAGTCCTGATGAAGCCTTGGCTTTTAATAAATCCAAACATATATGAGTAAATATCGATATGAAATCTTGAAATAAGCAACAAATGACATTGGCCATTCAATATTTCCTACATATAAGCAGGTCCTGAAATCTAAAGTACGGTGCTTCCCAGAAAACATCCAAATATAAGAAACGGAAGGCCAAATCCCACTTCAGCAAATACTTGATCAAGGCGTTTTTCAACAAAATTTCCCTCTTACCCTTCCGACTAAATGAGGGCGTCAGGGATCTTCAGGGCAAAATGAATTCAAACAAACGTGAATCCACAAATGTGGATTCAGTGTCGTCTGATTCATATTTATTCGTGACATCATTGGTACCGCAGATGAAAGTAGTGAAATTTGGAAAAATCCTCGACCTTCCTCAACACGTTACTTTAAGGCCTGAACCGAATACGAAAGATTCGCCTCCACTCCGTAATGAAGCGCAAGCCTTATTATACTAAATTGCATACTTGTACAATTCAATTTATTTGTAAATAGTGGTTACAGCTTTGTTTTAAATCTCAATTTAGAGTCGAAGACAAATAAGTGATTTTTTTTATTTTTGAACATAATTCGCGAACTCCGTTGCCCGATGAGCTATTACATCCATTTTTGAAACATAGGAGCTCGTGGCAATTGTACTATGCTTCAAATTTCAAACTCTCTTATACAACGGGCCCACTGTGGCGCCGGTCTTGTTTCACGTGAATTTCTTTTCTTATCGTTCTTATCTGGCCACCCTGTGGTGGGCTCATAATCAGCTTTGCACATCAGAGCCACATCCCCTATTTGCCCACATATTTGAAAACGCTGAAAATTCTTCCACAGAATATCTATATGGAGTCATTAAAGGATCATCCCTAGGTTAGGTCAGGTTAGCTTATACTGACTGGCTGCAGAAGCAGACACACTTCGACCCGTTGTGGTACCACGCAGATTGATATCCCCTAACCCCTAAGTGTCCACTTATGAAGCCGGTGAGTGTCCTGAGTGAAGATCTGCTGTGTCTAAGCAGATTGAGTGACCGTTTAATATTAAGCGATGACCATATTTCCTTTGTTTTAAAACAAGTGGTACCTTCTAGCCTTTTACGATTAGTGATGTTGATTGTGTGTATTTTTAGTAGATGGTAGGCTGCAGCGACTGGCTTGGAAGGTGGAGTAGCTCCTATTGTTTGCGTGGAGGAGTGTTCGTGGAGCGAGTTCGTCGGATCCACGGTATATAACAGTGTCCCGGCACCCACATGAGGTGTATAATAAAATGCTCAGCCATCTCGTTAAGAGACAGCCTGCAATTAAGGGATGTTTTTGAATTAAACATGACCTTGTCCAGGGACTTGATTGCGGCCTGACTGTCCGAACAGATGGTGATATCTCCTTTGGATATTTCGTTGTTCTTGAGCCAGGACAATGCCTCCATTATCGGAATGGTTTCTGCCCGGAATACGCTACAGTGGTCAGGGAGTTACAGGTAGATAGCTATGTTTAGGTTTTGAGAGTAGAAACCGGCACCTACACCCTCGTCTGTCTTCGACCCATCAGTGAAGGTGTGCAGGGGATCAGCCAGCGTCTGATTATCAGGTATCGAGTTCTCGAAGATAGCTTGGAGTAGTAGGCGGTGGGTGTCGTTGGGGAGAAAGTGAAATTCGTTTAGAATGGGTGAGTGGCCAAAGGAGAGTTCGGACGACAGTCGCAGCGTTTTGTGTCTCAGGGCTGTGCTGGCTGCCACCTATTTACTGAAAGTGTACGGTGGTGGAAGATGGAGGAGAATATTGAGTGTATCCAACGAGTGCCCGGTGATACGCATGCAGGCCAGTCTTTCCAGCCGATTGAGTAGCGTGCAGTTGACAGCTGTGTTTAGTGCTGTCCACCAAACTGAGACTCCATACAGAAGTGTCGTTCTGACAATTGAGATGAAGATCCAATGGATGATGCGTGGTTGTAATCCCCATTTGCAGCCTATAGCTTTTTTACAGCTGAACAGGGCAGAAGAAGCCTTGCTGACCCTCTCCTGGATATTGAGTTTTCAGCTCAGCTTGTTGTCGATGATGAGACCTAGAAATTTCGCACTGGCGGTTAGTTGTAAAGTGGTGCCGCACAGAGTGGAGATGGGGGTTAAATTGAGGGATTTTGTACCTTCTGGTGAATAGAACGAGATCCGTTTTCTGAGGGTTAACACTGAGGTTGCTTGTTTGTATCCATGCTTCTAGCTTATTGAGGGCATTCTGCATTATGTCTCTTAAGGTAGAGACAAATTTACCAGTTGTAGCTTATGGGGGTCTTCAGGAGAAATGAAGAGAGACTGATAGGTCTAAGGTCTTTAGGCCTGACATGAGAGCATTACCCTGCTTTTCGATAAAGACTACTTTTACCCTCTTCCAAATGCTGCGAACAGGGCATAGTGTCATGCAGCCACTGAAGATGTTAAGAAGCCATGGCATGATGAGGTCCGCTGTTTTCTTGGAGTTCCGCAGGGATAATGCCGTCAGGTCCCGCTGACTTAAAGAGTTTAAAGCTCATCAGTGCTCACAGGACAGTGATGTGCCTGATGTTAACAGATTTACGGGGGGGATTAGAAGGAGATACGCATTGATTATGTGCTCTGATAGAGTAGTTGCCTGGGAAGTGCGTATCAAAAAGCAGACTTAGGATCATCCCTAAAATGCAGAAGATGTGGTCACTAATTAGACTTAATGTTGCCTTTCATTCAAATACTGGCTTTTATGTCACTCATGATTTTACGTAATCGACAAGAAAAAATTATTTTCTCGTCACTCAATTAACTTCCGCCGCAGAATGCACACAACAACATCCAGAAATTTCTCACGACATATAATTTTTCAAACTGCCAAAAAACCATTTATCACATCATTCACACGTATGCTTCAAACTGGATTGCGCTTTGCCATACTGCCCATCACTCGCATAGAAACTGTATAATTATTAATTATTTATTCAACCTTAAGCTTAACGTACAAGTCCAGTCTAATGCCACGCTTAAGTCGAATATCGTATTAACTTTCAAATGTAGACGGAATACGTGAATTTCAACATCGCGATTAATTAAAGACAGCGTGGCACTTCTAATTAATTTATACGTGATCATTGAATTGGATTACAAATTATAATTGTAACTTCCATGTACATCTGAATATCGTTCGAATACTTTTCACATTCAGTCATTGCGATTGTAAAACAACAAAACAAATGTTAGATCAGGACCACTCATGTATCGAAAGTAAAGCAGGAAGAAGGTGCGAATACCTCGTTTGATTGATAGCGTGTGTGGAGCTCGTGCCATATTTTATAATGAAGCGTTTCTTTGCCTTCACAGGCACGGTGACCTTGGCCTTATGTTCAATCGGCAATACCGTAAACACTTTCCCAACGTTCGAGCCGGCCTAATCTCAGTCGAAATACATAAACATCACTGAAAACGAGTTTCCCAAGTTGAGCTATAAACCGAAAATATTCGAATAAAATATGTCTTATGTTCAGCATACATACTTGGTTTTAACGATATGTTTGAAGTTCTGTTAATCATGCTGACCCAGTTTTAGATTGTTTTTTTTTTTCTTGTTGGACCTTGTTGATGTGTGAAGAGTGGAACATATTCAATGGATCGTTGGAAAAAGAGTTTAATATAACATTTTATGCTTCATTTAAATGGATGTGCCTGCATTTAAAGTGTTACGAAAGTGCATGTATACATAATTCATATCAGACAAAATAAAAAAAAAGGTCTAAATGATGGGGGGTTTAAACGAATCAATGCAAAAACAAAACATGAGCCGTAAGTCAGTGGCGTAGCGTGGGTTGTGGCTGCCCGGAGCAGACCCAATATATGCTGCCCCTAGTAGTGTTTTCAGACACTAAAAAACCTTTGTATTCGGTTTCAACATGCAGCTACGCATACACTCACGAGAATAAATTTTCGTCTTTAATCAAAACAACAGAAGTTTTTTACTAAGAACGGAATGTAATTTGCATTTCAAAGACAATATTTCATTAAATAAGCTTTAAGGATAATAGTTCAATTCAATAACACTAGAAAGTAAAAAGTTCAAAAATGTGCTCAAAATAAACTGATCTTAAAGTCAGTGAGAACATTTTTTCGTACCAAATTTAAGATTTGTACTAAAGTTGTAACATTCATCTGTGGAACGTGGTGGCAGTTATAAAGCAACGTCGGATGCTGTGTGCTTAGGATCGTTATCTTGATAAAGATAAAAATCCTGAGCGCAGTGGTTTTCGCGATCAAGATTTGCTTGAGGATGGTTAAATATTGCTTGTGGTCCATACTTCCACCAACAAATACGAGATTTTCCACTCCATAATAACCCATTGCCCCCCAAACCATAACATTCCCACCGCCGTGTTTAACTGTGGCTGTTACATGTTCTGATTGCAAAGCTTCGTTTTTTTTTTCTCCACACCTTTTCTTGTTGTCCATCACTTCTAAAGAGCTCGAACTTACTCTCATCTAAGAAAATCACTTTTTTCCAAAATTCTACTGTCTCGTTCTTATATTTTTTCGCAAAGGCAAGCCTTTGTTTAGTATTTTCTTCCCTTAAAAGTGGCTTTCACCGTGCAACACAACACTTAAACCCTAGGTAACTTAGTTTTTTGCGTATGGGCGAGTCCGAAACAGTTGTTCCCCTAAAATCGTTTAATTTTTTATTCAACTCAACAGCTGTAATATTGGGGTTAGTTTTTATTCCCCTCTTTAAAAGCTTTTCATCTGACGGCTTATTCTTCTTCTTCCTTCCTGCACCACTTTTGTGTGCCACTCTCCCTTCATTGTAAGGCCGATCACAAATACCTTGAACTGTTGAATCGGTTAAATTTAACAAGTTGCCGATTTCACGTGATGTTTTTCCTCTGATGCTCCGTGATAAATCATTAGAGTCGCGTATCGATCGAAGTAAAGGGTGGTTAAATTTTAAGGGCCGATGTTGAATAAATCCAACGATTGAGGTGGCTAGGTCATGTAGAGCGGATGGAAACCAATGCTCCGGCCCGAAAAGTCTTCGAATCCACCCCCGAGGGACGGCGCAGTAGAGGAAGACCGCGACTCAGGTGGCGCACGCAAGTGGAAAGGGACCTCAACCAACTATGCGTGCGAAACTGGAGACAGCTAGCTAAAGATCGAGCTGGCTGGAGACGCTTGTTGGTTGAGGCCCAGGTCCACCCCGGACTGTAGCACCACCTTAAGTAAGTAAGTACGTTGAATAAAACACAAATTATTTAGGAAATTTTTATCATATCTTTTTATTATAATAATATTGGTATGTTTCAATTATGTATGGAACAAAATATCGGCCAAATGGCCGCCGCGACGTCGGCGGCACACCTCCGATGGTCTAGATTTTCGATGACGCTGAAGCATAATTGAGGTTCTATGCCATTAATGTGCCGCATTACCTCATCCTTTAGCTCTTGAATTGTTGCTGGCTTATCGACGTACACATTTTCTTTCAAATAACCAAACCAAAATAAAAAAAAATCCAACGGTGTCAAATGACATGATCTTGGCGGCCAATTGACATCGCCACCACGTGAGATAACACGGCCATTGAATTTGTCGCGCACAAGAGCCATTGTTTCGTTAGCTGCGTGGCAAGTGGCACCGTCCTGTTGAAACCACATATCGCCCACATTCATATCTTCCTATTCGGGCCATAAAAAGTTCGTTATCATTTCACGATAGCGAACACCATTCACAGTAACTGCCTGACCGGCCTCATTTTGGAAATAATACGGCCCATAAGCCGCACCAAACAGTCACTCTTTGTGGGTGCATTGATTTTTCGACAATTACTCTTGGATTATCATTCGCCCAAATGCGGCAATTCTGCTTATGGACGAATTCACTGAGGTGAATATGTGCCTCATCAATGAAGATGATTTTCTTCGAAAATTGATCATCCACTGTTTCCATTTCTTGCCACCATTCTTGACGACGCTTGAAATGGTCAAGAGGCTTTAGTTCTTGAGTCAATTGCACCTTGTGAGCGTGTAAATGCAAGTCTTTATGTATAATGTTCATCAACGACGAGCGTGAGAGGTGCAATTGTTGGGCACGACGACGAGTTGAGGTGGACGGCCCTTTAGCCACACTATCGCGAACAGCAGCAATAATTTCTGCAGTACGAGCTGTACGAGCATGCACTGGTGTTTTCACATCTCCTACAGACCCGGTTTGCTCAAATTTTGCACGATTTTTCTGATTGTACGCACATTTGGACGATTAAATTGACCGAAAAAATCACGAAGTGCACGATATGCATTTTGATTTGAACGTCCATTTTCATAATAAGTCTGGTTCAAATTGAGTTAGCAATTTCAGACTAGCTTTCAGAAATGTCAAAAACTTGACGTTTAGGTGTGGTTCACATTCAACATCGGCCCACCCTTTATTTCCGCAAGTTTTCACCATTTTCTTCTGTTTTTACCTTTACTTCTGTCAAAATGCAACATTCTAGACGTTTTCTTCAAACACAATACACAAATGCTCGTTCGTAGTCTGAACTAACTGTGTGCTATGGCGTTGCCAAGTCCTTTAATGCACGAAAAAAGAATACATTAAAGGATCATAATAATTTAAGGAAAAACAATTTGAGTAGTAGATTTTTTTTACAACTAACTTTTTTTTTTATTTTTTTGCTTAAATATTCTGTATCTTCTATTAAAGTAAGCATAAATATATATTAATAAAATGAGAAAGTCTTCCTTAAGGTAGGCTTGAACGAACAATTATTCTCCGCAGTGTATGTAGGTTAGGTTATGTTGAAGTGTCTGACTGCTGTACGGAAAGACAACAGGAACACTTAGGCCACCAACTTAGAAAATATACGAGTCCGCGTCAATATATTCTCGGTATCGATATGAAGGAAAATGCGAATTCAATTTAAATTGTTTTTATTTTTCAATATAATCTCCCGTAACATCAATGCATTTATTACATCTTGAGATCACATTTATTGCCGACTTGAGTTCTTCATCATCCGAAAATCTTTTTCCACGAAGACATTTTTTCAAATCCGGAAACAGGAAATAATCACTAGGGGCAAGGTCTGGACTATAGGGTGGGTGTTGGATTTCTTCGAAACCACAATCTCGCGCAGCAGCCTTGGAAACTCGCGCCGTGTGAACAGGAGCGTTGTCATGAAGAAGCAACACACCCGCTGCGAGTTTACCCCGTCTTTTCTTTTTAATTTCCTCCCGCAAATTATGCAAAGTGGAAGCGTAGGATGTAGCGTTGATGGTTTCACCTTTTTTTTTTGTACTCAATGAGCAAGATTCCCTTTGAGTTCCAAAAAACTGTAGCCATGAGCTTCCTGGCAGACGGAGTGACTTGGAACTTCTTCGAGGGGTTTGTTCCTTTTTTATGCCACTGCATGGACTGTTGTTTGCATTCAGGGTCATAGTGGTGGACCCATGTTTAGTCACCAGTAACAATTCGATCCATAACACTGTCCGCGTTCTCACTACACATCTCCAAAAGCTCTCTACAGCATGCGATTCTCACTATTTTCTGAGGCGCTGTGAGCATTCGTGGCACCCACCTTGCACTGACATTTGAGAGGTTAAGGTGGTCATGAAGAATGGTGTGAATGGTACCAATTGAAAGCTTGGTGGTCTCTGCCATAATTTTCACCTTTATTCGGGCATCCTCAAGAACAAGTTTTTCGACTTCTTTGATGCTTTCTCCCGTACAAGCAGTAGCCGGGGCGCCGGAGCGGGCGTCGTCTTCAATGCTCTCTCTGCCTCTCTTGAACTCACTTGATCACTTTTGCACAGTTGATAATGAAGGTGCGGAACCCTGGTAAACAGCCACCATCTCTTCATGAATAGTTTTTTGACTTTTTCCTTGCTCAGTGAGAAATTTATTTACAGCGCGATGCTCAATTTTCACCATCATCGTCTCAGTTGCCATTATGATACTACAACTAGAGATAACACGCGAATTAATAATCGCATTTATATGAAATTTTACATGAATGCACTTAAATAATAGTATTACTTGATAAATAAGTCAATTTATATATACAACCACAGCTTCACCCCGATACCGAGAATGTATTGAACGCCCCTCGTACGTAGCAGTTCAAGCATATTCTGTAATTAACAGCATTCTATATTTGTAGATTGATTTCAAAAAACTGATCATATTCCAGTCATATTCGTTTAAAAGTTGTAAGGTTTCGGGCAATGTCCTTTGGTTCGGATCGTAACTCTCGAGCCTTTATTTTTGCCACATTTCGGGTGTTGTTTTCGTTTGTTGGAATAATGCGGTAGATTGTGTGTTTGTTGGTGTTTCAAAAAATGTAGATTATCCATGTCAATATGTAGGGTTTCGACACAGTCGTTACTAACAGTTTGCCACCTTGCGCACCAACCATCTGCATTTCTTAACTCGTACAAAAACAGTTTCTTTGCGATTCTTGAATGATCATATCTGCATATCTTAAGTATGAAGTCAGTCTGTGACTTGAGTGAGTCTCTTGACAGTTTTGGTATCCCTCTTTCTAAGTGTGTAGCGTAATTAGGTGTTTTAATGGGAGATTGAAGAGCTTTTTTAATGGAGGTCCTTTGAACGCTTCAATTTCTTCAAACTCATAAGCCTCCCATACTTTGACTTCTTGCAAATCGTGCAGAACCCATAATTTTCGACTTTTCTGTATTGATTTTCAACCCCCGTCTCTTTCAATAACAAGACAGACGGTTGGTCATCAGTTTCATATGTTCCGGAGATTCCGCAAGTACGACAAGGTCGTCGGCATATAGCAACACATTGCTTGTGGTATTAGCAATTCTAACACCTCCTGGCAGAGCGTCTACTATGTCGCTTATATACAGAGAGCATCCTTGTTCCACACCTGTATTCGTTTCAAACCACTCTGAATAAGTGGTACCATTCCAAACTGCTGCATTGATGTACATTTTTTAATCACCTTTATACATTTTGAAGATATGCCGAGTTGGGATAGCTTGTAGAAAAGGGCATTTCTGTTAACAAGCACAAAAGCTGCTTTAAAGTCCACAAGAAAGGAGTACACCTGTTTACTTCGAGCACGATACGCTTTGATAGTGGATGTCAGAGTAAATATCTGATCTATAGTTGAATAAACTTTTTTAAAGTCAGCCTGTAGATCAGTTAGAATATTTGTCTGCTCGACGCCATCCTTCTAGCCTTTCTACCAAAATGACTCAGAATATTTTGGCAATCGTATTCATAAAGGAAATTCCTCCAAAATTGTCCGCTTTGTCGAGGGGACCTTTATTATGAGTTGGAGAACTCACTGACTTCTTAAAAGAGGATGGGATTTCGGCACCTGTAAAGACTTTGTTGTAGAGACATACTCTGCATTTTAAGGTGTTGCATTTAAAAAAAAACTGGAAAATGGAGCCTTTTCCGTTTTTAGCACAGGAGATCACACCCTTTATTTCTTCAGTAGATACATCTACGTCCAGTGTCTCATCAACAGTTACTGGCTCAGCGTAGGAAACAGTTAAATCCGAGGTACTAATCAGAAGAAACTTAAAGTGTGTAGCAAGGTCGCCGAATTTTAAAACTTAATCCATTTATTTCTCTGGCGATCTTCCAAAAATCCTCTGAGCTTCGAGTTTGACCTCGCGCTAATGCCTGCTGGCTTAAAAATTCAGTTTTCTTCTGGAGGCATAGATTTTTGCAATACTTATTCGCTTCAATATACCAATTTTGTTTATGGATGTGTGGGGATCGCGTCGTTCGTAGAAGAGCAAATGATTTCGAACGCGCTTTCCAACATTCCCTTTCAAACCACCTTTGCTTCAGAGATGAGTTCAAGCTTATACTTTTAAAATGTGCTGAACTTCGAATATATTCTGTGAGCAGTTTTGATAGTAATTCTGTGGAGTTGATATTCGAGTCATTGCTTATAAGAAGAGCGTCTAAATTACATTGATATGCAGCCATTTTCCCAGCAGAGTCGAGGGAGTAAGTTAAGATTGATTTCTTTGGGCGACAATCGGCATGTGATCAGAAAAGGTTTTGCACTCAACTACATATTGTTTGATCCATTCGTTGACAATAGTCGTTGACTGATTTTCCGTTCCCACCAATAAATGTTCCTTATCACCGTCAGTGCCGCCGTTCAAAATAATGCAATCGTACATCTGTAGCAACTGAAGTGTAGGGGTACACATTCTTATTGCAACTCATGTCTTTGGAGTTTCTGACGAAAAGAGATATCGAAGGGTTTGTAACAGTTTGTGCTGTTATGGTTTAAATAAAGTAGTGGGTCTAATAAAGCGAAGATAACGGCTGACTGTTATGCTGCTTAGTTCTAAATCTATGGGATCAGAGAGTATTGCAGTTGAATAGCCAGTGTACAATGGCTTCTTCCTCATCCTCGTCTCTGCAGGCCTAGTCTAGAGGCCTTAGTTCCTATGGCGCAGTACCTTGTTTTAACGCCAATGACAGTTCTAGGATTCGGCCTACTCGATCCAATCAGACTAAGCGATCTCTTAGGACAGAGCGTAGGCCAGAGTTGTTTGTTTGGTGGCGCTTGGCCACCTATGATTCATTTGAGCAATACACATGACACATGAACCACCTTCAAAATTGCCTCAATTCGATTAATTTCAATGAAATTGCATACGATGTTGTGTATCACCGCGACTTCCGAGGCAGGTGTTGAGTGGGATAGGAGTTAGATGGGCGACCGCTTGGCAGATCCAGAACGAGTTGGTTGGACTAAGTCCAAAAACTAGCTTGGGCATAACTCCTGATGAGTTAGAGTAGAAGTTGCCTGGAGATCTCTCGTGCGTGGCTTGCCAACCAATATAGTGGTTCACTCAGGTCTGACCATGATGATGATGATTGTATATTACAACAGATTATCCCAGTTTCCGTACAAACAAAACTAGCAGATTTTCCATCATTATGTCAGTTAACTAGCAGATTTCTGATAGACTGTGTTTCTTTTTTGCTTAAGTTGTCCGCACAAGGTCGACGTAAAGACATTTCACTGTGAAACCAAGTTGCAACCAATTGCGTAGTGTGAACACTGCGAGCAATTTCAAAGAATTAAAGAGTGGGACTTTGCATCGATGTATAACGAGCCCACGAAGAAAGTGTTAGGAAACGTCAAGTGTCGATATTTGAATAGCTGCAACTTACGACCTTTATCCGAAACTCTAGCCTCGTCATCAAATGTAAATCTCCAACAAATATTTTGACTGTTGACAATCCGGATTCTTAAGCAGTGCGAGAATCCAACAACCCCATTCTGTCCTGAACCAAGCACTTTGTATTCGACAGCTAGTACAAATCAAAAAACACCACGAACTAATCCAAAAGAGCACACATGCCAAAAGCAATTTTTTTGTTACTAAGAACATACTGCCAGTTTAGAGAAGAAACACCTAGTTTTTTAGTTTGTTGATAAAATGTAGTTGCATATTAGTGAGCAGCTTTCATTGGATGTTGTTGTTAAGCCACTCAAGGAACGTCAGACATTCAATGTCTGATTACTTACTGTGAAGCAGTGGTAATGCTGGCAAACGCATCTTCGTAATTTCTCCAACAAAGCTATTCTTGGATGGTCTTCTAATGATTTAGTGGTTATCCACTGCCCCTTGTCGTTGTTTGGTAGTGTAGACTGGACTGGAGCTCTCCCTCTGCAATAGGTTTCTTGTTTTCATTTTACAATTTGAGTTTGAATGCGAATTATTCAAAAACTATTCGAATGATGTGATGTAAGTTTTATACTAAAGAACAAATCTAGCTTATTTGTTATTCTAAGTGTTGCCGTTGTTTTTTTAATAATTTTTCTAATGTTATTGGGTCCATAACTCAATTCGTGTGGTTTTCTTTTCAAAATTTGAACGTTTATTTAAGAAAAACATGTACAGTAGTATTATTCAAAGTATTGCCTAACCGAAGCTATGACTTTTTCCAATCTTTCTGAACTCCGTCTGCTTGGCAGCCAAGAATGAATCAAGCCAATTTTTGATATTCCGCTCTGATGTGAACCGTATTTCAGTGAAAGCGTTCTGCATCGACCGGAACAAATGGTAGTCAGAAGGGGCAAGGTCTTGGCTAAGGCGGTTGGTAAAACTTCCCATCCACTGTTTTCCTTAACCGGAATAGCAACGCCGGGCCGAGCGTTGTCATGATGGAAAATTATTGCCTCGTGTCTGGTAGCATATTCCGGGCGATTTTCGGCCACTGCTCTCTTCAAACGGGTTAATTGTGTTCGGTAGCGTTGTCCACTGATGTTTTCACCCGGTTTTAGCAGCTCACAATATAGCCCACCCTTCTGATCCCACCAAATACAGAGCAGTGATTTGCCTGGTTGGCCAAGTCAAAATCACCATCTTAAATCGTGCAAACCACTTTTGGCACGTTCACTCAGCTAGCGCAAGTTAACCATAAACTTCCACCAAAATGCGATGACTTTCGGCAGCACTTTTCTTCATATTAAAGTAATGAAGAAGAACTACCCGCAATAAAACTTTTTCAGGCACAAAGTTCGACATATTTGAGCGAAGAAAAATGATTGGTATTTACGCTTCAAATGAATGACATATACTGACAAAGACAGTAGTTTTCCAACGCATGTTCCAATGGAATAATAACAATGAAATAACACAAGTTACGCCATCTCTAAGCAAACTGCTAACCGTAAAGTTATAACCCCAATATAAGAAAAAATTACTTTATGTCGATCAAGCCGTAGTATTGCCTTCTATTCATTCATGTTGTTCACCTGTGGAACCATCTACCGTCACGGGTACGGTCCCAGACGGAGTACAGTCAATTTTGTTCAGCATGTTTGTCTTCTCTGTCCAACATGAACTGAAATAAAAAATAATATCTCTATCCCCCATTATCTCTGGATTTTCCATTGATAGGCTCTAATTGATAGGCTTCGAGTGAAATCGATCTGACATGAGTCAGCGAGTCTTCCGCAAATACACCGCAGTTCACTGTGTCAGTTGGATGTGGTTGATCTGCCATGTAGATGTTGATAATCCACAGTCCCAGAATTGATCCCTATGCAAGTCCCGCCTTGTTGCCCAGCTCCGTTTATTTGCTTCCATATCTCAAAAGTCTTCTCGCATCAGTCATATTCATCCGACCTGGCACCCTCTGGGTTTCTCTTGTTTCGTTTAATGAGTTTTTAGAGACATGTTGTCAAATGATCAAAAATTGGCTTCATTCTCTGTTGACCTTAAAAGATGTTTTGGCCCAATCTATCCACTCTCTTTTCAAGTCACATATCTTGCCAGCATAAGCCATATGAATACCGATCGTTTCACCTCAGTTTTCAGGCCGATGACCGATGCAGTCTCTTTGCCCGAGGTAGCGCCACTCTCCAATGGAGGACCGCTGACTGCCTTGTTGCGACCAAACTGTCATACTTCTGTAATGACTCGATCTCGATGGTGAAACTGCGGCAGTTAAACGGCAGCAGAGCCGGCCACACCGAAATCATAAACGTCCACCAGATATACTCCCACGTTTGTTTGAAGTAACATCTTGGCGGATATCTAAAAACCATCTACACACCATGTGCTCACACATCTGAAGTATGATTTCACAGATCATAGGTAGCCTTCAACCCCGTCCGATTTGAAGTGATTAATGGATACAATAAATAACTGTGACGTATGGTATAAAGAGGCGGTGAGCGTTTTTACCTGAACAACATCTTCAACTAGGAAGCCGATGATAAGCGTTAACGACCATATCTTTCAGAGACAACGCACAAAATACCTTAGAACCTTGAAAGCAGATCGAAGTACCTCAAAAAAGTGGTATAATTTGATATAGTCGTCTTAATCTGAGCATCGTTATGGCCATGTTGAATTCTTCTATTAACTGCTTGAATTTTAGCTTTGCGGGATTTATTAAATGATTTTCATCTCAGAAGTATGCTTTTGTAAAGGGTGTCCGAAAATTGAAGCAAGATTTTAATTAGCCGTCATTTTTTGCGGATCATTGTTGACAGCACTGGGACTGAAAAATTTGGCAACTGGTAGTTTAGTGCTGGTGTAAATGGGTTTAAGTGATTTCAAAATTGTATTTGAACAGACGAATTTGTATAATTGAGGTTACAACAAGACTAAAGGCTGGTGTGTTGGCTCAACTATAGGGCCCAACTGATGTAATTTTACGTTCATTATTATTGTCGGTTTATTGTTCGTACTTTATGTCCTACAATGGCAGGTGCTTGCATCGGATTGTTCAAATACGATGTAAGGACCGCGGTGGTCTATTGGTTTGGTAGCCGATTTAGCCTCTATGATGATTGCTATCGCTGCTCTGGTAGAATGCATGCAGCTCGTTGTGTGACGTCGTAAAAAAGTTAGGCTCGTTTAGCAGATTTAGCGCGTCCGTCGATTGTGTTTCTTAAATTGTTAGGAATTTTAGGATGTCTGTCGATGTCTAGAAGCTATTTTCTGAACAGTGTCACCATATTTTGTTGCGTGCTTGGTCGTAAAGCTTCTTGTTGCTGTAGTGCCTTTGGCGGTCCCTGTCGAAGGTGAGTCCGGTACATATTCGCAGTATTTTCCTTTCGCAAATTGCGAGCTCCGTCATGTTGGCCTTAGAGATGATGTGTCGTATTGGGCAGCCGTACGATAAGATCGGCCGTATAAGCTGCTTGTACAATTTCTCATGCACCGAAATTAGAATACACAAGATTATATGTAGCTGAACACACGTAAATTCTGCATGCAGAGCAGAGCTGCAGTCAGTCTCTATTTCTAATTTCGCTGCGCAGAGAAAATTCTACCACAACACAAAAAGAAAATATTTCAATTTTGCCATCCGTCGTTACGCATTTGCTTATTATTTCTCCTAAGCAACGATATAGGATATTACGATGGAAGAAACCAGAAATGAAGTATGATAGAGATGCCCAACTTCGGCCTCTGTTGCCCCTTAAAATTTTTGGCAACCATTTTTTTATATCGTTTTCTAAGTCGTAAATAACTGTCAAAAATTCATGAATAACCGTCAAAATGTTCATGATTATCCGTCAAATTCGTCGATGGACTAGGGGTCAATCAGCTGTGAAGTTGGGTATCTCTATCATACTTCATTTCTGGCAGAGTTGTAAAAGACTGCAATCTTTTGTATTGCAATCCCAGAATTATACAAAAGAATTTCATGATTTGTGATTCGATCAATTGACTTCACTTGATGACCCTGACTTCAGAATTAAGTTCAGTATTCATTTTTGAAGTCTTGACTGGATAATTACTTCCGACCAATCTTATGACTGAAGTCAATTGAATGCAAGTCTTTAGAATTACCTTACAGTCCCTGAAGTCACTTTGAAGTCTTCAGCACTCACTTGAAGTCACCTGCATTCAATTGAATTCTTTGAGACTTCAAAAAATTTCGGTGCATTCTTTGGGACTTCAAAAATATTGGTTGAAGTCTTTGGAACTTCAAACATTTTCTTTGAAGTCTTTCAATCTGCAGGACTTTGTGCACCTCCTACCGCCAATTGCAGAAGCGCTGGACTTTCTTCGAGGAGAAAAAGAAATTCTGCATGGTTAATTGCTGCCCACCTTTTGCAAATGAGATGGTAAAACAAATTGAAGGGTCTTTAGAAAAGAGGTTCTATTCTTATTACTATATATCTTATATATCTTATTACTGTATATCTTTTATCTCTATATATCTTTAGAAAAGAGGTTATATTCTTATTACCACTTAACAAGCAACGTCGAAGAAGCTTCGGTGCTTCGTCCAATGACCAAGCTTAATTGGATTCCAGGATTCCATTAAATTCCGAATTTAATGATGCAAAAATTCAACAAATAAGCTTCTTGGTGAAACAAAAAATGGTTTAAGTTCAAGTGATAGTATTGAAAATCCAAGACCTGAACACATGGTTCCATATTTTAATTTCGGTACTGCAGGTAACCTAATGAAATCACACCACTTACTTAATTTACATTTCAGATAACATATTAGAATCATCTAATAGCACTAGTTCCGTTGGTAATGAATATTATGCCTACCTCGCCCATTCATCGACATCTATAATCCCCCTGTGTCAGTATCCACCCCTGAAAAAAGCATTTGTAAGGTACAACACCTCGTTACCTGCTTCAGCAGCCGTGGAAAGGCTGTTTTCCATTGCTGGGTTGTTAAACACGCCGCGACGCGGTGCCCTTTCAGATTAAAATTTTGAAAAACAATTGTTACTGAAAGCAAATAATTTGAAAACTGCAAATATTATGTAAATATTATCTGATATTATTTGATATTATTTGACCAATTGGAAAATCAGATACATGAAGTCAATTGATTTTTTAAATCAAAAGATTTAATTCTTTTACATCTCTTGATTCTGGAAGAAACATTAACAGATTTTGTACGCACAAATAAATTTTTGTACGACATTAAATTTTGCGCGTGTGTTTCGTGTGCAGATATGTACGCAGTGCTGCCAGAAGAAATTCTGCACATCTTGCTTTGCTTAAAAAGTATTTTCCACCACTACTGTACACTTTAATTTGCAGAAGAAATAAGAAACCGCTGCCTAAATGTAGGCTATAGCTCATATGCTTGCGAAAATGTAGCATGAACTGCCTAACAGTATATCTTACTATCACCCAACAATAAAACTGATAACATTGTACCCATATGTATGTAAACTTAGTTTCACATAGGTTTCTACACAATGCTAATAGTCATGTGTGGGCCTGCGAAGATATGCACTTAAAAACTTGTACATGAGTGTGTAGTGATACTTAAACTGTTAAATTGACTGACCTGTGAAATAAGATTGAACAATGAAATGTTCATCTCACTTTGAACCCCATCTTCACAGTGGGTCATAAACTGTATGCACGCTTTTCTCAATTTAAGTGCAAACTATGCCCGACCTGTGAGAACTGTTTGCAATTGAAAGCACTTCAAATAGGTAATTTCTGTTGTAAGGATACAGAGGATAATTGGGTCAGGATCTGCAATAATTGGACTGAAAGTAGCTAATTGCAGTTTTGTTATTGTTATTCATAAATACGAGGGGCGTTCAATATATTCTTGGTATCGGGGTGAAGCTGTGGTTGTATATATAAATTGGCTTATTTATCAAGTAATACTATTATATGCATTCATGTAAAATTTCATACAAATGTGATAATTAACTCGCGTTTTATCTCTAGTTAAACAGAATCATAATGGCAACTGAGACGATGATGGTGAAAACTAAGCATCGCGCTCAATGTTGTTCTTGAGGATGCCCGAATAAAGGTGAAAATGATGGCAGAGATCACCAAGCTTTCAATTGGTACCATTCACACCATTCTTCATGACCATCTTAACCTTTCAAAGGTCAGTGCAAGGTGGGTGCCACGAATGCTCACAGCGACTCAGAAAAAAGTGAGAATCGCATGCTGTAGAGAGCTTTTGGAGATGTGTAGTGAGAACGCGGACGGTGTCATGGATCGAATTGTTACTGGTGACGAAACATGGGTCCACCACTATGACCCTGAATGCAAACAAGAGTCCATGCAGTGGTATAAAAAAGGAACAGACCCCCCGAAGAAGTTCAAAGTCACTCCGTCTGCCGGAAAGCTCATGGCCACAGTTTTTTGGGATTCAAAGCGAATCTTGCTCATTGAGCACAAAAAAAGTTGAAACCATCAACGCCACATCCTCCGCTTCCAGTTTGCATAATTTGCGGGAGGAAATTAAAAAGAAAAGACAAGGTAAACTCGCAGCGGGTGTGTTGCTTCTTCATGACAACGCTCCTGTTCACACGGCGCGAGTTTTCAAGGATGCTGCGCGAGATTGTGGTTTCGAAGAAATCCAACACCCACCCTATAGTCCAGACCTTGCCCCTAGTGATTACTTCCTGTTTCCGGATTAGAAAAAATGTCTTCGTGGAAAAAGATTTTCGGATGATGAAGAACTCAAGTCGGCAATAAATGTTATCTCAAGATGTAACAAATGCAATGATGTAAGGGTAGATTATATTGAAAAATTAAAACAATTTAAATTGAATTCGCATTTTCCTTCATATCGATACCGAGAATATATTGAATGCTCCTCGTACATTGATGCAAATACAATCGAAGCAGCTCTTGACCAAACAGTGCCTACCAACCAAGCAAACTGTTTTGTGTAAATTGGGTGGGCAGTAGAGTTGTGTCCTTCCGGACATGTATAGCTACCGCAACTATCCTCTGTCGGAAACATTTCCTATAGCATAAACTCAACCTAAACATGTCCAGGTCCTTACTTCATTTAGTTCCGAATTCACAGAGGCATGAAGAAATGAAGGAAAAGACACATGTGGCAATTTGGCACACACTTGGCATCACACAAGTATACTTTTGCACGCATGGTTTTGCGCACCTGAACGACGAACGGGTATAGCCGATGATACATGGCATACGTCTACCTATTGGGCATGGACATGTAGTCCAATAAATACAACAAATTTTGATGTGAGCACAATAATTATTCATACTCTACATCCACACGCAAATCAAACTATAATACTTATTTTGAACATGTCATCAATAACATCAATAACAAATCACTCTTCTTCAATCGGTCGAACATGAGCTATATACACAGCTCCGTTGACTTTTACGATTCCTTCAAAATATTCCGCAGATGTGTTCAATTCCGGCTTATACATGTAACTACATAGTTCCGCGATATGTCTCCAAAATCTTTCCATGTCCGTTCCGCCATCGGAACTGTCTAGCACAACTAAGTGACAGGTTGCACAAGACTGATGTCTTGCCAGAACTTGGCTTTTCCGATCGAAGTATGGAGGCATCGCTGAGTCGATTTATCCCAGAATTCAGATCATTTTCTTTGTATGAAGTGGTTTATTTTGTCTGTAGTCTGTAGTCTGTAGTTTGTCTGTAGTATCACTTAGATTATTAGTTTGGGTCAGGACTGTTCTCAGGTGATTGCTTCAGTATTGAAATATGGAAATGAAAAATATCTAGAAAGTCTGCAGCGTGTGTTGTAAAGAGGAAGTCAAGTTGCCAACACCCAAGTCAAGTATTAAAATTAAAGAAATTATATAACTTCTACTGTACATATGTACCTCATGGTATGTCAAGTGCTTTGTATTTAATTATCGATTTTTTTTTAACTAATTTTCTTTAATTATCAATTTTTTTGTTTACGCTCCGATCTATTCTCTTCTCTGGTGAAGCTGAAAGCGCGATCCACAAACTGCCGGTCGCTGTCCACAAAAAACATTTGCTACCCATCTGTGTATAACATTTCAAATTTTGCAGAGCACGAAGCTCGCGAAAGCTGTACACAGTGCTTTAGTGACGAAAAGCTCAACTTGCTCCGTTGTGGAAAGTGAGATCGTGTTATAATTCTCACAGCATTGCATATTTCCAGGTGCTTTGGAGAGAGAATGCAAACATTGTAAAGTCGTTTATTTCGAATGACCACATTCGAAAAATCACGTACAATTAGGATATTCACAATGGGGCATTTTCATACAAAACCGAGAAGTGTTCTCCTTCGTTATGGAAAGCTGAGGGTGCCGCGTTCTGACACAACATTCTCGTTAATTCTATAAACAGCATTTTAACGCTGTTCAAAGACGGGCAGCGCGAACGCGCTGTTACTATTTAGCCTTTATTCTTCATTACGGATGAACACTCGAGCCGAGGTTTTCTAAGACTCCGTACAACCGCTAGTGTAATTATATGGATGTCTTAGACATGCTGGTATCATTGAGACGAAAGTGCCCTGGAATGAGTCATGCTTAGCACGAAATCGAGGAACTGGCCACAACGTAGCAAAACCTTGCGCACCGTCTCCACTGGACATATTTCTGCCCAACATTACAACCACAATCTGAGCCGTCCGCGATATTTTCTTTCGTGGCCAAGATATGCAAGGTCGCTTGACTTCAACTTTGGAGTGTCAATATCAAGAAGTGGGCAACCAACCACCAATCAACGAAGTAGATCTCACTAGACAATAATGCCAACATATTATATGCACCAACACTTCTACTTTTACTCTCAGAATTTACCATAGAGAAGGACTTACTATAATCGCGCACATAAAGGAAAACGTCAAATCTCATGTCAAACTTTTGAACTTTGAACATGCCATGTCTTAAAATCAAGATTCTCCAACACGATGTAGGTTTGGACATGGAATTTCTTCGTTACGGTCTGGATTGAGGGACTCATCTACAAGTTGAACCAGATGGGATTCCCCTCCAACGTCATCAGAACTATATATAGCTCTCTGCATTCCAGAAGATTCTACGTTTCAATTGAAGGCAGCAAGTCAACAGAGCGGATCACCAAGATTAACCAAGAATTTAAACTAGGACCGTGGCTTTCCAATATCTACACGGCAGATCAACCACATCCATCCGACACAGTGAACTGCTGTCTAATTGCAGATGACTCGCTGACCACAGATAGTCGCGCAAAGAGTCGAAATCCAAACAGCGAACAAATTTGACTACTATACCAAATGGTTTGTTCGTATCAATGCTGAGAAATCGGTACTTATGTGCTTAAGGAGACCATCCAGAGGTGGATGCAGATCAGCAGCCAAATGTCGAAGCATATAGATAGTGCTCCCTGACGGCACAGAAATATCAACAAACGAAAAGGTGAAGTATCTTGGCGTTAAATTCACGGACAATTTGAAGGTTTAAGAAGGCCAACCTTGGCTTCCATGGCAACTATCCCTTGATGCACAAGCAAAATGGATTAAGTCAGAGGACAAGACTGCTGTTGTACAAGCACCTTATAAGGCCGATCTTAACGTACGGCTTCCCAATATGGCACACCATCTCTGAGACGTACATGAAGAAGCTCGCAATTTTCGAAAGAAAAATTCTGCGAATATGTACCGAACCCAAGGACCACCAAAGGCACCACAGGAACAATAGGCTTACATGGTACACAGTACACAGTACATGGTGACACTGTTCAGAAAGCAGCTACTAAACATCAACAACCACCCTAACGAGGAAATCAAGAACCTGAAAAACACAATCCCTGAACAACGCTACCTGAACGCGTTAAAATTGCTAAACGAGCAGAACTTTCAAACGATGTCGAACGACGAGCTGCATGGATTCTGCCAGAGCAGCGATAGCAATCACCATCGAGGTTAAGTCGGCTTACACATCACCACCCCTTTCCAAAAGGCCCACCATGGACACAATGACTTGAACAACCCGATGTAAGCACTAGCCATTGTAGGATATGTTTTAAAAATAAACACTAAACCGACAATAATAATACAAATTAAATTAAACAAGTACATCAGTTGGCCCCCTATTGTTGAGCCAACACCCTAACCTTTAGTTTGTAAATTATTCCGTTCAAATAAATTCTTATATCGCTACAAGAATTAGCAAATGTAACCACCGAGTGAAAATTGGTCCCACTTGAAGACACAAATCAGCAGCATGTGTTGCCAACTAGATGAATTCTTGTGGGTTGAGAATTTGATTGGTTTTTTGCCACCTCACTTGATTTCAAGTATACGGATTTCGATATGAGGTGACAGAAAAATGTGACGCGAGAATTTGTCACCTCGTCTAACAAATAAGGGGGATTATGAAGTGTGAATGACTATTTTTATAATTTGAATTTGACAACAAAATCATATTAAATCCACTTCGTTTCAATCCACGTCGATTCTTTTATATGGAGTGTGGGGTTTTCACCCTTTTGAGGAGGTAGAAAGATTTCTTCCCTACTTCATATATCGAATTTTTCGACACTGGAAAGTGGTTTCCAATCCCTTTTCTCTTCGGCAGCATTTCGAATATATAGCTAAAATGTCTGAGATGGATCAAGACAGGCCACCCGAGCACGTACTTAAACACATCATTTCCAGAAAAGGTACGCTATACCAAAACTGAGAATGCATAGCGACTGAAAGTGCTCCTAATCTTGACATATCAACGGAGGACTATGGCGCAGCAATAAGATCAAAACTCAGCATATTATTATCTGCAGTTGGCAAATTTTGATACGAAAAGTATGTGTGCGATGCCCGGTGCTCTCAGCATAGACAATATTAATCGCAACTGAGGTACGATCTTTAAGATGAAACATATTTTATTAAGGGCAATTCTATTGACAACACTAGAATGGTACTTAAAGTTAGAGGTGAGCTGCTTGCATTAAACTCTGTGCCACCAGAGTTATCAATTCTCTGCAACCTATGCAACCGCAGTGAGAGAGAAGACATATTTCATTTCTTAGCAGTGTGCCCTGTCCTAAAAGATTTCCGTCTCAAATATTTTGGCTAACGTACCCTGGATATGGAGAAAGCACTAAGCTTCTTAAATGGAGCTATGGTTGGAATGCGTTATAAAGGGTGGTGGATGTTGATGTTGAATGTGAACCACACCTAAACGTCAAGTTTTTTTCTGCATTTCACTTGACATTTCTCAATTTCAGACTAACTCAATTTGAACCATGGAAAGATACACAATTGAGCAACGCGTCAAAGTTATTCAGGCTTATTATGAAAATGGGCGTTCAAATCAAAATGCATATCGTGCACTTCGTGATCTTTTCGGTCAATTTAATCGCCCGAATGTGCGTACAATCGGAAAAATCGTGGAAAAATTTGAACAAACCGGGTCTGTAGGAGGTGTGAAAACACCAGTGCTCGTACAGCTCGTACTGCTGTTTGCGATAGTGTGGCTGAAGAGCCGTCCGCCTCAACCCGTCGTCGTGCCCAACAATTGCAGCTCTCACGCTCGTCGTTGATGAACCTTATGCAGAAAGACTTGCATTTACACGCTGACAAGGTGCAATTGACTTAGGAACTAAAGCCTCTTGACCATTTCAACCCTCGTCAATGGTCAGAATGGTGGCAAGAAATGGCAACAGGGGATGATCAATTTTCGAAGAAAATCATTTTCAGTGATGAGGCACATTTTCACCTCAGTGGATTCGTCAATAAGCAGAATTGCCGCATTTGGGCGAATGATAATCCAAGGGTGATTGTCCAAAAACCAATGCACCCACAAAGAGTGACTGTTTGGCGCGGTTTATCTGCTGGCGGCATCATCGGGCCGTATTTATTCCAAAATGAGGCCGGCAAGGCAGTTACTGTGAATGGTGTTCGCTATCGTGAAATGATAACGAACTTTTTATGGCCCGAATTGGAAGATATTAATGTGGGCGATATGTGGTTTCAACAGGACGGTGTCACTTGCCACTCAGCTAACGAAACAATGGCTCTTTTGCGCGAAAAATTCAATGGCCGTGTTATCCCACGTGGTGGCAATGTCAATTGGCCGCCAAGATCATGTGATTGGCACCATTGGATCATGTGATTTTCTTTGGGGTTATTTGAAAGAAAAGGTGTACGTCGATAAGCCAGCAACAATTCAAGAGCTTAAGGATGAGATAATTCGGCACACTATCCGGCGTAGAACCTCAATTATGCTTCAGCGTCATCGAAAATTTGGACCATCGGATGGAGGTGTGCCGCCGAGGTCGCAGCGATCATTTGGCCTATATTTTGTTCCATACATAATTGAACCAACCAATATTATCATAATAAAAAGAACTGGCAATAATTTCCTAGATAATTTGTGTTTTATTCAAAATTAACATCTTAAAATTTAACCACCCTTTACAACAACTCTGTGAAAGCACTTGCGTACAGGAAAAGCATTGTAGAAGAATGTTTCGGACAACTGTGTAAAATTATTCATACGTTGGTTAGTATTCTTTGTATAAGGGAGCATAAAATGTCGATCTGGTAGACGGTCAATGACGACCAAAACACAAATAGACTCGAAACATGTGCGGAATTGCATTAAACTCATATTACGAAATAAAAGGCCGAGTTCAAAAATGTCACAATGCGGCAGCACTGCAAGATGTGCGTCCATAAATGTAAATAAACTACAGTGACTATGAATTGAGAGCAGTCAAACAATGCGTGGAATAGCTGTAATTCATGCCTCAAATCGTCTGGCCCAAATACAACATTATCGAGAGATAACAGCAGAATACTTTTTTTTCAATGTCAATTCATTTCTACTTTCAGAGAATATTTTACAATAGTTATATGTTTCCGCGAAGCCTTATAAAGGCTTTTCTGCAGAAGATCGAGTTTCAAAATTGTATAATTAACTTTAGGAAGCAAGCTTAGTTTAAATGAATCTCAACATTTCATTATTTGAAAACAATTCATGGATAAGTTAATTGGTTTCTAAAAATTAAGATCATTAGATTAAAATACAAGCTACATATTTGCATTCTTGTTTAGAAAAAATTGTTTTATGTTTTTTTTTCCTAGTTGTTAAATTTGTGATGATTTTTAGCTCTTGTGGAAGTGTATTGAGGACTTCTGGTGCACTACAATTCAGCTGTCTTCTCCCGTAGTTGTTGCAGAATCGAGGTCCTTGACGCATACCTTGTGCCCGTCTTCTTGTGTTGAATTGGTGTGATGAATCTCGTGTCGTCATAGTACTCCAGTATTAGGGTCATCTTAATGATTTCATCTACTGGAAGAACTTTAACCCTTTCCTGTTGAAATACATTTCGCCGATTATCTACACTTATCTTTTTTAATGCAGTGTTTTGCAGTTTCTTCAGCTTATTTATGTGTGTTGCAGATGCGTTGCCCCATGCAAGTATTTCATACCTAGGGCATGGTATACTTGTCTCAATACAGACTTTGTGGCATAGAACTTTAGACGGGTAAGGGCATATAGAGATTTTTTAAGGCTCAAGCGTAACTCATCGATATGCGTGTCCCACAGAAAATTGCTGTCGATGGTGACTCCAAGATATTTCTATTTCTTCACTATCTCAATCAGGCAGCTTAATGAGCTACTACAGGAATCATTTCTAAAATTAATTTGTTGATTAGTAGCTTTGAACTGCGGATTTCGTATGTGCATCGTCTTTGTTTTTAATGCGTTGATCGTTAGACCGTGATCATGACACCATTCAACCACCACCTCCTGCATAATTGCTGTTGCTGTGTTCAAAGATCTATTGCGCACCACTATGCGCCGTATCGTCTGCATACGCGAATGGAATGGCCCGTTTGAAAACCCTTAGCAGCTCGTTGGTGTATAAAATAAATAGGATCGGGCCCAATTTTGATCCTTGAGGGACTCCATATTGTACGCGTTCCTTTTGGCTTATTACTTAGATATTCTGTTAGCCAATCTGCCATCAGACCTCTTATGCCAATTCTTTCCAATGTTTCTATTAGCTTATAATGGTTCAGTGTGTCAAAAGCCTTGCTGAAGTCCACGAACAGCACTAGTAAATGGTAGCTATTGTTTTGGCCTTCGTTGATACAGTTGGTAAATTCCCCTAAGAGCTTACCAGTACTTTTATTCTTCCGAAAGCCGTACTGGTTTTTGTGTATGATCGAGTTTTTGGCTATAAAGTCTTGAAGCTAATTTGTTACAACCTCTTCAATACACTTTTCAATTATCGGCAATAAACTTGTGTTGATCATTACGGGCCACTGCCTGGTGGGTCACCACACAAGGAGACTAGGCCCGATTCACACTGATCGCTGCAGAAGCTGCAAATAATCGGCAGTGGTCGAAACCCTGAAGCATCTTCTTTATTGCAGCATATCATACAACATTCTAGGCCAACCTGTTACAGGTTTTCGGAAAGGTGGAAAGGTTTTCGCAGAAGCTGCCCATTGAGTCATTCAGTGTAGGTCCTCCCATTCAGATGTTGGGCATGATAGTAGAGTGTCGGCAAACCACTCCAGCGTCTGAAGATTAGAATCCGATTTGAAGGGGGCCTTGTTTTCTTTTTGTGTAGAAATGTTTCGTGGGAAAAACGCAGGAATGGGTAATGGGTAGCTTAGTTTGAGACATAGGTGAAAAGACGGGGATTAATCTCAGCTGAAATCCAGGATTGCGGGATGGGGAAAGTACGGCTTGATTGAGGAAAATCAGTCGTTGGGGAGCGAGATCACGGGTTGGACGATTTGAACGTTGATTAGAGGGTAGTTTCGAAGCCGAAGGAAAAAAACAATTGTGAAATTTCCAATTCATACGAAAGTAACAAGAAAAAGTCAAAAAGAAAGCCGATTATTAATTGATATGTTTACCAGTTTAGTGGTTTCGTCAAGTTGACATTTTTTTCATTTTTTTTCTGTTTGTTCTCTCCATCGCGGTTATCATACCTGGTTATCGATTTTCGCGAAGGCCACCTGTGGGAGAGCTCCCGCTCGCACCTGAGAGTTGCATAGTGCATCCAAGTGGGAGATCACCAGTCAGCCGTAACAGTGGAACCAGCTGCCATATAGAGCGATGCACGAGTCACCTACTAATCTTACCATTATAAATCAGACTCTAGAATTCATCACCTTACAAACCGTAGAGATATATGTATATTAATTTACTAATATTTAGCGAATTGTACTACACTTGTATGGTTTTATATTTAACTCCTTCCCTCTGAAACTCCTTCCCCTGGAACTATCAAAGTAAGGTGTTCGAAGCAAGCGGAATTTGTGGACGCTACAAGGCTTTCGAGACATAAGGACAATCGCGTGGCGCCCATTAAATCTTTCTTTTTTGTTTACCCACGACTATTACTCCACGGACAAGTCGGCAACCCTTGTCCTCGATCTCTCCAAGGAGAAACGACTGTAACACACCATTCATTAAGTCCCTAAATGATGTTGCCATCGTGTAACCACAACATCTTATAAATCTCGCAAAAACCACAGGAACATTCTGCTTTACCGAAGCTACAATGGTTTCCGCAACAACAGGTCCACTGGTGAACTGATAGGTTATCTTACCGCAAAGTGGTACCAGTCCTTGCAGGCAGGCGAAGCAAGATCGTTGCGTTTGATATTTCTAAGGCATTTGACAGACTTTGGCATCAAGCTCTCTTGTCGAAAATGCATGCCTCTGGTATCGATGAATCTCTTTTTCTGGGGATGAGAAATTCCCTTTCGAACCGTTCAATTCAAGTCGTTTTGGATGGGTTCAAGTCTGATGTCCACCAAATAAATGCTGGTGTTCCCCAAGGCTTTGTTCTCACTCCGACACTGATCTATATTTTTATAAATGATCTCTCGCCTGCTACTTCTAATCCTATCCATTCCTTCGCTGATGACAGCACCCTCAGCTTTTCATATTCGTTCCAAGACTCACGACCTCGCCCGTCGGCCGCAGAGAAGTAATGGCAGCACATTGAATGCCGATCTTGACAGCATAACTAATTTGGGATAGAACAACCGAGTAGAATTCAATGCTTCAAAAACTCAATGCTGTCTGCTGTCACCCAAGCGAACCCTTGATAGACAGCCTTCATCCATGAATGGCGCATGTGTCAATGTCTATCCTTGGTATGTATCAACACAACACTTAGTTGGAACGATCACAAATTTGGGGTCGCCAAAAAATGCTGCGAAATGTTTGGGCTTCCTTAATCGATGGAAGAAATATTTCTCTTCCTCTGATTTGGCTTTGATTTACAAGGCGTATATCCGCCCCAAGCTTGAGTGCAACGCTCATATCTGGTATGATGCCCCCACAGATTGAATCCAAAAGCGAGCGATAAAACTTATAGGCAGCAACAACATCACAGAGTCATTAGACTCGCTCGAACATCGACGTACCGTATCTTCTTTGGTCGTATTTTATCGCTATTTTAACAAACGTTGTCCAAGTGAGCTAGCCAACTGTCGAGGAATGCTCGCCAGGAAAGCTCATCAGTTTACACTTGAGCCTACTTTCGGACGCACAGTTAAATTTAGAGACACCAGCCCAATATTTCCCCCAGCGTACAATCCGCAGATATTTAAAACCAATGTGCACAGCACCTCCTCTCTCTTTCTCCCTCTATACCATCGGCCGTGTGCTGTATCTTGACCCCGGACACTTAAGGGTACTAGTAAGCCTTGTGCGCGCGCAAGTTATAAACAAAAAAAAAAAACTCCTGGATTTTAGAGAGCATAAAAAAATGTCCTTGTCCGTTGGCTCTTGATCGCATGCAGTATCCTATGCATGTGCGTGACTTCCACCCCACTCCCGTAATAACTCACGGGGCTACTGCCGGCTTGATTGCAATTTCCTCGGGCTAAGTTTGACCGGAACAGGCCGGCTACCAGATACTCCATTATTCATTCCTGGCTTCTAGTGAGGCTCTCGCACACCAGGGTAGGCGGTATCCGAGCCACATTGTCTTTTGTCATGATTATGCTTCGTTTGCCAGACTACTACATTGAGACACCCCAAACCTGACCTCATCACTAGGAGGACATCAGACGTCGACCACTTTGCAGACACAGGAGGGTGGTTGGACTATACGACTCGTATACTGGTTGCGTTTGGGCATAACTCCTGTTGAGCTAGAGTAAATGGCGCCTTATCGAGCGGCCTGGAGATCTCTCGCGCGAGAAAACGAAAACTGTCCATCGTCCATGTCCATACCGTGGCGTTACAGTTCGGGTGGTCCTGGGTCTCAACCAACAAGCCATTCCAGCCAGCACGGCCATTCAGCTACCTCCAATTGCTTCGCACGCCAGGTTGGTTTATGTCCTTCTCCACATGTGTTCCGTGGGCATCCTTGCATTGCCACACTGGTTCGGAGTCGACGACTATTCGGACAGGAGCATAATATACCATGTGTATACATGGCCTACCAATCTTAGGCGTTGCATCCATAGACGCCTGGCTAGGCTCATATCGCTGTCATGGTTGAATTTTCTTCTCCAAAAACCATCAACGCAAATATTGAACGCAGAAATGTTCTCACGAAAAGACCAAAGACTTCTTCATCTGCTTTTCAGATTGTCCAGGCTTCCGCAACATACAGCAGGGCAGGGGTGATCAAGGTCTATTATAATGTTAGCCTCGCCCTTCGAGAGAGAGCTCTACTACTCAATTGCCTCTTGAGCCCATAGAAACAGCGGTTACTTACTTACTTACTTACTTAAGGTGGCGCTACAGTCCGGGGTGGACCTGGGCCTCAACCAACAAGCGTCTCCAGCCAGCTCGATCTTTAGCTAGCTGTCTCCAGTTTCGCACGCATAGTTGGTTGAGGTCCCTTTCCACTTGCGTGCGCCACCTGAGTCGCGGTCTTCCTCTACTGCGCCGTCCCTCGGGGGTGGATTCGAAGACTTTTCGAGCCGGAGCATTGGTTTCCATCCGCTCTACATGACCTAGCCACCTCAATCGTTGGATCTTCACTCTTCTGGCTAAGTCGATGTCGCTAAACAGCCCGTATAGTTCGTCATTAAATCTCCTCCTCCACTCACCATCTATGTAGACGGGACCGAAAATCACACGAAGAATTTTCCTCTCGAAGCAACCAAGAGCAGCTTCATCCGCTTTTGATAAAGTCCATGCCTCCGCGCCATATAGCAGGACTGGGACGATTAAGGTCTTGTAAAGCGTTAGCTTGGTTGTTCGAGAGAGGGCTTTGTTTAACAATTGCTTTCTTAGCCCAAAGAAGCAGCGATTGGCAAGAGTTATTCTTCGTTTGATTTCAGCCCTGGTGTCGTTGTCTGAATTGATAGCGGTGCCTAGGTAGACAAAGTTTTTGACTACCTCAAAGTTATATCTGTCTGCTGTGACGTTCTGACCGAGACGTCGGTGTTGGGTGTCCTTTCTCGTTGACAGCATATACTTGGTCTTACCCTCGTTTACCGCTAAACCCATCTTCGCGGCCTCCGTTGCAATACCCACAAAAGCGCCATTGACATCACGCTGCGTTCTTCCGATAATGTCAATATCGTCGGCATATGCGAGTAGTTGGACGGACTTCTGAAAGATTGTTCCTCTGGTGTTGGCGTTCGAGTTTTGAACAATTCTTTCAAGAACGATGTTGAAAAAGTCGCATGACAGCGCGTCGCCTTGTCTGAATCCTTTTTTGACATCAAAGGTCTCGGTTAGGTCTTTACCGACCTTGATGGAGCAGCGTGCATTCTCCATCGTCATCCTACACAAACGGACGAGTTTGGTAGGGATGCCAAAACTAGACATTGCTCTGTATAGCTCGTCTCTATAAATGCTATCATACGCGGCCTTAAAATCGATAAAAAGGTGGTGGGTATCGATTTGTTGCTCCTGGGTTTTCTCCAAAATCTGCAGCAGTGTGAATATTTGGTCGATGGTGGATTTTCCTGGCCTAAAGCCACACTGGTATGGACCGACCAGGTTGTTGACGAATGGCTTTAGGCGTTCACACAGTACGGCAGATAAGATTTTATATGCAATACTTAGGAGACTGATGCCTCTGTAGTTGGCGCAGTTCAGAGGGTCTCCTTTTTTATGGATCGGGCAGACTATGCTGAGGTTCCATTCATCGGGCATGTTTTCCTCCGACCATATTTTACAGATGAGTTGGTGCATGCTCCTTACCAAATCATCGCCTGCGGCCTTAAAAAGCTCGGCGGGTAGGCCGTCAGCTCCCGCAGCCTTGTTGGATTTTAGTTTGGATATGGCAATCCCCACTTCATCTGGGTCGGGTGGACGGAATTGTTGATCTTCATCGTCCCTTTCATTGGGGTTGAATGGTTCGTTCTGCCTGACAGCGGAATTTGGTTCTTCGTCGCCGTTATACAGTCTGCAGAAATGGTTTCTCCATATCCTCAGCATCGACTGTGACTCTACTACGATGTTCCCTTGATCATCCTTGCAGGCTTCGGTTCGGACTTTATAACCTTGACTGGTTAACTTTACCCTTTGGTAAAATTTCCTTACCTCATTCCTGCAGTAATATCCCTCTAGTTTGCCGATCGCGCGCTTCTCATGCTCCTTCTTTTTTCTCCTGAGAAGCCGGTGTTCGTCTCTCCTCTTCTGCTCGTAGAGCTCCCGAGCAGCTCTTGTCCTTCTTTGCAGTGCCGCTTTGTATGCTTCTTGCTTGGCTGCATTCGCCTGCCGACACTCGTTGTCAAACCAGGGGTTTCGTTGTGGTGGCGGATTGAAACCCAGCACATCAGAGGCGGCATCTCTGATGGCTTTTTGGCAATGCTGCCACTGATCTTCAATACTTGATGTTGGCGGCGTAGGATTTCTTAAGAGGTTAAGGGAGACACGATCGGAAAAGGATTTGGCAATCTCTTGCGATTGTAGCCGGCTGACGTTAAACTTCCTCACAGTTTTTCTTTGTCTTGGCGGTGTTCGGGATATCCGCAACCTTATCTTGGCTACAACAAGGTGGTGGTCCGAGTCAATGTTGGCGCCTCGGAACGTTCGAACATCTATAATACTGGAGGAGTGCCTTGCGTCGATCGCAATATGATCAATCTGATTGACGGTTGATTGATCAGGAGATCGCCACGTTCCTTTGTGGATATCGAGATGTGGGAATCTTGTACTGGCTACTACAGCATTTCGCCCCGCAGCAAAGTCGATCAGCCTAAATCCATTATCGGATGTGGTGTCGTGTAGGCTGTACTTCCCGACCGTACTGCCAAAGATGTTCTCTTTTCCAAGCTTTGCGTTAAAATCGCCAAGGACAATTTTAATGTCGTAGCTAGGGCATTGCTCATAAGTTTTGTCCAGGAGCTCATAGAACTTGTCATTGGTGTCGTCATCTTTCTCCTCTGTGGGGGCATGTGCGCATATAAGGCTTATGTTGGCAAATTTAGCCTTGATGCGAATTGTCGTGAGGCGCTCGTTCACGGATCTGAACGATAAGACTTCTTGCCTAAGTCTGCCTCTAACGACAAATCCACATCCAAATAGGCGCTGTTTTTGCTGTTTGTAGCAGTCACCGTAATATATATCACAGTTTTTCAGCCTTCTTTTGCCCGGTCCATCCCATCGCACTTCTTGGATGGCGGTTATATCTGCCTTGCAGCAGTCTAGGGCTTCCGCTAATTGTTCGGCTGCACGTGGCCTATAAAGGGACCTTACATTCCACGTACAGATCCGAAGATCGTTGTCCGTATATCGTTTGCAGGGGTTGTCATCAGTAAAATCCTCCGTTTCCGAGGCTTGTTGTTGCTTCGTAACTATATATTTTCTTTATGTGGCCGGGCAGTTACCCCGACGGCACAACCCCCAACCTGGAGGGCCAGTTCCTTTTTTGTCACCCCTAGGACAAGAGGTCGCACTTATAAGTTTGGCAAGTTGAGCTCGGGTGAACTACAACCAGTACCCGATGGCTACCACTTGGAGGTAAAATAAGCACAATTGGTGTGTAGAAAAAGTTACAACACTGGGCATCGCCAGGTTGACGCCAGTCAGTGCCTACCCGATTCCCGCAACACCCAACCATCAGCGGTTGGCAAGAGTTATTCAGCGTTTAAGCTCGGTACTGATGTTGTTCGTTTTGTTTACTTGGGAGCCTAGGTAGACGAAGTCCTTTACTACCTCGAAGTTATAGCTGCGTCGTCGTCGAAACAATAAAATAAAAGTAAAAAAATGGAAAACCATGTTGTTGCAAGCAAGATGTCGTTCTAAGTGATGTCGTATTTAGCGATTTTCCAGTGGGATTATAATGGACCTTATTGGGGACCTAAGATTTTAGTCTTTACAACCGATGTCGTTGACTGTTTCTCAAAATACGCCTTACAAAGAAGGTAACAGTTGTGGAATTAAAACGAAACCAACAGTAAATGTAATCCTTGTCCGCCCAGAAATAATATGACTCCGTGGTGGTTCTCTGCCAAGACATCGATGATGTGCTCCCTTTGTCGCTAAGTTGTACCAAAAACACCAAAGACGTCTTTCCACAACAATATGAATTATAAACAATCTAATTTGCAATTTAAAATGCATCTATGCATCCACCAGTAGTTGATGAAGGTTCCAATGCATAAAATTAACGAGCGCATACATCTACGCCACCGTACTGAAGTTGGATTGGAACACGAAACAAAACTAATGTAAACGTTAAGAGACATTGATCAGTTTAAGTCACACCATGACGCCCAATCGATGACCCTTAAAAGGCGGATTATGATCTTCACTTCACATATTAACATACGAGAAGTATGCCAAACGAGACTCTTGACTGGGCTGTGGACTGATTTAAGAGACTCTGCTGCATTCCCACGTGGAGGAAGAAAGAAGACTAGAGGGTTTTGGTTTTTATGAAAAGGGCTTCAGTGTATTAAATAAGAATGTAACAAGATGAATGATGGTCTTTAGAAACGGAATTTAGTGAGTGGAGCTTCGTATCTGTATCCACCGGTCTCAGCGGCAGATTGATATTCCACGGTTGGTGCAACTGACGGGGGCAGATAGGATGTGGTTGGGACAACTGGAGCGATTGAGGGGGGGAGGTATTCCTTAACTGGTTCCACAATTGGTTCTGAAGCGATCTCTTCCACAACTGGAGCAACCTCAACTGGTGGCAGATACTCGTTTGAAGGAGCAACAGGAATGATGGTCGAGGGAATTTCCACTGGTGGCAGGTAGGTGGGCTTAGGGACGATGACCTCTGGCAGGATCTCTTCTTGCACTGGTACTGGTGCTGGTGGCTGAGGTGGCAAGTATTCATTTACGGGTGCTGCTGGCAGCTCAAACGATGGCGATGGGACATTGTACACGTATCCAGATTGTTTCAAGTGCGATACATCGGCCACAACGGACACGGCCAGGCAAATAACTGCAATGCAGAATTTCTGAAGAAAAAATAAATCGTTATCATAAATCAAATATCCTACTCAAAATATTTTCACTTGTTCGGTATTTACCATTTTGGTGGTGGTTAAGTAGATGAGATGTTTAATGTTACTTTGGAAGCTATCGATTGATGTCGATGTTCGCGTTGCGAGCATATTTATACCAACCAGTTTAGTAAAGGTAAACATTTATCAAGGCTTATCGTTCATCTGAATGTAGCATTCGCAAACTATCACCTCAGACACACATGAGTGTTCATCGGTTTTTTTTCCTCTCTTCGTCTTCTTCTTCTTTCCTTTAATACGCATAGATACACCGGAATAAGACCAATTTTGCGACTCATAGTAAAAGCTTATGTTGTACCCGAAATTTAATCGACATTTCCGATTATAATTGTAATCCCCCTGCGAAGGGGTAGAGGGGATTTGGTGCTTGTGTGTGTGGTTTAAGGTAACACTGCCACAGTAACATCTTATTTAATAAAACAGGCAAAATAAATCATTCCCCAGGCTGACGTGTGTAATACTGAATGAATGATGACAAGGGGTTATTCAACTTATGCGATATGCTATCTGAACTTTATAGCAGAACATGTGCCTTCGCCATTGATTCTTCTTACATTCTCGAGATATTTTTTATATTTCCATGCTGCTTGAAATGGCTTTTTGTAGAGCATCTTCTCGGCTTAGAGAATGAAAAGATGCTGCCGATTGAAGACTGTCGCCGCAGAGAGTGTTCATTAAGAGACTCGGACAGCAATTTCGCCTTTCTCAGAACTTTTTGGTAATCATACTTATCTGACGGACAGAATCAATCAAACAAAAAAAAAAAAAAAAAAAACACACCAAAACAAAACTTGTTCTTAACGAGAGAATGAAGGAGATTCAGTCTTTGATTCGGTCTTCACGCAAATTTAATTTGGCTGCCATGTGAATGTCGTTATATTTTTAGCTCCGTCGAAAGTAAAAGGGTGTTCTAACGTGAATAAAATGTAGTTCTTTACGGATCTTAGATTGCCCAAGCAAACTGTTCTTTGCAGAGTTCGACTCACGTCCATGATTCGATCTTGGTTTAGCATATTTTCCGTATTTGCTGTCGTGAATGGGTTTTTCTTAGCCGGGCATTGCGAATACGAAATAATATCATTTGATCATAAAGACTCAAGACATTGGCGGCTTCGCACATGCAGTCAACATTGAATTTCGAATAAACTTTTATCAACATTTTCAATTGCGACGCTGTAAATGCATTCACACATAGACGAATCTCCGGATGAGGCAAGAACAACTATTCGAATGATTTTTAAGAAATACACGTAATTTTTGATGTACCTAGCATTGAATTTTTATGTTCACGAGCCGAGGAAAGGCTTCGGACGGTTGCACATCTTCCTTATTTTCTGCTCTTCAACTTGAGTAGCAAGTACTGCCGGTCTTGCCGGAAATATAATCTAAGCGAGTACAAGGCAAAATAAATCATTCGTTGCAAGTCATAACAAAAGTCAAGATGACTGCCTGTTCATACATATCACGAGAGCAGTTTAAAGTGAGCGAGCTCGATTGCATCTTCTGAAATTTTATTTTCGAATGAACTATAAATGATTCATAATTTATCTTAGCCGTATTATTTTTGGATTATTATGATGTACAGTGGTGGACAGATAGCAAGGTAATCTTTTGTCATGTCGCGTCTGAACAAATCGGCCATGTGGTGATGAATACAAGCTCGGATCAGACGGGCATAGGTGTGGTTCTACCAACAACACAACCTCAAGTGAAGGGTAATTAAGAGACGAAAACGTAACGGGCAAATCGATCGACATTTTTTTGACAGCCTTGTGGCAATAAACACCATAACATCAGACATTCTGACATCGAAGCAGGTTAGGTTATGCTGGCAGAGCATCAATGAGATATCCTTGGTCCATTCGGTGACAATCTGCTGGTTACTTAGAAGCTCCAGGCATGTCGCTTAGCGAAGTCATGGATGGAGCCAGAACCCATTAGCTTGGTCGGAATATTGGAGCAACAACAAGGGCTCTACGGCCGGCACATCAGACATTCTGACATCGAAGCTGGTTAGGTTATGCTGGCAGAGCATCAATGAGATATCCATGGTCCATTCGGTGACAATCTGCTGGTTATACATACATGGCAGGGTGCTGTCTGTTGAGAGAGAGTGGACAATATTTCATAAATATACTAGTTGACCCGGCGCACTCTGTTCCGCCTTAGAGACAATAAATGAGCAGATTTGGGATTGTACTTTTAATAGGATAATATATATAATTATAACTAAGAAAATTATGTATCTTAATGATTCTTTATTGGCCAATGCATTGGTTGCACTCTTCAGTGAAGCAACTTGTGATATACGACGTTTTTCGTTTTATTATCAGGCGCAAGAAAAAATGACGCAGATAGTCTGGGTGATTGTCTAGTTTATCATATGTACATACTAGAAAATCCATGTTTTTCTCATGGTCAATTATATGAGTTAACGTGGACAAATCTGCGTCGAATGCATGCCCACTTGCATGCGTCTACGAATTTCGATGCAGTTGACATTAGGTATAAATAAGTTGGTAAGAAATGTTTGCTTTTAATAATTTGTAGTTAAGTGGAAAAGAGGCTTCACCTCTCAAATAAAAATATTTGTTTTCTTAGAACTTTTGAATAAATAACTTTATAGGGGAGGGACGGGTAAAAAAAGGTTCTCAAGTATCAACAACGTTTCGGTTGAAAAATAAAACATGGTCCTCAAGTAGTACCAACGGTTCGGTTAGAGAAAAAACAAAAAAGGTCCTCAAGTAGTACGGTCCATATAATTTAATGTTTGAAGATTATTTCATGCAAATATTGACCTTGACTGCGCCTCAAATGGTCCATCCGCTTAGTCCAATTTTGGCATACTCTTTCCAACATTTCGGCCTGTATCTCACGAATAAATGCTTCAATGTTGTCTTCCAATGCTTCAATTGAAGCGCGCTTGTCTGTATAGACATGAGCTTTAACATAGCCCCACAAAAAATAGTCTAAAGGCGTTAAATCGCACGATCTAGGCGGCCAATTGACCGGTAATGAACGTGAAATAAAATGTTCACCGAACTCGCCTCTCAATAAGTCCATTGTTGCGCGTGCTGTGTGGCATGTGGCAACGTCTTGTTGAAACCACATGTCATGCAAGTCAAGCTCTTGCATTTTGGGCAAAAAAAGTTGGATATCATCTCACGGTAGCGCTCACCACTCACAGTTACGTTACGATTCGCATCATCTTTGAAGAACTGCGGTCCAATGATGCCACCAGCCCATAAACCGCACCAAGCTGTGACTTTTTCTGGATGCATTGGTAGCTCTTGCAATGCTTTTGGCTGATATTCACTCCAAAATCGACAATTCTGCTTATTTACGTACCCAGATACTGGTCTAGCCAGATCCTAGGTATCTGACTACAGTCTTTGTGGTTGCCCGTCCAACAATTGGGAATTTTCGCCAATTTTTTTTTCGTATCCTCCGAGGCCTTCTGAACTTCTGAAAGTTGATATTCAACTTCCAGTCATTGCAATCTCTCATGAATGAATGGAAGTCACCCAGCTCGAGAGTAGTGATGTCCTTGATCTGCACGATCAAGTCATCGGCATACGCAATTACATGCGGAAGTAAATGTTGAATGGGATCGGCGAAGTAATGGCACCCTGTTGGAGACCATATTTTGCCAGGTCACGTTGCCATTCTTGACGACGCTGCGTGATTGGTGTCAGGCCCCGCTTCGAAACCGAACTGGTTATCCGGAATTATATTTTTGTCCTTAGTCCAGTTGATCAGAGCCCATTTATCACCTTCTCGAATGCTGTGATGGTTCATTGGGCAATTTACGACTGAATAATGTTTATGTGCGAAATTCGCGTGTGCATTACAATATTATCACAGACAAATATTTTTTCTTTCATGAACTGCGCCCGGAGTGTCTCGTATAGGACTTGTGCTCAGCAAAGTCATTGAATTTCAGTCCTATTGATTTGGGCCTGATTGGGCCCAGCAGTCCATCCTAGGGTTAAGCATTTTTCCCGTCTGCCCAATGAGCGAACGATCGGGTCGTTTTAATTTGATATTAGAAAATCTACTTTTACTGAGATGAATCGCATTTATTGGTGAACTGGTGTCGGTGACAAAAGTTGCTATTCACATCAACTTGGACTGCGGCGGTGGATACCGCAGTTCGGAATTGTCACTGTATGTTAATTCGTTCCCTTCGCTATCGTCATTGTCCTTCTACTAAATGGGTTTGTTACATTGATTACATCTTTTCCCTTGTGCTCAGCATTTGTCTTTCTCGTGTGTGTTTCTCCCACACCACTGACTCTGTGTATGTCGCTCGGAAGAGTGTGTTTATGAAGATGGTGCTGCTTGAAATGTATTTCGTGTAGTTGTGTTGCTCCTCATAGTACAGACGGATGGTGTAGTACTCGAGGACTAAAGAAATAATGCCTACGCACTTGCCGTCAAGCCTTATCTCGTGTAATAAATCATGATTGGTGAGGATAGGACTCTGTCAGGACCGAAGGACATTCAATATAAAGTTTCTTAGTTTTTATGTATTGAATTTTGAAACTATGGTATTGACTATAAGAATATTACGGAAGAGAGTTTTCAGCTGGGGGATGGAAATAAGAAGTAAAAGCTTCTTTAGGTTAGGTTGGTGGGAAGACGTGGTGGAGCCACGCCTCACTAACGTCCATTTGGACCCATTGTGATGACCATTGGAGGGGAGCAAAACATCAGCGGATGTTGCAACGTCATGTGAACAAGGAGTTTCATATATTTGTTGCAGTTGCCCAGTATCGCGACGTGTTAGCACAATATCGCGACTTTCCAAGTTTTCACCAAAAATCAGAATGGCAACATCATCTATTTAGCTGCCAGTTGCGTTTTTGAAGCTTCCGGTTCTTTATACAGAACAACATATACATAGCAGGAAGAAACTATTTCAGCGATTCGTACAATATAAACGTGGGTGCAATGGTGGTCAGGCTTCGAAGCGAATTACTTAACCTGAACTTCATACAACATAGCCCCGATTTACCCCTAGAGTGTAGTATCTGCAAGCTAGCCGAAAGGAAGGACATTATTAACTTCATGGGAAGGTCCAACTCTCAAAGAGACTAGGAGGAGTACTCTTGGAAGTAATTTTTTTCCGGAGGAGCAAGTTCTTAGTATCTTGAACGAGATGGATGTGACGAAGCTTTATAAATATTGTAAAATTGCGGTGAGATACAGAACACGAATAATTAACGAAGATTTTTGTGTACATATTTAAATTTTGCATGGCAATCGCCATGCGATTCTGATTTTTGTATATATATTGGAGTTTGTAAGAACTGTAGGTTAAAGAAATTTATAATTGAAAAAACTTTCTAGTCTACATCTAATCAGTTGCGTTTTGTTAAACCACGTTTTATGTCACGCTCAAGGGAACGGGATAAAAAGTATCCTATATCCGTCTTCTGGTTCTAAGCCAAATCGGTTCAGCAGTTCTTAAGTTATAAATAGTCGCGTTAGTTAGCGACTTTCTTTTATATACAATATATAGAAATCTACCATTCACCATCCAGTTGATATGTATATGAATCAGTCACAAGCAATCACGAATTCTAGTGCAAGCCTATTTCAGTAATTCAAGGCATGGTTACAAAACCGAGAAAGCAGACCATCCCATTGAGCATTTAAGACTTGCTTGGCTTCATCGAGTGTGGGAGATTCTTTGGAGAAGTAGAGTCGACGTAATTCGAGTAAAATTGGGCAAACCGCGACAAAGTGGTACATATTTTCAACATCGCTGCGATTGCAAAGGGTGCAAATAGAGTGGAGGTCTTGCCTAGGGGGGATGTAGTTAAGTCCTACAAGTTCAGTCATTGCTCTAAATATTTAACTTGTTTGACTGGTAGTCAACTCGGTGTAAAAGTAATTATTGCTGCCCAGTGAGTTTTCTGTTTTGTTGTCGAAGGCACTCAGACTCAGAAATTGGTAGATTGAACCACCCTGGTAGAATCTTAATTGTAGTTTATTTCTGCAACAGGCGCTTCTGTGATGAGGAGTCTACATCAACAGCTCTCACCAATTAAGACCTGCCACCTGATCCGAGCAAATGTGGGACAGGGACAGAGGGGACATTTGGGAGCATGCCCTTGGTCTGTCTGTATCGTGGAGAGTCATTCCACCTCCGATTGTGTTCGCGAGAGGCACTACCATCGATGGAAGCTCTAAGGCAGGTAGACCCAGCACAGGTTCAGGTCCTGATAATGTCTCCTCTGATTCACCGGTGATCTCATTTCCAGCGATCCCTTGGTGACCTGGGCAAGCCTTAGTGAATTATGATGGAGACGATTTGCATTCCTGAACTATCCTGGAAGTGGCAGAGAGTGGTTTAGAAGTCTATAGGCCTCGATTAAGAGGATTGCCCCCTATTTACAAAATGTTCGTACATGTACTCATCTTGTCTCTTTATGCACTAATAGAATTTGTCTTTCCATACATAGCAATTTGCCTCGATCTAGCACTATGTTATGTGAAGGAGCAAGTGCATTTCATTCTTTGAATGGCTTTGTATTCTGCTGACCTGCAATCCTGAGTAATCTCCTTTAAAGACTATGGCTTGGCCTATTTATCAGCTTGACTATGTGGTCGGCATTAGCTATCAGGTTTCGCAGGTGTATTTGAGGAAGGCCAGATTCGACATGTATAGCATATGTAGGAGTTGTTGTGTTCACATTCATCGAAGTATCTAGTCTTTACAGTGCACTGTGCCATAGGTACACAAGCAATGCAACTGAACACGCGGCACAATGACTTTTGCAGAACCTTTAGAGAATCTGATGAGGAAACAGAATCTGCCCGAGTTCATAAACGTCACATTGCCGCAGATTTGCGTTCGCAATTGTAAATAAAGAGCAGTAGGCAACTGCATTGTGACAGTGAAACTGCGATCAAACTGACAGTGACTTTTGTTTTGTTGCAGGATTGCAGGAAATCCGAAAAGTGGACTTGTTCATGCAAAATTGGTACTGAAGCTCATTCTGTAAGCTTGTTCGGTTTGACTGAAACTGGGTTTATCAGAACCCGCGAGGTTTCCAGACGCCGGAAATGTGTGGGAGAACCTGGTACGTTCGTTACCTGGAGGTTTCGTTTGGTGGGAATGTAGCAGCCACAGGGCTCCCATTCTCTCTAATAATAGAGACAATAATGCATTCGAAAAAAGTGTGCGTTCTATCGACCAAACGTCCTCTGAATCACCAGCTGCTGCTTTTAACTTTTTTCCTTGCTTGTAATATATTTTTTTTGAAAACTATATTTGTTACAGAAATATTTAACATTTGACTGGCTTTCATTAGTACTTTTAAATGTAATTTAATAAAATAAATTACCGTAGAAAGCCAAGAAATATTTTTTTGTGTTGACGGGATTTACTATTCTTTGCCTTTGCTAGACAGTTCTGAGCGTTGTCACTGACTCGAAAGAGGTGTCGCCCTGAGCTTGTGTTACGCGCTTGAGTAGGAGTTGACTCATAAACCCACAACGTCACGGTGACCACTTAATCAAATTTACAAACATTTAAAAAGCTAATTTCGATCGGAAATACGATAAAAAATGGCTGTATAAATGTAACCGATAAAAAACATCTAGTCTAATGAAAATTAATTAAATGCAAAAACGTCAATGGACAATATTAAACGACTTAGCATGCTAATAACGAACATAAACCGATAATACAAAACGCATACAACTAAATTGTTAACAAGCGGATTGTCAAGGCAAGATTACAGCTTCTCTAGACATTTCAGTTTACTTTCGTATTCTATTGGAGACCAAATTATTTAACATTTACTATTTCTGGCACATCTTTTTCAGATGAATGCCGTGACAGTCGCATCAAAACGTTTGTGACTTGAAGATTTTTGATGTGCGCCATAGCACATTCCCTCCACACTGGGCAACCAAACATAAAAAAATAATAAAAATTGTTCAAGACCAAACTAAAGCGATATACAAAAAGTTAGTTGGTGTGTTTCATGGGCAGCTAGAATCATTTGTCCATATGTCTTATCTTTTAACTTTAGAGAAAATAAATATTGTATTTTCAGATAGAAATTATACAAAATAACACCTTGACCCAATAAACACGGTAGTCCATAATGAATAAAAAGAGAAATGGAAAAGGGGATATTATTAGCAAGCAGAGAATAAAAATGACTTTATTGGAGGATTGGGAGATAGCGTAAGGGACACAGTAGTAGCCACCCATGAGTGGATTTTGACTTTAGACAAGTGTAAGCATTGTTATTTAAAACGCGATTTAAATATGTTTTACATTTATTATAATTCTTTTTACTAAATTCAGTTAATAGGTTGCAATTAAATGGATTCCAAGCAACGTCTGTAGAGTAGGTAGGGAAGCTGGCTACTAGTGCATTCAACAGCACACTTCGAAAAGAAAAAAACGTCTATAAAAATCTACTGCAGTTGACACCCCTGTATTGTAGCTGGCACTTTATGGGAATACAGCTGTTGGCACTAAAAAATAGTCATCAAATAATATCTACGTAGCTAGCTACTGAATTTTTAAACTGCACTTAATGCTCCTATATTTGAGATTATAACATATAATATTACTGCCTGTAGTGCCCGTTGAGGGCTAGGGCCTAGCTTCCCAGCTACCACTCGTTATTGTACTCTCACGAGTGGCGGGGACCTACAGTTTTATGCTGCCTCCGAACGGCCATTTTTAGAAGCTTTTTGGACCCTGTTTCACTCTTTGGACAGTAGCAGTGAGTCGAAATAGGCGGGGGACATGAAAAGTATTTTGCTCGTACCGTGTTTCGAACCTAGGCAACGTAGTCCCAACCCACAAAATGTGATTAATGCTACCAATAAGAGTAGTCCTTTATGAACAAGTTATTGGCACCCCCGGCAACAATTGAATCTATTTAACATTTAACATTCAACTTTTCTTTTATTTTGGCTTAAAATCTACAATACATACAATTTTAAAATTTTGAATTACAGAGATATGGTAAAAGTACCTTACTACTATAAAATAAATACAATTGTTTAAAAAAATATCACATAATTTTTCAAATTTAGAAGGAAAAGCTACTAAAAACCTTCATTAAAACTAGGGAAAAAAAATAGAGAAAATAATACGTATAAGGTTGGAGGAAAGAGAGTAGTAGTTGCGAAACTCAGTCATGAAACAATGGTTCCATTATTACATGGCATTGAACCGATTTGTGTAGCTATTGAAATAAATAATAAATAAATAAATAAAGAAATAAAGAAATAAATAAATAAATAAACACAAATAAATACATACAATAAGTATACAAAAATTATAAAGCCAAATTAGAGATGTAGACATTGTCAGAAGATAAACACGAAATATTGTATTTTCACAGAATTTTTTCAATCCTTTGTGCTACCATTTCAATGCTGGCCATTCTTTTGTTGGGAAATCCAGAATCATTTTAAGCAGTTTATTTTGAGCTATCTGGTGCTTGCGTAAGTGACTCTTTGCACATTTACCCCAGACAGGAGTCCCATAAAATATAATAGCTTGAAAAATTGCTTTGAAAATGAGTAGTTTGTTCGCAGCATTGAGTTTAGAACGTCTACATATAAATGGATACAGTATTCGTGTAGTTGTGTTAGCCTTCTTAATTGTTTCTTGCACATGGAGATTGAATGTTAAGCACTTGTCTAAATAAATACCAAGATATCTCACATTCGGTTTCCATTCAACGGCAACCATTGACAATAAGTCTGTTGCTAGGAAGTATTGAAGTATAGTATTGTGCTTTTGTTTTATAAGTAAAAAAGATAGACACAAGCTTAGAAGCATTAATATTAATTTTCCACTTAATTCAATATGTTTGGAATGCATTTAAAGCAGATTGTAGATTAGTTTCAACGTTGAAACCGATTAGGTCTGATGAATGAATGCAGGTATCGTCAGCGAAAAGGGCGATACTACAGTTTGTCAAGTTATAGAAATCGGATGTATAAATGTTATATAAAACTGGACTAATTGAATCTATTAATTTCTTTTTTCTTTTCTTCTTATTTAATATTCTAGCACCTAATTGAAATATTTAAACTTAGATTAATAAAAATAATATTATAATCGGAAATAGCTAATAGTAGGTTTCCACTGCTCTCAAATTCAGCACACAAATTGTGTAATCCAATTTGCCTTCCCACTGAAACTTCAACATTTCCAAAGACAGCGAGAGTCAGAATTGATCACTGATATTTCTTTTTCAGTTTTAAATTTTTCGGTCCATCTTTATTGTAATTATCACTTGTTTCCTGTTCATGCCAGCAGGCTTAAAAGTCATTAGAACAGAGGATTGACTGCTCGATTTGACAGGCTTAGAAAATCTACGGCGAAATGCAACATTTCCCTGAAATCCAACATTTGTAAATGCTGGAAAAAGTGTGCGAAAATGTAAAACATTTAAATACAGGTGCGGTGTATACGTTTTATTATTATTATTTCGAGAATTTCAGAAAAAATCTATACCTCCCAAATTGGAAGTCATTCATAAAATTAAAAAGATTTCACACCACAAAAAGATGAGTGTGTACATTACTAATATCGACTGAAGAGGAGCTGACCCTTAATATAGGAGCTGGAGGAACATGTTACAAATGTATAATATTCTTAGAAAAAACAATGGTTCTCAAAAGAAGTAACTGGAACGAAGCAAATCTCTGTCAGCTCTTGTGTCAACCACTGTATCCGTTACGCTAGTAAGAATTAACTAACTTCGAAAATTAAATGCCAAAGGGTTTCAAAAGGAGTAAAGAATATCCAAACAGTGAGTGGTATGCAGATGTATAGTTTCTTTACTAAATGACTACTTGTAGTGGTTCACCATTTGGTAGTGGGTTGGTGCGTCAACTACTAGGCCAATGTGCCAGGTTCGATTCCCGAATTAACTCAATGAGTATTCCTGTTTCGAAAGGGGTTTTATAAAATTTCGCCGTTCACAGTCGGCATAAAACTACTACAAGAGAACGCACAACACGCATGGGTGATGTAGGCCCGAGTCCACCTTGGACTGTCACGCCATAGACACTCAGATACACAGCGCTATATAGGAGGCTCCTACTGGTGATTCTTTACCAATCTCTACGACCTAAACAACATTCCTGTGGAGAGATTACATCGATTCGTAATAAGCACTGTTTTTCCCATCAATGGCTTCATGGGTTTCAAAATAATCCTCGGTGGGGGCACAAAAGAACATCAGCTCTACCACATGGTCAGAAACCAACAAACGGCCAACCCTTTAATGGAGAACTAAACAGCAGTGTTCTGGGCCTCATTCTGGACGCGAAGATAAGCTGAAAACCCAACATCTAGGAACTCGTCAAAAAAGCCTGCACGGCTATATGGTCTCTACAGCCGCGAGTGGTTCACTGGTCAGGCCCTTGAAAGTCTGCAGCGGATGGCATGCATTTGCATTAGTGGAACGATTCGAACTACCCCCTCCTAAGCAATAAATACAATTCTCAACCAGTCGCCGATAGATCTCTTCGGCAGGCAGGTCGCTGCCAGCACGGCGATTAGATTGAAATCGGAATCTACCATCCTTGATGAATTTGGATCCCTATCAGGAAACACAGAACTCACGATACCTAAGCTCATCTTCGAGAAAAACTTGTCAACCCCCCAGACGTCTCACCCACTGGACGTCTGAACACCAGATGCTGGACGGTCGTCCTCTGCAAATTTTCGCAGATGGCGAAGGAGTGGGTGTGGGCGTCTACTCTAAGGCGAAGGAGTGCGCATGCGTGTCTACTCTAGGCGAAGGAGTGGGTGTGGAGGTCTACTTTAAGGTGAAGGAGTGCGAGTGGGAGTCTACTCTAAGGCGAAGGAGTGGGTGTGGGAGTCTACTCTAAAGATCTCAATCTTGAACTCTCATTCCGACTAACCACTCACTGTAGCGTCTTCCAGGCATAGACTATAGCGATCAAGGAAGCTCTGTCATGACTAAAAAACAGATATGGTCATCTGTTCAGTCAGCCAGGCAGCGATCAAATCTCTGAGTGCAGTCACATTAAACTCCAAGACGCCCCTCAATTGCCGCCTATCTGTATGGCCAAGTATTTTAGCATCAAACTCATGAGGGTGACAACAGTGACATCCCAAAGAATTGTGAAGCAGACAAACTCTCTAGAGAGGGCACCACCTCAACACTCTTTCCAGACGGGGAACTGCCGTCCATGCCGATCGCAACTGCAAAACGTCTTCTAAAGCTTGAAACGCTTACTCGCACCAAACGTAGATGGCCCTTGCCTCATCACAAAGTAAGTATGGTCTACTATCGATCCAAAACGTTCACGCGATCGGAATGAGTAGACCGAATCATAGAACTCTCATTGAACATTTTGCCATTCGAATTCATCTCTCAAGACTGGGTAACCCCTATAGCGACTTCTGCAGAAGTAGTAGGGATGAAGAGGAAGAAGAAACCATTTCACACCTCTTTGCAACTGCAATAGCCTCGCATCCCGCAGATTTAGTCACCTGGACGACCCATGTTTCTATGACTTGACAGAACTTGGTAGTATTAGCGCCCGTCAGCCCCATCGCTTTATTGAGAGCTCCAGATGGTTCGCTGATTAGGATCTATTAGATCTTGTGGTAAGACTTTTAGCTTTAGTGTGGCTACCCTGAAGGTAGTCAGCCACTCTAACCACTCATTCGTCAATTCTTAAGCACATCAGAAGTGAGCAGATATTTCAAAGAACATGCAAGAGTTCTGCTGTTCTCCCACTATTCTACACAGTTTTTCTTCTTGTCTCAAGACCAGAGGTTCACTCACCTCTCATTATCGTTATCAGAAAACAGAGCGGTGATTCTCCCTTTCATGATATCAAACACAAAGTACCCAGGTCGTCTCTATGTGAACATATGTGATTGACAGCCTAGGACACTGCGAACAGAAGTTATTCAACGACGCACTTAAATGCATACATACGATAACACTTCTTCTTTCCTACAGCCATCGTTTAGCTCAACATTAATTGCATAATTGCTCAAAATGTGATGAACAACTTATGCCGCCATCATCAGTCCATCGAGTGAAGATGGACAATTTATTTTTGTATTCGCTTATACACGTTCAATTACTTTTAGCAGATACCCCATCTTAAAGTTGTCAAACAAACCCGTTTATCATAATCCAGCCGACTTTTTAATCAGGGAAATAAAATCATGTGTGCTTGGCTTAAATGATTTAAGCGCCGACCTTGATCACAGGCGAAATGCAGGTCAGGCATCGAAAAGTGTAAGATAATATTCTAGAGTAGGGTAATGTCAGTTGAGTTTCGATGGGCTTCGAGTAGCTCTTCAAACTGTAACGAAAATGAAACTTGTCCACAGTTCACGCTGCGAAAATTGGTGTGAAAACTCCTTGTCTCAAGAGTAATGAAGCCAGTTAATGTTGATACCTTGAACAACTTCAAAGCTCGAGGCTATTGCCGTGCAGCAGCTTTAGTCTATATTTGAGTTGAAAAATGAATGTTTGATGAAACCACACAAAAACGAGAGAGAGAGAGAGAGAGAGAGAGAGAGAGAGAGAGAGAGAGGAGAAAAAAACACTGATGATTGTTATTTTGTGTTTTCTGCTTTGCCCTGTTCACCAGACGCACAGACTTACCATGCGAGCAAAACGAACGTTTAGTCATTTTGTTGGTGTTCAGTGAAGGCTGAAAGCGGAACCTTACTTGACTTAATTTAGTTTGAAATTAATTAGCAAGACCGCCGTTTTGTTCATTATCATAACGAGACTTTTGTAAGCATTTGTCTCGGTTTCGGTTGGAGTCGAGTTTGGTGATTGACTTTAGTTAATTGGTTTGTGGGATCGATTATAAGATCCGAGGGTCAGTTCATATAATTAATATATTTTAAACGATTTGTAGAATTCAACTCAAATCGCATGCAGATGACAGTGAGGAGTGACTAGTGAGGAATTTAACCGAACCATTAAATGCACACTTACTTAGCAAGCCGGCGACCCTTGGGGGTCAGAGCCTGAGCGGTTGTTGACGGCCCTGGGGCTTTCAGTCGTCAAGGCCAAGCTGTCTTGCATTCGTTGAGTACTTGGTCTTTTGACCGGATATTGGGTCTTCCTCTCCTTCTCGAACCAGGAGGCTCGGATTAGATCGGAAGACCATCTTAGCCGGAGCCTTGGTGTCCATGTGCTGGATGAGCACCCAGCCAATGCAGGCCTACAGTCCTCAGAGTTCGCGGTAGTGCCTTCTCCTCCATTCGCCTTCCTGGCGGACGGGACTTGCCTTTGAGCCGAATGCGATTTTATTTTTCTCTTGATTTCATGCACAAACAGAATAATAACAATGCACAATCCATGATACATGAAAATAAAAGAATTGCAAAAATTGCATTGTGCATCGCGTACTGAATTTTTCCGTTGATCCCGAATTCGGTGATCGTTTCGAATTGTTCCTTGCGATGAATGATGTCGTATGCGGCTCTCAAATGGATAAATAGGTAGTGTGTATCGATTAGACACCCGATGGTCTTCTCCAGGATTTGTCTTAAAATTTGGTCTCTAGTCGATTTACCGGGCCGGAAGCCGCACTGACACATGCTGTTTGGTGTGATGTAAAACGGCTGCAGACTTTCACAATGGACAGTCAACGTTGAACAGGGATATACCTCTAAAGTTGTTGCAAGAGTTCGGATCGCCTTTTTTGGGGATGTGGCATACGGAGCTGATATTCCAGTCGTCGGCCATGCTGTCGGCTTTCCAAATTCTGCAGATGATCTGTTGCATGCTCTACCAGAGCATCGCCACCGCCCTTGAAGAGCTCTGATGGAAAGCCATCTAAGCATGCGACGTTCTTCTGCTTTTCATGGCTGTGCCGAGTTCTTCAAAGCTGAGTGTGCTATATCGACGAGTTGGGATTACTTGATTCCCCATCACTCTTTTTGGCTAGGCCCGCTACGCAGATGTTACAAGTGATGCATAAACACATCCACTACTCCCTGCAGATCACTGACAAGGTTACTCTCACAATTTCAAAGAGTCTGGGTGAATTTTTAGCGCCGTGGTTAGGGCTTTGTTGTTTCTATGAATGCGCCGTATTTTTTCCTTGTCATTTGACTCTTCGACAAAGCGATTTGTTGTTGTTGTGCACAAGGGATTGTTAATACTAGTGTTAATAATAAATGTCCGTTGTCAAGACACAGCGCACGGAAGAAGGTATAGCGGGAGATTGCGAAGTCCGAGGGAAATATTAGGCTGTTAGGTGCATTCCATTTTCGTCGAAAGTAGGCTCAAGGGTAAACTGATGAGCATTCCTAGCGAGACGGGTATTGCGGTAAATTCATGGGGAGGAGGAATGCAGTTGGCTAGTTCAATTGGGCATCGTTTGTTAAAATATACGGCCAAAGATGAGGCGGTACGTCGATGTTCGAGCGAGTCTAATGACTCGAAGTATTTCTTCCATCGATTAAGGAAGCCCAAACATTTCGCAGCATTTTTGGCGACCCCAAATTTGTGATCGTTCCAACTAAGTGTTGTGTTGATACATACCAAGGATGGACATTGACACATGCGCCATTCATGGATGAAGGCTGTCTATCAAGGGTTCGCTTGGGTGACAGCAGACAGCATTGAGTTTTTGAAGCATTGAATTCTACTCGGTTGTTCTTTCACCAATTAATTATGCCATCAAGATCGGAATTCATTCCATTTCTGCCATTCCATTTCTACGGCCGAAGACCGGGGTCGTGAGTCTTAGAACGAATATGAAAAGCTGAGGGTGCTGTCATCAGCGAAGGAATGGATAGGATTAGAAGTTGCAGACAAGAGATCATTTATAAAAATGAGAAAGAGTGTCGGAGACAGAGCAGAACCTTGGGGAACGCCAGTATTTACTTGGTGGATATCAAACTTGAACCCATCCAAAACGACTTCTTGTTTGTTCGAAAGGTAATTTCTAATCCATTGAAGATGAGATTCAGCGACACCATAGGCACGCATTTTCGACAAGAGAGCCTGATGCCAAACTCTGTCAATTGCCTTAGAAATATCGAACGCAACGATATTAAGATTGGATTGGAGATAAGCTGTCGGATCACCAGCGGACCTGTTGCTGTGGAAACCGTGCTGCCGGTCTTAATTCCGCGATTCAAGATACTTCATACGCTGGCGATTTATCAGCGTTTCCATGACCTTAGAAAGAAGGGACGTATGTGCTATGGGTTGGTACGAGGTGGGTGACGAAGATTCTCCCGTTTTCGGCACGGTCCAGCCCGTCCCTTGGAAAGAAACATAGAGAGTAGGATAGATGAAAAGGCTAAAGCAGCACAGAAGAACACCTCTTCAGAGGTATAGGGGGGTACCATCCGGGTCAGTGGACTTGTGCACGTCGAGATATTTAAGTACTCTTGTAGCCGTTATCCTTGAGCCAGGAGGTTGTTAGAGACCTTTTCTTCAGGCATATAAGCTTCATCTCCTCCCGCCTTCTAGGCTGGTGCTCCCCTTGGGCGGTCTAGTTTTCCGTTGAAGAGCCTTTTGGAATGCCTCGTCGGTTTGCACGCTTTTTCGGCTCACCATGGGTTTCTTGTAGGAGTCCTGCAATTTAACCAGATCTCGTTGAGAGTGTTCTTGCTAGTGTAGAGTTTTCTTGCCATGGAGAAAGATTGTTGCTGGCATCCTGCCAAGTTTGGAGTCATCAACAACTTTGTCCTGCGTAGACCCTGCCTGTTATTTTGTTCACATTGTTGTCTTTAAGAAAGTTCCACTGGTTTTGTAGTTATGATGTTGCTTCATGTCGACATTGAATGTTTGGTCCTGTCTACGTCTGTGTACCTTAAGAGAGAGAGAGAGAGAGAGAGAGTGGATGTTGTCTGGTAGGTAAATATCCAAGACCAATGATCCTCGACAATGGACCATGTTAGTCCAAGGTGGTAACTCAATATCCAACAACGCGTTAAAACGATCTCCACGGCTTTGTTGTAAAAAGGCCATAGGGTACAAACCCGCACGATCCACTGTCTATATTGTGTAAGCAGTCAAACCCTGAATGGTGTCGCTATTTGGCGGACGTCACTCGCTCAAGAACGTTAACCTTACATCGATTGATTGAGTGCAGAGGATGGCATGTGTACGTATCAGGGCAACCCCCTCTGCGGCTCTCAACGTACTCCTACTCTGTCTACCGATAGACTAAATCAGACAGCAGATAGTACTGAAAGGACTTCGATCTGGACTCTCAATTATCCTCAGCAGGTATAGTTCTATACCCGCAGATACTCACCTCACGATTCCTAAACTCCTCTTGGAGGAGAACTTCTCATCAAATCTTTACAGTTGGATCGAATATTGATGCAGGTGTGGTTGCTGGCTTTTATTCTAAGGATCTAAACATCCAGCTATCTTTTCAAATACTAAATCCCTGTAGCGTCTTTCGGACTGAAACTACAGTGATTGAGGAAGCTCTGTCCCGGTTAAAAAAAAACAATATCACATCAAGTACGAATATACTACTGTTGTGACAGCCATGCACCGATCAAACCGCTGTATTTAGTCGCCTTCAACTCTAAGACTTCCCTTAATTGTCGCATATATTTCAACGAGATGGCAGAGTATTTTAGCTCTTGTGGGTTGGCACCCATATATTTCAGAAAATTGGGAAGCTGACGAGAAATGATACAAGTTCCGTACTCTTTCAGGATGGCGATCTATCATCAACGGTACAGTTAATATCTACTGAAACTCGAACACTTGTTCAAGTAAATCTTCGATGGCCAACTGGCCGCATTAGCTAACAACTCTGGGATGCGCACGACCCTAAACAAGCGCTATAGCCTGATCAGAATGAGTGAGAGGAATCATCTCTCATCGGCGATAGAATTCTCACGCCTTTAGCCTAGGCCTTCGTTAAAACGACTTCTGCAGAAGCTGCAGCTGCTTGGGGGAGTAAGAAACTATTACATTTGCAATGCTCTCTCCAAAGTCACCTAGACGTCTACTACTTCAACAACCTAGCTGAACTAAGTACCATAAGCAAGCAAGCATCTCTCTACGTATTAACAGATCCGCGAGGCAACACAATGGGGATGTGCCAGCCTAAGTGTGACCGCTGTCTTTCTTTACCACCAATAGCCCACTTCAACCTAACCTAAAAACTTTCGGATATCTTTCTTGAGATAGCTCCCCTCAATAGCGCGCTCTTCACGCCCTCTCTGGGAAGCCGGTTCTCTTAACTTAGCCTCTGTTCGTAGACCTCACGAACTGCTCTCGTAGTAAGCAAGCTTCCAGCTTCGCTGTGCCTGACTACACACGTTGTCAAGCCATGGACGGAGTCGTAAAAGTCAGCACATCAGTGATCAGACAGAGCTTCCTCGTTGGTATATGCAGGCAGCGTCGAACTTACAGACAGTTTTTGGCAGACTCGATTGATAAAGACCGGGTTTTATGGTCAATGACAACAAATATGCTGTCAAACAAGAATACATAGCTCACGATTCCACCTAGGAGGAAAGATCATGATCATCGACAGCTACAACTTCGAGGTGGTGCGACAGTGTGGCAAATGACATCTTAGTGGAGATCCGACGTAGAATTGCCCTCGGTCATTAGTTTATCATGCTCCAAACTGGACGGTAAGCCTTAATAAAAAGCCTTAATAAAAATTCTACATCAGCCATATATGGCCATGTCTATGTCGCCGGGCTGAGTAGTAAATAAGAACTTGTGCAAACCTCGGTATTGATTTCGCTCGATCTCTTTCTGGTACAGGCTCGATCATTGACCATGATGACACCTTTACGTTAGCAGAAGCAAACCTTTCGTACAATCGTGTAAAAATAGAACACAGCACACATCTGTAGTATTCATTCACATAAGAAACTTGTGCCATCAGTGTTATCATAAATCAAGACAAGATCTAGTCGAGAAGCCTGAACCCAATAGTGAAAGGGAATGTTGAAGCTGTTAAAATAAGCCTGCTCGTGACGATATTTGAAGTGTGGATTTCATTCAAATGAGCAAATACATTATAATTGATTGGATCGGGGGTTTCTGAAATTCGTACACATCAAAAGTCGGAGTGTGTCAAACAGTAGGTGTTGTAGGTATACACCGATTTAGAATTGTAAATCATCGCCGCGAGTGGTCGGCGATGAGAACCGAAGAATTGCGCTTCGAAACGACTTTCCAATGCCGGCGTCGGGCATAAAATTCTGACACGTGTTTAAGCGGCTGCTTTAATTTGTTTGAACTCCATTCTTGCGTCGGAAATGATGATTGTAACATATGACTCGGTGGAAGACAGGTTGGGGGGGGTTTTCGGGACTCTTTTGGAATTATTCAGCCTTAGCATGAATCTTGCCGTAACAGCATTTCGACCGAATTATTTGTGTTCGCCCAAAATACTTGTTCTTTGCCCGAACTACGAAAAGGTTATCATGAATTTCGCCAGAATTAAATTCCACTTCGAATCAGCTGTGACATTTCGGGAAAGTGTCATTTTGACAAGAAGTGGGAAAAAGAAGTTGAAAGATAATTGAATAAAGTTTGTGTCTTTGTTAAGATGCATAGCATAGCCACGAGGATTTTACCTGAGGAAGAAGAAACCAACGAAGTGAGAGTGCTTCGAAGACATTTAAGTGGTTATTCTAATTCTTTGGAGTTGCGTAATCGTTTGTTATAATAAATATAGGCTAAAAATCTGCTAAATTTAAAAATTGTTTTCAATTTGAGTGCAGTGCGTTTGATTAAAAGTTTTCTATCAGATAGATTTCGAAGAGTAGTCAACTGTGATGCCTTCTAAGCCCAAGTTAAACAGGGCGTTCCGCAAGGATCAATTCTAGGGCCCATTCTTGTTTCCCGATCTATAAATGATCTACCATTAGTGTGTAAACATTCAACTGTCCATTTGTATGCAGATAATGGCCAAATGTACACAACTAATCACAATAATAATAAAGTTGACCTTGTGAATGGTAACAATTGTGATTTGGATAGAATGGGCAATCAACAATGGGTTAGACTTGAATCAAAAAATTTCCTATCTCCAAAACAAATGAAAATGTGAACCATGCCCTGCCATGTGTTTTCATATCGGGAGATAAACTTGACATGTTTGAATCAGCGACTAGTCTTTGGTTTGTTAGCAACTCTAAGTTGTCTAGTTACGACCATGCAAACAGTGTTATAAGACGGATATATAGATGTCTCCGCAAGCTCTGGTTGATAGTTATACCCCGACTGATACTGGAGGAAAGCTTGTTTCTTCTCCTACCCTACCTCTTATTTCCTATGCTGAAGTTGTCTACTAACAGTAAACTAACTTGACTCCTTTTCCCAACGAAAGCTAGAAGTAGCTTTTAATGTTTCGATTTTTTTTTCATGTGACATTTTTTCCAAAGAAGATTGTGAACATAACGGAGTGGTGAAGCATATTTAAAAATATTGCAAAATGGAGTAAAGTCCGACCACTGCTTCCAATTCATGGACTTGGCAGGGAGAAGGATCCCGTGATTTTGCACTGTTTAATTTATATTCCGAACTAACTGACTACTGAATTTGGGACGTAGCAATGTTGAGGTAGATACTCTGGTAAACCGGACGGTCTTGTGGTGGCCTACTGACTTACGATTTCCTGTGAGACGACTAGATGGCACTGGATGGTTAAAGGAGCAATGTCATAATGCTTTTATCGGGTTTTCAAATGCGGCCCAGTTACCATTTGCCATTGGGATCAAATTAACAGACTATCACTGGAATGGTCGATCAGTGGTAGTAGTCTGACCGGGGGTTGCTGTCTGACAGTACTATGGACACATTGGGGGATACCGTAAATCGCATTGTTGTCAATTGACCTCGCTCACACAAATTCAATGAATTTGAAAGGGATAACACACAACGGGTGTTGTGAGACTTGACTTGTTGCGAGCACTTTTCGGAGCTGCTCAATGGCAGACCTGTAGTCTTGAGTGGGGCGGAGTATAGTCCAACGGTGGAGGAAGTCATTTTGGAGATTGAATCGCTCAAAGTTGGCACATCCGCCGGTGTGGATGAAATCCGGCCAGAAATGCTTAAGGCAATGGGTAAAGAGGGAGTTTTATGGCTCTCTCGTGTCGTTAAAGTGGCGTGGAAACGTGGTGAGACACCTGGCGATTGGCAAACTGGGGTAATTGTCCCAATTTTGAAGAAGGGGGACAAAAGAGATACAGGGGCTCTCGGGAAAGTCCACGCAAAGGTGTTGGAAGCGCGTTCTAGAGCTATGGTAGCGTAGGGGTCTGATGGTCCTCTTCTGAAGGCTATTCAGTTTCTTTACACAAACTGTACCAGCTGTGTTCGGGTTAACACCTTTCACAGTGGGAGTTGGACTTCTCCAAGGCTGCGTCTTGTCACTTCTCCTTTTCATTGTATATATGGACTGGATGTTGCAGCGCAGCCGAGGCGAGGAATGTTTCACATTGGGAGAATTGAGGGTCAGTCATCTTCTATTTGCAGCTCGCACTCGATAGGTTTGTGGCCGAATGTGCTGATGCTGGAATGAAGGTTAACGTGGACAACAGAACACCTGTTCAACGCCGTCTACAGGATAGTGGAGTCGCATTAAAGAGGCGCTGGAGTAGTATAAGTACCTCGGGGTCTTTTTCACGAGTGATGGAAGGAGTAATGCTGAGCTTTCCTGTGGGATTGGTCAAGCTGGTTCAGTCTGATGAAACAGCTTGGTAGATCTGTAATCAGGAAGAAGGCCGAGCTTGGTGTTAAAGCCAAGTTAGCTGTTTTTAACTCAGTATTTGTTCCAACTCTCACCTATGGTTATGAAATTCGACTGAGATGAGATTTCTCCGAGCTGTTGTGTGAACTACCTGGATAGGCTCCTGCTTACACTTGGGCAGCACGCCTGATGAGTTAGATTCGATGGCGGAGGATCGTGTTGCCGGGAGATCTCTCGTACGTGGTTTATCCCCACGTAGTACGAATTCTCTTATAGTAGTTCTTTCGACAACACTGCTTCCGTATTTCTCAATCGATGCAGGAAATACTTAACCCCTTCTGATTTGGCTTTCATTTATAACGCGTTAATACGCCCCAAATTTGAGTACAACGCTCATATCTGGTCTATTGCCCCCAAAACCACCCTGCACCAACTAGATAGAATCCAAAAACGAGCGATACAACTTGTAGGAGACAACAATATTGCAGAGTTACTTGACTCGCTCGAACATCGACGTACCGTCACGTCTCTATCCATTTTTTATCGCTATTTTAACAAGCGATGCTCAAGTGAGCTTGCCAACTGCATATCTCCTCGTCTCGCCAGGAATACTGATCAGTTTACCCTTAAGCCTACTTGGGGCCGCACAGTTTAGAGACTCGTTCATCAGCCGCATGACACGAATGTGAAATGCTCTTCCCAGCCTAATATTTTCCCCAGAATACAATCCGCAGATATTTAAGAAAAATGTGCACACGTATCTTCCTCTACACCTTCGGCCCGTGCTATGTCTTGAACCCGGGCACTTAACAATCACTTGTATTCGCGCAAATTATAAAAAAAAATCCCAAATCCCTTCCGACCACTCTCTCTCCCCCGCCCCTCTCCAGGCAACTCTCTCTCTCCAGCACCCCTCTCTCTCTCTCTCTGTTACCCACCGAGCCCCAGCGACCTTGTCAATTGTACATAATACGTTGTAAATCCCTACCGTACATTTTATGCAAACGAATCGCATTTAATCTGACATTTCGAAGAAGAATAATGGATGGACTTTAAATTTTTGATTTAGTATAGAATGGCATTTTGAATAGTCTGGTATTTTAATGTGATGTAAATCCGCGAAAGTACAGCCCACAGACCTTGCGGATTCCTTTTGTGTTTTGTAAGACTCGCTTTATGAATTTAAAATCTCGATTATGAATAATATTACTTTAGCAATTTATCAAATCTGGGTTCCCCTGTTCGAACATTTTTCTTTGACTGGCTTCTGAATGGACGTTGATGCTTCCGATACTCAGGTTACATATTTACATAAGATTATAAGCTATAATTTGGCTTCTGCTTCGATGTTAGACCACAATTTGTCAATATGGGGACCGAAAAAGAGACGATCTGAACCAGCTGGATTTTCCAATCCAAAAGGAAGAAGTAAGTAGTATCCACCAATCTTTGGAATCAACTTCAAATCAGCAACAAATCGGTTGTGCAAAAGGTCTTAAAAGTCAGACATTCACAAAGGAGGTGCTGACAATATGGACAAGTGTCTTGGTGAATACATTACGAAAAGTAGAACGAAGAGATGGCCTTTGAGGTGTTTTTTTTATAATACTGTGGATGTAGCTGCATTGGCAGCATTCATTCATCTTTCGTTCACTTGAAGGCTTGCGCAAACCATAGAAGGTTGTTCCTTCATCAGTTGAGTGAGCAATTAGCCAGGGTTCGAAATCCAGGGTCGTTCATAAAAAACCCAAATCATGCGAAGTTGTTCATCACGTAGTGGAATTGAAAGAATGTTGGGCCACGCAGTAACACCGACTGTTGAAAATCTTTGACTAAGGGCTCACAAAAAAGACGAGTTGTAAACTTTGTCCCAGAAGAAGACCAACCAGAAAAGCCTACAAAGAATGCAAAACGCCAGTTTGTGCTTCGATATACATTCGATGACGCGTGGGGTGACCCTTAAGAATTGCATTATTTAAAAAGAAGTATTGACAAAAATAAATCAATAATACAAAAGCAGGTACACAATACAAAGGGTAAATATTTTAATTCGTGCTGTTTTTTCTTTTTTTTTTTTCAAAATTTGAACGTTTATTTAAGAAAAAAAATGTATAATAATATTAGTCAAAGTATTGCCCATCTCAAGCTATGACTTTTTCCCATCTTTCTGGCAATTTGTGGATCCCATCCCAAAAGAACTGCGCCGGCTTGGCAGCCAAGAATGAATCAAGCCATTTTGTGATATTCTGCTCTGATGTGAACCGTATTTCAGTGAGGGTGTTCTGCATCGACCGGAACAAATGGTAGTCAGAAGGGGCAAGGTCTGGGCTATAAGGCGTGTGAGGTAAAACTTCCCATCCACTGTTTTCCAAATAGTTCTTAACCGGAATAGGAACGTGGGGCCGAGCGTTGTCATGATGGAAAATTATTGCCTCGTGTCTGGTCGCATATTCCGGGTTGTTTTGTGTTCGGTAGCGTTGTCCATTGATGGTTTCACCCGGTTTTAGCAGCTCATAATACAGTACACCCTTCTGATTCCACCAAATACAGAGCATTACCTTCGCGCCATGGATATTCGGCTTTGCCGTTCAATTTGGCTGGTTTCCAAGCCAAAATCACCACTTTTGGCACGTTCGCTCAGCTAGCGCATGTTCATCATAAACTTCCACCAAAATACGATGAATTCGGCAGCAGTTTTCTTCATATTAAAGTAAAGAAGAAGAACTCCCCGCAAAAACAGGCACAAAGTTCGACATATTTGAGTGAACAAAAATTATTGTTGTTTACGCTTCAAATGAATGACATATACTGAAATGACGTACAATGACAGTAGCTTTGCCACGCATGTTCCAATGTAAATTAATAACCATGAAGATACGCCATCTTAGAAAACCGCTCGAATTAAGTTATAAACCCAAATAAATAATTAACATAAAAAGTAAAATAAATAAACTAAGCCAGAAAATAATAATAACTATGTATTTAACAATTTACCCGAAGCGCATACTCCAAATCTATTATGTCTAAAAGAGCCATATTTTAAGATTTCTTGTAAACGCAGCAGGGAGCTTAGTGATCGGATGCAAAGAGGAACCTTGTTAAATAACCGGCACGCTATTACACTAAACGAATCACGAAAAACTGCTGTACGGAAGTAAGGAACAGAAACAAGATACAACGAATTATTACTTTCCATCACATATGTAGAATAGGCGAGCGAGTCAAATGAAACAACTTGAGAGGAGATGTACTACTTACGACAGTTTATTGAGAAGGAAGAAAATTGACATGACGGGTTGTATTTATACTTTCATATGAAGCGGTACGCTTATGTAAAAGAAATGAGATAGTGTGACCACCATACGATATGACAATAGTTTCTTACTTTCGGTTAATATTTAGTTCTGACAATCTTAAGTATGTGTTGTACGAGAACACTTACAGTAGTGTAGAAAAAAAGACTACACATAGCACACAAAACACTACGTTCTCTAAGTGTTAACTCTCACCATCACTTTACACAGCAGATGTCTGCTGCGCACTAAGGATCATCTACCGATTTTGCATCTCATAGATTACATCAAATAAACAGTACTAATTAAAGAATAGTGAATGGATACATTTTTTAAACTTCAATCGAGACAAGCTAAAATCTATTCCGTTGCAAGGTTTATTAAAAGTGTTTATACACCTTGTAATAGGTTCATTACAACCATAGTTGGTTCTATGCCTATCGCAGAGTAAATTTCTCACCCGAAGAGATCTTTGGGGAGCATATTTATTCATGAGAAAAAGCAAATCTGGTGAATTTGCATGGCAATTAATAATATCGCGGATGAATATGGCTGAGACTGCCTTACGCCTGAGACTTAAGGTTTGCAAGCCTATTATTTTACATCTGTCTTCATATTTAGGGAGTTCTTCGAAGGAATATAATTTACGGGCAACATATCTCGTGAAATTTGTTTGTACTCTTTCGAATCTGAGTTCTTGTGTATCATATGGGGAATCCCAGATGATGGAAGAGTATTCTAAATACGGTCTAAATACGGACTGACGAACAATAGATGAACTTAAGACTAGTTATTTCCTGAAAATCTTTACTATTTCCTTTCAGAAAACCTAGCATAGCGTTAGACTTCGGAATTGTATAATCATTATACATGCATCATCATTATATATGTATAATCTTTAATCTGTTCTAGGCGACTAACTCTATGATCATTTGTGAAATTATCATAGACAACGAATGGTTTGTGATGTTCGTGTGATGAGAGGGGCTGGACTGTCTACTGATAATCACTTGATGTTGTGTACGCTGTACCTCACTGATAAAGTACCTCTCCTGCCCAGGCGGAAACCAAGAGTGGTTACACGCATACGGTGGGAGAAACAACAGAACAGGAGTATGGGCCTGAAGGTCCTCATCTGAGGACCATTCAGTCTCTGTACACAAACTGTAGCAGCTGCGTTCGGGTTTACGGTGCTATTTCAACACCTCTTACCGTGGGCGTTGGACGCCAAGGTTGGGTCTTGTCACCTCTCCTTTTCATTGTATATATGGACTGGATGTTGCAGCGAAACCGAGGCGAGGAATGTTTCACAATGGGAGAGTTGATGGTACGAGTAAGTCATCTTCTTTTTGCAGATGAATTAGTTATCATCACATCTTCCCATACGAAACTCCTGAAATTAAGGTTAACGTGGACAAATCATAACAATTATTGTCATCAGAAAGTCTGTTCAATGCAATCTACATGTCAGTGGAGTCCCATTGAAGCAGTTGAAGAAGTTTCAGTGTCTCAGGGTCTTTTTCACGAGTAATGGAAGGAGTAATGCTGAGCTTTCCTGTATAACTGGTCAAGATGGTTAAATTTTGAAACAGCTTGGTAGATCTGTAATGACCAAAAGACAAAGATCGCGAATACAAGCTGCTGAGATGAGATTCCTCCGTGCTGTTGTGGCAATTACTCACCTGGATAGGATGAGAAACACGGCAGTGCGAGAGGAAATCAACAGTAAGGAGCCACTTCTTAGAACGGAGAGCGCCATGCTTCGTTGGTTTGGTCACGAATGTCCTCATCATCACAACTTCCGAGGCGAGCGTTGAATGCGATTCCATTAGGTAGACGACCGCTTGGAAGACCCAGGACGATACGGTTGGACCCAAGTTCAAAAACTCACCTGGTTACGCTTGGGCATAACTCCTGATGAGTTAGAGTCAATGGCGGAGGATCGTGTTGCCTGGAGATCCTTAGTGCGTTTGTTACCCCCGCGAACCCCCGTGGGGCATGCGGGTCAGAAGATGATGGTGATGATGATAGACAATCGGGGATGTAATTCGATATGCAGTAAAATTATTGCATTTTTTAATATTCAGCTCTAGTTCATTGTGCTTAAACCATTCCACTAGTGCATCGATATCCAATTTTAAAATATAACAATCTGATAAACTGTTTGTAGATAAATACAATTTAAAGTCGTCTGCGAATGTTAAAATTTTACAGTATTTGAACATTTCGTGGACATCGTTTATGAACAAAAGAATGGGTAATGGCCCCACATGACTACCTTGTGGCACTCCCGATCGATCTTTACCAACTATTTCCTGTCATTTATGTAATTGGGAAACCACTCTAACATTGACAAAGGGAATCCCAAAAACTTTAGCTTGTGTAAAAGCAAAGTGTGATGTACTTTATTGAAGGCTCTCGGGAAATCGGTCTAAAGTACATCAACTTGTAAATGATTTTCTAAACATGTATAAATGTAATTCGAAAATAATGATAAATTAGTTGTAGGTGACCTGCCCTGAATAAAGCCATGCTGGTTATTAGAAATAATTGCTTTTACAATGAAATATAATTTTTCCTTTACAATGCAAATCAAATAACTTTGGTATCGATGAAAGCTTTGATATTGGTCGATAGTTTTCTACGTTTTGCTTTAAACTGCTTCTATATATAGGCGACAGAAAAGAATACTTCCTTTAATTTAAAAATTCACCCATTTTTAGGGATTGATTAAAGATCATTTTAAGTGGACGGTAAAGCGAATTCCATCATTTTTTTTACATTCCAGCCGGAACGCCATCGGGGCTTGGGCTGTAATTCACTGTAAGATTTGCTGTTGGCATGTATTACTTCCTGATACGTAAATTCCAATACACCTATATTCAGAACCTCGGGTGTATTAGGGTTATGGTTCATCGTTGTCTGGCCCGGAGGCCCATTATAGACCGACTCAAAAAAGCTGGCAAATAGGTCTCAGGTTTCATCCAAGTTTGTTGAAATTACTTTACCGAATTCCGTTATCTTCGGCAAGCCCAAGGAATTTCTTTTTGAAATAATTGTCAAGTATTCTGAAGTTGAGATTACCGGATCTTATGTAAAAAAAATCTTTAAAAGACTTTTGTAGCTTTTGGAAGAATTTTCAAGTGTTTAAATAAAGGACAACTTGAGTGCAGGCGATTGTTTTATATATAACTTTTACATATAATTCTAATTACAAGTTTTTAGAGCAACAATAAAGGCTTGATTGTGCTAAAATATGTGCCACCCCATCAACTAATGCAATATTGCAATTTTGAGTCAAAAATACCGTAGTAAATTATTCTTAGAAGGCTACAAGAACAAACAATACGCAGATAGTAAAATTTTCTGATTGAAGACCAGAAATATTGTCTCAATGCATCAGTGTGGTTAACGAAGGACACAATTGAATCAGTGCTAAGTCCGAAATATTTAAACGAGTCAACTCTTTCAACTTGAAAACATTTCAACAGTCAGTGAATCTACTAAACTATTTTTATAAAATGTTATATTTTCCCTTTTCTCCTTGCAAAATAAAAAAAATAATGTGTTAAATCTCTTATTTATTCTCGCCAGCTTAGCACATCCTTACACGGTAGACAATTGTGGAAAAGCCCAAGTAACTCTGGTATAGGTAAGCCAAGGAGCAAGCTACCAAATGTTATCGACGGTAATAGTTTCAACAAAATATTTGTTTCTTCCTGAATTCATGCTCCACCGTCGAATGCAGAAAACCTTTTATCTTTCATGGATGAGTCTGATCGCTCTGGCTTTGGTTTTTCTCCATAAAATCAAATGCTGTCGGCTTGAAATTCGTGCTTATGATTTTGCCCGTAATACTCCCTTTCCCACTTTTGCATATAACATAATACTAACAACAGCCGTGTACCCCGATTTGTGGAAATCATCTAAGATTATACCACTTCAAAAAAATGCCAAAGGTGATGAGTCTAGGCCTATCTCAATCCTTCCTTTTCTATCAAAATCCTTCGAAAAGATCTTACTTAAGCAATTCAGTGTCTATCTCTCGGCGAACTCTATACTTACCCCGAAACAATCTGGTTTTCGTACTAAGCATAGTTGTATCACTGCGCTCCTAAACGTTACGGAGGATGTTAGGCAAAAACTTGATAAGGATGATGTAACATTCTTGGTCTTACTTGATTTTTCAAAAGCTTTCGATACTGATAATCATGTTCTTTTATGTAAAAAACTTATGCAAAGCTTTAAATTTTCGGCAAGTGCTACGAAGCTCATTCATTCCCACCTGAACGACATGAAACGATCAGTGCAAGTCGGGAATAACTTGTCTGACTTTCTCCCGAATGCCACTGGTGTCAATCAGGGCTCAATTCTTGGTCCCCTTTTATGCTCAAATTATGTTAATGAACTTCCATCTTCAATCGATAAATGTTCCACTCATATGTATGCTGATGATGTTGTCCACTTGGGATGATTGAATATGCAGTTTGCTGTGTCAGCGATGATCTTGAGAAAATCTCAATATGGGCGCAATTAAATGGCCGGTGTTGATTTTCAATAAAACACAAATAATTTAGGAAATTATTGTCATTTCTTTTTATTATGATAATATTGGTATGGTTCAATTATGTATGGAACAAAATATCGGCCAAATGGCCGCCGCGCCCTCGGCGGCACACCTCCATCCGATGGTCCAAATTTTCGATGACACTGAAGCATAATTGAGGTTCTATGCCGTTAATGTGCCGAATTATCTCATCCTTTAGCTCTTGAGTTGTTGCTGGTTTATCGACGTACACCTTTTCTTTCAAATAACCCCAAAGAAAATCACATGATCCAATGGTGTCAAATCACATGATCTTGGCGGCCAATTGACATGGCCACCGCAAAAGAGCCATTGTTTCGTTAGCTGAGTGGCAAGTGGCACCGTCCTGTTGAAACCATTCATATCTTCCAATTCGGACCATAAAAAGTTCGTTATCATTTCACGATAGCGAACACCATTCACAGTAACTGCCTGACCGGCCTCATTTTGGAAGAAATACGGCCCGATGATGCCGCCAGCCCATAAACCGCACCAAACAGTCACTCTTTGTGGGTGCATTGGTTTTTGGACAATCACTCTTGGATTATCATTCGCCCAAATGCGGCAATTCTGCTTATTGACGAATCCACTGAGGTGAAAATGTGCCTCATCACTGAAGATGATTTTCTTCGAATATTGATCATCCACTGTTGCCATTTCTTGCCAACATTCTGACCATTGACTACGCTTGAAATGGTCAAGAGGCTTTAGTTCTTGGGTCCATTGCACTTTGTAAGCGTGTAAATGCAAGCCTTTATGCATAATGTTCATCAACGACGAGCGTGAGAGGTGCAATTGTTGGGCACGAGGACGAGTTGAGGTGGGCGGCTACACTATCACGAACAGCAGCAATATTTTCTGCAGTACGAGCTGTACGAGCATGCACTGGTGTTTTAACATCTCCTACAGACCCGGTTTGCTCAAATTTTTGCACGATTTTTCCGATTGTACATTTGGACGATTAAATTGACCGAAAAAATAACGAAGTGCACGATATGCATTTTGATTTGAACGACCATTTTCACCATAAGCCTGAATAACTTTAACGCGTTGCTCGATTGTGTATCTTTCCATGGTTCAAATTGAGTTAGTCTGAAATCCAGAAATGTCAAATGAAATGCAGAAAAAAACTTGACGTTTAGGTGTGGTTCACATCAAAATTTAATAAGCAAACTCAATGTTGCTTACAATAGTGCGACACGATATGTTTTCGGACTACGAAAGCTCGATCGAGTATCTGAATTTTCTTCACGCCTCTTGATAATTATATTGACTTTCGATGTCTCATTATGCTATCTGACATACTGCTCATTGAATCGCATTGAATCGCAGCCTCAAATAGATCTCGTCAACTGATTCCCCCTCGCTGCTCATTTTTAACATCCGAGCGTCGATTCTTCGTACACTCTGTCCGTCTGTGGAATTCTTGGCTCCATCATATAAAGGCAAAGCAAAATGTATTAAGTATTAAAAGGGCTTTAAAAATGTACTTCTCGGTAAATATTTAATCAAACTTAATTTTATCTTAATTGAATTCATTATTAGTCTTAATTATACACTAAATTTTAAACTTGCTCAGGTTTTTGTAGAAATTCGATTATAACTAGTTTATAAGATATTGTATCCTACAGTTACTAAACAGTCTCGAAATTATAAATAAAATAGATAAATAAAAATTAATGTTAAATGAATAAAAAATATGAATTAATAAGAAAAAGTGCTTTTCTGCATTTCCAGCTAACAATTTACATACACTTTTCTATGCACACCCGGGTGTGTCGGCTGTTGATATAAAGGGTAGATCCCTGCTAGTAAATCTTGGCCCAAAAGGACAATTTAAAGGTTTTTTTTATGTATAAATATATATATTTAATGTATAAATATTTTAGGAGGCTATTGAAAATACCAAAAAAATACCTAGAACTCAAAATATATCAATTTGAAAATGGAAAACACACCCGGGAGTGTTCGTGTTGACATAAGGGTTAAACGTCTGCACATGATATACGGACGTTCAGTATATACAAATTATAGACAACTAATGAATATTCAGTATTTCATCTAATTTGTGTGTGGTCAAATTGTCGGTCACATTTATCATGAACAATCGCATTTATTCATTCAATTAGCCGGCCAATTAGTCTCCTTCAGAACATCAGGAAGGTATTCGAGAAAGTGATAAATAGAGCTTTGATCATCTGTATTTTTGATCATCGGATAATTAATTCGTTTTCAAAGCGGGGCATGACACCATTTATGCCGCGTCGAAACAGGTGTCGGATATCAAATGGAACAAGAGCCAGGAACAATGTACGGGTGCCTGTTTGATTGACCTTCCGTATGCTTAGAAGTTAATTTTTACAAGCTCAATCGGCTGGGCATTAGCAGACCACTGCTGTACTAACTGTGTAACATGCTTACCGGTAGACGGTTCGTAGTCAAGAATGGCAACGTAACCTCCCCAGGTATTTTTGATGTAAAAAATGATGTCCAACTGGGTGCCGTTAATTCGCCGATCCTGTTCAACATTTACTTGAGCGATCTGATAAGTTCTCTTCCTCACGTAATTGCGTACGCCGAGGACTTGATCGTGTACAGATCAGGCAAAAGGATCTAGGGCATCACTACTCTCGTGCAGGGTGACTTCGATTCATTCATGAGAGATTGCGATGACTGGAAGTTGAAAATCAACTTTCAGAAGTCGGAAACCAGACTGTTCAGGACGCCGTAGTATAGGGGCTTGGCGAATACGAAAATGAAGTGACGAAAGTTTGTAAATGTTGGATGACATGGGCAACCACTGGCGCAAATGACTGTAGTCAGATTCCTAGAGATCTGGCTAGATCAGATCACAAACATGTAGATGCTGCTCTGGCCAGGGCCCGAGGCGCTTTTGCCCTTACTGTTTTACAAAAGCCAACTCGATGCGAGGGTGAAGAAAATCTGGTACATGGCCCTCATCCGGCCAATACTCAACTATGGTTGCCCCGTGTGGTTCAACGTGAGTGTAAGCTTGATGGAAAAGATTCGGTTGTTCGAGAGGGATTGTGTTAGAGCTTGCCTTCGCCTTTATAGAATTTCAGAGTCCCAGTGAAGTTGATTCGAGGTCATACTGCCAGAGCGATGAACTCGGTCAATAACTTGATCTCGGGGCTTACTACCCCCATTAATTATACCACAAAAGGGTGCGTCACAACGGCTTCGTCCCCCCAGAAGCATTTTTCCATCTAGACAAGCACAGTCTGATACGTAAATGCGGTGCCGCTCATCTACCATATCGCCAGATCAACGGTGGATGGGCGATGCAGCCACGACCGTTCCGTCGCACAACGAGCTGAGGAGGGTCTCTTCCGGTTTAGTGGGACATACCGGATTTTCCTATACAGCACCACAAATTTTGGTGGCTGGGAAGAGAGGACACTCCCTCTTCGAATCCTTTCGACCCCGGTTGGAAAGGGTAGTTCTGACTCCCGTATTGGGAACATCGGTCCCCTGTCTTGCAGTGGATTGGATATGCATAATATCAGCTGCAGCCTATGGCCGACGTATTTAGGTTAGGATAGAATAAGGTGTAAATACAAAAAATAAAAAAATATGAAAAATGTTCGTTCAACTGGTTTTAAGCATTTTTGTCTAGCTGTTAGGAATTAAACAATAAAAATGGATTAAAAAACAGATAAAAAAATTCATTCATTCATTCATAAACTGGGGCCGATAAAAGTTCATTCGGATATATTTCTCTTCCCTTTCTCTCTATTTTTCTGCCAACTCAGTCATCAGCGATTATTAATTCATTCATTGAAGCAAATACTCATTTTAGTGACTCAAACTCATATGTGTCATCAGTTCAGTGGATGTTGAATGATTTCAATAAAACTTCGCATATTGACCCTGCAAGACCCCAGCAACCGTCCTCTTCTGTGGCGAATGAAGTGATAACTGGGGAAATGGTCACAAGCGCCTTACCGAAACCAGTTTTGATGATTTCACTTTCACTCTTCATTCACCGCAAATGAGAGAAATAATTCAAATTTAATTTTTGTTAATATCCGAGGTGCGTGTGGAAGTTGATTAATCTCATCAGTTATAGTGCTGTACTCAGAGTTGACGGGGTAACACTTTGCTACGGAAAACGTGAAAGAAGAAAATCTGACATAGAACCTACAGTTGTATTCGCAAACAATGTAGACACAGTCGACAAAAATCATAAAATCGGTAATCTTAAACAGTGATTGCGCTTGGGTATTTTCTGAAAGCGCATAATACTTAATTTCATTTCGATTGGAGCTTGTTAAGAGTAAGAAACAGCCAACTTAAACAGACTCCGAGGTGAAACTGTGTCTGGTGGAATCGACTTTTGATTCATTCGTTATAACAAGTGATTTTTTAAAAGCTATAGGAAAGTTTTTCAAAAAAAAAAAAAAAACACAAAAAGTTCAGAAAAATGCATTAAATCTTTATTTGAATCGATAGTACGGTCCATATAATTAAATTTTTGAAGATCATTTCATGCAAATGTTGCTTGCGCCTCAAATGGTCCATACGCTTAGTCCAATTTTGGCATACTCTTTCCAACATTTCGGCCGGTATCTCACGAATAAATGCTGCAATGTTGTCTTCCAATGCTTCAATTGAAGCGGGCTTGTCTGTATAGACATGCGCTTTAACATAGCCCCACAAAAATAGTCTAAAGGCGTTAAATCGCACGATCCAGGCGACCAATTGACCGGTCCCGAACGTGAAATAAAATGTTCACCGAACTCGCCTCTTAATAAGTCCATTGTTGCGCGTGCTGTGTGGCATGTGGCACCGTCTTGTTGAAACCACATGTCATGCAAGTCAAGCTCTTGCATTTTGGGCAAAAAAAAGTTGGATATCATCTCACGGTAGCGCATCTCTCTCTCTCTCTCTTTCTCACGGTTGCATCATCTTTGGAGAAGTACGGTCCAATGATGCCACCAGCCCATAAACCGCAACAAACTGTGACTTTTTCTGGATGCATTGGTAGCTCTTGCAATGCTTCTGGCTGATATTCACTCCAAAATCGAAAATTCTGCTTATTTACTTACCCATTGAGCCTGACCATAACTGACCATAAAATGGAAGAAGCGGGCGATGAACTTTCTTAACAGAGCACGCATTTTGAAAATAAAATTCAATAATTTGCAAGCGTTGTTCCTTTGTAAGACTATTCATGGTTAAATTGTAGACCAAACTGAAGATGTTTGACGGTGAAACAAAACACGAAACGTGCGTCAGCTGTTTAAACGAGTGCTGCCAAAAAGATACTAGCTAAAAAATCAACCTTTACAAATTGAAGTCTGTCAATGCGATAAGTCGTTCTTGACTGAGTCGACTTAGAATCGGAAATTAAGTATGATAGAGATCGCCAACTTCTACCTCTCTTGCCCCTTAAAATTTTTGACATCCATTTTTTTAAATCTTTTTCTAAAGCCAAAGTGACCAATCACAGAACGGCATTTGTATTATTTCGTGAATAACTGTCAAAAAGCCTCTGAAGTTCGTCGATGGACTAGGGGTCAATCAGCTGTGAAGTTGTTTATCTCTATCATAATTCATTTCTGGTCTCAATTATAAAACCTAAAAGTTGCACAACTTTCGGTTTTAAATTTCCCCTGGAATATTTTTGACAATTCACACATATAAAACCATTTTCTGCTTTGAGTTTACAGTGTGTGCTGTTCGTGTGCGCTATGAGAAGGAAAATTGGTTGCATATCTCTATACTCCATTATGTCTATTGGTCGGTTCACAAATCACCTGTTCGGTTGCTGCAGGCATGTTATGGAGAACATCACAAGCGATTTGTACTGCTTAGACTTATAAAGTCTATATTCGCCTATTGAATTGATCAGAGCGGATAATATTGACGATTGCTCAGTGTGTAATTGCCCGTAATTCACGGGGCCTGTTAACAAATGTAAGAGAATCTATGAAATACTTCATTATTTCAAATGAAAGGACTAGTATTTTCTCTCATTTCAAGGCCATTTGAGAGACGAAAACGATAACTGACACACACAATCATTCCATCTTGTATACAGACGTGAGCAGAGAGAGCCAAAGCCCCGATTTCATCCCTTAACTTCTGTTATTTTCTTAAGTTGAGAAAATGAGGAATTGATAAACTCATGGGTTGTAACTTGAAAGTTGAAACCGTTAAATTTAAGTGAATGAAAGCAAATCCAGAAGTTGAAGAGAAAAATCCCAAGTTGTGTTCAACTTTTAGTGAACAAAATGACGAGTTTGAAAAATTATTGGGAGTTGTTTAGTCATCCACTTAATCGGCAATTCAGACTGTTTGAGACCATTCTTAGTCGAGCCATGGAGGATTTCGAATTACTGGATAGCCTTTCGTGGTCATTTGCATGGAAAATTAGCTCTTTTCAAGCTTATAGTAATAAAATAAATAAATTTATTGAAAGAAAGTTTTCGGAAACAAACGATAATATGTAACTTAAAATGATTTCTGTTTAGCAAAAAACGAAAAATTTTTTTTTTAATTTTTGAATTATACAATACGTAACGCACAAAATTTGGTGTTCGAATTTGTGGAGCGCTCGAATTATAGTGTGTTCGAATTAGCGAGGCGGTACTGTATTTCAAACCAGTCGCTAACAATGTAAATATTTTTGTATGAGTGGAAGTATCATTTTCTATCAGTGGAACTTCCATTACTCTACCATTTCTCTAAGTCGAACTTTCATAGCGTACACTGTTTTTTCGTTACATTTTTCATATATTTTTTGCTCCCTAACTCGAATTTCTATAACTTCAACTTATTCGACTCGGGGTATATTCGAAAAACGGTTGAAGACAAAAAGGGGAAAACTGTTGGCCAATGTCCAAGCTTTATTAGGCAGCCTTGTTACATCAAAATTAAATTTCAAAGTAATTGTTTCTAAAAACGAGCATGGTTTATGCGTATGTGAAGAACTTCCTGTGTACACAACACAACTGCGCACAGTGTGATCGGCGATTAAGTAAGAGTAAAAAAGGACTACAATTTTCATACAACCCAATAAGCCATTTGGGTAGATGCCAGAGAAGGAGCTTGTGACGTTTGGATATTTTTGAATCCGTTTCAACCCATGGCTGTGTGCACATCAACAACTTACACAGAGTGATCGGTGATTTAGATAGACCCCAAAAAGGTACTTGTTTTCTTGGTTCTTTGCAATTATGCTTATCTACATACCGAATTCCATCACAATCCCTCCAAACATCCAAACATAAGCATTTATAATATTAGTAAGCGTTGTAGGTCTGTGCGTCGACTCCACACCGTGGGTTCGATTCCCGGTACGGCAAAATTAATTTTCATGGGTCACTAAAAATGCTCAAAGAGAAGGTATAACTATATAAAAAAAGGCAAAATTAAACTGCATTTGGTTTACGAACGTGAAAGAAGAGTAGCACGGGCAACCTAATTGGGTCTGAGAAGCTAAGTCCTGGCCTTCTACGTTCTAAAAGACGGGTCCCCAATGTTGTGCAAATTTGAGACAACTTTTCCTCTATCTGCATGTAAACAGTGTAAGGGACTCTTTTCTTTTTACACAAAGATTAAGTTTAGCTTAGTGAGCCCGCCGAGGGCCAATAAGTTAAAATAGAATCATTGTTCGTCCGACTAGTTTTAAAATGTTTTGTCTATATACGTAAGTATATAATGAATTGATAAATAAAAATTAATTAAAAACAATACTCTTTTCTGAAGGTGTATGAAAACAAACGTAATAAATTAATATGTTAAGTAAAATCAATGAGACCATAAGACTCAATATTATTATTTTTTTTTGTTGCTTAAACAACGACAATCCCCTATTCGCCCGATATAAAGATATCATTCGGCTCCGGCCGGATATTGCAAGGAAAGTCGGATATGCCGGATATTGAATACTTACTGGATATTCGTCACATCTCTAGTAATCAGTTAATCTGAAAACAAGGGCAATAAAAAAGTGTGTTGAAGTAAAATGAAAACAATGGCATGAGAATGCAAGCCCATGCACTTTGACCATTATAAATGTATTGTGAGCTGTAATATTACCTAGCCATCATGTGCTTACATCGATGCAACTTACGTGGGATAGCGCCTTGCGGCTAACACAGCGACATACAAACACATCCGACGGTAGGCTACAGGCGGACAAATATTAGATGACATAAACTAACGAACAACACAACATACACAGCAGACAGATGTACAAATACTCCATAGAGGACATAGCAACCTACCTTTAGCCGTTTGCGATAATATTCAAGCTATAGTTCGACATCAACCAGCAATCGACAACCATCGTGAAACGGTGTACAAGTAAAGAATTGAATAACGAACAATCTGAAGTTAAAATATGAACACGGGGTCTGTTTCATTCATTCAAATCTCACACTGCTTCTGTTCACATTGCTTCTTTTCATAATACGAACAAAATCAGATTGGAAGATTGCGGATTTGCTTGCAGATGTGCAACCGGCACTTTGGTCATATAACCTTCTCGCCCTTTGGACAGCATCCTATCAGTACATGGACGTCACGTCATCATTCATAAAATGTGAGTTGCTAAGACATAATGTCAATGTGATTCTACAAACCTACAATAGCATATTCTACAATTTAATTTAATTTATAGACACCGGACTAAACTGCACGATGCGGCCTCCCGAGTTCTGGTGAAGCTTTGAAATGCTAAAAAAAGGAGCGAGTAGTGGACGTACTCGAGGTCTATGTGTAAACATCTTATTACCCCAATCGATGATAACCGAATGATCAAGGAACCTTCACGGGATACAAAGTATTTTATTTAAAAACGAGTCGGGAATGATTTGGTGACGCATATTTAATCAGGTTCAATTTATGGTAACAATGATACAATGGGCTTATGATAGCGGAAATAGGAAGCGTATACTTGAGACTGCAATGTACTGAGATATCGTTGGAATACTGCGTCGATGACTGTTGTGGTGGACAAAGACTTTGAGTGGGGGACATTTCTGAGTTAGAGTTCATTTGAAGCTGTAGAGTATCTGTCAAAAACTCAACCAGGGGTACAGCCGCAGGCGTGGTAAAATTTACATTTAAATCGCAACTTAGAATCAGCTGCACCACCGTCTGTGAATGGCAAAAGTACAAAGTGAATGAAGTCGGTGATTTTATCCATGGAATGGTTAGGAGAGATGTAGACAACAGCAGAAATTACGCTCTAGCCATTTGGAAGAATGCATTCAGCTGTACATATATCCCCGATATCTCGAATTGCAATAACCCCATATATGGAGTAATTACATGAGAACTGCGTCCATTTTTATAAATAGCAACACCACCAGCGTGCCTTTCTGGCAGCTTGTATTGGATACAGCAATCAAAGTTCGGAATGTCAATGATCTCTTCATCATTAACCCATGTCTCGGGGAGGTTCAGTAATGTGCATTTTTGCATTACGTCGTCGTTGAAGTCGTTGCAATGTGCTCGTAAACCTTGACAGCTTAGGGCGAATAACTTGATAAACCTTTACATTTAAGGCAACACTTCACTTAGTTGTAATCATGCAAATATTAAAATAATACTAATTACTACTCAAACATAAAATAGACGTCGTTCTACTGATGTAATTATTAAAATGTTTTATTGTAATCATTGAAACGTCACAGAACACTTCCACCATCGGTAAGAGGGCTATTCTCACTCATGACAATCGGTCGGCTGCGCGCGCAGCTATATTTTGATGTCATTTCCGGTTACGACTTCCGTCCCATTGAATTTCTAACCCCTCCGTATCAGGGCGAGCGATAAGATGTTTACACATCGTAAACATTGCATGTAATTTTGAAAACACATTTTTTTGATGATCAGTGCAATAGGGTGCCGAACATTAATTAACTGTTTTTATTTATTTATTTTCATGGGATATACACGGTGTATAATGGAGACGTTTATCTATTAAGACGAAGATGATACATTTCTGTACACATTCAAAATGGTATAAGACACCATGAGAAGGTTACGATGCAACACTTCACTTAACTTAAGCATACATTAAAGCTTGTCTGGAGGTGGTTGAATATTAATTTCAAATAAAATAAATTTACATCGTTTCAAATTTTCGACTGATTCGGAAATAGATTCAATTTATGCAAAAAAGAACAAATTAATTACACTATATTACACATTTTCAATCGTTTTCTTCTGCACCCCGCACGCACTGGTTAGTGAATGTCGTGACTTCCCTCCACCCCCATAGCGGCCCACGAGGCCACTGACGGGTTGTTCGTAGTTCTTCCGGGCTAAGTCCGAACGGCAGCCGAGCAGGACAGGCCGTCCATGCGACGCCATACTGCCACCATTCAGGCCATTTTCATACTGCCATTATCCAAGGTCAATTTAGTTGTACGTGTTGAGTTGTGTTGCGCGTCGTTAGGCAGTACGAAAATAAACTACGTACACCCCAAACCTGTTGAACGCCCCCCTCACCACAAGGATTGATCCAGATGGGTCAATTTTCAGATTTCAACAGCTTGGTAGATCTGTAACCAGGGAGGTCGAGCTTCTTGGTGTCGATGCCAAATTTGCAGTTTTCAACTCAGTATTTATTCCAACTCCCCCCTATAGTCATGAAATTTGGGTAATAACCGAAGCAATACGATCGTGAATACAAGCTTCTGAGATGTGCTGTTGTGAGAATTCCTCGCCGAGATAGAAAAACACGGCAGTGCTCGGGTAACTCAACAATGAGCAGCTGCTTCTTGGCTATGCTTCGGTGGTTTGGTCACGTGACACGAATGTCCCCTTCATCAAAACTTCCAAGGCGGGCGTTGAATGCGATTCCATCAGATCAAGATGGGTCAATTTGGCAGGACGAGGTATTTGGACCAAGTCCAAAAAGTCGCCTGGTTACGCTTGGACATGACTCTTGATGAGTTAGAGTCGATGGCAGAGGATCGAGTTGCCTGCAGATCTCTCGTGCATTGTGTACCCCCGCGAGCCCTTTAGAGGAGTTTACTTATGCTTTTAGACCTTTTCAATAGATATACTGGGAGTATGTACCAGCAATCAAGTAGTACAGCCACAAGTAGATTGACCACTTGTCTACCGACAAAAATGCCGAATAATCACCAATTCTTTGTTGTTCACGAATACAAGTCATCGAACTTTGAACTTATATTTTGAAAAATGGTCTGCTTTCAGAATATGAAATTTTACTTAAAAGTTCCCGAATCAATGTTCAGGATTAGATTTTATAAGTTGGTCAATAACAACAACCCCATTGACTTCCGCTCGTTCTGTCACCCCAAACACTCGTACGATGCTGGAATGCAGTGTCAGCATTTCCAGCAAGTTGGGAATGGTTATCCCAACTTGCGCAAGTATCAGCTCTTTGTAGTCTAATTTAATCAAACCTACTGACACCACACAGGTACTCTTAGTTATTCTACTGTTAATTAGATGGCTTAGGTGGCTAATGGCTTTCGGCTTAAACAATGAGTTTATTTATCTGTCTTCTGGCATATCCAAATTCTCACATGTGTATACACATGTATACACAGTCCTTAAGTTGATGCATCATATGGAGAATTCCAGCATGTTGGTTGAAGTGGCGTAGGGTGGGTTTGGGCCGCCCGGGGCAATCCCAATTCATGCCGCCCCTAGTAATTTGTTCACACACTCTACGGGTTCGACGAATTATACCTAGACATTTGTATGTAGATTAGGTTAGTGGTTGAAGTGGTTCAATGCTGTTCGGAAAATTAGCGGCCACACTTAGGCCATCATAGGCCCATTGTACTACCACACGGATTTAGGAGGGCGTTCAATATATTCTCGGTATCGAGGTGAAGCTGTGGTTGTATATATAAATTGGCTTATTTATCAAGTAATACTATTATTTTAGTGCATTCATGTAAAATTTCATATAAATGTGATTATTAATTCGCGTTTTATCTCTAGTTGAACAGAATCATAATGGCAACTGAGACGATGAAAATTGAGCATCGCGCTGTAATTACATTTCTCACTAAGCAAGGAAAAAGTCAAAAAACTATTCATGAAGAGATGGTGGCTGTTTACCAGGGTTCCGCACCTTCATTATCAACTGTGCAAAAGTGGTCAAGTGAGTTCAAGAGAGGCAGAGAGAGCATCGAAGACGTCCCCTGCTCCGGCGCCCCGGCTACTGCTTGTACGGGAGAAAGCATCAAAGAAGTCGAAAAACTTGTTCTTGATGATGCCCGAATAAAGGTGAAAATGATGGCAGAGACCACCAAATTTTCAATTTCCATTCTTCATGACCATCTTAACCTTTCAAAGGTCAGTGCAAGGTGGGTGCCACGAATGCTCACAGCGCCTCAGAAAAAAGTGAGAATCGCATGCTGTAGAGAGCTTTTGGAGATGTGTAGTGAGAACGCCGACGGTGTTATGGATCGAAACATGGGTCCACCACTATGACCCTGAAAGCAAACAAGAGTCCATGCAGTGGCATAAAAAAGGAACAGACCCCCCGAAGAAGTTCAAAGTCACTCCGTCTGCCGGGAAGCTCATGGCCACAGTTTTTTGGGACTCAAAGGGAATCTTGCTCATTGAGTACAAAAAAAGGTGAAACCATCAACGCCACGTCCTACGCTTCCACTTTGCATAATTTGTGGGAGGAAATTAAAAAGAAAAGACGGAGTAAAATCGCAGCGGGGGTGTTGCTTCTTCATGACAACGCTCCTGTTCACACGGCGCGAGTTTTCAAGGATGCTGCGCGAGATTGTGGTATCGAAGAAATCCAACACCCACCCTATAGTCCAGACCTTGCCCCTAGTGATTACTTCCTGTTTCCGGATTAGAAAAAATGTCTTCGTGGAAAAAGATTTTCGGATGATGAAGAACTCAAGTCGGCAATAAATGGGTATTTTGCAGAGAAAGAGGAATTTTATTTTTGTGAGGGTTTAAAAAAGCTTATCTCATGATGTAACAAATGCATTGATGTTAGGGGAGATTATATTGAATTTAAATTGAATTGGTATTTTCCTTCATATCGGTACCGAGAATATATTGAACGCCCCTCGTAGGAGTACCCATTCCGTGAATAAAGCGAAGAGGGTGGCTGACTCTTCGTTCAGCCATGCTATCAAAATAGATCCCAGAAGTCTCAATCGACGGGATCTGAGGGCACTGCAGTTGCATACCAAGTATATAATGGTTTCTTACTCATCCGCGTCTCTGCAGTCTGCACTGTAGACGGGACACGGCAGATGTCGTATTCCATAGTACCAAAACACATTTCATAGAAAAATCACAAAAAAAAAAGACATAAATTTACTTATTTATTTTCCATTTAAACACAATAAACTACTTTTGGAGCGGTTTTTATTTTGTTCGCACTTCTTTTAACTTATCATTTATATTCATATCTATTTCATTTATATTCTCTTAAGATAAAAAAAATACTATTTATCAAAAGTGAAAACGAGAAACTAACCAGTTCTCGTTTTAAACCTGACTAGCATATCGAAACAAATACGCCGTATGTCCTCTATCATTTGCATACTGCATTCAGGTTCTCTTCCATACAGGATGTAAGGGGCTAGGGAGTTACTCTTCACTTTACTCCAGTTGTTTTCGAAGTTGTGTGAATACCAAAACAAATAATTCCAGACAGGAATGAAGAGACTTGATGGAATAAATAAAGTGTGTGAGAAAATAAAATTCATGTAAGAAAACGACAAAATTTAAGTGCTGCACACATGAGTAGAGAACTGTGAAATAACAAATTTTCGGGCAAATTATAAACAATCTAGAAGAAAGCCTGTCATACGACAGTCAGAATGTCATGCGCCGTTGTCATATGTGTATTTTGTTTCTTCCATGAATTCCATTGTATTCATTGGATATGGATATGGATTCATACAAAAGGAAAAGTATAGCATGAGTCAAAGCAAAAAGCGTGAGCAACGTACCGTTCACATGTGGTATTGGGCATTAATTGATTTTCCCTGACACTTTATAGGCGAACATTTTGAGGCAAAATCTGTGAAGTTTACCATTATAATGTCCTTCACAATAAGGAAAACGTTTTCCTACTCATTTCGAACATTGCTCAGAATAGCCGTATTCCCAATAAGAAAAAAAGTCCCGAGGGAAGTTTATGCATAATACACACGAAGTAAAAGGGAGGTAGCTCTCTCGAAAGCTAAAACAATCTCTGATTCATAGTAAAAGATGCTGAAAGCTCCCTTAAAAGCTAGTCAATTTTCAGCAATCATGGGAAAAAAGGGATAAGTCCATTTTTCTTAAGATAGTGTATGAAGTTAGTTGGTAAGCAATCGTTAAATAAATCGGCCGATTCCTGACCATAAAATCGTCGTGTCGTGCATTGTCGCGTATGCTACCTCCCGGACGCAACCTGAAAAAATACATCTGCCCTAGTCCGGACAATAATTAGTCCGGACGCTTCAGTAGTTCGGCACCTCTATATTTCGGACACTAAATTAATGTGACCTACACAGTCCCGACAGAGTGTGTGTCCGTTCTATGTAATTTGTGCGTATCTTACATAATTACTAAGATACATATCCATTGTTTCTTATCTTCACATACCCATTGTTAAATCACTAAACATCAAAACCCATTTCCTTTTAAATACTGAAGTCACATCTGAACGTCAATTCGATGACTTTTCGTGTTTATTTCGCTTATACATGTTATAGGCCAGTCTAGTTTTGCTAAGGCAAGGTAAGTTGGAAGAAGAAGATTCGCAGAGTCTGAATTCTCTTGTGGGACTCTGCTTCTCGCAACTTGTGCGAGCAGCTAAGGAGCAGTCTTGGAAGGAGATCGGCAAGAAGTTGGAAAGCGATGATAGATCTGCGAAGAAGGTGTTCAAACCATTCGCCGACTCAATAAAAGGAAATTCAACATCATCGAAGGAGTCAAATCCAAAGATGGTGTGTTGCTTTCGAATGAGGAGGACGGACATCTTAGGCAGGTGGAGCGAGCTCCATCCCGAACAGGGCACTGAGCATGGCAGACCTGTAGTCTTGAGTGGGGCGGAGTATAGTCCAACGGTAGAAGAAGTCATTTTGTAGATTGAATAGCTCAAAGTTGGCATATCCGCTGATGTGGATGAAATCCCGCCAGAAATACTTAAAACAATGGGTAAAGAGGGAGTTTTATGGCTCTCTCGTGTCGTTAAAGTGGCCTAGAAACGTGGTGAGACACCTGGCGATTGGCAAATTGGGGTAATTGTCACAATTTTCAAGAAGGGGGACAAAAGAGATACAGGGGCTCTCGGGAAAGTCTACGCTAAAGTGTTGGAAGCACGTTCTAGAGCTACGAGTATGGTAGAGCCCAGGATTGGGGGTTAACTGTGCGGCATTTTCTTCTAAGAATGGTACTTGAGAAGGCTTGGAAGTATGTCAGTCCCATCTACAGTTGCTTTGTGGATTTGGAAAAGGCATACGACCGAGTGTCTCCGGGTAAGCTCTGGAGTGTTCTGCAAGAGTATGGGACTGATGGTCCTCTTCTGAGGGCCATTTAGTCTCTACACACAAACTGGACCAGCTGTGTTCGGGTTAACACCTTTCACAGTGGGAGTTGGACCTCGCCAAGAGTGCGTCTTGTCATCTCTTCTTTTCATTGTATATATGGACTGGATGTTGCGGCGCAGCCGAGGCGAGGAATGTTTCACATTGGGAGAGTTGAGGATAAGTCATCGTCTTTTCGCAGATAACTTAGTGATCCTCACATCTTTCCTGACGGAACTCCAGCGAGCACTCTATAGGTTTGTGGCCGTATGTGCTGATGCTCGAGTGAAGGATAACGTGGTCAAATCGAAGCTTATGGTCATTTCTTGAAAGCCTGTTCAAAGTGCAGTCCCGTTGAAGAAGTTTTAGTGTCTCGGGGTCTTTTTGCACGTGTGATGGAAGGAGTAGTGCTGAGCTTTCCTATAATTGGTCAAGGTGAGTAAATTTTGAAACAGCTTCGTAGATCTGTAACCAGGAAGGCCGGGTTTAGTGTCAAAGCCAAGTTAGCGGTTTTCAACTCAATATTTGTTCCAACTCTCGCCTATGGTCATGAAATTTGAGTAATGACCGAAAGACTAAGATCGCAAATACAAGCTTCTGAAATGTCTTCGTGCTGTTGTCGGAATTACTCGCCGGGATAAGGTGAGAAACACGGCAGTGCGAGAGGAACTCAACATTGAGGAGATGCTTCTTCAAACGGATAGGGCTGTGCTTCGGTGGTTTGGTCAAAAGTGTCCCCTTCATCACGACTTCCGAGGCGGGCGTTGAATGCGATTCACGCTTGGCAGACAGAGGACGAGATGGTCGGACCAAGTCTAAAAACGCGCCTGGTTACGCTTGAGCTTAACTCCTGATGACTTAGTGTCGATAGCGGAAGATCGTGTCGCCTCGAGATCAGTCGAGCGTGGTTCACGCGACCCCTTTAGTGGAGCATGCGGGTCAGAAGATGATGATAATGAGAAACATGTTGTTCGTCTCTTGTGCAATAAAGATCATTTTGTTAATAGTCTACCACTTTTCAGAAATCTTAAGATTCTCCCTCTGAAACATTTATTATTTTATAAGGTTTTTAGAATTTATTTCGATAGGTCGGGATATGAACTAAGCAGAAGGAAGCTCTGGAAACTACAATATAATCTCAAAATTAACAGTTATTGTTTTAGTACCACATCACAATCTGCAAATATTCTTCAATTTCTACTCGGTAATTGCCTAGACTTTAATAGTAATTTATAGAACCTCAATAACTAAATTTGATTTTCTAAAGAAGACTATGGCTTTTATCTAAAAGCTCTGAAGACATATCAAGCCTAACATCTGTCACCGACTAAATTATTGAATTATTGTTTTCTATTTTTATTGTTAGCGTTTTTCCTTGCTTTGTTGTATTTTAAATTATAAAACTTGTAAATTAAAAAAAATTAAAAATAAGTTGGTTTATTTTACTGCGACGCCACCACAATTAATTGCATTGTGCTTGTTAATTTTACTTTGCCAAGCTATCGCCTCTAGTTTCCTCTGAACTGAAGAGAGCCTTTATCGTTACCAATTCTTATTTATTTTTCTTCAACATTATTAGCCTTTATCATGATTTATACTTATTTTTATAAAACGAATTAATAAAGAAATAATAAGAATAAAAAAAGTAAACGCACTTAATGGGTTTTACCATTTTGTTCCTCCTCTAAAAACCAAAAGTATGCCTTTTTGATTTTTTCCATTTAATTTCCATGATTTAAAAAAAATCCTTTTTCGAAAATTTTGTACTTAATGACTTTTACCTTTTGACCGACGATACTACATATCGCATTTTTAATGCTATGACGAACCAAAGAATTCGATAAATTTAAGGAAGGTAATTTTACTATTTTCAATTTTGTAATTTTAATTACCTCTAGTACCTAATAAAACCTTAAAAATTTATAAGCTATTGAAGCTGCTTTTACTTTTCGGAAGTTCATTGCTCGCTATGATCAAGATTTACCTTGTGTGCAAATACTTATTGTCTACCTGGTGAAAGAAAACAAAGTAGCTTTGGATCATTGGTGAATAAATAGATGTTTAGATCATCTCCCGCCCAACAACGCCTGTACGACGAAAAATGGTTCACCACATCAGATGAAGGTACATCTAACTTGCGACTTACCTTAAACTGCTCTCTGACTACGACCCTCTAAAGCGGGTGAATAATTAAATGACAAATTCAAAGAAATTCATTCATTCACGTTTTTGTTTAAAATTAAATTTATTCTTAACTCATAATCATTCTTTAAATCGTGTTTGTATCGCGTTCTCTTTTTTCAGTTAGAAAGAGAAGGATGGCTGTGGATTGTTGTTGTAGAAATATCCGGAATGTGCGACAGAATTGGACACTGTATTGTCGATCTCATACACTGGTGCTGGTGATGGCTGGTAAGCAACTACCGGCTTTTCAATAATCTGAGCTGCGGGTGGTTTGTAAACAATGACAGGCTTTTGTGTTGTCTGATATGCAACTGTTTCCTGTGTCTGAGCGACTGGGGGTAGGTATTCGTTCACTGGCTGCACAGGTCGTTGAACTACAACAGGTTGTTGAATAGTCGGCCTAGGAATAAAAACTGGAACGGGAGTAGGCTTTGGAGCGATCACAACTGGTTGAACAGGCTTAGGAGGCAGGTATTGCTGTTGAACACTTGATTCACCCAGAATGTCCACTACCGGCCGGACTGGTAACGCTACTGGCTTTTGCACTGGAATCTGAACCACGGGTTGAATGGGGAAGGGAATGCTGGGGACCGGGTAGTCATATCCAATTGGGGCAGGAGTAGGCTTCGGAGCGATCACAACTGGTTGCTGAATGGTGGGCTTAGCAATAAATACTGGAGCTGGTGTTGGCTTTGGAGCGATCACTTCTGGTTGCGGAATGAAGACTGGAGCAGGTGTAGGCTTTGGAGCGATAACAACTGGCTTCGGAATGAACACTGGAGCAGGTGTAGGCCTTGGAGCGATCACAACTGGTTGCGGAATGAACACTGGAGCAGGTGTAGGCTTTGGAGCGACTACAACTGATTGCTGAATTGTAGGCTTAGCAACAAAAACTGGAGCAGGTGTTGGCTTTGGAGCGATCACGACTTGTTGAACAGGCTTAGGAGGCAGGTATTGCTGCTGAACACTTGATTCACCCAGAATGTCCACTACCGGCCGGATTGGTAATGCTACTGGCTTTTGTACTGGAATCTGAACCACGGGTTGAATGGGGAAGGGAATGCTGGGGATTGGGTAGTCGTATCCAATTGGAGCAGGAGTGGGCTTCGGAGCGATCACAACTGGTTGCTGAATGGTGGGCTTAGCAATAAATACTGGAGCTGGTGTTGGCTTTGGAGCGATCACTTCTGGTTGCGGAATGAACACTGGAGCAAGTGTAGGCTTTGGAGCGATCACAACTGGCTTCGGAATGAACACTGGAGCAGGTGTAGGCTTTGGAGCGATCACAACTGGCTTCGGAATGAACACTGGAGCAGGTGTAGGCCTTGGAGCGATCACAACTGGTTGCGGAATGAACACTGGAGCAGGTGTAGGCTTTGGAGCGATCACAACTGATTGCTGAATTGTGGGCTTAGCAACAAAAACTGGAGCAGTTGTTGGCTTTGGAGCGATCACGACTTGTTGAACAGGCTTAGGAGGCAAGTACTGATTTTGAACACTTGATTCACCCAAAATGTCCACTACCGGCCGGATTGGTAACGCTACTGGCTTTTGCACCGGAATCTGAACCACGGGTTGAATGGGGAAGGGAATGCTGGGTACCGGGTAATCGTATCCAATTGGAGCAGGAGTCGGCTTCGGAGCGATCACAACTGGTTGCTGAACGGTGGGCTTAGCAATAAATACTGGAGCTGGTGTTGGCTTTGGAACGATCACTTCTGGTCGCGGAATGAACACTGGAGCAGGTGTAGGCTTTGGAGCGACTACAACTGATTGCTGAATTGTGGGCTTAGCAACATACACTGGAGCAGGCGTTGGCTTTGGAGCGGTCACGACTTGTTGAACAGGCTTAGGAGGCAGGTATTGCTGCTGAACACTTGATTCACCCAAAATGTCCACTACCGGCCGGATTGGTAACACTACTGGCTTTTGCACTGGAATATTAATCACGGGTTGAACGGGGAACGGTATGCTGGGCACCGGGTAGTCATATCCCTCACCCTTCAAGAGGTGGGACACATCAGCCTGCACAACGGCAAGAATGCCGATCAGAATAAGGAATTTCTGCAAATAAAAATTCCTTTAATTTACTCCTTATGAAGCCACAAACAACCGCAAAGAAACACGTTACCATTTTGCCGAGAAATGTGAGGAGGACACGCAGTAGATGTCTGCTCTTCTTAAATACCTAAACGAATGACAATAAAGAACCAAATCGCATTATTTATAAGTTGACAAAATATGCGAAAAACCATCGGCTAGGGTGATTTTTTAGAATTCACCATCCGGATATTTTACTACGACTGGAAAGACTTCCCTGACCGCCTAATACATATATACTTTTTTTTCGTTTTCACAAATTCATTATGTCCATACACATGTGCGAGCGGCAGCGTGTTTAACATAACCTGTGAAGCTTGAATCAACCCGCTAATTCTTAGCATTCTAACTGTGGGCCACTGTTTATCGGAAACGAGTGTGCGTACAGAAGCGTATATAAACATGGAGGCTGATGGGGTAGGTCGGATTTACAAATCCGTTCGTTTTCATTTAATTTTGCATTGCAGACAGGAAGCACACTCTTCAACCTTTGACTGGAATGCCTCTTTACCTAAGAACCAGAGATTCACAACAAAACCGCAGATAAAACGAGACAAACGGATTTCCCAACAATAGTGTGAGAAACAAGTTTGATATTCGTCGGCCATACACGCAAATTTGTGTATATACAGCAAAACCATGTCGAAACTTGCTCGATGTTGATACAAATGTTCAAATAAATTGTATATGATCACCGGATGAGAATATAAACGTTTCCTTACCCGTTTGTCTGGGGCTTAATGTTTATCAATGTAGTTTCTTCGTAATTTTCAATGTCAACCGCGACACAGCAGAGACACAGTATGGGCAGACTCATCTCTTCTGTACAAGATGAGTGTTTGGGCGTGGAATTTGAGCAGAGCGGGCTGAGTTGGGTCACGGCAAGGTTGAATTACTCACTGGAACCTGTGCTTAAAGCCCACATAAATCCGAGTCTCTGCTTTATTTTGCCAAAGAATGCAAATAGTTACTATTAATCGAAGACCGGTGTGAGATTTTGTGAAACTTGCTTTGGCTAGTAATCAATTGGTTTGTGCCCAACAGTTTCTTAGTAATTTTTCGAAGAAGAATACTGAAGAAATAGTGTCGTTTCAATCACTAAGAAGACATATTTCAAGTTCATTGGTTTATATTTCATCGCCTGCGATTGACCCTTGAAGATAGAATAGATGAATGTGCTCACATCAATAGTCGACGCTTTGATTCAATTGAACACGTTCTGTGTCTCTGCCACAACAAATTTAAGCAAGCCACTGAGTTCAACAATCATGACATGTTCGGCGGACAATTAAGAATTTCACGCCTGCTATACGTTTGCATGTGAAAAAAAATCGGTAAGATAGTTTATGGGAAATTATCACCTACAAACCATACAGTTGATGACAAAAGTAAGTACACACCCTATTGATTGACATTCTGTTCAAAACTGAAGAGTCTTCGAAGGTTTTTAATGAGGTGCCTTCTTCATTCTGGTATGAAATGTTATTTCATTTATTTATTATTTAAAATAAGACTAACGCTTTCATTAGAATTTAAAACATGGTCAATGGATGAATATAGTAGCCGTTACATAATTTAGTGTAATCAATGGAAAGCCTGACGAGTGGAATCTCAGATCCTTAAGAAAGGAGACCCCTTTGACTGAGCCAACTACCGTGGGATAACATCGCTTATAAGATCTTCTCCGCCTTTTTGTGTGAGCGCCTGAAACCATTCGTCAATAAACTAACCCTTATCAGTGAGGTTTAAGGCCGGGGACGTCCACCATCGACCAAATCTTTCCACAACGGCGGATCAAGGAAAGGACTTATCACATGCACCACTCACCACCTATTTGTCGATCTCAAGGCCGAATGTGACAGCGTGCATAGAGACTGCGCCAGGTCTAGTGTTGATATTCCTGCCAAATTCGTCAGACGGAGCTGGATGACGATAGAGAACTCTCTCTGGATTGGTAACGAACTCACTGAGATATTCAATGTCAAAAAAGGCGTCGCGCTGTTATGTGACTTCTTTAATATCATCCTTAAGAAGATTGTGCAAAACTGCCTGTCAACACAAGAGGCACGAGCTTCCGAAAATGCGTTTAATTGGTGTTATACGCGGATGGCATTAGTGTGATTGGCAGAAAGCAGCGAGCAGAAAACGAAAGATCAATTGGGCTCTAAAGGCAATTGAGTAGTAAAGCCCTCTCTCAGAAGACTAAGTTGACTCTATATCAAACCTTAATAATCCCCGTCCTGCTATACGGCGCTAAGGCTTGGACTATCACCAAATCCGACGAAAAGGCTCTAGGTCTTTTCTAGATAAAAGTTCAGCGTCAGATCTTTGTTCTTGTTTGCATTCATTAGAGCCCTTGATACCCGCATACCCGTGTACCCGCATTTTTGGGTATTATTTGAAATCCAAATTACCGGAAGACTAAACAGATAATACCATCTGTTCGCACAGTCTGGGCAATTAAGTCCCTGGACTAAGTTTTGTTTAACTCAAAAACATTTCTTAACTGTAGGCTGTCTCTTAACCAGATGGCTGAGTATTTTAAAATCTATCTCGTGTGGGTGCCGGGACATTGTGACATACCGGGCAATTGCAAGGCCGATAAAATCGCTAGGGTAGCGAACCTATACTACTCCTCCTCTACCCTCAACTCAGGATACACGCAATCAACACTACCAATCGTAAATTCTTCATTTTCGTAGATTTCTACCAAGTTGTTAAAACTTGTATGCCATTGTACTTCCTCTACATCATCTTGTTGCAACTCAGACGGCGATGTTTTAAAAAACCCTGCTTTTTAAAAGTATTTTCTTTTAGCCGTTGGTGTGACTAGCCACCAGCAACTCACTTATGCACAAATGTAAAAAAAATTAAACGTTTTGAAAACAATAGAAAATTTAAAGAGGAATTTTGAAAATGAGTGCGTTTATACGTTTTGCACATATACGAACAATTTTGTACAGAAAAAGCTTGAAATGGCTAATAGCATCTAAAGGCGTTGCACTTACCCGATTTTTGCACTTATGGTGACTGAATGATTATGAGGAAAAATTTAACAGATATTACTTCCGCTTGGACACTGCCGTAGTTCAGGATTGCCGGATTAGCATGGAGATTTCTCCAAAACTGGCATAAACGCCTGATCCTGTACCTTCTTCCGATTTGGATCCGTCAGTGCAAACTTCCAATGCGGCTGGGTTACAGACCTTATCTTCGTCCCACTCTTCTCTCGTGGGGATTAAAGTTCTGTGCTTTATTTTATAATACTGTCTTTTGTCCCATCGGTTGTCTTATTTTAGTCTTATGGCTCCATACGTGGCGATAAGTTTTTCATAGGTATCAATGATGGACGATACCTGCACACTTTTCACCTCATAACTTCAGTCTAAGCCAAAAAAAGGTATGAAATTAATAAATTATGTTACGTATTGGGTAAATATTTTAATTCGTGTGGTTTTGTTTTTTCAAAATTTTAACGTTTATTTAAGAAAAACATGTACAATAATATTATTCAAAGTATTGCCCATCTGAAGCTATGACTTTCTCCCATCTTTCTGGCAATTTGTGGATCCCATCCCAAAAGATCTGCACCGGCTTACCAGCCAAGAATGAATCAAGCCAATATTTGATATTCTTCTCTGATGTGAACCGTATTTCGCTGTGGGCGTTCTCCATGGACCGAAACAAATGGTAGTCAGCAAGGTCTGGGCTCTAAGGCGCTGCTTTCCAAATAGTTTTGAACCGGAATAGCAACGTGGGGCCGAGCGTTGTCATGATGGAAAATTATTGCCTCGTATCTGGTTGCATATAACGGGCGTTTTTCGGTTTACTGCTCTCTTCAAACGGATTAATTGCGTTCGGTAGCGTTGTCCGTTGATGGTTTCACTCAGTTTTAGCAGCTCAAAATACCGCACACCCTTCTGATCCCACCAAATACAGAGCATTACCTTCGCGCCATGGATATACGGCTTTGTCGTTGATTTGGCTGGTTGGCCAAGCCAAAATCACCACTTTTAAATCGTGCAAACCACTTTTGCCACGTTCGTTCAGCTAGCACATGTTCAAAACTTCCACCAAAATACTTCAAATTAAAGTAATGAAGAAGAACTCCCCGCAAAATCACTTTTTCAGGCACAAAGTTCGACATATTTGAGTGAAAACAAATTATTGTTGTTTACGCTTCAAATGAATGACATATTCTGAAATGAAGTACAATGACAGTAGCTTTCCAATGCATGTTCCAATGAAATAATGCAAGTTACGCCATCTCTTAGCAAACCGCACGTTATAGACCCTATATTTCTATAAACTTACAGTAGATTGTTGATGATGCAATTCAAATGCAATTCACCAACCGGCTCGGCTAAATTACCCATTCCTGTTTACGTTTTTTACACTTCACTTATATTTTTTTAAATTAACCACACACGGTTACTTCACCAGTGCGGACACTGAACTGACGAATTTGTGCCAATATTCCTTAATCCATAGTTACTAAATAAAATAATTAACATTTTGAGATACTAGAAAGTATATCAAATAGTTCTTGGTTTGGACCTGTACATCCCTTATGTATGCCTAACTATGAGGCGTTTTCCTCATTCTTAGGAAACGCTGCACTTTAGTATGCCTTACTAGAAGTAATTTTTTAATTCTCAAGAGATGTTGTACTGATGAGCACGAATATTCCTTATGTATGCCTCACGATAAGGGATGTCATACTTCTGGGTAGGGAAGTCATACTACGCATACAAGGGCTCTTGATCTTGCCCGGTTAGTACCCGTTTCGACAATTACCCGAGTGTCCGAGGACGCGGGCACCCGGATGATGCGGGTAATACCCAAGGTTTTTCATTGTTCGGTCACCGGGTATCCGTCATCATAGCGAAACAAGTACTCCAATTCAATACAACAACTAATAAAGTACACCATTATTTGCGAATATTCACAATTGCAAAGAATGGCTCCGAAAACCCTCGGCAACTGACAGCATCTCAGACGGATGTTTCCCCCAGATGTGGAAAAATTCTTTCATTGTTCCCCTACACAAGAAATGCCCGAAAAACGGCATTAGTAACTATCGTCCTATCGCAAGAGATATCTTCCATACTTAAGTTATTCAAAAGCATTGTGTACGACTCAATGTTCTTTCACTGCACAGCTTTATATTCTCCTTCGCATCAGGGTTTCCTGAATGTCAGACCGACAACTACGAACTTAACTGAATGTGTGTCTCAAGCTTTATCCACACTTGAAGATGGCAAAGATGTCGATGTAATTGCCACTACGAACTTAACTGAATGTGTGTCTCAAGCTTTATCCACACTTGAAGATGGCAAAGATGTCGATGTAATTGCAAAGCATTTAAAAAAAATCTTTCTCTTTAAGCTGATTACCCCCTGTCACGCGGAGTATACATGGTTACGTTCAGAACATCTATCTCCGAGCCCATTGAAGCCACATCAGCGCACCACAAGGCAGCTACCTTGGTCCACACAACGACGTCGATCGTATTACCACGAACTCTCACCTCTCTATCTACGCCGCAGACATGAAAATCTACTCGGTGATCTTCTCTCCCTCCGACTTCGAATCTCCTCAACACGACCTAAATAGTCTGGTGTCTGTCTGGTGTCAGAAAAATTATCTTGAACTTAACGTTAGTAAATGTCAATCCATTACTTACTCTCACAAACGTCCACCTGACTCGCATAGTAACTATTTCCTCTGCAACAAACCAGTGCCCTCAGTTTCATCTTTACGGTGATCGTGAGCTCAACTTTCGTTCCCATATTGAAAATATTATAAGTAGAGCGAATTCCGCACTCGGCTTTGTCAAACGCTAGTCTAAAAAATTTTCGAATCTCTTTGCCACAAAATCTCTCTACATTACCTTAGTCAGACCCATTTTCGAATATGCCAGCCAAGTATGGTCACGTCACTTTACTCCGCATTCGCCATATTGAAGCTGCCCAGCGTAGGTTTTTACGTTTCGCCCTTCGCAATCTTGGCTGGACCAATAGAACCAATTTGCCTTCTTACTCCGAGCGCCTTACACTCAATCACTGTCATATAGACTGTCCCGAGACTCTCGAAATTGTGTCTCTGCGCACCAATGCCCACAATTCTAGGGCTTCAGCTCTATTCCGTATTCGCCCACATCGCAATAAATACGGCTTCGACTCACCGGTGTCAAGAATGTTACGCCTCACTTCGCAGCCACTTTCGGTTCCGCTCTTTCCTACCCTAACCTTGCCCACCATTTCTATCTCTCTCACTATCTATCTATCGCTATCTCTCTCTCTCTCTCTCTCTCTCTATCTACCTGTCTCTGTCTCTCTCTCTCTCTCTCTCTCCCCCCCTCTCTCTCTCCCTCTCTCTCTCTCTCCCTCTCTCTCTCTCTCTCCCTCTCTCTCTCTCTCTATGTACCTGTCTCTGTGTCTCTATCTCTCTCTCTCTATCTACCTGTCTCTGTGTCTCTATCTCTCTCTCTCTCTCTCTCTCACTCTCTCTCCACAGGATTATATTGGAGTTTGGTCCCAATATCCTGTTGCTCATGTAAACGGCACACGTCGCTTTCTTTTCCTTCCGTCGATGCATTAAAGTGTATACATACTTTTGTGGTTAACTGTATGTGTTCACTTTGAGTGCGATTAATACTGCGTCTAAAAATATCTGATAATGTAAGAGAGAGTATTTAAATGTGTGTTTAATGAATTAATTTGCATTTGTTAGCACTATTCTATGATCATTTACTTCTTATATTTATCCGACTTATATCATAAACTAGAAAGTTTGGATTTTTCAACGTTTGTAGAGGTCAAGCGACTTTCCGGATTTCGATGAATCTAAGTAAATAGATTATGACATAGGCTAAATTATGAAGTTTAACTGAGAACTCAGAAAAAACCCCAATCGCCGATTGTGCTATGTGCAAACATACAGCCATTGAAATGAATTGGAATAAATCTAGACACCCGCTTGCCCAATAGACATTCACATAGGTTCATACAGTACGATTCTTTGTTGTTCGCATTTGGGTTGAAATCACTCTGGGATTCATTGAGTCATCAGATTAGCTTTGATTATATAGTCAGTTATTATTTACAAATGCCTTGACAACTAGACTTAGGGAATGCCGGCGAAGCAATGATCCTGACTTATTTCAATTGACATTGTTAACGTGAACTTGTGATATGCTAAGTCGTATGCCTGGGTTACTTACTTACTTCCTTATCAGGCCAACGACCCTTGGAGGGTCTGAGCCTGAGCAATTGCTGAATGCCGCTGTTGACGGTCCTGCGCACGCTGCTTCCAGTCATCAAGACCAAGCTGTCTTGTATCCGCGATTACTTGGTCTTTATACCGGGGATTCGGTCTTCCTCTTCTTCTCGGACCAGGAGGCTCGCTTTTGAAGACCCTGGAGCGTTGGAGCGTTGGTGCCCATTCGCTTAATGTGGCCGAGCCAGTGCAGTCGATGGGCGCTTGCCCTCCGACCTACTTTCACATCCTGGTACAGCTCGTAGAGTTCGCGGTTGTGTGTCCATTCACCTGCCTCGCAGACGGGACCATATACTCGTAGCAGACGCAGAATTTTTCTTTCGAAGGTACAAAGAATCAGCTCTGCAGTTTTGCTTAGCTTTCAGCTCCATAGAGGAGTTTTGAGCCCAGTTGTTCGACAAACCGAAGAAGCAACAGTTGTCAAGGGCGATTCTGCGTGGGATCTCCACTGTGATGTCGTTTGTGTAGTTCACGTTTGCCCCGAGGTAGACAAACTCCAGTCAGTGATGTTTTGTCCAAGGAGGTTTGCATTTTTTGGTTTTTTGGTCGATAGCATATATTTGGTTCTGTCCTCATTGACCTTAAGACCAGTTCGTTTCGCCTGTTCCTCAATCGCCGTAACGTTGGCACATTGGGAAGGCGCGACGATGTCGACGTTATCTGCGTACCCGAACAGTTGGATCGACTTGTAGAAGATAGTGCCGAAATCTTGTGTGGTGTTAGTGTTAGTGTGGTGCGACACAACCGGGGCAGTTTTCCCCGGATCCTGAATTCGGCCATCGCATCGAATAGCTCCTTGCGATGAATGCTGTCGTATGCGGCTATAAAATCGATGGAAAGATGATGCGTATCGATTTGCAACTCGCTGGCGTATGGGGCTGATATTTCAGTCGTCGGCTCATAGTCGACGTGGGGCCTACCTACTACGTCAACCCCTACGCACTTGATCCATTTGTTTCGAGGTTCGACTCGCGTACGACAAAAATGCTCCCTCTTTCGAGCCACTGATGTAATGTCAAATAGAAAAGACTGTCTATCTAGAAAAAGCTGGTTTGTCGGCAAAAACTGTAGGCCCTTTACACTCTTGAAAGAACAGTAGCATGTACAACACGAGTGGTTGCTGAGAAGCTACCCCTTGGACACCTACCGGCTGTAGTTCCACCCTCATTATCCCGGCTTACCGCATATCGGACTTTTGGATAATTTCAATGTTGAAGTGGACCTGGGCTTCAACCAACGTCTCCAACTAGCTCGATCGTTTGCTAGCTGCCTCGAATTTCTCACGCGGTCTTCCTTAACCTCAATCGTTGAGCAACCTCGTCCGCTTTTGACAAAGTCCATGCCTTTGCGCCATATAGCAGGACTGGGACGATAAAGGGAATGGGGGTTACCTTGGTTGTTCGAGAGAAGGCTTTGTTCATGAATTGCTTTGGCCTAAGACAAATCAGAAGCGATTGGCGGAAGTTATCCTTCATTTGATTGCAGTGGTGGTGAAGGAGTTGGCTGAGTTGATAGCAGTTCCTTGGTGACTGAGACGTTCTGGCCTCATCGGTGTTGGGTATACTTTCTCGTTGACCTCATTTACCGGTAAACCCATCTTCGTGACTTCGGTCGCAATACTCACGAAAGTACCATTGACATCTCGCTGCGTTCTGTTAAATGCAATTAGTCGGAGGGACTTCTGGTATTGGTGATTTTTGCACACTTCCTTTTAGAATGATGTTGAGAAGTCGCATGCCATCATCATTCTACACAAATGGACGAGTTGACCACGGAAACGATCAAAGAACCAAAACAATAATTTTTACTCTGACAACTTCTTAAAGCGCTTATCGGTTTCTTTCTTCAAAGCTCTACACTGCCGGTCTCACCCAACATGCATCTCCAACTAGCCCGATACCTTGCAAACCAATCCGGCTGAGGTCACCCTCGACTTGTGTGCGCCACCTTGTACGTGGACGTCCTCTGTTGCATTGTCAAGCTCAGGCTTAGGCTCAAAGTCGAAGAAACTTCGGGCTGGAGATTAGTTGTTCATACGCCCTACATGGCCTAACCATCATAGGCGTTGAATCCGTAGATGCCTGGCTAGACTCATGTCGCTGTACAGCCCATGCAGTTCGTAGTTGAACCCTCTTCTGCGAAAGGATCAAAGATCGCGCGCAGACCTTTTCTCCCGAAAATACCAAGCACCTCTTCACCCGCTTTGGATATATTATAGTCCATTCTACGTTTGATCTTGGTACTCATGTTTACCGCGAAGCCGAGGTAGGCAATGTCCTTCACTACCTCGATGTTATAGCTGCCTACAGTGACGTTCTGGATGAGTCTTCGATGTTGTGCGTCCTTTCTTTATGACATCATACCCGTCGTTTTGTCCTCTTTTACTGCCAGACCAACTTTAGCCACTTTCGCTTCGATGCAAACAATCGCCTCATTGCCGGCTCGCAGTGGTCGAACCACTGTGGCTTCAATGTCGTCCGTGTATGCCAGCAATTGTGCTGTGGCCAGTGAGTTTTGTACGATCTTCTCAAGGATGATGTTAAGGAAGTCACTTCAATGACGCCGCCATACGATTTGTTGTCATATGAAATTGGTTTGTCCCAAATTTGCCCCGGGCTGAATATCCGTAATAGGACGGGCGCTTTTTGGGATTTTTGTTCTATGTTTAATTTTTTTTTCTCTACCTTAAAACCTGTGTAAGTTGGCCACCATGGTCAACTATCTGGTCACCTAGAAAAGCCAGTGGCGGAGACTGGTTTCGGTGTAACCACCAACACCTTTCTTTGGCAGAATGGTTTCTATCTCAATCGGGGATCGTTCTACTTAAGCGAAGAAGATCCTCGACGGTGAGAGCGGTTCGGTTCGTATTGGAGCCGCCTGTCCACTGTTTGGCGTACGACATGAAAGATTAAAGGGCATTCATCTGTATACTGTATTAGGCCACTTGTGCCTAAATAAAGGAATGTTTCGGGAGGGATAAAGCCGTTAGAGGCGCACCCTTTCATGGTGCATTATATTTGGGTAGTAAGACTATTGGAAGAAGTCATAGTTCGTGCGCCTTTTGATCAGCCTAATAATAAAATTATCTGTCCTGTTCACATTTGCCTCATTGTGCAGGACTTTGTTAGGATAGTACTTCTCGTACTCAGACTCGGGTCTACGATACAACCGGAGACAAGTCCGAAGACACTGTCACTCGACCAACCTCATCTTTTCCATCTGGGAAGGATTCACGTTGAACCACAATGGACAACCGTACGAAATAATTGGGCTGATAAGAGCCATGTAACAGACTACCTTCACCCTCGTATCAAGTTGGCTGCTGTCAAACAACCTCCTTGCCACAGCGAAGGCTTTTTTAGCTTTTGTCAGATCCAAACAAATGCCAATATACATCTAACATCTAACGACCGTCCCTGCGGGTTAACTATGCCGATCTTGAGCCAGTTTATGCGCGTATCCAATGATGCACGGGGTCCTGAAAAAAATAGTTTCACACTCCAGGAAGTTGATAACCATCTTCTAATCGTCGCGAAATCGCTGAATTTCTTCGAACCTGATTTGTAGGCTACTAGGTCGCCGGCGTACGCAATTAAATACGGCATGACACCTAGAAGATCCGCAGTGAATATTAAAAACAAGATCGGCCCCCTCTTGCAGACCGTTTTTGATGACCGTGTTAGAAGCTATGTCGCCAATTTTCACGACGAGCTTTCTTCGTGTAAACATGTCATAGATAATGTATAGCAGTGGTTTACTTATGCCGAGCCTGACTAGCTTGAGGAAGAGGCCTTCCAACCAAACAGCAACGGACTAGCCTTGGTACTGTCCGGTCTTATTCTGAGTGTAGAATTTCGTTGTGTCGGCGTTGAATCAATCATCAAATTCAGAGTGGGTTAACTCGGTGGTGTAAAGGTACCCCCTAGTGAAAGTAATTTTATTATTTTTTTTAATTCATGTTTATTTTGATACTTATAACAAACTTACATACTAGACAGAAATGCTTAAAACTAACTTACTGGAAGTCGTTGCAGCTCTTGTATGTCTCGATTGGGATGTATGTTAATGCCTGTTAATATTACTTAACAACTTATTGGCTAATACAGAAGGATTACAATATATATGTACCCGTGCAAGATCTTCGCTTCTTCGTAAATCCTTTTAGTCAGTGTTGAAGGGTCTCTGTGGTGACCGGACCATATTCTTTCGTCACAGATCGGGAATCCGTGCCAGTGTTGATGGGGTCTGGTAACTTCAAGTTGCCCATAAGTTGCCGATAAGCACCTTGGTTTTTTTGTCTAAGACCGCGTTGCTGGCATTTTGCGAAGTTGAGAGCAATCAACAACATTGCCCTGGATGCACAGGCCCGTGCCATCTATATAACTCACCTTGGCATACTATAAACGTCGACGTACACAAAAGTCTTTCACTTATTCAAGATAAAATTAAGATATATTCCTTATAAACATAAGCGCCACACGGTGTGGCGAATCGCTGATTTAGCGGTATTTCTAAAAATGACATGCTCAAAAGTAAACAAACCCACGTAATGACTGTGCAATTTTTTTTGGACAGCTAGTGCAACAACAAAAAAAAAAATTATCCAAGTCCAAATTGTATGCAATTCTTTGATAAGAAAGTCAATTTGAAGAGCACGTGTTTATTTCGTTTTCTCAGTGGTTCGTGTACCGATTCTTGAATTTTTTTTTCATCTCGATGGTTCCGATGTATTTCTTAAAGGACTAAACGAGTGCTTTGGCAAAACCCAGCCGCATCATCAACCAGATATTGTCGACCGATTAAATTAAATTTTGCTAAGGAAACAATTGAACTGATCAAGTTTGAGGTTGAATCAATTCAACAACAAATTAAGACTATACTACCTGTTGAGATAGAAATTTATCAACTATGATTGATGGTTGCACTGCTTCATCTTCCATAACGCCTTCATCAAAAACCTTTTACATTTGCGCTGCCAAACCATCTGAAATGAACAATTTAGCTAATCTTTCAAGAAAGCATGTGAACCAAGAAGCAATGTCCTTTGGATTAAGCCCCCTTCACTCATGGTTACGATGTATGGAATGTATCCTTAATATAGCGTATAGACTGGATGTAAAAGTGTGGCAGGTTAGAGACCAAGAAAGTAAAGAAAGAGTCAAAGCCAGAAAAAAATGAATCCAAGAAAGATTTAAAAGTGAAACTGGGTTATTAGTTGATATGCCAACGCAACAGTCTGGCAATACCAATGATGGAAACACGGCTAGAAGACTCTTTAGAGATGAAGAAAAAACTGCACAAATTACAGGAATTGATAGAAAAAGTTTCATGTCATCTTAGAAGCTCTTGGGTCTGGGTTCCCAATTAATACAACCGCTTTTGAATGCTATGCAAGGGAAACAAGGGAACTGTACCCTAAAAAATTATGCCTGGTATTATATGCCAGTAAGTGTACATAACGTCTTGTTTCATGGAAAACAAATAATTTCTTCTTGTAAACTTCCAATCGGACAACTTTCGGAAGAAGGTCAACCAGGAAAATTTCGCGTATAGATACGAACACTGACCTTCTAAGCAGATTGTTTTTGACCTCTGATCCATTTTTAGCAAGTTTAAGATGCCTTCCCAAAAGAAAAGTCTTGCAAAATTTGGTTAATCCAAAAGACCAAAAAAGCTGAAAATTGCGTGTTATTAATTCACTCCCGCTAAATCTGCGATTCGTCACACTGTGCGCCGGATGGAAGCGCATATAAACTTTTATCCGATCCTTGATGAAGCTAACGTCTTGCACCGACTTGAAAGGACTAAACCCATTGGTGGCGTAGGATAGTTTTGACCCGCTCGTGGTTGTCGTGTTAGCAGGGACTGTCAATGGAGACTTACACGTTAGACGCGACTGGATAAGTGCGAGCACTGGTAATGGTGGCTTGTTGAAAGTTTCCACCTAACTTCGGAAAAAATCCTCAAATCAAACACATTTTGTACCATCGACAAATTAATTTAATTTGAAGATATCACCATCCAATATCGATGCTATTAACAACCAGACATTTATCAACAAATACAAAATTTAAAAAGAAATTTCATTGACAACGCACGTTATTGAAGCGGAATTGCACACATTTACAAGCACTTGCAGTGCACACAAAAGTTTGTGAGAAGACTTGCTTTAAATTCACTCCACGGATCCGATATCTACAAGTTTTTATAAATTGTCTTGAAGCTCATGGCATGATCTGTGCCTGATAACATTTCAAATGTCACTAGGCGCGTATTGTAAGCGATGAGACCAATAGGCCGACCAAGACAAGACACGTCATAACTCATGCGAATACTGAATCTATAAAATTGCTATATCAAGGAAATGTGTGCCAAAGACGCAAGGCAGTGCGTAAGTATTTCAGCTGATCGTATATGTGGGACTACAGTCACACTAAGCCTCGACCAAACTATGTTCGCACATCCGGTCAATAGATTTTACTGCCAATATTATTGTGTTTGTTCAAAGTAAATAGTCAGGCACAAGACGTCAATAAAAGCGCAGTAAAATCATCTTAATAAATCAACAATTTATTTAAAAGAAAACATAGGTCATTGCGTTTGAAGTGTCCATGTACATATATGCAAAATTTGATCGACGAATAGCAATCGGACAGAAAATGATTTAGGTGCTTCAATCAGAAGTCAGTTTAAGAGCCCACACCATATTGTCCAAGAAGATCGTTCGTCGCCTGTACGCATGTATTGCTCAAAAGTGGCTTTAAAATACGACTATCCACGCCTTGTCGTCTATCAATAAGAATAATTAATTTCGGCTGTTCAGGCTTTTGGAAAAGAGAACACATATCCCCGAAGTGGGATCGTGACATCGGACTTTATTCGGCCCTTGTTCTGGGGGCTGGGGGTAGTGCTTCGGCTTAAAGTAGGCTTTATTCTAGGGATATCTTAAACACTAGCTGATGAGAACCTTTCTCGTTCTCGTCGTACTGGAGACTGCCACGATTGTTTTCTTAATGTGCATCTCGACCCTTTCATAACCGATCGTCATCGATAACACAATTACTCGGACGTACTGAATATTGTTTCTCATAGTACTCAACTTGTAGATAACGGAAAAAATAATCGTTTGCTCAGACCACGTTCAGGGACACAACGACACGCATTTTTGCCTCTTTATCGAACGAGGTCAGTCCTAATAGAAACACACATCGTTTAAATCAGCTTCTCTGTGAATCATTTAAAAATGCATTAAAATATGTATTGATATTACCAAGGCGTTTGATATGGTAGATCATATTATTCTACCATGACTAAGCTTGAAAAAGCAGGTTTTCGTGGCTTCATGCTAGAGGTTTAGGTCCTACCTAACAAATAGATCTCAAGGGATAAAGGTTGATGAAACAGGAGTGAAGGTATGCTTCTGAACTTAGGGGTTCCACAAGGTTCCGTCCTTGGTCCGATTCTCTTTCTCATCTACAAAAACTCAGTTTTTACCCTTAATTTAAAGGGGCTCCAACGGCTTTTGGGGATGATGTAGGGTTCCCATATTGATCAAATAGTCGCCTTGATCAGTTTTCTGATATTAATTGGGACCTTAGTCTGCTAAGAATATGGTTCTATATACACAACTTAATTATAAGTTCTAGGACCAAGATTATGTTCTTCAGTTTATCTGCCAATCTTGATCTTGTAGTTAGTGTATGCTGCCAAAAATTCCAATTTGCTGTTTGTACTGGTCTAGATTTTCTTTTCTTTATATTGATGATAGTTTAAATTGTTCCTATTCAACAAGTAAGTGAATTCAAATACCTGAGACTTCTCATTGACTCTATAATGAGCTTCTCAAGCTACTACTACGGCATAATTTATTCAAAATTACAATATGGCATTACTTCTTGGGCAGGTGCTTCTAAAAATAAAATTCAACCTCTCTTGATAATTCAGGAACAAAATTTTACGAAGTTTATGTCGTAAACCTAGAAGACATGCTTCACACCCTTTGTTCAATGACTGAATGATTCTTCCTGTACGTCGTCTATATTGTTTTAAGGTGTTGAAGTCTTCCTTTACGAAGTCTGGTTATCGTTATTCCCGATGAATTTCTAACCATAATCTTTGTGGTAACCTGGTATTCTGTATCTGTTTCTTTCTTCCATACCACAGCTTTCCGTAATTTGTATTCTAAAGGGTGATTTTTTAAAAGCTATAGGAAAGTTTTTCAAAAAAAAAAAAACACTTGAAATTCAGAAAAATGCATGAAATCTTTATTTGAATCGATAGTACGGTCCATATAATTTAATGTTTGAAGATTATTTCATGCAAATGTTGACCTTGACTGCGCCTCAAATGGTCCATCTGTTGTCTTCCAATGCGTCAATTGAAACGGGCTTGTCTGTATAGACATGAGCTTTAACATAGCCCCGAAACGTGAAATAAAATGTTCACCGAACTCGCCTCTCAATAAGTCCATTGTTGCGCGTGCTGTGTTGCATGTGGCACCGTCTTGTTGAAACCACATGTCATGCAAGTCAAGCTCTTGCATTTTGGGCAAAAAAAAAGTTGGATATCATCTCACAGTAGCGCTCACCATTCACACTTACGTTACGATTCGCATCATCTTTGAAGAAGTACGGTCCAATGATGCCACCAGCCCATAAACCGCACCAAACTGTGACTTTTTCTGGGTGCATTGGTACCTCTTGCAATGCTTCTGGCTGATATTCACTTCAAATTCTGCTTATTTACGTACCCATTGAGCCAAAAATGAGCTTCGTTTAAACTGACCATAAAATGGAAGAAGCGGGCGATGAACTTTCTTAACAGAGCACCCGTTTTGATGATAAAATTCAATAATTTGCAAGCATTGTTCGTTTGTAAGACGTTTCATGGTTAAATTATAGACAAAACTGAAGATGTTTGACAGTGAAACAAAACACGAAACGTGCATCAGCTGTTTAAACCAGTGTTGCCAAAAAGATAATAGCTAAAAAATCGCCCTTTATTTCGTATTTTCGTTTGTTTAATAACCTTACGCAATGTATCAGGTCGATTACACTACCTGATATGTTTCCCCAGCTCGTAAAAAGGTGGCTTTTCACCATTAACTTCGATAGCCTAGAAAAATTTAATTTTTGAATGGTTTTTTCCTTTAACTTTTTTTTGTTTAGTTAACTAATAGATGAATCATGAACTCTATTATTTGTGTTACTTCTACTCACTTAAGGGTCACCCCACACATATGTTAGGTTAGCGGTTTGCTAAGAGACGGCGTAACTTGTATTGTTCCATTGGAACATGCGTTGGAAAGCTATCGTCATTGTACGTCATTTCAGTATATGTCATTCATTTGTCGAATTTGTTGCCTGAAAATGTGTTTTTTCGGGGAGTTCTTCTTCACTACTTTAATATGAAGAAAAGTGCTGCCGAAGGTGGCGATTTTGGCTTGGCCAACCAGCCAAATCAACAACAAAACCGAATATCCATGGCGCGAAGGTAATGCTCTGTATTTGGTGGGATCAGAAGGGTGTGCTACTTTATGAGCTGCTAAAACCGGGTGAAACCATCGCTACCGAACACAATTAATCCGTTTCAAGAGAGCAGTCGCCGAAAAACGCCCGGAATATGCGACCAGACACGAGGCAATAATTTCCCATCATGACAACGCTCGGCCCCATGTTGCTATTCCGGTTATGAACTATTTGGAAAACAGTGGATGGGAAGTTTTACCCCACCCGCCTTACAGTCCAGACCTTACCCCTTCTGACTACCATTTGTTCCGGTCTACACAGAACGCCCTCACTGAAAGACGGTTCACATCAGAGCAGAATATCAAAAATTGGCTTGATTCATTCTTGGCTGCCAAGCCGGCGCAGTTTTTTTGGGATGGGATCCACACATTGCCAGAAAGATGGAAAAAAAGTCATAGCTTCAGGGTTATGGTATAACTTATAGACCCAATATTTGCGAATCAAGTGGAATATTCGACCCCTTCATAAGCAGCTGAAGAACTAGCAGAGGCCCTAGACTGCTACAAAGTGGATGTTACCGCTATCCAGCGAGTGCTGTAGCATAGGCCGGGAAAAAAGATTATGAAAAAATGTGGCATTTACCACGGTGATTGCTACAGCGAGCAGAAGCAACGTTTATACGGATGCGGATTTGTTATTCGCGCCAAGCTAAGGCAACAAATCTTAAGCCTACCCAGTACAAGCCTTATAAGCCCTCATGCCCTCACAGAAGACAAGGGCGACGGCTGTTTCCATGAGGTTCTCGGCAATACTTATAAGCAATACCCTAAATATGATCATCTAGTATGATTTCCACACTAGGATACGAACGAAGAGCATCATTGGACATCATGACATCCGCCAATGGACTTATGCTTATTGTCTTCGGTACGACGAGAATATAGCAAGCACACAATTTCCTCATCTTAATTCATAAGGGGACATGGCGCTCTTCTGATCATCAAATGATCAATCAAATTGATCACATTGCGATGGACAGAAAGCATTACTCCAGTATCCTGGATGACCGAAATTTCCGGGCTTCCAACATCGACTCGGATCACTGCCTTGTTGCAGCTAAGGTACGGACACGGATATCCGTCGCGGCACAAGAAAGAAGATTTGCTATGAAGATATCGAGAAGCTGCAATCGTACGAGACCCCGAAAATCATTTTAAAAAATCATAACAAACGTACTAGTTCGACGAAAAGTGTTACTATTTCTAACCTACTGGCCCTCGGCGGGCACTCTAAGCTAAAATTAATCTAGGACTTAGTCTTTCGACTAAAATTAATAACTATTATTTTTAACGGTAGCTACATTTTAAATGGAAGAATGTACAATAAGACAGCAAACCCTGGCGCATGTCTATACCTATTTATATATTTTTTTTTATTTTTTTTTGATTTACATTTTTTTAGGTACAACTCAAAACTACCTTAAGAACTACTCGAAGCTATGTAACTCCTTCATATCTTATAGCTGATAGACAAGCATCCAGTCCGCTACAAGGCAGGTGCGACTACTCCTCACGATGTTCAGCCACCAGAACATTCGATGGTGCATACCTGCATACCGCACATCCCGTCTTGAGACCGCCGTACTGAGCTGGAGCTTCCTCAGCTCGTTGGGTGACGGAACGGTCGTGGTTGAGTTGCCCATTCACAGTTGTATGGGCTGTATAGAGTATGAGCGGTACCGCATTTATGTCTTGTATAAGTCCGTTTTGTCTAGGTACGGAAAAGCTTCTGGGAAGACGAAGCCGTTGTGCCGTACCCTTTCGTGGTATAGTGGATTGAGGTAGAAAGCCCCCGAGATCAGGTTACTGACCATGTTCATCGCTCTGACAGTATGACCTCGAATCAACTTCACTAGGAAATTATCCACTCTCATTAGGTTTGCCCTGCTGCATATGGCTCCGTTGGATTAGAATTTTCTGTACTGGGACTCTGGAGCTCCATAAAGGCGAAGACAAGCCCTCTCAAACACCAGAATTTTTTCCATCATGCTGGCACTCACGTCGAACCGCACGGAACAGCCATAGGTGAACATTGGCCGGGTGATGACGAGCTAGAAGATAACCTTTACTCTCGAATTGAGTTGACGGTTGTAAGACAGTCTCTTTGTAAGAGCGAAAGCGCTTCGGGCCCTGACCAGAGCAGCATCTACATGTTTATTAAAATATAGACTCTGTTCTAGGCAGATTACCAGGTGCCTGACTACGAGAGTAGTGATGTCCTTGATCTATTTGCCTGATCTGTACACGATCAAGTCGTCAGCGTACGCAATGACGTGAGGAAGGCAACTTATAAGATCGCTCAGGAAAATGTTGAACAGGATCGGCGCATTAACGGCACGCTATTATGCCGTGCATCAAAAATACCAGTAAAGGTCACATTACCATTCTTAACTACGAACCGTCTACCAGTAATCGTGTTACAGAGTAGGTACACCAGTGGGCTGCTAATGCCGAGTCGATTGAGCTTGTAAAAACGATCTTCTAACCATATGGTGTTAAAATCTTGAAACCTGTCTACGACCCCTATGCCGACAGCATCAAGTGCCGAAACCCAGTGGCAACGTTGCCAACTGCTGTCAGTCAGAATGGACCAGCCAACTTACACGCTGCTAGTCAAAACTCACGTCCACCTGGTGTAAAAACGAATTGGGGACTTGATGGAGGTGAGCGAAATGGGCCATTCAACATACACGCTGCTAGTTAAAACTTAACGTCCACCTGGTGCCAAAACGAATTGGGGACTTGATGGAGGTGAGCGGAATGGGCCATTCAACATACACGCTGCTAGTTAAAACTTAATGTCCACCTGGTGCCAAAACGAATTGGGGACTTGATGGAGATTCATTTCAACTCCTTTCTAAGACTTCGTCAAATGGCTTAATGAAGTTAATCTCAGCATCGTTTGAAAAAGCGTTTGAAAGTAAGGCCAAGTAATTGCGGATGCAAGACAGCTTGGTCTTCTTGACTGGAAGGATTGTGCCCAGAAGGCAGCAATTGGTCAGGCTCGGACCCTCCAATAAGTAAAAACTCGCAAACAAAAAACAAACGAAAAAGTTGAAGGTATGAAAAAGGCGTACATTTTGGTTTTTTTTATCGTCGCAATCGAAAAAATTGTTCCCCTTTCTGAATTGTGCATCTTTAAGAACAGTTCCTGTTACCGCCATTCTAGTGCATTTAAAAACAGAAAAAACTGTTAGAGCAAAAATTTACAACTTTCAGGGTGTATGCATATTTATTTGGGCTACTGTGTGAAGTTGTACTTCCTGCTGCAAGATTCCCACGCATTCACTAAATCGCTTTGTCACAGACTGACTGCTGTCAAAAACCTGAAAAAAATACATTCGCCATCACCTTAACAACCAGCATGTAACCACAGAAGAATGTTCCGCCGTCTGGAAGACACACAACTGGTCCCTAAGTTGAACAATTAGTGCATCGGCACTCAACTAAAGGGAAGAAGGTAATTACTACACTTCAGTTGACCTCAGTTTGAACTACCGAAACGACTATTTACCGAGAATCAATAAAACCATTAATGTGAAGTATACTATCGTATGAGAACCCTGCAGCTAGCAGTTAATCTCCACAAGCCCACAGGCGAAGCGTTAAAACAAAAACGAAGAAGCATAAAAACATTGTCTGTTCGAAAATGACCTTTCTCACCAATTACAAATGCAGATGTTTTAATTAACAATTATAATTCAAGCTCGTTGATTGTCTGACTGCTGAAGGTCGAGTGGCCTTTTACATGATCAATAAAAGTTGGCCCACTCTTAAAAGAGCGCCAGAAATCTGACTGGTGATTTTCGAACCAGCACCGACCGGTAGACTAGTTTTCAATACGTTCCCTTATGTATTTACCGTATAAATTGATTATAAAATGCGTGAACATGAGGAAATTCAGTGATAAAGCAGAGAATGCCAGCTATGTCTTTATTCGGAGCTTCATAAATATTTATTGTGGAGTCTATGTTGTATCTGAAGCCACGCTCACTCTTATATATACAACATTAACTACATTTTCTTGACCATTTTATCGCTGGCGCTCGTCTGTTCAGATTAAACCCAAGAAATGGTAAGAACTGATCAGTATCTTAAATTCTTCATTTACGCATTTGCCGAGTTTGTTCACAGGTGCGAGTAGTTTTGGCAGTTTTGGCGTTGGTGGGACTCGTCGCAGGAGATGTTTCCCATTTGGGATACAAGTACTCTAAGCCCGCAGTGGTGTCGGCAAAGGTGCAGCTGCCAATAATATTGCCATCGCAAAAAACCGTGATTGCAACCGAAACAAAAGTCAGTGCTGCCCCAGTTCAGGCTATCCCTGTGCCCGAGAATATTGCTCCCATTTCCCTGCCGTCGCTGCCTGCGTCCGAATATATCCCACCGACTGAAGTTAAAGTTACTAGTCCACCCGCTCCAGTTGTCGTCGCTGAAGCCTTGCCAGAAGTGAAGCAAAAGGAAGGCTATAAGTATCCAGCACCAAAGCCAGTCAGCCAGCAATTGGCAGTTCCAATCGCTGAAGAAAAACCAGTTGAAGTGGAACCCGCTCATGAATTGGCCAGCGACGGATACAGGTACAAAACCGTCCGTAGGACAAGATATCGCCACAGGGCATAAGAAATAGAACGCCGTGCTGACGTTGTGTTGTCACCTTCAAGGCGGTGGCAACTTTCTAAACTCTTATACTTACAATTATTACAAAACTCCTATTTACCTGAATCAATTCTACGATTATCCTTGTGCTTCTAACAAAACTATTTCTTGAGCAGTAATAAAGATATTACATATATAGCAGTTTCTAGTTGATTGATTTTGTGCCATTTTCCAGAATATCAAATCACAATAGAGAATGAACTCCTGGCGAGTTTTTCGTGGAATTCGGCACCTTAATTCACATCAAAAGGTTGTGGGAACCTAAACTTATTTAATATTCACTTCAGTGCCATGGTGTATCCTATCAGTGCCGTGGTCGTTTTAAATGGGAAGTCGGAAAAAATCGGTCGGAAGTGGGTCGTCGGCCGCACAGTGTTCCGGTTGTATGGGAGAGTTGGAAATAAATCTGTAACTCTTGATCTCGTGAACAGATTTTAGATTGAAACAAAGTACAATTGCCACAAGACCATATTATGTTTCAAAAATGGTTGATGTAGCCCATCGGGTAACGGCGTAATCTTAAGTTCAGGCGGCCTTCGATTCTGTAAGCCTTGAGTATTCTATAAGTTATGCAATGGGACACTCCCATTGCAACTTCCCTCGAAGTTTGGAAAAGTTTTTTGTACAACTCGTAGTAGTAGATACCATGGCAGCGGTTTGGAATGGAGAGCCGTTATCCGACAAGTTTCGGCCGGAAGCGGGAGTAAGGCAAGGATGCCCACTAAGCCCAACCTTATTTGCCCTTTTTATAGAGGATATTGTTTATTTTGATACGGCAGGAAGGAGGTCCACAAGTTTTACCAAAAGGTAAAACCTTTATCCGCGGTGTATAGACCTCGGGCAGAGGGCTGCTGAACTTAGATAGAAGTAGAGTCGCAGTCGATGCTGAGAATGTGAAAAGATAACGACACGAATTCCGCAGTCAGGCAGAATGTTTCACTTAACTTGGACGAGGTTGAACAAGAATTCCGTCTTAGACGAGGTGACATCTAGACCGATGTCTAACAAAGCTGCTAGCGCGGACGAACTGTCCCCGGAACGGTTTAAAGCAGCTGGAGATGATCTGGTTGGGCGCATGGACCAGCTCAACTGTAACATATGGTCGGGGGAAAGCATGCCCGATGAGTGGAACCTCAGCGTTGTTTGTCCGATCCGCAAGAAAGGAGATCCATTTGACTGCGCCAACTATCGAGGGATCAGTTTCCTTAACATCGCGTACAAGATCCTCTCTGCCGTTTTGTGTGAACGCCTGAAACCATTCGTCAATAATCTGATATGTCTTTATCAGTGCGGTTTCAGGCCGGAAAAGTCCACCATCCACTAAATCTTCACACAACGGGAGATCCTGCAAACGACCAAGATATGCAGATCGACACCCACCACCTATTCGTCGGTTTTAAGGCCGCATCTGACAGCGTGCGTAGAGACGAGCTATTTAGCACCATTTCGACATACCTGCCAAACCTGTCAGGTTGTGCAAGGTGACGATGGAGAAGTCTCTCGGTCGGTAACGAACTCGCTGAGACCTTCAATATCAAAAAAGGATTCCGACATTGCGACGCGCTGTCATGTGACTTCTTTAACATAATCCTGGAGAAGATCGTGCAGGACTCACATGCCAACACTAGAGGCACGATCTTCCAGAAGTCCGTACAACTGTTAGCATACGCGGATGACGTTGACGTGATTGGCAGAACACAGCGAGCCGCCAGTGAGGCGTTTGCTGGCATTAAGACGGAAGCAGCTAAAATGGGTCTAGCCGTGAATGAGGGCAAAACGAAGTATGTGCTATCCTCAAGAAAGTACATACAACATCGACGTCTTGGGCAGCAGAAACTTTCGGCTCCGCGGTAAATAGCACGAACAACCAAGCCAAAACTGGCAAAAAAACTAGCCAATTGAGTCAGGACGAAGCTCGAAGGACGAAGCTGACTTTATATAGGATCATCCCAGTCCTGCTGTAGCGCGCATAGGCATGGATAATCTCAAGAGCGGATGAGGAAGTCCTTAGTCTCTTCGAGAAAAAGTTCTGCGTGCTGTCTTTGGTCCTGTTTGCGTTGACAGTTTGGTGGAGGAGGAGATTCAACAACGAACTGTTCGGGCTGTAAAGCGACATGAGCCTAGTCAGACGTCTGCGGATCCAATGTCTAAGGTGGGGGGGTCATGTAGAGCGCATGGACAACTCGAATAGTCTTCTACTCTGAACCTGTGGGACAACGCGTTTAAGGTGGACTCAGCACCTAAACCAACTGAGCATGCGACACTGGAGGCAGCTAGCCAGAGACCGTGCTGGATGGAGAGGCTTTTTGGTTGAGGTCGAGTTCCACCCGGACTGTAGCGCCAAATAAAGAAGAAGAAGATATGCATATCCTTCTCCCTCCTATCATGTAGTACTTAGGTTAGGTAAGGTTATAGTGGCTGGCTGCAGAAGGCAGTCGCACTTAGGCCAAAGTAGGTCCATTGTGATACCACACGGATTGATCCCCCCAATCGGTTGGTGCTTGTGACAAAGCGATTTAGCTGGCTAATATTGACGCTTTTTAGCTCATTGAGGTTGTTGGAGTAGTAGGCCTCTAGGTGTAAGTATCTACTACCTGCCTGTGGTTTCAAACTTCTCTTCATCTAGCAGCATCTAGCAGCTTCTACGGAAGTCATTATAGGGGACCTCCAACCTACGGGCATGGGTGCCAATTGTGCAGTGCCTTGTTATGTACGCCGGTGAGTATCCTGAGTGAAATCTGCTGAGTTTAAGCAGATTGAGGGATTGTTTGTCATTAAGCCATATTTCCTTTGTTTTAAGACAAGTGGTACCTTCTAGCCATTTACGAATAGTGATGTTGATTGTGTGTATTTTTAGTAGATGGTAGGCTGTAGCGATTGACATGGAAGGTGGAACAGTTCCTATTGTTTGGATGGTGGATGTGCCGCACCTAGCGCATTCGGCGGCTTTGAAATTGCCCGGTATATAACAGTGTCCCGGCACCCACATGAGGTGTATGTTAAAATGCTCAGCCATATTGTTAAGATAAAGCCTGCAATTAAGAGATGTTTTCGACGGCCTGACTGTCCGAACAGATGCTGATATCTATTTTGGATATTACGTTGTTATTGAGCCAGGACAATGCCTCCCTTATCGCAATAGTTTCTGCCTGGAGTACGCTACAGTGGTCAGGGAGCTTCAGGGAGGTGGCTATGTTTATGTCTTGAGAATAGACACCAGCACCTGTACCCTCATCTGTCTTCGACCCATCAGTGAAGATGCGCAGGGGATCAGCCAGCGTCTGATTATCAGATAGTCACCAGTCCAGTCTGGAGGGTACGCTGGTGGAGAATTTCTTCTCGAAGAAAGCTTGTGGTAGTAGGCGGTCGGTTTCGATGGGAAGAAAGTTGAATTCGTTTAGAATGATTGAGTGGACGAAGGAGAGTTCGGAGCGTCGGGTTGGAGCCTTTTGAGTCTCAGGTCTGTGCTGGCTGCCACCTGTTTACTGAAGTTTTCCAGTGGTGGAAGATGGAGGAGTATATTGAGGGCCAGGCTGAACAGCCTGGCAGAAGAAGCCTTGTTGAGCCTCTCCTGGATATTGAGTTTCCAGCTTAGCTTGTTGTCGATGATGAGACCCAGAAATTTGTAGAAGAAATTGGCATTTTATACAATTTGTATCATTCAACGCCAACTTACACAGTTCCAGAATGTGTTAAAGAAGATTAAAAACATTCATCCTTAAACATTGTAAACAATTGTGAATTAAGATGAATTGAATAAAATCAAATGAAAATGTACAAACGCTTGTACAGCCAAGGGAACATGGTAAGAGTATTATTTTAAAACATTTTCAGTAACTTTTATTTAATTAAGAATATTTTTGCATACATCATTGCACACATAGGGATATGTTGAAACATGTAACTAATTTAACCGAAAAGAATTGAAGGAATGCTGTAGTGATAACCGTCCTCCAAGAGCAATGTGTCCGGTGTGGACACTTTGGTCTCTGCCTCTGCAGCTTCACTCGCCACCTCATTCGCCTCGAGATCATTACCACGAACCGTGTCCAGACTTTCTGATAAAATTTCTTCGCCTGCTACTTGTAAGTTCTGTGACTTTTGTATGTATTCTGGAATTGTGGTAGACAGCACTTGAATGGTGATTGCTTCACTTTCCGTGGTGACTGCGTCAACAGGTGCCATTGTAGTCGCTATTGGGCTGTCTTCAGAAACGGAGTCTTCCGTGGTTGCTGACGCAGAATCGGATGTTGTTACATCTATGGCGTCTGTGGTGGACGACGTTTGAATGGCTTCTGTGGCTGATTCTGTACGAGCCTCGACAGCTGGTGCCGAATCAACAGTGGTTATTTCGATACCCTCAGTAGTAGCCTGAATGTGATCAATGCCAATTTCCTTGATATCTGCGGCAGCTGTTACCGCTGGAATATTCTCAGTTGTGGCATCATCTTCTATGGCTTCTGTGACGCTTTCTGATGTAGCATCAGATGAGACTGTTGTCGCGTCACTGACATCGGAGACGTCTTCCACTGTAACGATGTCCAAAGCTTCAGTAGTAGCAGGGGCTACTGTGTCTGGAGCTGCAGTTGTAATCACTACCGTGTCTTCGGAGTCTTCCCCATTGTTTGCTTCAAGCGGGGATGCGCCCTCAGTTGTGACCGACGTTTCATTGTCAACTTCACTGATGACTTCTGGTGTTGTACTCTCGATGAATTCCTTACTTTGAATGAGACTATCGTCTTCAATCACAGGTGCCTGTGGGGATGTCTGATTCTCGATTGTTTCTTCTGGCAGCTGTGGCAGAACTGTTGTGGACACAGTAAGTGGCGGCAAATATTGCCTTAAGCTTGTTACACTGTCCTCATTGTTATCACTGACAACTTGAACGGGAATGAAGACCTCCTCTTCTGTGAATGAATCCGCTTTTTCTGTACCTACTGCGCCCAGAATCTCGACTACATCTGTGAAGATGGGCGGATCCTGGACATACGGAGACGTTTCTGGCGGCGATTGCATGTACTCCGGCAATGGGGGTGGCAAATATTCCCTTGATGGCGGCAGGTATTGCCTTGATGAGTTAATAATCTCGGAAATGTCTCCCGACACTGCTCCAAACAGGGCGACGATCAAAAGGACCAGTTTCTGAAGTAAAGATAAAACCCTTAGGATCGTCTACAATCTGCATTCAATTCCAAATATCTTACCATCTTCTTGATTGATGCTGCTATCGATTGCAAATGCGAATTGTACTCAATCCGTGTCCAAGCGCCGTCTTTTATACTCAGTACGCATTCGCAAAGATATATTTAAACCTCCGCCAACGTCATTTTGTTGAGTAAGGTTTTGAGGAAACCGCAATCCAAGTAAATACAAGAAACTAAGCCTTTTTTCAGCATTTGCAGCAAAATATATTTCAATTGCCAAATTGTTTCGTACAGCAAATACCTTCTAGTGGTATGTTAATCCAAGAGGATGGGAAAATATCATATTGCGCCTTTGAACGCCTCACGGGGGAATGAAAGATACTTCACGATTAATCACTGAGTGCAAACTAAACAAACATTTTTTATGAGAAATTGTTAAATTGTTCGTGCAAAAATAGTTGAGGTCTACTTGACTCATATACCGACTCATCATTTTCACAATACAATCTTTTTGTTATCGTCGTGCAAGTGATGCAAGTAGTTCGGTCACATGAAACCCTTTGAGCGTTGGATTTTTAGTTTGTTACATGCTCATACATTGACTTCGTTTTTTCCCCCTTTTCGTCAACACATGACTATTTGAAGTGGATTAATGGCACACCTTTTGTGAGAATATCTTCGCCGAAGGGGTTAAACATTTTTACCGATTTTAACATTGACACTGATCATGTTATTTTTGGGCGATGAGTCTCGCTTGATCGCGCACTGATGTGGAAAAATACTACAGGCCGAATCGCACTTATATCCTGTTAGGTGTCAGGAGTATCAGAGTGCAATAAACTAACACTGGAAATGTCGCCTACTTCGTTTAGATCATCGAAGAATTTGACACTAAGGTGCTGTGGACAACCAGAGACGGGCGGATTCAAAAACAAATTCAAATTTATTTGAACAAAAACTAAACAATTGATCTTATAAGCTAAAGCTTAAACTATGGAAGGATGTTGGCTCAACAATAGGGATGTGCAGTGCTTACAGAGCTTACAGTGTTTACAAGTTTTCGTTACAATTATTGTTATATGTAATAAACTCAATGCTGATCCATCAATTTGTCATCGGGGTGTTCAGGTCCGTGTGTTCGTTGCGGGTCCTCTCGGGATGGGGTGGTGGTGCTGCAGCCTATTTAGCCGCGATGCTATTGTCACTACTTTGATAGAAGTGATACAGCCCGTTGGTTGATGTTCGTGGGAATGTCTGCTCGTTGAGCAGATTCAATGCGTTGAGGAATCGTTGTCCGGGAGTCGTGCTTCTTGACTCTCTGGTGTCCATGTTTGGATGGTTCCCGATGTCGTGCAGTTGCCTCTGGAACAGTGTCACCAAGTATTGCTGTAGGGGAATGATGCGAGCTTCTTCGTAAAGTCTCTGGTTGCTGGGATACTTCTGACGGTCTTTGTCATAGGTGAGACCGGTGCATATTCGGCGTATCTTCCTTTCGAAGACCGAAAGCTTCTCCAGGCTGGTCTTAGAGATGGTATGCCACACAGGGAACCCATACGAACCCATAATTGGCAGAATGAGTTGCTTGTAGAGTAGCAACTTCGTCTTCTGGCTTAGTCCATTTTGTTTTCGCATCAGGGAGGCCTTCCTAAGTGTCAACTTCGAATGGTTGTTGAATTTTAGTGTGTGGGTGATGTAAACGCCGAGATACTTCACGTTCTCCTTTGTTGTTAATTCGGCACCATTGGGGAGAATTATCTTGATGCTGCGGCATGCGGTTGCTGATCTGCATCTACTTCCAGATGGTCTTCTGAAGCACATGAGTACCGATTTCTGCGCATTTATTCGGATACCCCATTTGATGTAGTGATTGTACTTCCGTGCTGTCTGGTTTTCTATCCTCTGTGCCGCGATTTGTGGTGACATTGGCGTACATCAGTGAGTCATCTGCGAATAAACAGAATTTGACTGTGTCGGCTGGGTCCCAGCTTTGATCCCTGTGCAACTCCTGCTTCGATGGTCCGCTCCATTGACCGGCTGTCTTCTACCTGGATGCAAAACTTTCTTGACTGAAGAAAGCTGTAGATGATTTTGATAAGGTTAGCGGGGAATCCCATAGGATTCATCTTATAGACGAGTCCCTCTATCCAGACCGAATCGAAGACTTTTTCCACGTCCAGAAAACAGGCGACAGTGACTTGGCCAGCTACGACGTCAAGTTGAAACTTCATGAGGGGGTGAAGCGTTGAATGTCTCTCCCGGAATCCATACTGCATATTCGGGATGATGTTTAGATTGGTGGACCATCGCTTCAGCTTAAGCGCTTATATTGCTCAAGAGCGATATAGGACTGTATCCCGAAACACTAGTAGCGTGTCCCTTTTTGAGTATTGCAACAATTTTCGCTGTTTTCCACTTGCTAGGAAAGTAGCAATTGTTGATGCAATTATTCATGAGAATCACCGCTTGTGGCATTCACTTCAGGATGAAGTTTGAGATTTTGCCGGCTCCGGCTGCTTTCCTCGATGTGCTGCGTTGAATTATTCCTACGATTTCTTCTGATGTTGTCAGTTCTCCATTTGCTTCTGGTTCGTCAGCTGGATTGACGATGGGTGCGGATGGATGTCCAACGGTAGAGACGTAGCTGTTGACTTCTGCGACGAATTCCGGATCATCGGGTGAATTCAAAAACGATGCTGGCCGTTACCCACCTCCACTTCTTCACGACAATTTCTGTAGACATCATTGTTGAATACGTTGTCCCCTTATTTGTGATGTTCATAGAGCCGCGCTTTGACCAGACCATTTTCGAATCGTTACACGAAATGCATGCTGCTCAGCTGCTAACCAGCAATGGGCAATTGCGAAAAAAAAACGAATAATTCGCTTGTGATGCACACAATTTTTCAAAGAGCAAACCACGATCTGCTAAATCGAACGTTTAAGGCATATCGACGAACAGCGTCACAGGAGTTTTGGAACAATTAAAACTCTAATATAATTTAGAGTACAACATTAGCACCATTTTAAAAATGAAATCATGCGAGCTTTAAAAAGTTTGCCAAACTGTTTCGAAAAGGTCGGAAGTAGAGAAATGGGACAAAGTTTTAACTGTGTGACAAGTGGCACTGTCCTGTTGAAACCATTCATATCTTCCAATTCGGACCATAAAAAGTTCGTTATCATTTCACGATAGCGAACACCATTCACAGTAACTGCCTGACGGGCCTCATTGTGGAAAAAATACGGCCCGTTGATGCCGCCAGCCCATAAACCACACCAAGCAGTCACTCTTTGTGGGCGCATTGGTTTTTCGGCAATCACTCTTGGATTATCATTTGCCCAAATGCGGCAATTCTGCTTATTGACGAATCCACTGAGGTGAAAATGTGCCTCATGACTGAAGATGATTTTCTTCGAAAATTGATCATCCACTGTTGCCATTTCTTGCCACCATTCTGACCATTGACGACGCTTGAAATGGTCAAGAGGCTTTAGTTCTTGAGTCAGTTGCACCTTGTGAGCGTGTAGATGCAAGTCTTTGTTCAATAACGACGAGCGTGAGACGTGCAATTGTTGGACACGACGACGAGTTGAGGTGGACGGCTACACTATCACGACACTATCGCGAACAGCAGCAATATTTTCTGCAGTACGAGCTGTACGATCATGCACTGGTGTTTTCACATCTCCTGCAGACCCGGTTTGCTCAAATCAGCCTGATTGGACATTTGGACGATTAAATTGACCGAAAAAATCACGAAGTGCACGATATGCATTTTGATTTGAACGCCCATTTCCATAATAAGCCTGAATAACTTTAACGCGTTGCTCGATTGTGTATCTTTCCATGGCTCAAATTGAGTTAGTCTGAAATTGAGAAATGTCAAATGAAATGCAGAAAAAAACTTGACGTTTAGGTGTGGTTCACATTTAACATTGGCCCTTAAACCCTTTATAAATCCTAACTATACGGATCCAGACTGGCAATTTTCTTTATGAGAACATATTGCTTCATGATTATTATATTAATTTTTATTTCTTTTTTAATTAATTTTACTTACTTGTTAGACAAAAATGCTTAAAACCACCTCAACTATCTTAACAAAAGTTCTTACATCTAACCTACAAACCCTATACGGGTACTCTAAGCTATTCAACTCTTGATTTAACCTTTCGGCTGAAACTGTTTTTTTTTTTTTGTATCGTAATGGGCAATCTTTTACAGTTTTTTTTTTTTCTCTGGCCAAAAAAACTTAAAAAAGGCTGGGCTTTATTTGTCTTACTTAACCTAGGTAACATAAAACTTAAAAACTATTTTAATTGTTTGTTCTTATTGGAGTACCTTAAATCTATGTAAGTCGGCTACTACGGTCAACTCTTGGGTCACTTTGAAAAGCCAGCGTTAGCTGGGACAATAAATTGTCGTTATTTGGCAGACTCGTTCCTGTCGTATTGGAGTCGCCTGTCCTATCCTACCCCCCTGTATATAATGGCCCCAATAGTCCAAGCTATGACTTGTATACACCTTTGGTGATGTTTTCGTGTATGTATTAACCGATTCTGATACGTTGGGCTGCATTTCAGGACATCGGAATCTTCACGTACTTTTGCATACCTGTCGATGTGAAGCCTATACGTACGACATGGAAGATAACAGGAAATCCGTGTGGATCCTTTATTAGGCCAATCGTAGCAATAAAGGAATAAAGCCGAAGGGCTCAGCCTTTCATGGTACATAATATTGGGGTAGTAAGTCCCAAAGATCAGACTGTTGGAAGAAGTCACAGCTCGTGCAATGTGCCTTCTGATCAGTTCAATAATAAATTTATCTATCCTGTTCACGTTTGCCTCGTTGTACACGACCTCGTTAGGGTAGTATTTCTCGTACTCAGACTCCGGTGTACGATACAACCGGAGGCAGGTCCGAAGACACTGTCACTCGAACAACCTCTTTTTTTCCATCTGGGAAGGACTCACGTTGAACCACAGGGGACAACCGTAATTGGTCTAATGAGAGCCATGTAGCAGATAACCTTCACCCTGGTGTCAAGTTTGCTGTTGTAAAACAACTCTCTTGCCACAGCAAAGCCCTTTCTGGGGCTCCAGATCCAGCTCTGATCCAACCAAATGCCAAGATACCTTACTATACTTTTCACATCTAATGGCCGTCCCTGCGGGTCAACTAGGCCCAGCTTGAGCCAATTTATGCCCATGATGCCATGTACAGCGGGGTCCTGAAAAGGATGGTTTCACACTTCAGGAAGTTGATAACCATTTTCCAGTCGCCGCAAGATCGCTGAATTTGTTCGAAATCACCTTGCAACAAGATATTTATCAATTCGACCTTCGAACCTGATCTGTACGCTACTAGATCGTCAGTGTACGCAATTAAAAGTGGCATGGAACCTAAAAGATCCGCAGTGAATGTGCTAACAATTGATACGGTCAACGCAATGGCCTTCAGACAGCCCCATTGACACCGAAATGATTGACACTTTTGTGTCAACACACGCGATAATCAATAAGAAAAACCGCGTATCTCCGAATTCGCTTGTACTCGCGATCTTACTCGTTCGGTCATTACCCAAATTTCATGACCATAGGTGAGAGTTGGAACAGATACGGGGTTGGCTTTGACACTAAGCTCGACATTTCTGACTACAGATCTACCAAGCTGTTTCAGCTTGAGCCATCCTACAGGAAAGCTCAGCACTACCCTTCCCATCACTCGTGACAAGGATGCCGAGGTACTTATAATTCTCCACCTGCTTCAATGGGACTCCACTAACCTGTAGAGTGCATTGAACAGGCGTTCAATAATCCTCGATTTGACCACGTTGACCGCATGGAGTATCACCACATAGGGCCACAAACTTATCTACTGCGCGCAGGAGTTCTGTCTGGGAGGTTGTGAGGATACCTAAGTCATCTGCAAAAAGAAAATGACTTACCCTCATAGTTTACAATGAACTCAACATGATTATTCAACTTATCCAAAAATAACACGCACTTTAAACGCCAGTAAATGTTTAGTCTTCACTTGATCCAATTACCCACTGCACTCGTTTTAAATGAATGCATTAATTTTCTTAAATTCCGATCTGGAACAGTCTTCATACACATTCTCGGATATAGCGGTAGCATCTTCAGATCTCATCAACCAACGTGCTAGGGTTTCTCAACTGAAATGACCGCGATAAATTGCGGCAGCTCGTTTGAAGGTTTTTGACCTCTCTTGATTATGTTCACCACAAAATTCATCGTTAAATCTGGCGGTTAGGCGGAGGGCCGTGGTTTGTGGAGATTTGATAGTTGGTGGATAAAATACATAAATACTACGTAACATATTCTGATCAAAGAAAAAGGTGGATTCAATGACCTCCCTACTCAAAACAAAAAGCCATTTTCATCCAAGCAATTATTTTGTCAATCTTAAGGCTCCGGCACATAGAATACTTTATTTGCGTAGCGTCAAAGTATTCGTCCACGGTGAAGTACCTAAAGCAGGGGGATGACGCAATGAATACTCCAACGCACAGCTGATTTCATTTGTCAGTCTCAAGTTTCATTAGAAATGAAAGTGCTTTTGAATAAAATATCTATTTTATTAAAAATACTCTGACGTTTGTTTATATTTCCATGTATTTTGAACTTCACTTCGACGAGAACCAACTCCCAGACCCTAATTTAAAATTCAAATTCTACTGAAATGTCACAATGTGACGATTGTCAACGATGTTAGATGTTGAACAACTACGAACTCGTACATTCGTCGTGTCAGCGTTGGTCTATTTGACTGTCAAAGTATCACTGACGCTGACGCAAGTAGAGTATTCTATGCGCCGGCGCCTTTAAACATTGGTCATCTTGGGTGGTGTGAATAAAAACTGAGAGAACACTCCGAGTGAAAACAACACGAGCCGGGTGTTTTCGTTTAAGGGAGCACTCAATTTGGGGTGAATAAAAAACTCCCTCAATGTAGGTTCTTTCTCTCAAGTTGACGTTTGAAAACAAGAGCAAGGGTGAGTGCAAAGGTGGGTAAAGGTGGGTGCGAAGTATTGGCAATAATGTTTTTAAACATAAACAAACGAAAATCAAATAACTATAACTATCGACGTTTCGGGGACGTAGGGGATTTGTGAGCTTCATAACATGGAATGGTGGAGTCCGTGTTGGTGCCATGCCATGAATTGTCAAAGTATTCCTCTTCAAAATGGTATTCTTCATATTTTAACTTCGTTCTGTCTGGAAGTCACCTCGTAAGCACACTCGACTTCCACAAGTGATCTCTCAATACATTACATCTTTATTCACACCAAAACGGAGATAAGACTCAGCTGTCAAAATATGAGTGGAGGGGTTTGGTTAAACTTGACTAAATAAATCTGTATTCACATCGGAAGTGTTTCCTCTAAAATGTTGAGGGAACACTTACACCATGTTATCTTTGCGTTTTTTCTTCATGTTTTCGATTTTCTGTCTGATTTGCTAGGCGTTCAGATTAAAGCCATGGACTTTTTTTTAAAGTGTGCTTCCACAGCTGTTCAAGCAACTTGCTTTTCATGTCTGGAGTTTGGATTTTTCCAGCATGCCTCCAGTTACCTCCTACGCGCACTTAACTGCCTCCTATGCGCACTCAACTCAACAACACCAAAATGGAGGGTACACTCAACTGTCAAAATATGCAAGTGGAGGGGTTTCCTTAAACTTAACGAAATCTAATTTTTAGATGGAGTGTGTCGTCCAAAATGTTGAGCGAATAGGTAAGGTTATAGTGGCTGGCCGAAGAAGGCAGTCAAACTTCGGGCAAATTAGGCCCATTGTGATACCACGCGGATTGATTCCCCCTAACAATTAAAACCAGTTGGTGCTTGTGACAAAGCGATTTAGCTGGCTAATACTGACGCTTACATTGAGGTTGTTGAAGTCGTAGGCCCCTAGGTGTAAGTATCTACTACCTGCCTGTGGTTTCAAACTCCTCTTCATCTAGCAGCATCTAGCAGCTTCTACAGAAGTCATTATAGGGGACCACTAACCTACGGGCATGGGTGACAATTGTGCAGTGCCCTGTTATGACGCCGGTGAGCGTCTTGACTCAAGACCTGCTGAGTCTAAGCAGATTGAGTGATCGTTTGTTATTAAGCCATATTTCCTTTGTTTTAAGACAAGCAGTACCTTCTAGCCATTTGCGATTAGTGATGTTAATTGTGTGTATTTTTAGTAGATGGTAGGCTGTAGAGATTGGCATGGAGGGTGGAACACCTCCTATTGTTTGAAGGTGAATTCGTCGGCTTTGAAATTGCCTGGTATATCACAGTGTCCCGGCACCCACATAAGGTGTATGTCAAAACGCCCAGCTATATCGTTAAGAGGCAGCCTGCAATTAAGGGATGTTTACGAATTAAACATGACATTGTCCAGTGACTTGATTGCGGCCTGACTATCCAAACAGATGGTGATATCTCTTTTGGATATTACGTTGTTCTTGAGCCAGGACGACGCCTCATTTGTTGGATGCTGAGGGAATACTTACGCTCAACTTTAATCACACCACCCATTGTAAAAATCAAGAAAATGAATATTGCTGCAAGCTAATACTGCCCACTTTCAGCATGAACAATTTGTTCTTTAAAACATCTTTGAAATATTTATCGTCAAACACAAATCACGAACTGTGCTACAAGCAAGCATGACTTTAATGGTTCGTGTGCTACAAGCGAACATAATGTTAATTGTTCGACTTCAGACAATGCATACCCCTTTGTTGCGCCAATTATTGTAAGCAGGTACATGCAATATAATTGTAATTGTGATAATGGCTTGTTTCGTTTAATTTACAGCCAATGTGTAGACCTGTATCTCCTGACCAGGAACACGCTCTCAACAAATTTCAAGAATAATAAACTTGTTACCCAGGCACTTGTCGGTAGTCGGAATCTGTTTTCTTTGACAACTATAATTACATCGTTGAAGTTTGAGCAGCCAAATAGCACGTTGTTTCAATGAAGTCTGTGTCATTGCAGACACATGCCGAACGTATTTTCTTGTTCTAGTGCCATTTGTTGCCTCACCATGCGAAGGCAAAATAGTCAAAAACAAAAGCGTTTGAAAGTCTAATTAACTCCAACGTGCAATGTAACATTGACCCCGAAACAAACGAGCACTATCTGAATTCTGAAGAAAATCAAAAAAACTAGTTTGACCTAGAAAATGTGTCTGACATCAATAATCACGGAACATCTAATAGATTATCTAGAGAAACATTTGTTGGATTCGAATTCAGAAGCATGACACTGGCGCAAATTCATGATGATCTGGGTTGCTTGATTGCACATTCAACCTTTTTTTTTTGGATGGCCGAAGTAGAGCTGTCTCCACATATCGATTGTTGTCTTCAATTATTTACCTTGCCCCTATTTTGAGAGTGCATTCCAGAAAACAGCTTTGCAAGTGAACTTTGCGCTGCTCGTCCATGTCATTCGCCTACGTTTACAGGTGTACGGACTCCTAGAAGCTCATCTCTCTAGTGTTGATATGACAATTTGTGGTCATTCTGCCTCACCACTCTGAAGGTCCAATTTTTGATAATTTATCGATTGACACACACAGGGGCGAAAGTAACTGAAATGATATGTTGAGATTCTTGCATAAAACAACTTGTTCAAGTAAGTTCTTTGGTCTCGCGAAAGGGCGTAAGGGAATTTTAACTTGTTGAGATTTCGTATTTTTGTTGTTGAGCGTAAGTGACATATTGCAGTTGTTTCGTAGCACGAATAGGCGTATGTGAGCTCACGCGAGTTAGAGTTAGAGTTTCTAATTACACAGAAATCTCCCAGTACCTCCCCTAGACGGCTCATATTTTTTTAAACGGAAACTGCTCTATATAGTAGTCGATCGAGTGTAGTAGCCTGACTGTGTGTATCACAATGGACCAACATGGTCTAAGTGTACTGGTGAATTCACTGGCGAAGAAGAACAAAGAGGAACCTATCCTTTCCCATGGAGGGGCCCAGACATGAAGGGGACAGACCTCATGAGAAAAAGGAGCTGAGAAACTCAGGAAAATCTTATACGCAGTACAAAAGTATGAACTTGGTTGCTCGAAGAAAAAACAAGAACCATTGCCAATTACTAGACTGTGAAAGATCAAATAGAAAATGTACGCTATTTACTGACAATGACTGGAGAGAAATATTTGGCGCTTACTGGGGACTTAGGATTTGAACATTTCAACGACAATTTTTAGCAAGAATTGTAAAAAAAGAGAAACAAAGAAAAGAACAATGACGGACAATACAGACCCACGAAGACAAAATTCAATTAACTATACTCTTCCCCTAAGGGGCACAAAGTCTGCAAAATTTCCTTTCTAAACACTTTCTCAGTTATTAACTGAGAAACTGCTAAAAACGACTTCAGAACAAATGTAGGACTACTTGTTGTACTCAAAGACAAAAGATTTGGGCGATATACAAGTCAAATTAAAAATGATAAGAGGCTGAGAGAAGCTAGAAGAAATTTGACATTGTTGAATCCCATTACATGAAATCGAATACATCCAACGAATCTGTACATGCAAATCTAACGGTGAGCAAAGTGTTCTGGATGTTCTTGGAAGAGCTTTCTGGACACAAAACGGCATCTCAACGTACTTATTTCAATGTGTTCAAATCAACGATTCTAAGCTTTCACAGGCCAAAGAAGGATGCTTGTGGGACAGACAAGCATGGAGAAAGTGATGTTAAAGGCAGACTACAGGAACAATTCAATGCTCATACTACAGAGCAATCCCAATACACAATACCACGAAGCCACAACGGCTTCGTCCCCCCAGAAGCCTTTCTCCATTTAGACAAGAACGGACTGTTACAAAATATAAATGCGGTACCGCTCATCTACCACATCGCCAGATCAACTGTGGATGGGCGACTCAACTACGACCGTTCCATCGCACAACGAGCTGAGGAGGGTCTCCTCCGGTTCAAGGTATCAAGGAGAGATGTTCGGGAAACCCCAGCAACACCGAAAATTTTGGTGGCTGGGGTGAGGGGGAACTCCCTCGTCGAACCCTTTAGACCCGGGATAAAAAGGGTAGTACGTATCCCCGAAAGGGGGAGCAGGCGGCTACTGTCTTGCAGCAATTGAGATGCATAGCCTAGGGTAGTTTTTATGGTAGCTTGTAAGTTGTAAATAAAAAAAAAAAAAAAAACAAACAAGACGAATATTCACATGCGTACACCTGCGTGTACCTTTGTGTATACAATGTATATATTAAGTACATATATATACACATATATATATATTATATATACATGTGTATATGTATGTAGTTTAGCTTAAGTTAGTTTAAGTTATTTTAGGTTGTTATTTTTAAGGTAGTGTGTAAGTTATTAGTAAGTTAGTATATAGGTTTTACTTAAAAAAGTTCTTTTATTAAGTTTTTTTTGTAAACAATTTTTCTTAATAATACTTAATACAGGTAAGATAATTAGTCTCATATGAATTTTTAGTTTAAGTCGAAAGACATAGGATAAGATTAAGTTTTGCTTAGAGTGCCCGCGAAGGGCCAGTAAGTTGGAAATAGTAACAATGTTCGTTTAACTAGTTTTAAGCATTTTTGTCTAGTATGTAAGTTTATCGGATTATTGGAATAAAAAGAAATAAAAAAAAAATACTACAGAGCAACAATAGAGTGAGAGGAATCAAGGAAACTCTTAAAAACGATGCAATCAAAAACAAAGAACACTTTTTTGTTGCAGTTTTTGAGTGATTTACTGATGAAAGTGCAATATTTTACAAAAGAAGATTTGCCAACTTCATTTTCACTGTATGCAATTTGGCTACAAAAGATTGCCACTGTTACCTCTGGCACGAGGCTATCAGTAAACGGGGAGCATGTGAAGTATCAGCAATAATTGAATTATCGCTTCAATTGTTGCGATCGTTATTTGCCCAATCGAGATAGCAATTTGATCGTGGCTGTGTTATCGGAAAAAGAGACTTCTGTCACATAACCTCAAAGAAAATGTTCCAAGAGTTGTTGTTGGCAGGTTCGAAACAGGAAATTAGCCGTCCACCAAATCCATTTCTTGTTGTGTTCTAATTTTTGTAGCACAGCTAATTTTGGAGAAGTTATTGTGGCATGTGTCCTTCCATGATGATTTGTCATACAACACAGCAGTGTTCTTCAAACTATGGTTGTGACCCGCTAGGGGTTCGCCAAGAGTTCCTTGGAGGCCGCGGTCACAAGCCGGTAAGATTAATAAACAAAAATAAATAAAATAAAAAACACACAATTTTTTAGTGCGACACATTTTTTTTCAATGTAATTTTCAATGTAAAATTCAATGTAATTTTCTTTTTTATTGAAATTAATATTACTTACATGCTAGACCAAATAGCAAGCTTCAATATCTTAACAATAATTTGTTGTTTTTAATCCTAACTTATTGAACATATGCAGGTACTCTTAACTATTCTAATTAATATATTTAATATGCCTTTCGGCGTAACCTTAGTTTTTTTAGTCATTAAAGACAATCATTACTGAGTTTGAAATGCCAAGAAAAGTCCGAAAAACTTGCCGTAGCCTAGCTAAACTAAGAAATCTTAAAATACCTTAAAAATTAATTTCACGTAACATAAGACTTAAACTTACGTAACCTAACAAAAACCCTTAAAACTAACTTAACCCTAGGATGGCTGATAGATCCAAAGGCGCTAAGCTAAGTGCGGGGCCTAGGGGGTGACTATTGCATGAGTGGCCAAGCCAGGTGTGCAAATGACCTGGGGGACTGTTACATGGCTTTAAATAAAATATATATAAAGGGCTATTATCTTTTTGGCAACACTGGTTTAAACAGCTGACGCACGTTTCGTGTTTTGTTTCACTGTCAAACATCTTCAGTTTGGTCTACAATTTAACCATGAATCGTCTTACAAACGAACAACGCTTGCAAATTATTGAATTTTAATATCAAAATGCGTGCTCTGTTAAGAAAGTTCATCGCGCGCGTGTTGTGTTCAACGACGAAGCTCACTTTTGTCTCAATGGGTACGTAAATAAGCAGAATTGTCGATTTTGGAGTGAATATCAGCCAGAAGCATTGCAAGAGCTACCAATGCATCCAGAAAAAGTCACAGTCTGGTGCGGTTTATGGGCTGGTGGCATCATTGAACCGTACTTCTTCAAAGATGATGCGAATCGTAACGTAGCTGTGAATGGTGAGCGCTACCGTGAGATGATATCCAACTTTTTTTTGCCGAAAATGCAGGAGCTTGACTTGCATGACATGTGGTTTCAACAAGACGGTGCCACATGTCACACAGCACGCGCAACAATGGACTTATTGAAAGGCGAGTTCGGTGAACATTTTATTTCACGTTCGGGACCGGTCAATTGGCCGCCTAGATCGTGTGATTTAACGCCTTTAGACCATTTTTTGTGGGGTTATGTTAAAGCTCATGTCTATACAGACAAGCCCGCTTCAATTGACGCATTGGAAGACAACATTTATTCGTGAGATACCGGCCGAAATGTTGGAAAGAGTATGCCAAAATTGGACTAAGCGGATGGACCATTTGAGGCGCAGTCAAGGTCAATATTTGCATGAAATAATCTCCAAACATTAAGTTATATGGACCGTACTATCGATTATCGAGAATAAAGATTTCATGCACTTTTCTGAATTTTATGTGTTTTTTTTGAAAAACTTTCCTATAGCTTTTAAAAAATCACCCCTTATATACGTGGCGTGAGAATGAAGAATAAGCTAGTAAAATGGAACTATGTTCGCAACAGCGGAAGGTTACGAGTTTTTTAAATTCATCTGAAACGACAGTGAATTTCGCGAACTGTGCCCACCAAAGCTGGTTTGTTATCTATCAATGTTCCTGCCAAGGAAAATGTCGTGAACAAATTTGCACAGTAAATGGTGCGCCCCGCATTTGTGAACATTTGAACCAAATCAAGTATGACTTGTTCCCCTTGGTTCACTGTACGTCGGTCCTTTATTCAGTTTGCCGGGGTAGATTTTAACTATTAAAGAGTAGTTTGTCATTGAGTCGCAGACCAGGTATATACTGTGTGAACCGAGTACGTCCGCGATATGTGAACAACTGCTCGTCGACTGTGAGATTGACGCTAGGCGTACATAGTCTGGCATCATTCATTTGCCGTCAATACCCGCAGATGTGCTCACTTCTAGGCGCTGTGCTCACGAGTTGGTATTATCAAAACGAATACATCGAATTATTGGCATTGTTGCCGTATCGTGATGATAAGACTGTCAGTCCGTCTGTCAGTGTCCAAACTTTCGGTACTGTATTCGGATGTGTTCCATGTGGGAAATATTAGGCTGGGAAGCATTCCATATTCGTGTGGTGCGGCTGAAGAGCGAGTCTCTAAAAAAAAAACTGATGAGCATTCCTGGCGAGACGGGTATTGCGGGTAAATTCATTCGGAGGAGGAATGCAGTTGACTAGCTGACTTGAGCATCGTTTGCTGAAACAACGATAAAATGCGGACAAAGAAGAGACGCTACGTCGATGTTAGAGCGAGTCTAGTGACTCTGCAATATCGTTGTCTTCTATAAAATTTATCGCTCGCTTTTGGATTATATCTAGAAGGTTCAGGGCGGTCTTGGGGGCACAAGACCAGATATAAGCCTTATCCACAAGCTTGTGGCAGATGCCTTAAAAATGAAAGCCAAATCAGAGTGTGTGAAATATTTTCTGCATCGATTAAGGCAACTAAGCATTTCGCAGCGTTTTTGGCGACCTCAAATATGTGCTCGTTCCAACTTAGTGTTGTGTTGATACGCATGCCAAGGTTGGAAGGTTTTCCGGTTTCATCGACCAAGGCGCCATCTGTCTTCGGGATTCTGCTTTCGGGATCTGCTTTTAATGACTTTCAGTAGTAGTGACAGAAGTCTATTAGCAAATGGCAGCTAACGGGAGCAGTTATGCGTTCGAAGTTACTGCCCCTGTGATCCAAAAAGCCGCTGAGTTAACCACCCATTCAGCAATTGGGGATGTATTTGGTGGTGGCTCCAACAGCTGACAAATTTGTGATACTGATTTAAAAGGACGGCGTCTACTAGTCTACTACATGTTTAATTCACACAATTTGAATAGTGACTCAATTTCTGTTTAGCCTATTTCCAATGCCCACTCACAAGAATGCCAATTTTGAAGCCATACGAAGAAGAGCTGAAAGAGAATAAGCTAATGTTCAAACAAAACTCGAGCACACGAGACACTGTAAAGACGCAAGCATGACTCACCTCAATTGCCTACGCACTAGCTATGTCTCGTGTGTAGAAACCGCCTGAAGGAGCATTTATGTAACCTAAAACGCGTACTGTGTTTCTCCAATTAAAACTTAAGTGCTTCTCCACTTGTGAACACACACTGCGAGTGGTTGCTGCAAGGGCTTCCCCCAAGTCCACATTGTACAAGCCAGTTGCCAAGATCTCTCGGTATCCAGGTCCCAGTTGAAGATGATGTTGGTAGTAAGAGATTCTGCGTTCCAACAAAAGCTTTGAAATGCAAAACCAGAGCCCGCCCAAAAATCACTAAATATGCAAAAAAATGCTAGATCTGACCTATTAAAAAATATATGCTCCATTTACCACTGGTTATCTTCTTCGATTTGGAAAGACAAATGCAGAAGTCAGCGACGCGTTACCAAGCAGTTATGTAAACATTTGCGAACCTATAAACGAAAGCCAGATCCATTCGCCCGGTCTATGTATCTATCATCTGTTCTAGGTTGCCATGCTCATTCAAATAGTCAAATATTTACATAAATTAGTGTAAGAATTTGCCTGAAGATCAATCATACAGCAGCGCGTGGATGCTGTTTGATTAAGACAAATCTTAGCAATAAAAATCATTTTGCGGATGTTGCCATCAATGAGTAATATTTAACAATAGACTGAAGCTCACAAAGACGTTCACTTCGAATTGCATGCAATACTGGAGGGATTTTCAATTGATTCTGATTTTTGTTGTAAGGATTTGGTGTTGAATCAAGTACCTAGCACTTCAGTGGACCTTCATGCAGTGGACAAAGAAGCGATACACAATGGGCGGAGCGGCTGTGCTTCAATTCAACACCACGCACAATAAAATGTTCGATCAAAGTCAGAGAACAGGTTCTTTAAAAAATCGAGCCGATGAGGGGATTCAGTCTGTGTATGTCTGACCCCACTCTGTGCGACTGATTGGTTATGCTAATACTCTTTTTCGGATGTACGAAGAAACTGAAAGTTGTTTTCCTAGATTTTTGAACTTGGTTTCCTTCAAACTTTTGTCTGTCTATCAGAGGCGAATTTGAATGCCGAGTGTCTGATAATCTTCACATTTTTCCTTCTTGCTAAGACCTTCTGATGAGATAATAAATAAGCGCGTTCCGTACGGCACGTCTGTCATTTAAAATCAGAAACACAATTTGTTAGGATATTCATAATACCGTCCAACTTTGAAAAGAAGATTATTTACTATTTATTAAATGATCATGTTGCCATCGAGATCCCCGAGAACGATTGGGGTTGGGCGGGAAAAAATCAGGCGCTCAATGGAATGGCCGTAAGTTGGTGGAAGATGGTTATTTAGGGTGCCGTGCAGTTGCCTTTCCGCTCAACACGCTTCTTAGCTCTGGTACTGCGACTAGGGGGAGGAATACATTCTCCAAAAAAGAAATCGACGCCCGGTCCAGAACAAAAAAAGCAAGCGACACACCAAAATAAAAAGACGGACCACAGACACTTGACTTCACAGGTTACAATTTATTCCAAGAACGTAACCCTAATTTACGTAATGACAGCAATTCGGATGCTAGTCAGCAACACAACGAAATTCAAAGCCATAGAATTAAAAATGTACAATTCATCTGCAAACCAACAATAGACAGAGCACAGAGGGAAACAGAGACCGCCAACGGAAAAATACCCAAAATTCAACTCGCCACCGCCGAACGCCTTCTTAGCGGATACCGAAGGAAGGGGGTGTATTCGTGTCATACAAATTACAATGAAATTAATCAAAACAAATTAAGAAATCAAATAAAATAATATTATATCGAAACAATCATCATCATCATCCTCTTCTGACCCGCATGCTTTATTAAACCACGCACGAGAGATCTCCAGGCAACGCGATCCTACGCCATCGACTCAAACTCATCAAGAGGTATGCCCAAGTGTAATCAGGCGACTTTTTGCACTTGGTCCAACCATCTCGTTCTGAGTTTGCCCAGCGGTCGCCCAGCTGATGGAACTGCAATCAACGCGCGCCTCGGAAGTCCTGATCAGAAATGAAGTACTAAAGAGATAAGCAATTTTCCAGATTTTGACGTTTGTGCTCTCAAGTCACGCATACTACTTTATTTTCACCCACACTTGTTAGGAGTAGAGAGCAACGCAATGGGGTTAGGCGGGAGTAATCAGACTTGCAAGTTGTTAGAAAAAACGCTGTCAAATGAAACCGAGAGGCAAGAGACGTTGAAGTTGCATATCTCTTCAGTACTTCACATTTCTGGTCTTGATGAAGGGGACATTCGTGCCACGTGCCCAATCCTCCCAAGCATAGCCCTCTCCGTTCGAAGAAGCAGCTCCTCAACGTTGAGTTCCTCGTGCACTGCCGTGGTTCTGACCCTATCCCGGCGAGCAATTCCCACAACAGCCCGGAGAAATCTCATCTCAGCAGCTTGTATCCCCGCGATCTTATGGCTAAAAACATAAAAATTCGTTGCGCCAGCCGACTTCATGTTACGGAGAGAATGAGATGACGCACTGCGTTAATCAGCTGTTCCCTCTCTCTCTCTCTCTCTCTCAAACACCAGATGAAAAATATTGCGTCAGCTGTTTTCATTTCTGAAAGGCCAAAACATTTCAACAGCTTGTCGTTAAAAAATGTTTGTCAGCTGTTTCCATTTAATGAAACGTCAGTTGACACAAAAAACAAAACCGCAAAAAATAAAAAACTCTCAATTTGGAAGAAAATCTCTCAACTTCGGTCTCAAAGCGCACTCCTCTGTCAAATACTGTCCGACATGTTTGATAATGACACGCAATGGACTTACGTTTTACGTTTTATTACGATCCTTTCATCTCTCTCATTTTTCACTTACGCAGGTTGACGTAGTATTTTGTGCATGGCCATTGAATTGTTGTGTGCGTTGAAAGACAACGCCAGCGCCAACGCACTATTATAGCCATTATTCTTTTGATCGTAAGTGAGAGTTAGAATAAATGTTTAGTTGAAAACCGCTAACTTGGCTTTGACAGCAAGCTCGGCCTTCCAGATTCATTGACCCAGCTTGACCAATCCTACAGGAAAGTTCAGCATTACTCCTTTCATCACTCGTGAAAAAGACCCCGACATACTTAAACTTCTCCATCTGCTTCAATGGGACTCCAATAACCTGTGGAGTGCATGGCACAGGCGTTCTGGAGATAACCATAACCTCCCATTTGTCCACGTTGACCTTCATTCCAGCATCAGCACATACGGCCACAAACCTATCGAGTGCGAGCTGGAGTTACGTCCGGGAAGATGAGAGGATAACCAAGTCATCTGCAAAAAGAAATTACTGACCCTCAACTCTCCCAATGTGAAACATTCATCGCCTCGACTGCCCGGCAACATCCGATCCATATATACAATGAAAAGACTGATTTAGCACCGTTCACCCGAACACAGCTACTACAGTCCAGAAGAGGACCATCAATCTCATACTCCTGCAGAACACTGCAGAGTTTACCTCGAGGAACCCGGCCTGTTCCACAAAACAACTGTAGATGGTCTTGGCATACTGCCAAGCCTGCTCAAGTACCATTCTTACAGTTAAAAGCTGGTCGGTTGTACTTCTAGCTGCCCGAAAGCCGCACTTTTCATCCCCCATCCTGGGCTCGATCATAGCTCTAGAACGCGCTTCCAACACCTTTGCGTAGTCTTTCTTGGAGAGACTTAAAGAGATATACCCTTGAAGTTGGAGCAATCTCCTTTGGTCCCCTTTCTTGAAAAGGGTCACAATCACCTCAGTTTGCCAATCGCCAGATGTGTCACCACGTCCTCCGGCCACTTCAATGACACGAGAGAGCCATAGCCATAAAACTCCCTCTTTACCCATTGAATTAAGCATTTCTGGTCGGATTTCCCAACTTTGAGAGATTCAATCGCCAAAATGACTTCCTCCACCGTTGGACTATACTCCGCTCCACTCAAGACTACAGGTCTGCCGTGCTCAGGGCCCTGCTCGGAATTGAGCAGCTCGGAAGAGTGCTCGATCCATCTGGATAAGATGTCCACCTCATTGGAAAGCAGCACATCATCTTTGGATGTGACTCCTTCGATGAAGTTCAATTTCCTTCCTCCGATTTGCATGCCTTCTTCGCAGATCTAAGGTCGGTTTCCAACTACTCGCCGAACTTCCTTCAGGACTGCTCTTTAGCTGCCGACACAGCCAATTTGCAAGTTCTTCGCGCCTCAGTGTACCGGTCACGAGGAGCAGAGTCCCCGAGAGAATGGACGTTTTTTTAACTAAATTTCCGCCTAATGAATGAGAACTAAGACCCTCAGCGGCATTTTAATTGTAAAGATGACTGACTGATATGTAACAGGGTTTACAATTGCTCAACTTGTCGGAAACTTGTGAGTTGATCTTCGGAGTAGATCTCAAGTCGTGGTTTAAACAGGGAGTTGAAAATTGATTTTGTTCGCTATTTTAACTTACAGTCTGAAATTTGAAATGCTGAAACCCACCTTTTAGTTTTTAGCAATTAACACTAATTGAGAGCGACTATGCACAGTTGTGATGCTCATACCAGTAGAGTCTGCGATGGCCGATGGTAGATATAATATCGTATCGTATCAACTCGAAAATGTCTTCTTCTTCTTTGTTTGGCCAACAAGTCTCTCCAGCCGGCACGATCTTTCGCCAGCTGCCTCCAGTTGCGCACACCAAGTTGGTTGAGGTCCTTCTCCATTTGCGTGCGTCATCTCGTTCGATTACGTCTTCTATTGCGTTGTCCCAATGGTTCGGAAGCGAAGATTCTTCGGGCCGGAGCAGTGGTGTCAATCCGCTCTACATGACCTAGGCATCTTAAGTGCTAGAGCCTTAGACGCTTAAGTAGGTGCTTGTTGCTGTACAGCGCGTAGAGTTCATGGTTGAATTTTCTCTCAGATGCCATCAACGCAAACAGAGCACCAGACCAGAGCTTTTTCACCCGTTTTCAATAGCGTCTATGTCTCTGCCCCATAGACCAGGACAGGGATGACCAGAGTGTTATATAAAAATCAGCTTGGTTTTTGGAGAGATGGTTTTGCACGATATTTTACTCATAAGTATGATATTGAAGAAATCACATGACACTTTTTTTTTTGACATTGAGAGTCTCGGTGAGTTCGTTAACGACATTGATGGAGCAGCGAGAGTGGTCCATCATCATCCTGCACAAACTGACGAGTTTTCAGGAATGTCAAGACTAGACATGGCGCTGTATGGGTCGTCTCCACGCACGCTGTCATTTCCGGTCTTGAAATCGACGAATAGGTGGTGGGTGTCGATCGTCATCTCTTGGGTCATTTCCAGGAGCTGCCGTAGTGTGAAGATTTGGGCGATGGTCAGATTTTTTACGTCAGATTATTGACGAATGGTTTCAGGTGTTCACATAAAACGACAGAAAGGAACTGATCGCTCCATATGCTCCAAAATTTTTTTCTTTTCAACATGCTGAAGCATTTTGATGCTTTTTGACATTTCCCCTCGTTACTCCACATTTTCATGGGGCGGGAAAGCTTAACGGAAAATTACAATGTTTGAAATGAAAAAACAGATGATTTGACATATTTTTACGTGAAAGTCGAAGCAGTGTCTTATGTGGTCATCCAGACGACGCTCATGCTTACGAGCAAAATTCTTAATTTCATCTGGCATTGATGCAAATCCAAGATCTCTGTTTATATCATCGTTTCGTACAGTATATAACAGGAAGCGTAAGCTTCGAGAGCCATCCCGAGGTCGAAGGGTATTTTAACATTATTTATTTAAACGGACGTTCTTATAGGTAAAATTAATACAAATGCATTTAGCTTCATTAAGCTCAATTCGCTGAATGTTTGTCCATTCGGTTGTATCCGGTCTGTTTGGGCAGCTACCAAAATGGCGGTGTTATCAGCAAATGTGCCTAACACGGTACCTACATCCTATGGCATATCGCTGCTGCACAGTATGTAAAGGAGAGGACCAAAATCACTTCCTTGGGGTGCTTTAGCTTGTATGGGTTTAAATGGGGAGCATTCTTACCCATATTTCACACAGAAGATTCAAACAGATGGTTTGATAAAATTGTGTAAGGTTTTCCCGGCAGGAATCGTCGAGAGAAATACAGCTGAGCTGAGACGTGCTTGTTCCGATCTCAATGGCAAAAGGTGACTGGACCAGATATGAAAACTAGATAAAAGCGCATAGTCTTTGCTTTCACTATGATTCGAACCGGAGATCAACCGATAATCCTGCGCGATCCAAACGTCTAGTTGAATGCTTACCTCTAAAACCGGACTGGTGATTACGAAAGGCTCCAGGAAATAACCCCCCAAAAAGGTATGAACCTCGTATTTTTCATTGACTGTCGATAAAACGCACGATATTTTATGGATGTAATAAATAGTCCTAACTGGGACACCAAGAAGTTATAAATTAATGTTACAATGAAATTCTATTATGATGAGTTTAACTGCCTGCTTGATTACGAGTGACTCCAATTCACTTCGTTTTCTCAAACCAACTTGACTAATCAGGGTTTTCACATTATTTCGTGAATAACAGTCAAACATTACTGAATAACTGTTAAAAAGCCTCTAAAAAATTCGTCGATGATCTTGGAGGCAATTAGCTGTGAAGCCGTCCATCTCGGAAATACATCATTTCTGGCAGCAAAAAAGTCACATTTAACCCTCAGTCCCTTGCTTTTTGTAGGGTCATTGTCTTTGTACGCAGCAAAGGCGTATTTGTCATATGATCGTCTCAGTTTCTAAGAAGCCCATGACTGATGAGTATGAATCACATCGTGATGTTAGTACAACGCCGATAATGGTTTCGCATGTAAACGCTTTGAGGCCGATTATAGAACTAATGTTGGTCATAACTTCGTATTCTCTGTGCTTTACGAGTGCGGAAGAAATTCGCGCTTAATATACCGCCAGCACATTAAGTCGCGGTTGTATTCTTTTGTGTAAAGTGTTCATTCATTCAGATGGGAGATTATGCAAATCTTAGACCAAACAAAGAGGATGGAGATTAAAGAATTAGACTTATTTCGGGCAATTTGAATTGTTATGAAATCTTGAATTCAAATTTGCCCGTTCAACTTCCTGCACACTCACCAGGTGACCTGTAGAGCGTATAAATACACCAATTTTGAGGCACAGCAACTCAGTACTGACTCTTCTGTTGGCACGGAAAGAAAACCGAAAATTATGGTAAGATTGGGCATTTTTGAAATGGTTTTTTGATTTTGATAGTTTTTCCTTTATTCGCTCTGCCTTCAGAAACTACTACTTGTGCTTTTGGCAATCCTTGCTGCGGTTGTGGCTACAAAACCATCAACGGATTACCTTCCGCCTGTGAAAAGCGCCGTATCTACGCCAAGTAACGACTACCTACCTCCCGTTGAGAGTGAACCAGCACACCAACTCAGTAGTGACGGGTATCGTTATAAAACTGTTCGCCGAATCAGGTATCGTTATCGCCGTGACGTAAGTGAATTGCCAGCAACATTAGTTGTTCCTGTCCTCCCGGAAGAATACTCACCGTCTGCAGAACATTGATGTTGACCCTCCGTACCAACCGACTGTCGATCGAGACGTAGAACCTCAATCTGCCGCCTCAATCTGTCGCCTTTAAGGAAAAATGTTTGTTGGGCGTTAATGACAAACTGTGCAATGTTCATTCGAAAGTAAATTGTAAACCAAACGTATTGTATGCTCGTTTTAATACACGTCTTAGATGGATGGCGCAGTTGGTTAAATGCCCGCCCTTTCGTTCGCATCGCAGTGAAAGCAAAGTTAATAGGCTTTCATCTGGTTCAGTCGCCATTTGCCGTTGGGATCAAATTAGAGGCACAATCACTGGAGTGGTCAAACAGTGGTAGTAGGTCTGTAGTCTGACTGTGAGTATCACAATGGACCAATATGGTCTAATTGTGCTGATGAATAAAAGCACTCACTGTACACAGTTGAATTTCCTCTTTAATACTTTCGGCAACACGTTCTCACGGACCAAGTAACAGACTTAGGGGTCATGTCTATTATATTTTGAGATTGTGGTAATGTGCTTCCAGTCCAAGAAGAGTTAAGGAAATTCTACAATACGAATAAAAAGCTATACTTCTTCTCATTTTAGTTGCAGTTTCCGTCTGACTTTTTTTTTGCTTGTTGAACCAGGTCAACGCTTCGTTATGTCTCGATGGAACGTTTGCATGCATTACATTTACAAAGAGCAAAGCTAGGGTTAGGTTGTGGTGGCTGACTACCTTAAGGTTAGTCACACTTAGGCCAAAAGTGGGCCCTTTGTGTTAGATCTGAAGCTTTTAGTAAAGCGCTGAAGTTGACTGATTTGAAATATGGGGCGTGGAAGTAACTAAATCTGCGAGATAAGAGGGTATTGCAAAGTTCTTATATGAGATAGCTAACCGGGGGCGTGAATTCCAATGGTACAGAGCCCGGTTATGACGCCAATGAGAGTAAATTCGGTCTACTCATTCTGATCAGGTCGAGTGAGCGTTTTGGGTCGATAGTTGGCCATCATTGATTTTGTGATGAGGCACCCAGTGCCAGAAGATCATCGTGTGAGTAGGCATGGACGGCAGTTGCCCGTCCGGAAAGAACTCTGAGGTGGTGCAAGGAACAAAACACCGATTTTATTTTTTCCGAACATCTCTCAACGTCGGTAAGGGCATTTGCACTCGAGTCTGCTGTTATAAAATCTGACTTGAGTGTCATCGACATCGTCCCCTTTTATGGACCATTGTCCTCCCTTGTAAAGGGTGAGTTTTTAAAGCTTTAGGAAAGTTTTTCAAAAAAAACACATAAAATTCAGAAAAATTCATTAAATCTTAATTTGATGGTACGGTCCATATAACTTAATGTTTGAAGGCCGGTATCTCACGAATAAATGCTTCAATGTTGTCTTCCAATGCGGCAATTGAAGCGGGCTTGTCTGTATGGACATGAGCCTTAACATAGCCCCACAAAAAATAATCTAAAGGCGTTAAATCGCACGATCTAGGCGGCCAATTGACCGGTCCCGAGCGTGAAATAAAATGTTCACCGAAATCGAACTCCCCTCTCAATAAGTCCATTGTTGCGCGTGCTGTGTGCTATGTGGCACCGTCTTGTTGAAAGCACATTTCATGCAAGTCAAGCTCCTGCATTTTGGGCAAAAAAAAAGTTGGATATCATCTCACGGTAGCGCTCACCATTCACAGTTACGTTACGATTCGCATCATCTTTGAAGAAGTACGGTCCAATGATGCCCACCATAAACCGCACTAAACTGTGACTTTTTCTGGATGCATTGGTAGCTCTTGCAAAGCTTCTGGCTGATATTCACTCCACAATTGGCAAATCTGCTTATTTACGTACCTATTGAGCCAAAAATGAGCTTCGTCTTAAACTGACCATAAAATGGAAGAAGCGCGCGATGAACTTCCTTAACAGAGCACGCATTTTGATAATAAAATTCAATGATTTGCAAGCGTTGTTCGTTTGTAAGACGATTCATGGTTAAATTATAGACCAAACTGAAGATGTGTGACAGTGAAACAAAACACGAAACGTGCGTCAGCTGTTTAAACCAGTGTTGCCAAAAAGATAATAGCTAAAAAATCACCCTTTACAAACCACTGTCCTTTAACATATTCAATCACAAACCTACGTTCTTACGTTGAGTAGTGTGTAATTTTGGAAATCTAGCGGAACTTAATCCAAAAATCCAAGTCGTCCGAATGGTACGGGTATAATACATATACTACAGATATAACCCCAGACACCGCGAAGAGCAAACAATTTTGAGGAAGAGAAATGTAAAGCATTAGTGCCATTAAGTGAACCTAATTCATAGTGTCCGCGTGAAATCAGTAGCAACGCTATCCAACCCATTTTTCTTGACTTCTTGCCTGTTATTTAGAGAATATTTTTTTGGTAAGTTTGAACCTTGTATGACCCCAGCAAATGGTAGTACTTACCGATTGGCTTGAAGGCCTTAGAATTTTCGTTTTTTTACTATGTGCAGAGTTGGTCAATAGCCACCTCGAAATGTTATTTATTACCTTCTCCCGGCTATATACCTCCAGAATCCATTAAGACTCGGCTGCGCACCCCATATCATTATTTTTGTGAGCTAACAGCGATCCAGTAATGAACGATTATTTATCTATGTACCAATAAAATCAAAATCCGCCGCTCTAACGTAAGCTAAACAGTATAAGTTTTTTAAGTACATTCCTGGATTACCATTTCTTATCCCTTCAATCCAGAACATTTTTCCAACATTCCCAAGAAAGGATTCACTTGAGAATTCTTATCGTACATCCCTAAGATAAAGGATGAAACGCTATCTGTTAACACTCTGCAACACTGCCGTCTTCACACAAGATAGCTTAGGTTTTCTGTATGCTAGGTCGAATTTAAAAGTTCAGGTTTGAGTTGTCCTTCACCGATAATATATCCCAAATAATTTTGTTAAACAAAGCTTAGAGTTTAAAAATAAAATCGCTATTTTGCTGCTCACAATTTATTATAATGAAAAACAGTGAAATATTTAATGTATGGACAAATTCTATGTTTCAGGTCCGGTTCACATAATGAAACGCTTCGGCATTTTGGACAACCAAAGACATGAGGGAGCACTAGGAGCTCGTCCGGTTCAGTAGAGCGATCCCCCCTCGAGACAGAGAGGAATCCGCTAAGGAGAGATTTTTCTTTTGGAGGCTGCTTCAAAATCAGCCTCCGACATCCTCAGCCCTTCAATAGTCTTCCGACGATTAGTGCAGCTGTTTTTTTTTTCATTGTTTAATCCCTTCCGTATTTGTGAACTAACAGCGTATTTACATAGGCTTAAGGTGGGTTAAGTAGAAAATAAAAAGAAATAAAAAAAGCCAACGAAAAATAGGTTCATCAGACAACAACAACGCACGCGCCCGTAGGTTGCGGACATAGTTAAGGTAGCTTAAGTTTTATAAGGGTTTAGAAAGGCTTAGGGTAGTTTAGGTAATTTAAGTTAAACAGTCCTTGAAGAGCCACGTTTTCAAGATTTCTTGGCATAATGAAATAAACAAGAAATACGACTTCAGACAGAACCAAAAAAAAACGATAGTATAGGCCGAAAGGCAATTAGAGTAGTAGACTAGGGTCAGTAAGTTAGTTGTAAGTTTAAATGAATTGTTAGAGTTGAGCTAGAATTAAACATTTTGTCTAGGGTTAAGTTAGACATAAGATTACAACAAACTAAAAATTAATTATAAAAAAAAGGAAGTTATTTGAAAATATTAAAGTTTCAGATCGATAATGCGGAATGGTTGGATCACGAAATTGCATTTCCGGTAGAGTTTCATGATCTACTCCCAACATCAAGCACGACATTCTATGTCCTGCAAGGGATACCAATCCGAAAAAAACTCGATCAAATCAAGAAAAGCATAATTAATAGATTACTACGGAGGAAGCTCCTTTGCTGCGCGCTATCAGGCAGAATGAACCATTTAACCCGAATGAAAGGGACGATGTTGATCAAGAACTCCGTCCACCCGACTCGGATGAAGTGAAGAAACTGCTGGAGATGAGGCCTTGCGGCCGAACTCATGGAAAGGAGAATGCACCGACTCATCTGTAAAATATTGTCGGAGGAAAGCTTGCCCGATGAATGGAGCTTCAGCATTGTTTGCCCGATCCACAAAAAAGAAGATCCTCTGACTGTAGATGCATTAGTCTATCTGGAAATCGCCTACAAAGAGATTATCTGCCTGAACATCTAAAGCCGTTCATCAACGACCTGGTCGGTCCATAGCAGAGCGTATTTTATTAAAACTACCACGATAAGACAAAGTCTTTTAAGTCAGTGATAGATTTTAAGTACAATTTTGTTTAACATGAATAAGTATACTTTTTGACTAGTGCATGGAATTGTCTCTATGTAATGCACCTGTCTTTTCCTATCCATTCTTTTAGCTGCTCATTCTGCGACCACCAGATGCAATGGAGTCAGCTGCAATAACGCCTCCATGGCGGCAATTGGTCAAGTTCTCATGGTATTTTTTATAGCTCAGGGTTCCATCATTTTCGCGCCAATGAGTGTGGGTGCTGGGTGATGCAAAAGCTAAGTGTAAGACCACATCGGATTGCAGTGTTCCCTTATAAGTCAATTCATCCCATTTAGAAAACAACAGTCTTCCCCTCTAAATTCCCCTTCAATGGAAATAATATCGATCGTCTATTAGAAATTTTGCGGTACTGTTTAGTAACCACTGAGAAGCTAGCATGGCCACTGCATATACGACAGGGCTTCTGAATAACTCTCTGAAGTCAAATTAAAACATCCCAAGCCACTCATAGTGCCCATTGTTCGCTGACTTGGATTAGTTCTCTCCTCTAAATTATGAAGGCAAAAATAACTTTTTATCAGAAGACGAGATCTAAAAAAAACTACAAAGCACAATGGAAGGAAGATGCTGCGGCATGGGAATCCATTGCAAATGATTTCAGTTCGATGAATGGATCTCCTTACCGAATATCAGGTCGCTTGAAATGTTAAAACATAAAAAAAAGAGCGAAACAAAATGCAGCTGAGGTGCAGAACTAAGTATAGTCGTTTAACTTAGACTACAAATTGAACTCAGCCCAATGTTCAAACGAAACTGTGAAACCGAATAAATCGTTCAACTGATGTTTGAACCAAAAGTTGTGTTCAGACGTCCACTGTGAAACTGGGCATTAACGTTTATATCTGTGATACTGCAGTCGCAAATCCTGGATTGAGGGACTCATCTACAAGCTGAACCAGATGGGATTCCCCTCCAACCTCGTCAGAATAATTTATAGCTTTCTGCATTCCAGAAGATTCTACGTCTCTGTTGAAGACACAAGGATCAAAGCTAGGACCGTGGATTTTCAACATCTACACAGCAGATCAGCCACATCCAACTGACAGAGTAAAATGCTGTCTATTTGCAGATGATTCGCTGACTCATGCCAACTCGACGTCACCACGGATAGCCGCGCAAAGGTTCGAAATCCAAACAGCGAACAAATTTGACTCCTATACCAAATGGGGTGTTCGTATCAATGCTGGGAAATCGGTACTCATGTGCTTAAGGAAACCATCCAGAGATGGATGCAGATCAGCAGTCAAATGTCGAAGCATAAATGTAGAGCTCCCTAACGGTACAGAAATATCAACACACGAAAAGGTCAAGTATCTTGGCGTTAACTTCACGGAAAGGTTAAAGTTCAGCAGTCATTCGAAAATGTCGCTTAAGAAGACCAACCTGGGCTTCCATCGCATCTATCCCTTGATGCGCAAGCAAAATGGACTAAGCCAGAGGACAAAACTGCTGCTATACAAGCAGCTTACATTGCCGATCTTAACGTACGGCTTCCCAATATGGCACACCATCTCTAAGACCAGCATGACGAAGCTCACAATTTTCGGAAGAAAAAAACAGCGAATATGTACCAGACTCACCTTCGACAGGGACCGTCAAAGGCACCACGGCAACAACAGGCTTTACGACCAAGCACGCATCAGCCCCCTGCGACAGTACATGGCGACACTGTTCAGAAAGCAGCTACTACACATCAGAAACCATCCTAACGAGGAAATCAGTCGCAAATGAGTATAAGATTGGCATCTTCGCTAAACACGTTGTCCCCAATGAAAAAATACGTACCAAGCACGCCCAAAAGCATGAAATTCATTTTACACAGTAAATCTGGTTATAGAGCTTAGCATACTTTTAGGCTTATAAGTGCATCAGTGGAAACATATTCACGTACGTATGAGTTCACAATTCCACATGCAATCAAACACGCACAGTCGGTCTAAAGTGTTGGAGCACACAAGGGGTAATTATAAATTGCCTGAATGGCAATTCAATTCAATTTCAGCTGGGATTCACTTCGTTGTTTGCCACGGGAACCCTTTGGTTTCTGTTCCAATGGATGTGAGCAGGTCCTTCTGGCTTGGTGGGCACACACAACTTACTGTTGCTCCAAAAGTTCCGAAACGCATTTCATTTCTCTTGTGGACTCGCATTCGAATAAATTGTCGGTTTGGAGGAATCTACAATTGTGCAGCAATTATTTAATTTTCGAAATCTTACCGGTTCCCCGATCTCCAGCGAATCAGGGAATTAGGTCATAAATGGGACGTCTCGGGCTAAAAAGCTTAACTTAACCCGCCAATCCACTTCGATTTGGAGTCTCGGCGACTCAGAATGGATTCGTCTCCCGATAGCGGCATAGGGGGTAGGTGAGTCGACTCCTACGGTGGGTATCTAGATTCAAATCCCGACACTGGCTAGTGACTCACGAGGGCATTTTCCGCGCATTCAGAGTCATGATTCTTTGGAGCAAAGAGAAGTTAGCAACCGAGCGTCGATAACAAAAAAGTAATCCGCATAGCCAGGTCAACCAGGTTTTTGATGAATTTCCTCTCCAAAAGGTCGTTTGGCGAATCCTTATAAGTCCGTAAGTCTAACTGGTCGTGTATGTACTTGAAGGACTTGTAAGATGTCCATAAACAACAAAATCTGTCTGGCCGTCGAGGAGTGGTCTGTGCGTCGACTCGTACAGTGCTACAACAGCCAAACCTCATCCGAGTCACTGACAATGATCAAAGAGGAGTTGCCCGTTCGGAGTCGGTACAAAACTGTGGCCTATTTTTATAAATCACTCTAAGTATGCAGTGAGTGACTAAAGTGGCCGCCGTGGTACAGTGACTTCGAGTAATTCGCTGGGGTGTGTGAGTTGAATAGCCGCTATGAGGAAGTATGATAATTCACGACCTCACCGCTCCCTGGTTACTGGCTCAGAGTGTGTAATTGCCCAGAAAAAGCTTCTCGAAACTTCACCCATCGGAGTCGACATAATGTATGTTCCGCGTACTCGACAGATCACGTCCAACACGAGCGATTTCTGTAAATGTCACTCATGTTGCAGTCCTGTAAAAGATCACAACTGACCGGACATGTTCTGTAATGAGGGTGATGTCTAGATCGAAGTGAATCACAAAAAAAAACCTTGGAGTGGGACTAGAAGGATGTCGCAGAGAAATAGTTGTTCAAACATGATCAGTTTTGGCGGTTTTTATTCAAATTCTGTAAACAATCACTCACGAAGATGCGTGCTACCTTGGGGAGAGATTTCGATCTGCACAACTTAGCTTCAGCGATTAATGGCCAATAAAACCTGCGTTATGTATATGTATGATCTTTCGAGTGGAGATAAGTCGGGAATGTAGATTTATGAGTTCGGTTAGACTTTTTGATTCATTGGGAGCATGTGAATGGTGTATTTGAGCATAAATTTCGCATATACTATAAAACCAGGCTGATTTGTATCTGGTGAGCATGCGACAACGTACACATTGCGAATATTGGTTTGGGCTATAGACAAAGTTATATCGACGTTGTATTAGGTGAAAGAACTCTGAGCATAACCCACACATCTGCAGGGAGAATCTTAAACGAATTAATTCAGGTCCCAGTCTGCATACAGTTTAAATGCTTTTCCTGTCGTTTCCTCTAGTTGAAGATTGTCTTTAGCTGTGTCGTCTAAGAGGCCGGCAACATTGTGAGGTTTGATTGGCTTTGGCGCGAAAATAAGTACCACAGCGTATTCCTTGTTTTCCAGCGATTTGATGGTGCCGACCTGAGCACTCTCTGTCTGTGCAGTTTCCGTTGATTAACATCTCCGATATGGGTGCCGGTACGCAGATAGGAAGTTAAACACAGTACCTTCTCTAATGCCATGTATCAACTGAACGAAACCTCGAGGTTCCATCAATCTTCTCCGAACCCATCAGGTTCCGCCATACATTTTTTGGGTCTGGAAACCTCAAGATTTCTGATAAACCTCGTTGCAGCCCCTTGAACTCATCCGCCCAAGTGAGGTTGTCATACCGATTCATTCTCTCATTTTGTCTCTATCCAGTTTTCTGGCGTTCTCACACTTTTATGTCCTGTCAACAGGCAGCTGTTCTGGGCGCCATTGAGAGCGAGTAACATTTTGAACTTGAAGCTCAGTGGAAATGGGCTATTGATGTTTCAGCAAAAGTTTTAAAGTTATTATAGCCAATAACAAAGCTGTAATAATTTTATAAAGGCACACATGCACGTACATCAAAAATAAGAATGTATGTAGTTTCTTAATTATTAAAATTTTGTATATTTTTATATTCAAAAATTTGATTTATTGGGTCTACAACTTAAAGCGGTTTTTTTTTCCAAAATTTGAACGTTTATTTAATAAAAAAATTTACAATAGTATTATTCAAAGTCTTGCCCATCTGAAGCTATGACTTTTTCCCATCTTTCTGTCAATTTGCAGATCCCATCCCAAAAGAACTGCGGCCGCTTGGCAGCCATGAATGAATCAAGCCAATTTCTAATATGCAGCTTTGATGTGAACCGTATTTCAGTGAGGGTGTTCTCCATCGACCGGAACAAATGGTAGTCAGAAGGGGCTAGGTCTGGGCTATAAGGCGGGTGTATAAGGTAAACTTCCCATCCACTGCCTTCCAAATCGTTCTTAACCGGCCCCTGCTCTCTTCAAGCGGATTAATTGTGTTCGGTAGCGTTCAATGGGTCAATGCGTTTCACCCGGTTTTGCAGCTCATAATACAGCAAATCATAAGGAATTTTTAAAGCCCATGAAACCACAAACTCCTTAACACAAATTGTATCACAGACTTTCCAATGGAATTCACTTTCATTTCCTTCCTAAATTTCTACGTCAACTGTCAGCATAAAGCTGCCAGGTTTTCCGAGTCCATTGTATTTTCCAATTTCTTAGTAATAAATTGAAATCTTCTTAATATGAATAGATTATGCGTTGAACTGAAGCTTAATTCCATGTCTAAAACGGCCAAATGAACTCAAACTCTTTTTGATCCCCTATAGGCTTACAGCCTCAAATTATAAACCACATTGTAAAACGCTGTCGATAAGAAGTGTAAGTGCAGTACCTTATAACAAACACACAAATTAAAGCCTAAAATAACCTGTCACGCTATTGTCAAGAATGGCTTGGGATCCATTGTCGATGCGATATCATGTATTTTTGGCCACAGCGCAGCGGAATAAGCGCTAAATACATTATACAAGTTTAATATGCAAACATTTAGCGTAGGAGTCAAACATCGTTTGATGATCGATCCATAAATTAAACTTCAAAGTGGGCCGATGATGTCACATGATAGATAAACGAGATAAATCATCATTTGGAAAAGAAATCAGGGTTGACTATTTCTGCTTAATTGAGTCAACTGTGATGTCTTTTATAGTAGCTAAGATCATTTCTACAGTTTTGCTTTATCAATGTTAATTGGTTTCTTTAGAAAACTTCTCATTAAAATCGGATATCAACTTAAGAGCCAGATTCAGAAATTCAAGCTAATAGGTCTGTGAATGTGAAATGTCCATTTTGTACATCATATTGGACATAATGGACATCGTTACTTAAAACATTTTCCCATCTTTATTAAAATTGATGCGTCCGTTGTGGCGCGCCGTCTCCTAACCTAACAGTTATGCGTTCAATCACTGACTACATTCAAGTCATCGCCTCTTGTCAGTGACAATGCTTAATGGCCAAATCACAAGGTCGCGTTCGCGCTGTCAGGCGTATATAGGCTTGAGTACGCGTTTTATCGAGCTTACGAGAATGTTATATCGCGGCTCCGTTACTTTTTCAAATCAAAATGAAAGGCGAGCTTTCACAAGTAAAATAGTCTAAGACCCATTTTACCAATTATTTCACATAAAATATCTACAAAAAATTAATTATGTACACAAATAGTTGCCTCAGGCTGCCAACAACGAAAACTCACGAGTAAATAAAAGAAAATTGTTCCACAACTGTCAAAAGGCCTAGTTTGTAGAAGTAGCTCTACCTTGATAGGTCTGTGAACCATCAAAGCGTGACCTCCGCATTGTAACTTGTTTAATAGAGCCCGACCGTATGATGCCCGACCGCATCATACGGTCGGGCTCTGACTACATTTCAAACTCCGTCGTTCGAAGTCGGCTTAAAATTGCAGGTCGCCTCCACTCATAAAACAACAACAGTGCCAGCAGCACGAGTAGTTGGCGTAAGAAATTTGCCTCCGCCCATCTCGAAGTTTATATGTACGACCCATCATTTTCTGTAAAAAAAAAACTAAATGAATTTTCATTCACACCTTTGTGAACATGAAAATTATGTTCCGAAGGCCTTTAACGACTGGATGGGGCAGTTGGTTAAGTGCCTGCCCCTGGTTAGTGGGGTCCCCGGTTCGAATCCCAGTGAAAGCAAAATTAAAACGCTTTTCTATGAGTTTCAAATCTGCTCCAGCCACCATTTGCCTTTGGGATCAAATTAGAGGCTCTATCACTGGAGAAGTCGATCAGTGGTAATAGTCTGACTGTGGGTATCACAATGGACCAACATGGTCTAAGTGTATAATAAAAAATATTTTCACTCATCAAATTTTCTTAGGGCTGTTTCAAAACTGACCCAGATTGATCAATCCTACAGGATAGCTCAGGTCCTCAGAAGAAGAGCATCAATCCCATACTGCTGCACAACACTCCAGAGCTTATATCGGGGGATACGGCCATATACATTTTCCAAATCTGCAAACAACTGTAGATGCGGTTGGCATACTATAAGTAGTATTCTTTGAGTAAAAAGCTGATCGGTTGTACTCCTACCGGGACGAGAGCCGCCCTGTCATCCCCAATCCTGGGCTCGACCATAGCTCTAGAACGCCCTTCCAACACCTTTGCGTAGACTTTCCCGGTGAGACTTAAAAGATATATGCCCTTGTAGACGGAGCAATCTCTTTTGTCCTTCTTCTTGAAAAGTGGGACAATCACCCCTGTTTGCCACTCGCCAGGTGTCTTACCAAGTTCCCAGGCCACTTTAATGACTCGAGAGCCATCAAACTCCCTCTTTACCCATTGCATTAGGGATTTCTGGCCGGATTTCATCCTCACCGGCGGATTAGCCAACTTTTAGCGATTCAATCGTCTAAATGACTTCCTTCACCATTCGACTATACTCCGCCCCTCTCAACACTACGGGGTCTATCACCCTCAGTGCCCTGTTCGGGATTGAGCAGATCCGGAAAGTGCTCGCTCCATCTGCGTAAGATGGATTCGACTCCTTCGATGAAGTTGAATTTTCTTCCTCTGAGTCGGCGAATGGTTTGCTAGAACTTATTTTTCCAAGATCTATGGTCGCTTTCCAACTTCTCGCCGAACTCTTTCCAAGACTGCTCTTTAATCAATTTGCATGTTGTTCGCGCCTTATTCACAGGTCATGAGAAGCAGACACATGGCCTGTAGGTCTTCTTCTTTTCTGATGACTTCTGATACTCCGGTCGTTTTGAACCACGCGGCCGTGTATTTTCAAAATTCTACTCAAAAATCAGACAAATTATCCTTATGAAAAGATCACCACAATTCATGTTTAATTTCACGCAGACGCTTCTCCATTCATTCTGTTCATCTCTGGAATCACCTACCTTCACAGGTACGGTCTAAGACCGAGTACAGACATTTTGTAACGTTAGTTTGTCCTACTTCACCTGCTCGAACTGAAATATTTCCCACAAAATTTGCATTTTTCTTTAGAGAATCGAAATTTAAAACAACAAATTTACACCATTTTAAATATTGGGTCCATAACTTAATTCGTGCGGTTTGCTAAGAGATGGCGTTACTTGTATTATTCCATTGGAACATGCGTTGGAAAGCCTCTGTCTTTGTACGTCATTTCAGAATATGTCATTCATTTGAAGCGTAAACAACACAATCATTTTTTTTCACTCAAATATATCGAACTTTGTGCCTGGAAAAGTGATTTTGCGGGGAGTTCTTCTTCATTACTTTAATATGAAGAAAACTGCTGCCGAAAGTCATCGTATTTATATATATTGGAAGTTTATGGTAAACATGCGCTAGCTGAGCGAACGTGCCAAAAGTGGCCGGCCAACCAGCCAAATCAACGGCAAAGCCGAGTATCCATGGCGCGAAGGTAATGCTCTGTTTTTGTGGGATCAGAAGGGTGTGCTGTATTATGAGCTGCAAAACCGGGTGAAATCCATTGACCCATTGAATGCTACCGAACACAATTAATCCGTTTGAAGAGAGCAGTAGCCGAAAACCGCCCGGAATATACGACCAGACACGAGGCCATAATTTTCCATAATGACAACGCTCGGCCCCACGTTCCTATTTCGGTTAAGAACTATTTGGAAACCAGTGAATGGGAAGTTTTACCCCACCCGCCTTATAGCACAGACCTTGCCTCTTCTGACTACCATTTGCTCGGGTCGATGGAGAACGCCCTCACTGAAATACGGTTCACATCAGAGCAGAATATCAGAAATGGGCTTGATTCATCCATGGCTGCCAAGCCGGCGCAGTTCTTTTGGGATGGGATTCACAAATTGCCAGAAAGATGGGAAAAAAGTCAAAGGCAATACTTTGAATAACACTATTGTACATGTTTTTCTTAAATAAACGTTCAAATTTTAAAAAAGAATGTTGGGAGACAGTGTCTTAGGACATATCTTTGGTTGCATCGTACACCCGAGTTTGAGTACAAGAAGAACTATCCCAAAAAGGTCCTGTACAACGAGTCAAACTTGAACAGGATTGATAATTTTATTATTAAGCTGAATAGAAGGCATATTGCACGAGCTGTGACTTCGTCTAACAGTCTGATCTTTTGGGCTTATTACCCCAACGTAATGTATCATGAGAGAGTGCGCCTTACCGGCTTTATTCCTCCCGAGGCGTTCCTCTACCTCGACACAATTGGCCTAATACAGGACCCACACGGATGTCCTGTAATCTGTCATTTCGTACGAAGAACAGTGGAGAGGTGACTTCAATATGAACGGGATGTCTCGCGCAGTCACGAGGATCTCCTCCGGTTCAGTGGAGCGATCTCTGCTCGAGACAGGAGAGAGTCACACCAAAAAAAAACAGACTCCGCCGCCGCTGGCTTTTCAAAATGACGCGGTAGTTGACAATGGTGGCCAACTTACATAGATTTAAGGTAGGAAAAATTAAAAGAAAAAAGAAAAATGTAATGTTGAGCGGTGTGAAGTTTGATTTGAGAGCGTTTTTTTTTTCTTGTATATGCTTTTCTACTATTGGAGTGAAGTGTCCTTATCCAAGCCATATAATAATATATTAAAGAAGTCTCAGCATTTTGCTCACATGCTTAAAATGACAACTGTTTACATTTTAAGCATTACCTTATACTTCTACCTTATACTTGCGAGGATATCCTTCATTTTAATGAATACGGCCCATTGTCTATGGAATGCGTTGGCATCAATAGATTCGTTGAAAACCCCTTTGCAAATAGTCCAATTAAAAGGAAACTCCATAATCGGACCAACTGCGGAACAACAATTTTGGCTACAAAGAGTGGACAGGTTTCACTGTATTTTCTTACCTAATGAGCCTTACCTTTGAATCGAAGTCCTACAGCGGGTGTGGGAGCGCCCGCTGAAATGCCCAAATTTGACCGAAAGAATAAGATCGCGAATACAAGCTGCTGAGATGTTGTGGGAATCACTCGCCGGAATAGGGTGAGAAACACGGCAGTGCGCGAGGATCTCACCATTGAGCAGCTGCTTCTTCGAACGGAGAGGGTTCTGTTTCGTTGGTTTGGTCACGTGGCGCGAATATCAACTTCATCACGACTGCCGAGGCGGGCGTTGAATGCGATTCCATCAGATAGGCGACCGCTTGGCAGACCCAGAACTAGGTGGTTGGACCAAGACCAAAAACTCTTGGGCATAATTCCTGATGAGTTTGAGTCGATGGCGGAGGACCAAGTTGCCTGGAGATCTCACGTGCGTGGTTGACTCCCACGACCCATTTAGTGGAGCATGCGGGTCAGGGGTTGATGTTGGAAGACCGAGTTGCCTGGAGATCTATCGTGCGTGGTTTACCCCCACGACCCCTTTAATGGAGCACGCGGGTTAGAAGATGATGATGATGACTTAGTGCATTCTCTTGTAAATGCTAACTTGGCAGCCTTTCTAAACCTGTTCGAGTGACCTCGTGTCTTCAGGAACAAAACAAAAAAAAGACGGGGTATGCTCTTATTCTTATTCTGCAATCACTGGACCAAATACTAAGCTTACGTTATACTTTATGCCCTAACAACAGCAAGTTCTTAGTTAGACTGCAGGCTCTTCGGACTTGACTTAGAGTGAGTCACCACACTGAAGTGCATTGCAACCACTGCCATCGAGTCATCTCAAAGGAGAAGAGGCTTCTCGAACTGGTCTCTTTTCGAAGGACTGCACATGAAGTACGCGCGCACGATTGTTAAATTCGAATTTAATCGTGAACAAGATTCCTTATTCCTTAAAAACGGTCCTAGCATCGCTTTTGACGTCTACACTTCCTCACATCAATACGTACCCGAATGAAGAGTAAAAACAGAAAAATCAAACAAGCAACTTAATTTTCGTATAAATATTATATTATGCTAGTTAATTACAAAACAACCTTACGTGAACTTAAAATAACAATATAAATGCTTGACAAGCGGGATTATTGCCAGTACACATTGTACTCAATTCTCATCTTGAAAAGAAAGGTATCGATGGCTTGGGGTAGCTGTACCCTCCTGCCGAAATGTCATTGACTGGAACGGGGTTAAAGGGAACTATTGGCTTGGGATATTGGTAGCCACTGAAGGCCGTTGGCTTCGCCGGGGTGATGGTAGCCGGCCTTGAGGGGACATTGAAAGGTATCGCTGGCTTCGGATAGTCGTATCCGCTATGGGTCGGTGATTGCTTTGGTGGCAAAGTGAGCGGGTTACTGGGAGTCGGATAGCTATAGCCTCGTTGAGTTGGTTTGGGCACACTTGGTGTGCTCGAAATAATCACGGGCCTAGTGGGAACTGGCGATGGCTTGGGTGCCGGAAGAGTCAAAGGATATGTGGGCTTGGGGTATTGATAGCCAATGGATGGATTTTTTGGCTGTTGCACGGGAATTGTGGGCGTGGGCAAAACAATAGGATTCTGAGGCTTAGGATACTGGTAGCCAACGTTGACTGGCTTTGCGGTCGGCTTAGGTAGTTCGAATGAAATTTGAGGTTTCGGATATTGGTAGCCCTTTTGAATTTCCTTTGGTTTCTGGGTTGGGACCACGAGAGGATTTTGTGGCTTCGGATACTGATAACCTTTCTTCGGTAACTCAAACGAAATTTGAGGTTTCGGATACTGATATCCTGAGTTTTGAGGGATCGATTGCTTGGGAGGTACTGTGAATGGGATGGATGGCTTGGGATAATCGTATCCGCGGCTTACTGGAGCTGCGGTCGTTGACAATGGTCTGGGCGGTATGTATTCTTTTTTCACAGTTGGAAATTGCTTTTGTGGCTTCGGATAGTTGTAGCCCCGTGTTGGGAGTATCAGTGGGCTCTGTGGCTTCGGATAGTCATAGCCCCGTGTTGGGAGTATCAGTGGGCTCTGTGGCTTCGGATAGTCATAGCCCCGTGTTGGGAGTATCAGTGGGCTTTGCGGCTTTGGATAGTTGTAGCCCTGTCCTTGAACTGCGTTCACTTGCGGCTGATTATAATAATATTGTGCACATGACAGGTGGATGATCCCACAGACCACTAGAAGAATTGATGATTTCTGGAAAAAGAAAAAACAAATTTACACATATGAATAAATATGGGTGTACGTGCGTTTTGCACAATATAGTCATTTACAAAATATGCATCCGGCAAATATGAATTAGTAATGAATTGTAGGCAATTTTGCGGAAATGTCAACAGTATACCTTGAGACGACGCACGCAGGGAAGGCGGTGGACACTTCATTAGGCAATGATTATGCACAACAATCTGTTATTCAAGTAGGTTTATGCAATAAAATTGCCTTGAGGGTGTGGCGGTCGAGTATACGGCATTATAGTTGCTTGTGGAATTAATTCATGAAAAAACTCGCTGACCATCTGATGATCCGGAGCGAGAGTAGGAAAACTATCGAGTTCTACAGATTATTGTATTTTAAATGTAAATTTACGCAAAAAAAATGTGTAACGAGAGGGCTTTCAAAGGAACTCCAATAAACAGCGTGTGCGAGGTGGTTGAGAACTGACAAGTGAGCAGCTGAGCTCCTCAACTGAGCACAACAAACTAGGGCTTAAGTGGTCCGAGGAATTGACATCGGCAGTCACTCTAAAGCCTCCGGGGCTTTGAATTCTTTATGTGCGTCAGCGTGAGAGATTCTTTGTTCAGCTTTTAACTTTTCTCTCTCCTTCAGCGTTGATCGTCACATTGTGACATTTCAATAGAATTTGAATTTTAAATTAAGGTCTGGGAGTTGGTTCTCTTCGAAGTGAAGTTCAAAATACATGGAAACATAAACAAACGTCTGTAAATGAGTTTTTTATAATGAAACCACTTGAATTTTCAATTCTAACTTGAGACTCACAAACGAAATCAGCTGTGCGACAAAGTATTCATTGTGTCACCATCATATCACCGTGAAGGAATGCCTTGAGGCTACGCAAGTAAAGTAATCTATGTGCCCGAGCCTTAACCTAGCCTAACAGACACCTCACCTCACTTCCCTTGGTACCGACTTCAGTTTCTTGTCGATATTCAGCTAAGTGACCCATTGCCTATCCTTGAGTGCATAGCATCATCAGAAATGGATATTTAAACACTTTCGACGATAGTGTAATCTGATATGTCGAAGCATAAAATTTAATGCATGCAAAGGAACAAAATTGGGTGGAAATGTGACGTCCGAATGTGTGGGGCAATAAAGTTTGCTGCCATCGCACAGTAGACGGTAATAAAAGAGAAGTTGTTTGACTGCAAGCTAAAAAAAGACTGGACGTTTTATTTGTCTGTATATGCTCTTGAAGTTTCTGCCCCTTTTTTTGAAACAAATATTATGTACATAAGTTGGCGGCCGTGGCGTTGTGGGTATGTACATCGATCCCGACGCAACTCATACTGGCTGCCTGGGTTCGATTCCTGGCCGGTGCTACCAAAAATAATTTTCACGGATCCTCCTCTTTTGAATCACTGACTCAATGATCTTTCGTGCGTGGTAACCTCTTCAGCGGATCAAGCATGATGATTGCTTGACTTGAAAGAAAGTGGTATGACACAGTGAAAGTGTTTTAAACTTGGCACACCATCATAAAGGGTGATTTTTTACCAATGCATCCAGAAAAAGTCACAGTTTGGTGCGGTTTGTGGGCTGGTGGCATCATTGGACCGTACTTCTTCAAAGGTAATGCGAATCGTAACGTAACTATGAATGGTGAGCGCTACCGTGAGATGATATCCAACTTTTGTTTGCCCAAAATGCAAGAGCTTGACTTGCATGATATGTGGTTTCAACAAGACGGTGCCACATGCCGCACAGCACGCGCAACAATGGACTTATTGACAGGCGAGTTCGGTGAACATTTTATTTCACGTTCGGGACCGGTCAATTGGCCGCCTAGATCGTGCGATTTAACGCCTATTTTTTGTGGGGCTATGTTAAAGCTCATGTCTATACAGACAAGCCCGCTTCAATTGACAACATTGAAGCATTTATTCGTGAGATACCGGCCGAAATGTTGGAAAGAGTATGCCAAAATTGGACAAAGCGGATGGACCATTTGAGGCGCAGTCAAGGTCAACATTTGCATGAAATAATCTTCAAACATTAAATTTTATGGTTCGTACTATCGATCACCCTTTATATGCGGGCACTATATATTATCAACTTGTCGGGATTTAACTTGACAAAAAACTCATTAAAATTGAAGACCAAAAACCAATATATTTTGAGCGCTCAAAGAGAAATGACCGTCTAGAAAAACGCTTCTCAAACTTGGCCGTTAGCAGTCGGCATAAAACTGTAGGTCCCTTCCACTCGTGAGAGAACAATAGGACGCACAGCTCGAGTGGTTGCTGAGAAGCTAGGCCCTGGACCTTTACGGGCCATTGATCAAGTCTCAATCCATGTACCATACCAACAAGGAAACATATTGTACTGGCACATTAAGTACGAACTATGAGTGATAATATAACAAGATTGTGTAGTCTATGTCAACCAAGCCAGCGTTGCCTGAAAAATATTTCTGAAAGTGTCACCACTGCTACCAAAAAACTGTCATTTTAAGGCGCAGGGTGATACAAACGTAAACCCCAATTTTATTAATTGCACTTCATTAGAAAGAGGTTATTCTGAGGTGTGTTCGAAGTTGTTCTGAATGAATGCGTTCAACTCTCTCGGAAGGTAGCCAATGCAGCGCTCGTTTTATGCACGTTGAAGTAAATACAATTTACCTGTTTTAAATTTTTTACCAGAGTGCCATATTCAATCTTTAAGTGACACAGTGCCATTTGAATAAAAAACAGTGGGGCATAGGCAACTCAGAACCCAACACAGCAGCTTTGCAGAATGACATATGTCTACAGGTTGTGATTGTACGAAGAACATTTGCTCGCCTTGAAAATGGCAAATTGTGCGCAAGATAAGAACCATTTATGGGCAAGTTTAATTACAGTACTTGTTCCAACTCTCACCTATGGCCCTGAAATTTGAGTAATGACCGTTGAAGAAGATCGCGCATACAAAGTGCTGAGATGAGATTCCGTCGTTCTATTGTGGGAGTTACTCGCCGGGATAGGGTAAGAAACATCGCCTTTCGCGATGAGCTCAATGTTGAGCAACCTCTTCCTTGATCGGCAAGGCCTTCTTAGGTGGTTTGAATAAATTTCCCTATCACTACGACTTTCGAGGCGAACCTTGAATGCGATTCCATCAGGTAGACGACCACTTGGCAGAACCAGGATGAGGCGGTTGGACCAAGTCCAAAAACTCTAGCCTGGTTTTCAAATCTGGTCCCGTCGCCATTCGCCGTTGGGATCAAATTAATGGCACTATGATTGGAGTGGGATCGGTGATAGTTGTTCGACTGTGGGTATCACAATGGACCAACATGGTCGTGTGCAAGTGTGCTGGTGAATTCACTATCAGCCCCCTTCCCTACCCTACCCTACGCTTGCGTATACCTCCTGATGAGTTAGGGTCTATGGCAGAGGATCGAGTTAGCTGGCGATCTTTAGTGCGTGGTTTAACCCCGTGAACACTTTAGAGGATCATGCGGGTCAGAATATGATGATGATTGCTTGACTTGAAAGGAAGTGGTATGACACAGTTGAAGTGGTCTAAACCTTTTTTTCAGAGCCTTTTTGATAGTTATTCATGAAATAACGTCAAATGCCGTTCTCTGATTGGTCCATTTGGCCTTGGAAAACGACATAAAAATGGTTGTCAAACATTTTAAGGAACAAAAGAGGTAAAACTTGGGCATCTCTATCATACTTCATTTCTGACCTTATGAACCTACCAGAAAGGAGTACGGGTTTATGAAATTTCATATTAATTCAGCGTTTCCTAAGTATGAAAAAATAGCACGCTGATTAAATTAATCGAAAATATCATTAATTTCCATCACGGGTGGTGTATTGTCCCACTGCCCTTTAAACAAACAAAAAAATTTTATATTTCTGAAACTACTTTTTTAATATTATTTTCATCTGCCAATGAATTGTCCATTTGCAAATTTAAGGCCTGTACTCACAGCCACTCACAATCACTCTATAAACCATACCTACTCACCAAGTAACCAAGAATTACAAAAATGCACGAGAAAACAAAACACAGTTGACTTTGAACTTGTTGTGCACCGCCACACTCTTTACAAAAAAAAAAGGAAATATACCATAAAGGTAATGTTTTATTTCAAAATTTTGTATTTAAGGAATTGACATTTGTCCAGATTTTTTATGCGAATGTGCCTCGTTCACACGTTGCAGGTTTTTTTTTTGTATTTCTGTCCAAAGAATAATCGAATATTTTGGGTCAATTTTGAAACAGCTTGGTGGATCTGTAACCAGGAAGGCCGAGCTTGGGGGCAAAGCCAAGTTAGCGGATTTCAACTCCTGCCTATGGTCATGAAATGCCCAAATTTGACCGAAAAAATAAGATCGCGAATACAAGCTGCTGAGTTGTTGTGGGAATCACTCGCCGGAATAGGGTGAGAAACACGGCAGTGCGCGAGGATCTCACCATTGAGCAGCTGCTTTTTCGAACGGAGAGGGTTCTGCTTCGTTGGTTTGGTCACTTGGCACGAATGTCCCCTTCATCACGATTTCCGAGGCGGGCGTTGAATGCGATTGCATCAGGTAGGCTACCGCTTGGCAGACCCAGAACTAGGTGGTTGAACCAAGTCCAAAAACTTGCCTGGTTACGCTTGGGCATAACTCCTGATGAGTTAGAGGCGATGGCGGAAGATCGAGTTGCCCGGAGATCTGTCTTGTGTGGTTTACCCTCGCTGTAAAATGTGCATACTTAGTTGTAGACGACATGTCATATCTCTAACGAATCTCAAAAAGTGCGGTAACAATACCCTTGTCATCAATTGTGTGCGGAATAAAATAAAAGATCTATCTATCTTCACATTTCAGCTAATTCTTTCACAAAATGGATTACAAAAATATGATAAATTATCAAGTCGAATTAACTATGATTTATTTCTTCTCTACAACCACCAGAGTTGCAGAACCACCAGAATGCAACACTCCCTGTTGTACTCTGACCGCTAATCATACACCTTTGATTTGATTTCCGGCAAGAACAGAACAAAAACAGCGAATCGCTAAACGCCGATGTCGCCCGATGCCTGTATTCACATGCAAATTACTAAATTCATTGACGAACATTCGATCACAAACAGGCGCGACTAGCTAATGGGGAAATTATGCCCTAGCCACACTTGACTTCAGTTGTCAGAGATTTACGTCAGGTCGTCGGATCATTTGAAGGATCCAACTCGTGTTGTACGTCTTATTTGCCAGTCCTGTTTCATGGAGCTGAAATCAATACTGAAACAACAGATCTAATTCTTGGTGGCTTCGAAAGAGAAATGCTGATGTACTGTCTGCAAGGAAGGGTAACGAAGGATAGTACACATCAGCAAACTTTACGAGCTCTATCAAAATATGAATATACGCCGGAAGACAAGAGTTTTCAAAGCTCACTGGAGCGTGCCCAACGAAAGGAAATAGCTGACGAGTGGGAGTATAAATAACGACCGCAACATTCCACCACTAAAATCTATTCAAAACTGCGAATGACGGACAAGAAAATATGCAAAGTAAGCGAGCAATATTCAGACCCAATTAGAATAGCACGCTAATGAACATGTTCGCTCACTATAAAGGAGGACGTGTTCACAAACCCGATCTGCTTTCATCTAGAACACGAAGCAACTGCTGAGGATCTTTTGCCCAGCACTAGCAAACACAATTTTTCTTCGACTCTCTCAAGGATGTGATAAATACAACGTCATCCTCCCTTATATAGTTAACTTCACGGTAAATTCTGTAAACAAGAGTGTAACAGCAATCTGTAGTGGTCACACTATGGATATTCGTTGAAGCCACCACTTCAAGCTCACTTGACTCATTATGAGCATATCAGAAAATATAGCCTCAACGTATAGCTATGAAGCACACTGCATGAGAAGTGCATCAGCCATTAATCACATTTATAACTTGAAGCATTAACAACGGGGGCGTGCAATTTCGAACCGACTCCGATTAACTTAGAAAATGAAGCACAAGTCACCCGTTTAATATTCCGTCATATGAATTTGCACAGACACCCTATATGTACGACAGACATACCCAAATCGAGTCAAGAACATCATCCCACTCAGCACGTCACAAGCTCACGCATTAGCTGCGATCAGATTCAAGAGTTATGTGGACGGAGGTATATAAAGTCTCTGTGTGTGATTTTGTCTCTTTCTGAAATTTTTAATATTTTGACTGAAAAATTGTTTTGCTTTATCGATCGCGTCATTTGCAAAGTAAGTAAGTACAAAAATGGATTGCGTCTGGGGTCGCTTTTTTTATTTTTTTATTGCAAACTTATACATCATCAATTGAAATATTTGCAAAAAAAATGGAGTACGTAGCAAATAGGGGAGAAGTCTCTATCCACACTTTAGCTGACATTTTTGAAAGGCAAATTCCCCAACACGTCGTCTCCATTGGACATGAACCATGTCCTGTTCATGAACATGATGTGAAAAAATCTAGTGGAGGCACAAAAATCCATATTGCCGTGTCGGAGAATATTTTACGACAGCTCTGTTTAAAAGTTAGACTTGAGATTTGACGTTTTCCTATAAGTGCACGATTTTGTTTGCATGGAGTGGTAATTATTGAGAGTAAAAGTAGAAGTGTTAGTGAATATCATTTTTTGGTATTATTTTTTTCGTTCGTTGATTGGTTGTTTGTTGCTCGCTTTCTTGCTTTTGACGCTCTCGCAGCCAACGCTGAACTGAAGCGACATGACCTGTCTTGCCCGCGAAAGAAAAAAATATCGCGGATGGCTTTTCAGATTGTGGTTGTGATGAAGGGCAGAAATATGTGGTGATCACGGTTATTGAATATATTTTTCTTCAAAATTTCAACCAAATTGCTCTTTTTCATCGAATTAAGTCTTTCATTTAAAACAAATTCTTTGATCTAAATCGAGTTATAAAACCCGTGTCTGAACAGAATTGCACGTATGGACGGCGCTGCAGCCAGTAGAGGTCCAGGGCTTAGCTTTTTAGCAACCACTCGTGTTGTGCGTGCTATTGTTCGCTCAGGAGTGGAAGTCTTATGGCGACTGCGAGCGGCCAATTTGAGAAGCTTTTTTTGTCCGCGACTCGAAAGAGGAGGGACCGTAAACACTATTTCGCTCGTTCCGGGATTCGAACCTGGGCTGTGTAGGGTCAAGTGCGTAGCGATCGACGAACTTTGAGACAAAACAGGGTTTATCCTTTAAAAAAATTCTTTTTTTCAAAATTTGGATTTTCATTTCTACATTCAAAAAAACGTTTATACAAAATATTTGCTTTAATCAATTTTTAAACTCTGATCGCAACCGTTATACCCAAAAAAATATGCCTAAAGTTTTTAAATGAAATTATGTCGCCTAAATAGTTTTGGCAAGTATTTGTTTAGCATCTTGATTCTCTAAAGAAGCGAATGTAACTACGTCGGTATTATTTATTTTTGAAAAGGGTACGGAATCTACTTTCAAAACCAAATTCAAAAAAAAAATTAATGGCCTGTAGTCCATTGAGAAATAAGAAGTTAGTTCTGAAATACTTTTATTTATACATAATTTTAATTTATTTTTTATTTATTTTTAATTTTATTTTAGTTTAATTATGTATTTATATTTTATTTGATTTTCATACAGAGATTACACTGTCGTTGCTGTTAAAGTGTTCATTGCATTTTATTCCTTAGTTCATCAGTAATTGTGAGCAAATAAAAATGTTGCCCCAATCTGCCCGTTTTCATTCTAGTCTAATTAATCTGTCACAGGTCAAATTTAGGAAAAAGTAAAATTGCAAGCAATAAATAACGGTGCATTGATTAATAACGAACTTGGTACACATCTAAATATTGATCAGATGAAAATATAATTCATCGTGATCAATTTAAATCCAATTTATCATCACTTGAAGAATGTAGAAGACGTTCAATGCCTTATAAAAAAATAACAAGCAAACTTTTTTTTTTTCCAAGCCTACACATTCAAGCTTATGCACAGTTTCATCCTTCTATCACTCAAAACAAAAAAGTTGCAGATTTTTGAGATGACAAACACTGTTTCGTCCCATAATGCGACGCACCAGCCCACAACGCCACGGCCACCACATGCAAAGGGAAGCAGTGCAAAAATCGAACAATTTCTTAAGCAAAGTCATTTCTAAACAGGCTATGAAGTCAGTTTGCGTACCCAAACACACACTGTCAGTCATAACGCCCTCTGTCATAGAATTTAAGTAGCCATCCATTCGGCGGACGCATACTCCCACGTCTGCATTCCATAAACGCGTCCCACCCTTCAAAGTCAATCAGCCAACAAACCATCATCGGCTGAGAGATATCATAGTAATCTCAATGACATAGAACAAGAACTATTAACCACCGCCAAGCACGAACCAATACAACGTCATTATGGTAATGATGGAATGATGGAATGTCATTATGGTATGATGTGAGTGTATTACTTTGCTAACCCTCTTGCTTTGCTCGAGTAGGAACGAAAGTGAATGGTAATGTTAATTTGCAAAATCTCACTCCTTTATTGGTCACAATCAATCTATTTCCGAGAAACCAGTTGTGACCAAGAAGATCGCCCCGGGATTACATAAATTTGCTGACTGTAACCGATTCCCAAATGTGAACACCCTCATGCGACGTTACATTGTGTCCCAGAAGACGATATTCAAATATTGAACAAATCTGTTGCGATCGTATAGATCGATTTTATGCGAAAAATAAGTCAGGTTAAGCTCATTCGAAGGTCCTTCTCTACGCACAGACACTAGAACGCTCCATACACCACCGTATGCACTAGAAAATGTGTGTCCAAACCGCCCACGACCACCCATTAGAACCAAGAACTCATTCCTTCAAATTTCAGATGGAAGAGCGTCAATCCGACAGCGGAAGCTGAGCCATAACACATGAAAAGACAATGCACGGCCTAAGCCTTGAGTCAAAAACAACTGAATCCGCACACACTGTTAACGCCAATCATCGCCTCAGTTCCATTTACGTTCAATCTCTCGTGATTCACTTCAGATGCACTTAATGCTTGTTTCTTTTTTTCACACTCAAATCAAAGAATTCTCACAAAGCGTAAAATGGGTGACTGGGACTGAACGAATTGATTGACATTTTCCGCCAAACGAACAAAAAACAAAACAAACAAATTCACTCTTAAGACCGTCTTGCACGTCGTCTTCACAAAATTTAACACTTATTCAGGCAACAGCAGCGATTGCAGCATATGTATGTCGACACGCATGTAATCACTAATTGAAGACATTGTCAGTAGACGCGAAACTCACCATGATTGGGGATGTATCCAAGTGATGATTTCTGCTGAGGGTGTTTATAATTTAAGCTACAGATTGCCGTAGCCGAGCCAACTCCCGATCCCAAGCGATACAACGCACTAAATAACAACAAAATTGGAATTGAGTGCCGTATTTATAAGAAACCTGCGAAAGTATAACAAGATTTTTGGTCTCGCGTTATCTCTTCAGACTTCAGACCAAAGAAGTGAATGTTCTTTGGCAGTGTAAGCTAGTTTAGTTATTTGTTATTGCAGATGATGTTTAAAGCAAAAAAAAAAAAAAAAAAAAACAAAAAACGAGCTCAACAAACAGGTGAAGACCAGATTTGTATGTATGCGGTATGTGGGGAGGTGCGCTCACTGTTTAAAAGCTTTCAAGAAGCACCGAAATAATTTTGTTGTATGTGAGTCAGATGAAAAGAATTCAAGAGTGAGGAGAGTCTGGGCTTCGGTAAAATATGCTTTTGTTACAGAGCTTAGAACAAACGTTACAAGTGTACCTCGATACACGCATGCAGCTCGTATCTCGATGCAAGTCATAATTTCATGCGAAAATGTATGCTTAATTGATGGAGTATACCATTGAAGATGGTCGCGTGGCAGAAAGGAATGTGACGAGAGTCAATACTGCCCGAGAGCCAATCCTGCACGCGAACAGAGGTCAGGTATTAAACAATTCATTTTGTGTACCTCTCCATATTGTACAATCCTCTCTCTTTGCATGTCCTTTTTATTTGATTATTTTGCTCGGGAAAAATACAATGAGTTGTTTGCTTCATTTGATCTTTGAGCAGACTTGTGCTTACTTGACAAGTGCTTAGTGACTTCATAATTTTTTTAATAATGCTTTGGCATTAATTGTTGCTTATACGAGAGTTAAGAAGGGTTCATGGGGAGAAGGACCAGTAAAGTACTGACAGTACTGAGGTCATAAAGATCTATTGTAGCCCCTTCTTTTTGTCTAGGATTTACCTCTCTAATGCCCAAGTGCTTGGGAACAAATTAAATGTTGTCAAAGAGTCAATTCTGAACAACCTTTGTCCTTCATTTCATAAAACTCACCTATCAGGTAGTACGTGTCCGCCCAATGGGGCACGCTTTGGTCCTAACGCACAGCAAACTTTTTCTTCAAAGAGTGCGTGTCCAAAATGGACATGTGGACATTTGTGGGTTAAGCGCTGACTTTAGAAATTTGACAAAGTCTCTAGATGGGATTTCTTGAAAGTCTTTCCGGTTACGCATGTTCTGCTTATCGTTTTGAATCTGTCTTCTGCAGTCGATTAGTATATGTTCTACAGTTTCTTTAGCCACTGTGTCTACAGAGTTCTGCACTGGTAAAGTCCATTTTTATAAAGGTGGTAATTACATGCTCCGTGTCCTGTTAGTGCCAGAATCAGCAGCCTTAGGTCAGATTTGTTAAGATGTAGAGCTTCTGTTTGGAAATGTATTTTTCACCCATGAACGTTCTTTGGTTCTTGTTTGTTGTAAAACTGGTTCATTAGTTTAATGATCAATTTGTGTATGTGAGGATTTGTCTCCGGGGGAATCTGTGCACCTGCCTTGGCTTTTATAGCCTCATCATTACCTTCATTTACAGACACCCAAATCAGCTTTAATCTGTTATTTTCTGGCAGAGTGTTCAGTCTTTTGTGAAATACCCAGCCCAGCCATAGGGTTGACTGTGTAACTCCTCCTGTTTAGCCCCGATTAAAAAAAGCGATTTAAAAATTTACAATTGATATTACAACTAGACTTACAAACTTAGGGTGTTGGCTCAACAATAGGGGCCCAACTGATGTACTTTGTTTAATTTAATGTTTATTAATATTGTCGGATCACTGTCTATTTTTTATGTCCTACAATGGCTGGTGATCACATCGGGTTCTTCAAGTCCGTGTGTCCATCGGGTGGGGTGGTGATGTGTTAGCCGACTTAGCCTCGATGGTGATTACTATCGCTGCTCTGGTAGAATCCATGCAGCTCGTTGTTAAACGTCGTTAGAAAGTTCTGCTCATTTAGCAGATTTAACGCGTTGAGGTAGCGTTGTCCGGGGATTGTGTATCTCAAGTTTCAGATTTCCTCTTTAGGAGGGTTGTTGATGCTTAGTATCTGCTTTCTGAACAGTGTCACCATGTACTGTTGCAGGGGGCTGATGCGTGCTTGGTCGTAAAGCCTGTTGTTGCTGTGGTGCCTTTGACGGTCCCTGTCAAAGTACATATTCGCAGTATTTTTCTTTCGAAAATTGCGAGCTTCGTCATGCTGGTCTTGGAGATGGTGTGCCAAATTGGGAAGTAGTACGTTAAGATTTCTTTTATAGTATGCAGCAGTTTTGTCCTTTGGCTTAATCCATTTTGCTTGCGCATCAGGGGATAGATGCGATGGAAGCCTAGGTTGGCCTTCTTAAGGCTCAAAGACCAACTTATAGAAGAGAAGCGGCAAAACATGGAGATGGAAAAGTACAGAAAGGTGGAGATCGCAAGCATGCTTCAAAAATGTCGCAAAATTAATGAACTTTAGCGGATAATGTGCAAAGACCAAAACAACAATTAATTATAATTCAATACTTTTGTTAATGTTAAATTTTAAAATTAATTAAAGAGTATTGGGTATATTTGTACGAATGCGTTGACATGCAGCAAGATGTCAAGGACTGGTTTCTGTATTGTTTTTATATTTTCTTGGTCTCTTATATTGCGCCTTACAGCTCGTTCTTGAGTCATTTCTTCTTCCTCCAGTAACAATCTAATCATTTTAATTCTTCTACGGCGAAAAAATGTATGGTCTATAACTTAGAGATGGCCAGAGATGGGGATGCTAAGAGATGGCGTAACTTGTATTATTCCATTGGAGCATGCGTTGGAAAGCTACTGTCATTGTCATTTCAGAATATGGCATTCATTTGAAGCGTAAACAACAATATTTTTTTTTTTTTCACTAAAATTTGTCGAACTTTGTGCCTGAAAAAGTGTTTTTGCGGGGAGTTCTTCTTCATCGCTTCAATATGAAAAAAACTGCTGCCGAAAGTCATTGAATTTGGTGGAAGTTTATGGTGAACGTACGCTAGCTGACCGAACGTGCCAATAGTGGTTTGCACGATTTAAAATTTTATTTGATTTTGGCTTGGTCAACCAGTCAAATCAACGGCAAAGCCGAATATCCATGGCACGAAGGTAATGCTCTGTATTTGGTGGGATCAGAAGGGTGTGCTGTATTATGAGCTGCTAAAACCGGGTGAAACCATCAGTTGACAACGCTACCGAACACAATTAATCCGTTTGAAGAGAGTAGTAGCCGAAAAACGCTCGGAAAATGCGACCATCATGACAACGCTCGGCCCCACGTTTCTATTCCGGTTAAGAACTATTTGGAAAACAGTGGATGAGATGTTTTATCCCACCCGCCTTACAGTCCAGACCTTGCCCCTTCTGACTACCATTTGTTCCGGTCTATACAGAACGCCCTCATACGGTTCACATCAGAGCAGAATATCAAAAATGTTTGTTTGATTCATTCTTGGCTCCCAAGCCGGGGCAGTTCTTTTGGGATTGGATCCACAAATTGCCAGAAAGATGAGAAAAATCAAAGGTTCAGATGGGCAATACTTTGAATAATATTATTATTCATGTCAAAAGAGAACAGCTTTTTAAATTCCAGAAGGCAAATTTGTTAATTCATCAACTAATTGAACAGGCATATTTTTCGAACTGTCAAGCCTTAATTCGAAGTGAAATTTCGTTCGAGCGAACCACCAATTACTTTTAAAATTCCGAGCGAGTGAAAATATTTCACGTGAAAAGATTTACGGCCGAAACTCACAATAGGGCTGATTATATAAAATCGGATATTTGAAGAGGCAGCAAGTCTTTTTTGGAAAGAGGCAGTGCCAAGAATCAGACACTGTCTGTGTGCAAGGTACATGCATGTGTGTATTATCTGCAACGTGTATGCACTTGGTTTTCAAACAGAGAAGTCCGGGAGAAAAGGGGTCAAATTTCCAGACACAAAATTTCTGCGGCTGAATAATATGGATGAGCTACAGTTTTTAATCAGTTGTGTTTCTCTTTTTTCTAATTTATGAGGCAATTGCGAATTTTAATAAACAACAGGACAATTTCACTGCACTGCACTGCTCTATTTCTCATATAACTCATTAAAAATACGAAAAAACGTAGTGGCCATGTAGCAATGAGTTGTCAAATAATTCTTATGCTCAATGTCTGTTCTTATATCAAATAATTCTCCTGGCTCAAGAACAGGTAAAATGCTCGGATTAGCAATTCATTTTCTTGGTAAATTCCATATTGTTGGTTGGTAATTTTAAAACACCTTAAGGGTTTATTTCTTCGGAAGTTGACAGTACATCATATCACGAAATACCACATGATTGGAATGCAAGTTCAATCACGGTAAGTTTTAACAAAAGATGGACATTCCAGTGAAGCCCTAGTATATTATGATTTTTAGTAAACTCAATTTAATTTTTACTTTAAGTCAGAGTCTATTTAATTCTCGGTCTTGTCCGTCATATTTACTTTGAAATAATTCGAATATGTGTAAAAATGTGTGACCCCTCTTCCCCTACCAACAATGAAACGTGCATTTCATCGCATCCCCTACAAAAAAATAATCACAAAATATTACCTTCATTGCTCTAAGCCGTCTAAAAACGAATGACAAATTCAAGAAATCCGCGCAAAATTTGTACCTAAAGTCACCTGAATGAATTGGTGGAGGTTTTTTTTTTTTTGACTCCGTCTCGGGAATTTTTAATTGCTGGATTCTTTAGGGCAAAATCTGAGATCTCCTTATTTTATGTTTCAAATTGTCTATGCGAACTGACATATAACCGGCTGCCGATATTTAACAAGAAAATGATAGCAATCACGTTATACCACGCTTTTTAAGTGACGAAGATCGTAAAATGTGTATATATGTGTTTGTTCAGAACGGATAACGATTTATTGTTATGAAGTCATTCTTTCATCTTCTTGATTCATTTACAAAGCTCTATCTGAACTCTGCAGTGATGCTGAGGAATTTGTTCTCCTTTAAGTCGTTACTCATCCATAGGCATGTGGCCACGATCAGAATTGTATACAGAAACATAAAAGGAGTTAAACAAAGCAAAGGCGGGTGAAGAAAACAATTACACTATCACACCCAGTAGTTTGGTATAAAGATATGATAACTCTTCTTAATTGAACTGGTCTTAGAAACGCGAACATTCATTACTGCTGTGAATGAAGATGTCATTAGCCCTTCCATGCATAGTGTATCATATATTCACCACACCATACATTTGTAAATAGCTTAGCTAGGAGACATTGTATCGCTACAAATGCCTGACGAGTAAAAACAGAAAAATCAGATTCAACTAAAAATTCTCAAAACAATTTTCTTAAAAATATCCCTATACATTTGAAGGTCAACTTCATTGCAAATTGAGTTATAAAGTAACAGTGCGTTTCCGATTCGATAAATTAGATTGTTTGGTTCATGCAACTCCAAAGGATTAGAATAATCACTTCAATGTCTTCGAAACACTTTCACTTCTTTGAATTCGTCAAACTTATTTTCAAACTTCAATAAAGATACAAATTTGGTTCAATTATTTTTCAATTTGAATTTCCCACTCCTTGTCAAAATGACACTTGTTCGAAATGTCACAGCCGATTCGAAGTGGAATTTTGTTCGGGCGAAAATCATGACAACCTTTTCGTAGTTCGGGCGAAAAGTGAGTATTTCGGGCGAAATGCTGTTCAGGTGAGATTCGTGATAAGGCTCGACATTTCCGACAGTTGTTGTCTTAGTTCAAGCATAGTGTATACAACTCGGACTGGCAGTTACTCAAAATGGATGGGCTGCTGTTTGCGAGGCGGTAACATAGCCATGTGGGCGTCATTAGGCTCATATGCTTGAGAATAAATGAAGAAACGGATTTTGTCATAGATTTATACTGTGCCTATGTATGTATTAAAAGTATTCTAAATGCAATGATTGGGAACACAGGCATGGCATGAAGCCATTGTTTCTACTTATCTGTGTGTGAGGTACATAAATTCATGGCAAAAAATACATTTATGGTATGTTTTACGACGCAATTCGCCTTCGTCTTTACAATGAACTCAATCCTTCCGTTCTTTTTTCGATTTCCTAGCAGTGGTGAAGGCAGATGCAGCTAATGCAGAGGTTGTGGGTGATGCTACCTGCGGTGTAGTCGAAATTGGTGCCCGAAAAGAGATAGAATGCAAGAAGTAATGAGAATGAAAGAGAGAAATAGTTGTAGATGCACTGTAGAACATATCTTACACCGAATTTTTTCATAGCTTGTTTGATACGAGGTTGGCGTGAAACATGGGCATACAACGCTCTAGCCTCCATATGTGGAGTAACCAATTGTACGGCCAAACCAGCAATATCCAATATATTGCAAAAAATAGCCAATGGCCATCGATTGGTTCCACGTTTGCAGGAATATTCGCATATCATTTGGTCCATGGTGTCAACTCCTCCCTTAAGTCCTCCGGAAGTTTTTTTTTGGTTGGTAGCACAGGTATATTGTTCTGTCGACAACATAATAAAATAATAATTAATTTATAATGAATAGAGTACTTGTTTACTTATATGAAACTATATTTTTCGCGTTAATATATGTCTTCAGACTAGTGCTTTCCGTTTTAAATTTATCCTAGGACTATCATATTCTACATCATTACTTCATAATGATACTTGGCCTACAGTACAATTGTGTACCGTAGTTTATTATTTGAATATTTATTGCGGAAGTGACTTCCAAAACCATATGTGTTTGAATGGATTGCGGTTATCGCGGGTGCATTACATTATTATCTGTTCATTACTTATGCTATTTATGTGGCAGGATACTTTAACATTTTCATTGGGCCTAATTAAGCCTAGCTGTTACATGCATCCACCCATGATCTCCATAGCACTATCTGGTCCACCACACCATAGCTCATCATCATTTTTAATTACCGTTACTAAATTCGTCCTGTGTGTCCAGAGTGCGTTGCAACCAACGTGTTAATGAAGTGATTTCCCTTGAACAGTTTCATTTTTAGCTGAAGCCTTCGTAGGCCGAGTTTAGTAATTTCAGTTGAATATTTGCTTTGTATTCTGAATTAAATTTGTTTTATTTTAATTTATTTTTATTCATTTTATTATTACCTTCATGATTATTTGGAAGGTAATACTTGTATTTTCATAGACTGCCAATGTTCAGGAGATAGTTTCTGTATTTTCAGGGCATTTTCATGGACAACCAAGTTTCAAGAGATGGTTTCTCTACAGTGTCTAGACGAGGTGGCTATTCAGCTAAAAATACACATGTCTTAGGCAACAGCCCATAGAGCCCCCCAAGAAGTTCCCAACAGCGGACGAGCTTTCCAGGGCCTAACCACTCTATCTTTTTTTTTTCATATGTTATTTTGTTTTTATTTTTGTTAATGTAAAGACAAAAGAACTCACAACTAGCTTAACTAACTTAAAAATCCACATTTGTTCTTAATACTAACCTACTGACCCTAGGCGGGTGCTCTAAGCTAATCTAATCTAAATTTTACGCGTGCCCTTCGGCTTAATTTACGTGTTTTATTTAGTATTTCTGATAAAAACTTTTTTTTGATAAAAAACTTGGCTAGATTAGCTTAACTTACCTTATACTTACTTACCCTAAAAGAAAACTTAAGACTGTCTGTAAGTATATATATAGTGCATATATATAGTGCACCCTTTTTTTGGATTTTTTGTTTCATAATTTTATATAAATATAATTACCATTAAAACCTATGTAAGCTGGCCACCATGGTCAACTACCAAGCCGTTTAAAAAGGCCAGTGGTGGCGGAGACTGTCTACTGAACCAAAGAAGATCATCGTGGGTGCGAGCTACATCCGGTTCGTATTGGAGTTGCCTGTCCACTCTTCGGCGTACGGTCCATTTACAGGGCATCCGTCTGTATAGTGTATTAGACCAATCGTGTCTAAATAAGGGAATGTTTCGGGAGGAATAAAGCCGTTAGAGGCGCACCCTTTCATGGTACATAATATTGGGGTAGTAAGCCCCGAAGATCAGGCTATTGGAAGAAGTCATAGTGCCTTTTGATCAGCTTAATAATAAAATTATCTGTCCTGTTTAGGTTTGCCTCGTTATACAGGGCTTCGTTAGGATAGTACTTCTCGTGCTCAGAAACGATACAACCAGAGACAGGTCCGAAAACACTGTCACTCGAACAACCTCATCTTTTCCATCTGGGAAGGCTCATGTTGAACCACAGTGGACAACCGTATGCCATAATTGGCCTGATAAGAGCCAATCATGGCTGCTAAAAAAACAACCTCCTTTCCGCAGCAAAGGCCTTTCTGGCTTTAGCCTGAGCAATATATATATGTTTGTCAAAATACAGATATTGATCCAACCAAGTACCAAGATATCTAAATTCCCTTTTCACAGCTAACGGCCGTCCCTACGGGTCAACCCTGTCGGACTTGCGCCAGCTTAGGCGAGTATCCCGCGAAGCCATGTAACCACTCTATCCCTCTCCGCTGAAGAATGGCAAATGGGAATCCAACTCTTGCTGAAGGCGAGAGTAAGCCTGATGGCAAATGGCTTAAAAGCACCGGCTGCAATTCAACGCCAAAAATTATTTGACCACAAATCAGCCCTAGACGGTCCAGTAAGAAACTAACCTTAAACAAAGCCACTACTGGCATGATGGTGGGTGTAGCTTTTGCAAGGCACAGGTGTTTGGGAGAACATACCGAAAGGCTAGAAACCCTGATGAATGACTTTTGTAGGAACTGCATGGATGAGAAAGAAGTTGCCACTGTCGTGTTCAGCTGCCCCTGAGACATAGAGTCCTCCTAAGCAATCACCTCGATTTATAACCAACTCAAACTGGTTTCCCAGGACCAGTCATCTGGGTTAAACAACAAACCCTTTGTGCTAGTACAATAGAACCATTTGTCTAATTTTTCCTGTTCTCTCTACAACAGCTACTCGCCTCCCTCCATGATAGGGGCAACCAGGCAATTAATAAGTATTTGATTGAAAAATGACCTCAAGTCTTGTAGTCAAATTATTCATTCAAATACCTAATTGTGCTAATGACTTAATCGCGACCGCTAAATAAATGTATTCAATCAGAGCTGGTGCTTCATTAACCATTACCCGTACGATAAGGAACCCTGGAAGTACCCAGAAGCTTTCGATCGTAAGCATCATCTGTCATGGCATCCGTCATATATTGAAAATAACTTCCGTATTTAATGAGAATGAGTTGGCACGTGTGGCGTCCCTGCTCTGTATAACTTCAAGTAAATGTAATTGATTAGTCGCAAAAAATTGGCCATAACCTGTTCTTAAATTATTTAGTCATGAGCAAATAAAAAATGTGTGAATTGGATGCAATTGAATATTTTCTTTTGGTTTCTTGTTTACATTTTTGTAGTACTATCGGTCAAGTCTGCGCTTCGGAATCTCCTTCAGAATGAGACTGTCCTGTAATGTCTGCTACAGGAGAATAGGAATCCAGCGTGCATCTTCCTTGCTCTTACAGCTCCTTCTCCATCCTAAGAAAAAGTGTTCTGGGGAATTACTTCCAGATAACTTGACCTCTAGAAAAAACCATTTTTATCGTCTTGTTGGCCGCGGCCTTAGGGTTGTGAGTTGGTGCAACATCCTCCACGCACTTGGGCCTAGGTTCGTTTCTTGGTACGACCAAATCATTTTCACTACCCCCTCTTTCTCCCTGTTACATTATTTAAGGCGTATTTTGAGATATCTGTAATCTTTAAGAAGGGCATTAGTTGCTTAGTATCCGTCGCAGAAATCTGATCAAGTGAGTTGAAGACGATTTCACAAAGCGCTTGCTGTCTGGGTTAGTCACAGATGCGATAATGTGAGCTTAGTGGGAGGCCTAGTTTAAAGACGTGATCTCCAATCGGCCCAGAACGCCACGAGCCTTGCAGCATTATGATGAGCTTGCCGAAGAAGATCTTGTTTGTATTCAAGTCATATTGTCCTTGATGTTGCACACTTTGTCAGTCTGGCCAATCGAAGGCTTGCTGTTTCAAGGAAGTGTGAAGATATATTAGCCTTATCTGCTTGTAGTGAGATGGACACCTACTCTGCAAGCGATCGCTGAAGTTCATCGGCTTATTCATTTCTCGCGCTGTCACGGTAACCTGGAAGTCATATAAGGCAAATGAGCAGACCTTTTAACGAAGCTATCTCATCTCGGCCGTGGAGTTGTGGTTAAGTGCGTCGACCCCTACGCAACCGAACCTCGCTGCTTGCTTTCAGTTCTCGTTACGCCGAAAATAATTCTCTTTTCATGTTTTATCTACATTTTGAGTCTACATGAAACGAATTTCTGTAAATCTGTTAACAGAGGCACGCCACAAGGCACCTACTCTTCCCTCTCTCGTGGAACGTTGTGGTGAAAGAACTGCTCGTGGCACTGGAAAGGACTGGGTGCAAGGTCATTGCCTATGCAGATGATATTGCCATTGCAGTATCCGGCAAATTTGTACCCACGATCAGGGATATTTTGCAATCTGCTCCCTCTAAGCTAGTGAAATGGACAAGTCAACCCAGAAGATCCCTAACCGCTCATTAAAGCTTAAGGACCCCATTAAAGCTTAATGATAGCGCGAAATTCTTAAGTCTCCTATTAGACGCGAAACTAAAAGATGATTAATATTGACCAAAGTGTCAAGAAGGCCTCCACAGCACTCTACTGCTGTAATAGAGCCATAGGGGGCAAAAGGGGACTACAACCCCGTGTGGTCCACTGGCTATTCGTTTCGGTAGTCAGACCCATGCTGCTGTATGTCGTCGCAATCTGGTGGGCTGCACTCGAAAAGAAAATCAACCTCATATCACTCGATAGAGTGCAGAGGATTGCGTGCGTAAGTATCATTAATGACAACCTCCTCCGAAGCACCAAACGTACACTTTAACCTGCCACCAATAGAACTAGCTGGAAGGCAGGCAGCAGCTTATACCCCTCTAGACTAGGCCTTCCTCACAATGACTTCCGCAGAGGTTGCAGGGACGAGGATGAAGAAGAAACCATTGAACACCTGTTGTGTAGCTGTAGTGCTCCCTCTCTCCCCGCACATTCAAACATCTGGAGGCCTACTACTTCTATAAACTGGCTGAACTGGGCAGCATTAGTGTCAGCCATCTCCTTCGCTTTAATTGGTTTGCGGAATAGGTATCCACAGACCCGCGTGGTAGCACAATGGGCTTATTTTGGCCTGAGTGTGGCTGCTGCCTTTTCACGCAGTTGTCAGCCACCTCAACCTAATCAAAGCCAAAGTTATCGTACTCTCCCAAAGTTATACGTAAAAATTACGCTGCTAGTTCAGCTACACTTGGAAAACTCTTCGACTGACTGAGAACAGTGATTCTGAGCGTCGGGACAAGGTACCGCTGTCAAGAGTGTAAAATAATTCCCATGACTGCGCGTTTCAGGGTCGATACAGTCAAGCATCTTCAAGGTGAAAACATAAGTCAAAGAAAATTTGTTTCAGAACTTAAATTTTGCAATATTTTACACTCCATAAATACAAGAATGCAACAACGCAACTGATACTCGCCGCCTGGGTGCGATTCCTGGTACGACTTAAAATAATTTTTCACAGCTCCACCTCTTTCGTGTCACTGACAATGCTTAAAGACTAATATTTGTCTCAAAAAAAGCTTCCCAATCTTGGCCGTTCGGAGTCTTCATAAAGCTGTAGGTCCAGCACAGCACGAGTGGATGCTGAGAAGCTAGGTCCTGACCCTGTACAGACTGCAGCGCCACCTGTATTATTATTAGTATAATTCCAACATTCAATAAATCGAACCTTTTTATTCCCGTGGCTATTCGACTTATGGAGGTTCGAAATAAATTTCTGAAAATAACCTTCCCAAACATGGCCGCACGGAGTCGGCATATGACTGTAGGTCCCTTAAACTCGTGGGAGAACAAAAGCACGCACGGCACGAGTTGTTACTGAGAAGCTAGCCCTGGATGTTATTCGAAAGGTCAAATCCGCCCCCAACATCGACTGGGACGCGTCGAATGTTCGAACAACAACTAAGACTCTCAGTTATCGGGTTTGAAAAGAAGCCGAAGACCAAGCCTGCATTATCGCGACCAAGGCATCGTGTACGCAAAATGGCCGTGTGTTCAGAACCGGCCTATAGACCAAGCCTGCATTATCGCGACCAAGGCATAGTGTATGCAAAATGGCAGTGTGTTCAGAACTGGCCTATAGACCAAGCCTGCATTATCGCGACCTAGGCATCGTGGCAAAAAGGCCGTGTGTTCAGAACCGCCCTACAGACCAAGCCTGCATTATCGCGACCAATGCATCGTGTATGCAAAATCGCCGTGTGTTCAGAACCGGCCTATAGACCAAGCCTGCATTATCGCGACCTAGGCATCGTGGCAAAAAGGCCGTGTGTTCAGAACCGGCCTACAGACCAAGCCTGCATTATCGCGACCAAGGCATCGTGTATGCAAAAAGGCCGTGTGTTCAGAACCGGCCTAGAGCCTCAATTCCATCTTCACCGTCACCGTTCTTTCGTAAATCCATCGGAATGTAGCAGCGTAATTTAATTTCCATAATATTTTGTCACAAGCATTGGTACCTGACACGAAGACTCAGATTTATCATTCATATATTCTTAATCGAAATTAAACCAATTTATTCGATACCAATTTCAAGTGAGCACCGCAAGCAGGAAGAACTAAATGAATATACACATGAGACTCGTCAGCTCTTCAGATAATGAAGTACCAACTACATGTGCGCATGTGAACGTATGAACAAGCATGTGTAGTGTAGTCCAAGCAGCAGGCAACTTCCTATAGTGTCAAGTCAGATTTTTATTATTTCAGATCTCAGTCGGATAATTACTGAACTGTATACATTTTCATATATGCGACGATGCGGATGAGTTCATTCGCGAATACAAAGGCAGAATGACGATTTAATAAGAACATCTTCAGTTCAAGGCCGATCGGCTGCGTGTCTGATTGGGTTTGTGCACAAAACAAGTTCAGGATCTGAAACGAGGTCCCTGTCGTCACCGTAATAGCATTTGTATCGGCTGCACTCAGGTCACAATGCCCCAAAAGCATTTGTTTTGTAATTTTTGTCGTGTGATTCAGAAACCGGCATCAATACCATATGCATATGCATATGCATGTATAATCTCATTTCAACGGAAGCGTAGGTGCAATCGATTTATTTATCTCACCGCGAACGACAATGAATGCCATTGAGAGAATTTACTGACATTAAATGTCACTCATTGCGGATTTATGTGAATTAATTTCCTCCTCTTGAAGAGCTGACTTTTAGTCTCGTCAGCCTTCGCATTAACAATGGACAAACCCAACGCAAGTATCCGTGAAGTGCGCACTCATATCATAGTCGTTTTTAGCAAGGGCGAATTTTTGTGTCTAAATGCATCAGAGCATAAACGAAAAGATTTGTAGCAACTTCGTGTTCTTCGATTATTCAAACGATCGTTGGTGGCTTGTACATGCGAGATGAATAAACGTAAAAACACTCGCGGCCACATGGCCCCCCAAACAAGTTTAAAGAACCTTTGCGAAACGGAAGAAGTCTCTGAAACTAGTGTTGCGTAGGTTAACTGCAAACATATTTCTTTTGTCAAAATGACTTCTTTGTCTTAACTTAAGCACACAATTGCCGCGAGACGGATGAGTTTTGTGTGTGAAACTACCAACACCTACCGGGCCAGAGCTTGAATGGATCAGCTTATTATTGAGGACCTGCAATCAATTGCTGTCTGCCGATCGTTCAGTGCTCGCACGCAAATGATTCCCAGTCGACACATTAGCCGGCGGCTACTACACGACAATGTTATGACTTTCGGATAATGTGCTTACGCGCCGTGCGACTCGCGTGAATGTAAATGTGTCTTGTTTGCTGGCCTAACGGAAATGTTTAAAACATTGTGTCTGTCTGCTGCGGTTGCTTCTATCGGCTAACACACTTGAATAATTATTCTGGTTGATGGATACTCGAACCTTCCGGCTGTTGGGGTAACCAAATAGCTCAATCTTTGTTGTGGTGATGTGTGTGACATTGAGTTGCTGCAAAAGTAGTTTCAAGTGAATAAGCGGATTTTGGTGAGAACTCAAGTATTGGAGTGAGCATGCATTTGAAGGTCAATCTGATTTAGATACTTACTGATGTAAGACGCGCCAAGAAATTATACAAATTTACAAGTGTCGTAACGATCGTACTTTTGCACAATGTGCGCCACATTAACCAGAAAGCGCTTATACTGCATCGGGGGTATATGGTCATGGATATAGGACTGTATGGAAAAAAATAGGATCGTTTAAAAATCACTTTCGATACGCTGAGACCGGGTTGGTTTGCAAAAGCTTTTAATAAATGCGTGTGCTAAGGTAAGAGTTCTTGCAAAGTAGGGTAAGTGCGGCAAATGTGGTCCACGTGGGTATTATGGCCCACCCCTATATTTCTGAAAAGAGAAAACGCACAGAGATGATGCTATGTTCAGTACAAACATGATGTAATCGGTTCTGTTTGTGCCTATCGTCACACAGTGCGTTATTTTTCACATCGAGCGGAACTTTGTCCCTGTTGCGCATGGTACAGCCAAACTATGGATTTTCCTATGCGGTGACGGAAAAAATGTAATCCTATCAAGTTTTTAAAACCTATGCCATATGTGGTCACCGATAGGGGACGTATAGCCCACGCCATCCATCCAACCATAAGGCCCATGGATACAAACGTCTCTAACTAAAAGACCACTGGACGGATTTTGTTCAAATCTTCAACAATGTGTTCAGAAAGGACAGTAGGAAAGTCGCTTATTTTACTCCACTAACACATTATACATCCATCATCACATACCAATTTTTATAATTATCTATTTGTTGATTTGATTTATGTCTTTTTTGTTTGAATTTAGTCGCTCTCATCATCGTCTTCATCTCAACTGCTACTAGGTGGTGCTACTCGAACTTCGGGCGCCTTTAACACGGGGGCGCTGTGTTACGACTCGAAGGATATAGATCTGATGATATTAAAAACCTGTTAATAAAGAGCGATTTTAAAGCTATTATCTTTTTGGCAACACTGGCTTAAACAGCTGACGCACGTTTCGTGTTTTGTTTCACTTTCAAACATCTTCAGTTTGGTCTATAATTTAACCATGAATCGTCTTACAAACGAACAACGCTTGCAAATTATTCAATTTTATTATCAAAATGCGTGCTCTGTTAAGAAAGTGCATCGCGACATCACATGTGTTCAGCTCAATGGGTACATAAATAAGCAGAATTGTCGACTTCGGAGTGAATATCAGCCAGAAGCATGGCAAGAGCTACCAATGCATCCAGAAAAAGTCACAGTTTGGTGCGGTTTATGGGCTGGTGGCATCATTGGACGTACTTCTTCAAAGGTGATGCGAATCGTAACGTAACTGTGAATGGTGAGCGCTACCGTGAGATGATATCCAACTTTTTTTTTTGCCCCAAATGCAAGAGCTTGACTTGCATGACATGTAGTTTCAACAAGACGGGGCCACATGCCACACAGCACGCGCGACTATGGACTTATTGAGAGGCGAGTTCGGTTCGGGACCGGTCAATTGGCCGCCTAGATCGTGCGATTTAACGCCTTTAGACTATTTTTGTGGGGCTATGTTGAAGCTCATGTCTATACAGACAAGCGCGCTTCAATTGACGCATTGGAAGACAACATTGAAGCATTTATTCGTGAGATACCGACCGGAAATGTTGGAAAGAGTATGCCAAAATTGGACTAAGCGGATGGACCATTTGAGGCGCAGTCAAGGTCAACATTTGCATGAAATAATCTTCAAACATTTAATTATATGGACCGTACTATCGACTCAAATAAAGATTTCATGCATTTTTCTGAACTTTTTGTGTTTTTTTTTTTTTTAAATTTCCTATAGCTTATAAAAAATCACCCTTTATATCTCCATTCATATATGGCTCTATCCCTCCCATCAACCAACTTAAAAACATACCACCATACGAAATTAACTGGCTACGAGAAGAATCTCGTAGTAGAGTGCTCAGTGTTGTGTACACTACTTGATGATTAGCCATATGGGTACGCTGCAGTTAGTGATTTGTATGAAATGGGTGCAACACTCATCCTGTATTCAAATATCAGGTAATTCATTAATTGCACTTATTTACGTTCCAGTACATTAGTGATGTGTACTCCAAATAAAATGAACATCTTTAAAGAGACCTCCAATTCGGTAATCTCGTTATTTCACTTTATGGAAGCGAAATGACAGCGAAATTTCCTGAGCGGTCTTATTCCACTTTGCTAAAGCAAATAAAGCCGTTTCGGACTTATTTCACTTTTAATTTATAAAGGCATTCAGAGAAAGAGCACTAAAATAACAGCACGCCGGTGGCCATCAGGGATCAAGGGACCGACCCTCGAAATTCGGCATAATTTCGCTTTCTGGATTAGTGAAGAAATTTGGGAATTCGTCTTTATTTCACTAAACCCGGGTCACTTATCTTTTAACCATCGCGTATATCTTAGCATCAGCCTCACCCAAATTTCCACCCTCCGAATACTTGCAAGATCCGCCAAAAATCAAAGTCGTCCCAATGACAAAAGTGTGGTATCAACCGACGGGTATAACCAACAACGACGGTACCAAAACAACTAAGACACTATACGTTTTTTAAGTACATTCCTGGAATATCATTTCCCTCCTCTTCCATCCAGGCCATTTTCCCACAATTCCCAAGGAAAATAACGGGGCGGTTTTAAGGGCCGATGTGGAATGTGAACCACACCTAAACGTCAAGTTTTTTTCTGCATTTCATTTCAATTTCAGACTAATTCAATTTGCTCAACCATGGAAAGATACACAATCGAGCAACGCGTTAAAGTTATTCAGGCTTATTATGAAAATGGACGTTCAAATCAAAATGCATATCGTGCACTTCGTGAGATTTTCGGTCAATTTAATCGTCCAAATGTGCGTACAATCGGAAAAATCGTGCAAAAATTTGAGCAAACCGATAGTGTCGTGATAGTGTAGCCGTCCACCTCAACTCGTCGTCGTGCCCAACAATTGAACCTCTCACGCTCGTCGTTGATGAACATTATGCATAAAGACTTGCATTTACACGCTTACAAGGTGCAATTGACTCAAGAACTAAAGCCTCTTGACCATTTCAAGCGTCGTCAATGGTCGGAATGGTGGCAAGAAATGGCAACAGTGGATGATAAATTTTAGAAGAAAATCATCTTCAGGGATGACGCACATTTTTACCTCAGTGGATTCGTCAATAAGCAGATTTGCCGCATTTGGGCGAATGATAATCCAAGAGTGAGATAATACAAAGAGTGACTGTTTGGTGCGGTTTATGGGCTGGCGGCATCATCGGGCCGTATTTTTTTCCAAAATGAGGCCGGTCAGGCAGTTACTTTGAATGGTGTTCGCTATCGTGAAATGGTAACGAACTTTTTATGGCCCGAATTGGAAGATATGTTTTCAGGTTTCAACAGGACGGTGCCACGTGCCACACAGCTAACGACACAATGGCTCTTTTGCGCCACAAATTCAATGGCCGTGTTATCTCACGTGGTGGCGATGTCAATTGGCCGCCAAGATCATGTGATTTGATACCGTTGGATCATGTGATTTCCTTTGGGGTTATTTGAAAGAAAAGGTGTACGTTGATAAGCCGGCAACAATTCAAGAGCTAAAGGATGAGATAATTCGGCACATTAACGGCATAGAACCTCAATTATGCTTCAGCGTCATCGAAAATTTGGACCATCGGATGGGGGTGTGCCGCCGAGGTCGGTATTTTGTTCCATACATAATTCAACCATACCAATATTATCATAATATGCTTTACTCAAAATCAACATCGCCCCTTAAAAAATCTTAAATTAACCACCCTTTACTTTCCATACTATGATCAGAATATGTAATTCCATCTGAGTCCAGGGATTTTTAAATGGACCGAAGCTGTATATGGCCCCTTAAATTTTGTTATTGGTTGTGATTGAACTTATGTTAGTGATCCCAAATGTGTATTTACACGGGTCGTGTAAAGTCATGTTGCGTTATCTCAATAGCTCATTTAGACCAATCTGTTGGGCCGTGTTAAGTATATTGGCCAACTTTGATAAAAACTCTTTTCCGCCACAACGCCATACTGAAACGAACGAGACCCTCCGCAGCACATTGTGCGATGGAACGGTGGTAGTGGAGTCACCCATAAACAGTTTAACGTGCATGATACGTGAACCACATTGTCCCATCCACATTTTCTCCCCGGAAATCAGGTTATTGTCCGAGTTCGTCGCTCTAGCTCGAGTTCATCTTCAGCAGGAAATTGTTGGCATCTATCAGGTTTACCCTGTTGCATAAGACCTTAGACAGACGATAGTTTTATGTGCAGGTTAAAGCAAGCGATATGCCCTCTCAAACACCCGAATTTTTCCCATCAAGTTTGCACTCACGTTCAACGACACTGTACAGCCATAGGGGCATGCAGCAGATAACCTTCACCATCGCATAGAATTGGTTATTAGGAAACAGTCTATTCGCAAGCATCATCTACATGTTTGTTTAAATATAGATACTGACCTACAGTCCAAAGACATGGACACACAACAGCTGAAACGTCTTATATAATTGCCCTGATTCCTGAACAGTCTACGACTCTTGACGAATATCAACGTCATCATCAACGTCAGCTACCAGTCGTCGAATTTCAAATGAAGGAGTCGACCCTTCCACCCTCGTCTGGTGGTGTCCTCGATCTTTAGGCCTGATCTGTTCACGATCAAGTCATCAGCGTACGTAATTACTCGAGGAGGAGAAATTGTATTGAACAGGACCGGCGAATTAATGGCACCCTGTTGGGGACCGTTTCTTACTTCCAAAATAACGATGGCCCAGTTAGTTAAGTGTCTACCCATGGTTAGTGGGGTCCCCGGTTCGAATCCCAGTGAAAACAAGCTTATTACAAATTTATACTCGTTTATCTAGGTTCCAAATCTCGCCCAGTCCCCGTTTGCTGTTCACTGGAGTGGTCAATCAGTGTTAGTAGTCTGACTGTAGGTATCAAAATGAACCACCATTGTCTACGTGTGCTGGTAAATTCACAAGAAGCCCCCTACCTACCTACATACTTCCAAAAACTCGAAGGGGTCAGTTGCCATTATTAACGATGAACATTCTGCTGGTTCATGCCACACAGTCGGTATGACGGAGATGTGTAGGAGTACGGCTTTGTTTACACTCGAAGTAAAACACGGGCTCTCGTCATGCTAAAGTATAAAATTGCATATAAAATATGCTGTGTCTATAAACAAGAAATAAAAAGCAAATTACGATTTTTTTATTTCTTGTGAAAGTCTACCTCTGGTCGTAGAGGAAATTCTAATTTTATTTGTGGTCTATTCTTTGCTGGAAATTCCCTAAGAAATTATTCAACTAGAATAAGAATTTATTTGCTATGCCCATGAGAGGTCATTAAAATGCCTCATCAAGAGACCGGCGACGCATTTAATGGTCTTTGAATAGATGGTGACATTGTCTAGACAAATAATCGCATCCTGTCTGCCCGAACAAGTAGTGGCATCCCGTATGAATAAGAAACATTTGCTTAGCCAAGAGAGTGCAACCGTTTGAAATGTCCTACAATAATTATTATTTTAATTTAAATCATGAGATAGGTCGCTGTGGCGAAGTAGGTTGGCGGTGGTGGGTGCCAAGTTCAATCCCCGATTTAGCAACTTTCATAATGCAAGGCTCCTTTTCTTTCGAGCCACAGGCAATGCTCAAAGCGTAGTCTTTGAGAGTAGCTTCGCCGTTCAGAATCGGCATAAAAAACTGTAGGTCCCATCCACTCGTGATTGAACATAGGCACGCGCAACGCGAGTGGGTTCTGTCAAAGTAGGGGCCCAGATGGTTCAAGGAACTAAGTCCCTGGGGATTTAGTCCACTGAGGGTCTTAGTTCCCATTGAAGGTGGGAACGTACCAGAGATAATGGAGGATGTAGATACCCAACTTCTACCTCCTTTGCCCCTTGATTTCATCCGACAGCTTTTTTTATACGGTGTTGCGATGAGTGGTGGAGACGGGAACTTTGTAAGATGTGTGAAATACAATGGGAATTCCACTACTCTGTTATTCTTTACGCTTAATGCCGACATGGGCAGGGGGTAAAAATGGCCGAAGTTGGATATCTCTATCCTCTATTATCTCTGAAACGTACTCCTCTTTCTTATTAGAACTATAAATACACTCAAAAATTCTGCAGAGGGACTTAACCCAAGCGACTTCGTCCCTCAGCTAAGGGTATATCGCCTGGAGCTAAAGTGGCCTTATTTCGATTTTCAAGTCAGCATTTTATGAGTGGGAAATTATCTCACATTTAGAGTGAATTAAAGCCATACAGTTTTTTTTTTTTGAGTTAAGTTCCCACCTTGGACGGAAACTAAGCTCACTTTCTCAGAGTGGACTCGTTTCTCTTATACTGGGGAATAAATTGTTTTGATTTTGCCATGAAATCCCGAACGATGGAGACCAATGTATTGCCACGGTACACTACCAAGCAACACTGAGTGCTTACACTCTGCATTGGTAGTGTTATAAGCGATAGCGATTTTGCCTACTTAAACTGATTACGGGAACCTGAAGGAACGCTGTAACGGACGCACATTACTAATACACAAACGCATCCCCGTTTCCTTTGGCCCCGCCATAACTTGTAAAGTCATTTACCGAAGCTTTTTACACGTAGTTAAGCACACAGTTCTGCATAAGATTCCCTGATCACTACAGTGTTTTCCAAGCTGAGGCCGTGATACTCAAAGAAGCGGTGAATTTGCCATTACAGCTGATATTACAATTTTGGCAGTAAAAATTATTTCCAATCTGGTCGGATGTTGCCGCGGAGAGCTAAAGATTTTCAGCACGCAGTACTCGAATACTCTATCAGCAATCAGGCAATCAGGAGATGATGCAGATGCAGATTTGCAAATGAACGGAGACATTCACAATGAAGCATTAATTATAATTGAGGACATGCGACTCATGCTTACCAATAAAATATTAACTCGATTTTGAATGACAACTCCTAATACTATTCCGAGGCATTGAGAGAAGCCGCTCAAAGAAACTCAATGTTCTCCTTTTAAGAATATGGTTGACTTGGCAACGATTCGATAGCAAAATGGAATTGCACTTGCTTCATCACGCGATTCTCTTGGCGGCCGATTTTCGACAAACATTCAACGATCATTACGCCAGCCGACGAATTTAATGCGTGATTGAAGTTTTATGAGATTTTATGGAAAAACGTCAAAACACTTGAATTAAATACGAACGAAGCCAGTCAAATCGCAGAGCGAACGATCTGGAGAAGTTTTTTTTTCTCAAAAAATTTATCGACATTGATAATGGCGAAAATCCTGTTGACACATTATATTTCCTGCCAATTTGTGTTAACTCGCTTGTAATTAAATGGATCAAATCGGTAATCATTATGATGCGGAACATGATTAGGGTTAGGTTAGATTGGCGGACTTCCTTAAGGGTAGCCACACTTAGGCCAAAAGTAGGCCGTTGTGTTACCGCACGGTATAATAGATCCTACTCAACAAACCATCTGGAGCGATGTAGTTGACTGATGCTCATATTTCTACCTAGTCGTAGAGATATGAGGCGTGCAAGTGACTAAATCAGCGAGACTAGGGCCCTGCAATTGAAAAGAAGGTGTGAAATGCTTCCTTCTTTCTCTTCAACCCTGCAACTTCTGCAGAAGTTGTTATAGGGGATTCTTAGTTTTGATGCCAGCCAATTTTTTGTATTCACAACCAGATTGTGGGGAAGAAATTAATGGAGAAAGTAATCCACGTAAAACCACAATTTTGAAAAAAGAAGTTCAAAGACGAGGCCTCGCCTTGCTATGATTCTGACGACATGCCATTCAAATTTAAATGGTTGCAATTTCCAGTGCGGCTTGCGCTTGCAGCGTCGAAAAACAAATCGCAAGTACCGTCGTACAGTGTTTGTGGCATCAATCTTGAAAATCCAAGTTTACCACATGGCCACTTATATGTCCTGAAAACCATCAGAATTATTTATTTACGCTACAGTAAAGAAAACTAACAATGTTTGTTATCAAAAAAGTCACAAACACACTCAACTGCTCTTGATCTTATCCGGGCAATACCCGTTTCGACAATTACCCGAGTACCCAGCTATCCGGGTAATGCATGTAATTTCCAAGTTGCCGGGTGCCCGGCATTGTTCGGCAGCAAATACTCTAATGCAATATGAAAATAATGAAAGTACACCCTTATTTACGATTACACCACAGCGAGGAAGTGGTGGAGTACTCACCAAAAGTAATAGAAGTGTAATGTCTTTCGAGCATGCGTAGCAGATTAATTTCGTCAAAATTTGCGGGTACCCGACATTTGGGTTTACCTGGAAATTTTGTACCAAGTGTGATCGTGATAGTGATCTGTGGCGTACAGTCTACTCTTCTTTTTTTTAAATTTAAGATAAATCCTAAAAAACTTTCTATCATTTAAATGGATTGCTCACTCTGTAAAAAAAAAAAAAAAATAGAACGCAGTCGCGATGCAAAAATTCAATGCACGGACTGTAGTATTTATGACCATTGTTCGTGTGTTAATACTAACTTAATAGACCTTGAGAAACGTATGATGTAAAATATTGATATGACAAGCACGGTTGCCATTGGAAAAAATGTGTCTAAAGTTGGAAATGAAAATCACCAAATGTAGCTTAAAATGACCAAAATATTTACAATTTATACACAGAACAATGAATTCAACACATTTATTTCAGCATATTGTTCATATTGCGCAGATCACATTATTATTTTTAATTACTAGTAATAAACAAAAACATTAAACAAAAAGAGGCACAAACAAATTCACAAAGTCCCTTACAAACTTAATTATTAAATAAAAACATACATAATAAATATAATAAAATATATATAAAATAAAAATAATAAAAAAAAAAAATAAATAAAAGTAACAAAACATAAAGAATATGAATTCCTCACAGCATTTGAAAATGAGATCGCAGACAGTATACGCTTGGACTGTTTCGTTCATCCTTAAGCTCTTTGGCCAGCATTATATTATTAATAGTGTCAAAATTAAGTCTTATTAAGGATAAGGTCTTTAGGTCTTTTTGCTGTTTCCTGTTCAGTTTCTTTTCCTGCTTTTATTTCACAATAAAATAAAAATAAGGGACATGGGTATTAATAAATTTCTTATAACTTGCCTATCCATTGTGTATATTTTGCTTTTGCCACGAACAAGAACAGCGCGAAAAGTATGTTAGCAATTTATTCAAACACACAATTTTGACTTTTCCAGTCATCTGTCAATAAATTGTCACATGAAGGAGATGAAAGCATTCAGTGTAAACACATTAATGCACCTTTTACATCAGACGAAAAGAAAAGCCCTTTAGGTTGCATGAAAATTAAAGTTGTGTGAAGAGTTGTGAAGAAGAAATGACATTATGACCAAATTTGGTCACAAATGACCAATGTGGCAACCGTGGTGACAAGTGCAGAACTCTCCGTCGTAAATCTCTCCATCTACATAACGAATCTGCATTGATTGCCCAAGCAACAACAAAGTCTCCAACAATGACTGAAACAACATCAGCGGCAGCTAAACGTCGACTAAAACGCGCTCAGCAAATGACACCTAAGCCTCGGGACGATCTTGAACCAGCAAACGGTGCAAGGAACAAGAACAGCTGTTCATCAGCAACAGTCCAGCAGTTCAGTGACAATTGACAAGCGCTGTACGAAGAAATTCTCTCCTTACAAAAAAAAAAACAACAACAGGGTTTTCTCCAGTATGCAACAGAAAGGTTCTTCTAAGCTGGAGGGAGCAGAAAGGATAGAATAGAGATTGTGGAGAGATTGAAGGAGAGATTGAAGAGTGTGTGCAGAAAATTCCCAGTGATTCGCTGAATATCTCTGTTGCGCTTTAAAGGAAAACCTAGCAACAATGTTCCTAACAACCAGCAACATAGTGATGTCTTGTGCGTTCAGCTTTCATGCATGATATGAAAAGAAAGTTAACAAGAACAGCAATAACAAAATTTAGCACGTCTTTACTTACTACGGGTAAAAAAAGATGAATCTAAATAAATGATTGTTTCACTAGTTTTACAAGAGCTCTGTTTGTGGAAGCAGAAAAATGTAAGAAAGTAAGTAGTAATGTAAGAAAGGTAGATACGGGTAGGGTTGTTGTAATAAGATCGTTTGAGGACCTGTTGGCATTAACTACCAAAATTTTATTTAAACCTGTCATGTTTGATGTAAGGGACGGTCTTGATCTTATTGGCAACAACCCAACTACTGCACTTTCCATTGAATGTTCATAGGTAAAGCTGTAAACTTATGTCAGCTAGTCACTGACAGCGTATTTAATTCGGTTAAGATCAGGTTGTGTGGCTGTTTACAATCGATCCGGAACACTTGCGATACGGTGATGATATCTGCCGACACTCTTTGCGCAATCAAATCAAATGCGGACTCGGCAAAATTTATTAAAATCCATCTGAACAAAACCCCTTTTATGACCTGATATTGATCCTACTGTCATCTCCGATTGATTCGTTATTGCGAACAGATTTGGGTCGACTGAGCCGATCCATCAAACTAAATCAGCCCCCCCTGTTGAATTCGCATTGCGTGTAAGGCATATTGAGAGCACACACAATTTAGATGGGATTACTTGAAAATTCGGCAATAAATGCATACGCACTGAACTATTATGCACCTCTGACAACAACGGAAGTAACAGCCCATTAGTCACATACCACAAATGCTACGCAATGGAATCCATTTACACATGAAAGCTGAAGACCGGCAGAGAAATGAGTGAAGACAGAGAGCATTTGGCAATTTTTCCGAATTGTCATGTATCAACTAGACCAAAGGGAAACAAGGGGGGCACTGGGGAAGATATACAATATTTTTTTTACGTAATTGCATTTGTACTGCTGATGCCGGCGTTTGAAAGGGCAAGTCTCGGGGTCCATGATCCAATGATCCCCTGCACAATTGGATCGACTTTCTACGAGCGAAATGCTTTTTAACGGTGTGGAGCGTTGCAAATGTCCCAAGCCATATATTATGAGCATGGTCTTCTTCGGTTCACTTGATTCGCGTTGGCGTTGGGCGATGAAAAGGCTAGCGACGTTAACCGGTGCTCAGAGTTTGGAAGGAAGCATTAATTGTTGAATGTCAGAAAGTGCTACGAACAGAATGATTTTCAAAATGTCTTATAATTGTTCAACACCCACTCTGCAAAGTTCGCGAGGTGTTTAAGATTCTTTGAAAAGTACGGAGATACGTACAGTGGCGTCCAAAACTGGATGAATAATTTCTGTTTTTGTGGTTTTTCGTCAATCAATCCTTATGACGGACTTCTATTTGCTTATTTCTAAAAGAGAGAGTCATCAATGAATGAAAATTCCAAGAAGACGCCAAAACATCGAAAGTTGCTGCTACTATGACTTATAAATATTTAGGGCACTGCGTAGGATAGTCCTGGCGTCCGCTGTAAAAAAGACAAAAACCAGCGCTATCCGAAAAAAAGGTAAAGGCCCGACTAAAGAACTGGAAACGAGTAATTTTGTCTGATGAAACCAAATTCAGCAGGTTCCAGTCAGATGGAAGGGCATACTGTTGGCGCCGCCCAAACGAAGCAGTTCAAAGGCATTACAGTAAGAAACCCTGTGAAACATGGTGGAGTCTGTTGTGGTTGATGGTTTGCTGCTGCCTTACTTGGCGTCACTTCGGTTTCTTTGTGCACATTTCAGGAATTATGAGAAATGAAAATTAGTTGGTTTAAAATTGTGCTTATCCCACGGGTGTCGTCCAAAGGGACGGCTTGTCAAGAGTTAGTTGGCAAACGACAATGAAATGGCCAGCACAAAGCCGGGGCTTAAATCCGATAGAAAACTTGTGGTATGTTGTGAAGTGGAAGATGGGGGGAGTATGCAAGAGTACCGACAAATTTGGGTGAGTTGTGGAGCAGAGTTGGATCTGAATGGTCTAAAGTTCCCAACGAAGTTATTCAGAATGTGGTGGAAAGTATACCAAAATGAATGAACTGTGTCATAATGGCTTATGGACCGAATGCAGTCATTTAAAAGACCTTTTTCGAAAAGTGCAGTATTGGATGTATACGATGGGCTTGGTTCTTATTTTTTCATTGATGACACTTTCTCTCAGAATTTCATCTCAACGAAGTTCGTCATAAGAAAACATTTTAATGGCGAAAAACCCCAAAACCGGAAATTATGTATCCAACATTCCTAGCCACTGTATGGATGAGTTTATGTATGTCCAGGCATTGAACGTTTTTTCTTTTTCGAGGTGGACCTGGGCCTCATTCAACAAGCCTCTCCAACTAGCATGTTCGGGCTGTCTACCTATATAGAGGTGGTTCAGATCCTTCTCGACTTGGGAACGCCGCCTTGTCCGTGTGCGTCCTCTGTTGCGTCGGCCTATCTACAGTTTCGCCCGCAAAGGTGGTTCAGATCCTTCTCCACTTGGGAACGCCGCCTTGTCCGTGTGCGTCCTCTGTTGCGTTAGCCCTCAGGTTCTGAGTCCGAGACTCTTCCGGCCCGAGCTGCTTTGACCATGCCCTCTACATGTCCCAGCCAGCTTAGGCGCTGGACTTGGCCTGACTAGGCTCATGTCGTAGTACAGCCTTTACAGTTCGTGGTGGAATATTCTCCTCCAGATCCCATCAATGAAAACTGAACTAGCAATCGCACGCCGAATTTTCCTCTGTAACAGCCAAAGGACTTCTTCATCCACTTTTGAGTTCGTCTATGCCACTGCGCCGCATAGCAGAACTGAAATAATCAGTTTCTCATATAAAAATCGGCTTGGTTCTTCGAGAGAGGGCTCTATTACTCCTGGACATGAAATGGGTACTGGGAAATGAAAACCACGAGGGCATTGAAAAAGCAGACGTCGAAGCAAATGGGTGCAAGATCTCCTTTTTTTGGTCCTTTCTCTCTTACCAAAACACTACCACCACCACTCTTAAAGACCAGGTTAAATAAATCGAATTCCGGAACAGTGAGGAGGAACTCACACACTTCAGAGAATTCATGCGCTAAAGCTGAAGAAGCCTATGTATGTATATCTCACGTTGAAAACAAAAGTGGCACTATACAAAATTTTACACTTTTGAGATAGAGCAACATCCAGGTTCCTTGCACCCAGAGCCGACGCAAGCCAAATGAGAGCCCTCCTTCTTAATATTTGGCGTCACTTCCAGATTACACAAGACTTAGCCTTCAATGCGTGTCACAAATGCGTCAAATTAGCAAATGTTCATCATATCTGTGTATTTGCACATCCTGCACATATGGCGGATCCTGCTCTTCACGCACCGTAATATATACCACCACGATATGTAGATACGTACTATATACAGTCAGAAAGGTGCTTCCTTCTTACCGAAAAATAATATCAAACGGGAGTCCAAGAAAAACCCTTAAATGCAATTTTCTAAGGCACACGTGAGCAAAAAAAAAAAATACCAAGACATCTCAAAAACTGTAGGCACAGCGAGTCATAAGCCAAACAAATTAAGCGAAATTCACACCTCAAAAGTAAGTGTACAGAGAATGTCAATCACATAAGGAAATCTGCGCTTATGTGGGTTTTTCAGGTAGCACCAAACGTGGTCGATTTAGTGTCCAAAATTGAATGTGTTTGGCTATTTGAAATATCTAAACAATGGCGGCCGTGGCGTTGTGGGTATGTGCGTCGTCAGATCCAACGCTTTTGGTGGTTTGGGCACGAAGAGCGGTCGAGCAACTTACCTCCGACCGAAAAGCCTTCGTCTCACCAATGGAGAAAGGCAACTCATGTCGCAAGTGGAGCAGGACCCAAGCTGTGAGCCAACTTGAGTTCTTGCCAAATTAACGTACAGTTGACTCTCGATAATTCGAACTGATTTCTAGGTCCCTTGGAAGAACCTTAATAAATCGAACCAAACATGCTGCAATTCGAAATCTGTCAGCCTTGTCAAAATATCTCCCATTTTTCTATTCGAATATTACGAATTTCGCATTAAAAAAGTGTCATGTTCGAAAAAATTCCCTTACCGCGAACTGCAAATCCGGGCGAAAGCAAATGTCAAACCAAGCTAAAATGTTCCCTAGCCCACGTGTAATTTGGAGACAAAATTGGCATGGTTTCTTCTTTCCCTGTATTCCAAATAGCTGGTCCGAGTCAATAAACCAGGCGTTTTGAATGCAAACAACAAACTGGTTACAATTGTGAGGTCAATGGGCATAAGCGTGCACGTGAAATGTAAAGGGTAAACAGAAACTGGAAAATCTTCACAAATCCAAACTTATGACAAGCCCTCATTATGCAAGTTTCAAATTAATTTCAATACTCTCATTCACGAATAATCTGCATCTGTGTGCATTTAAGAGTCGGGTTCGGCGGATGAATAAAATCCACCCAAATGCCTGAATTAATCAGGCTTTAAAACTTTGTTTATTTGTTTAGCAGTTCAAAGTTCCTTATTCTTCCTCCTTTGATGCTGGTTAGCTACAAGCTTGCATTCCGGGCCATACGCGAAGTGCCCCACAGATTCCTGAGGCTTGACGTCAATGTATTATGTAGATCTCATTTGAATATCCGGCGGTCCAAATTCGTCTGATCCGTCCTCTGAGGAGCGCGTTTTGTCATTGAACATATTTTTCCTTTCCCCATTCAAATATCACATAAATTTTAAATATTCTTACTTTCATTAAATCGCCGCCAAACTTATCGCGTTCACACTCTGATGTCAATTTCGAATGCCTTTTACTCATTAGCCGTTCATTGGCTTATGAACTTGGGGAAATAAACGGGTTTCTATGCTAATGGGGCTTGATTGGATCTTATGAAATTCACGATAACACACATGGGTGATATGTCTCATCTGGGAAATCCCAGCTCCGATATTCTGCTCGGGATCACTGTTTACACGATTCACCGTCGTACGAGGGTCGTTTGTTCACACGGGAGTACCAAACGGAGCGTGTTATGTACATAAATTGGTTTGCTTGTAGCCGCTCCGACTTGACTCCGTTTGGGCGATTTATTTGCTGTCCATTGAAGAATGATTGCAGACCTTTTGTGGTCTCGTCCAATGAATTGACAGCCCATTCGACTACGAATACAATTTGAAATTGATCCTGTTGTTAACAATCTATGAGTGTGTCTCGGTCTTGGATGGGGTTCACAATAAATTCACAATAGTCTAGCCAACTTTAATGATATCCACATGCATTCACCAACCCACGGAATCTCTGCGCTTCTTGGAAATCTTGCGCCACGTGCGCGAATAATTAACGAGCGGTCTTCTAGTCAACTCGAAACTCAGTGAGTGTAGTTTATTTCCGAAGGATGATGGAAATCTTTCGCAGATGGTGTAAAACCGGATTCTCCAACTCGGACTAAAAATAGGATATCGGTTATCATTCTGTTTCTTGTCACTTTTACAGTCGAACGACTTTTTTTTCGATTCGATGTGTGGTTTAGTATGTGGACCTTTCACGTGCTCCCATTCCATGGCGATTAGCATCAAGCATGTATATTATTGCCACGAAAATAATAAATCTGGCTAGTGAAGACTACATTGCGGAGCAGTGCATAGTAGTTGGTGATATTGGTGATTTCAAAACAATTTTATTTGTCACACGAAAGCTTGCAAGCTTTGAAAATCGACTGGCTCGATGGTGGCATCGGTGGCTTGGCGTGGGTTGGGGCCACTTGGGGCAAACCAAATTCATGCCGCCCCTAGTTATTTGTTCACAGACCAAAAAACCTTTGTCTACGGTTTCAACGAGGTGTACCTACACATATGTAGATTAGGTTAGTGGTTGAAGTGGTTGACTGCTGTCCGCCTCACTTACGCCATTGTACTGCCGCACGGATTTAGGAATACCTGTTCCGGAAACTCGTTAGGTTTTGAATAAAGGGAAGAAGATGGCTGACTCTTCGTACAGACAAGCACTTAGACAAACAGAAGTCTAAATCTACGGAATGAGAGAGCACTGCAGTTGCATAGCAAGTGCTCAATGGTTTCTTTCTAATCCTCGTCTCTGCAGTCTTTGCAGAAATCGTCGTGAGGGGGAGGCGTGAGTTCCTATGGCGCATTTTTTTTTATAATTTGCGAGCGCACAAGGCACATGTCCGGGTTCAAGACACAGCACGGGCGAAGGTGTAGATGGAGAAAGGGAGAGGAGGCACCTGTGTGCACATTGTTTAAACATTTAAATATTTGCGGATTGTATTCTGGGGGAAATATTGGGCTGGGAAGAGCATATTGCGGCTGATGAACGAGTCTCTGAATTTAACTGTGCGTCCAAAAGTAGGCTTAAGGGTAAACTGATGAGCACTCCTGGCGAGACGGGTATTGCGGGTGAATTCTTAGAGAGGACGAATGCAGTTGGCAAGCTCACTTGGTCGATGTTTAAGCGAGTCAAGTGACTCTGCAATATTTTTGTCTCCTATAAGTTTTATCGCTCGCTTTTGTATTCTATCTAATAGGTGCAGGGTGGTTTTTGGTTGCACCAGACCAGATATGAGCGTTGTACTCAAGTTTGGGGCGTATATACGCCTTATAAATAAAAGCCAAACCAGAAGGGGTGAAGTATTCTTTTGCATCGATTGAGGAAACCTAAACATTTCGCAGCATTTCTTGGGACCTCAAATATGTGATTTGTGCCAACTAAGTGTTGTGTTGATACACAGACCAAGGATGGAAAGCTTTCGGGTTCCATCGACATAGGTGCCATTCATGGATAATGGCTGATTAACAAGGGTTCGCTTGAGTGACAGCATGCAGCATTGAATTCCACTCGATTGTTCTCTCCCCAGTTAACTATGCCGTCAACATCGGAATTCAAGGTGCTTAACATAAGCTGCCGTTCCAATTCTACGGCCGAAGGGCGGAGTCGTGAGTCTTTGAACGAATATGAAAAGTTGAGGGTGCTGTCATCAGCGAAGGAATGGATTGGATTAGAAGTAGCAGACAAGAGAACATTTATAAAAATGAGAAAGAGTGTCGGAGACAGAACAGAGCCTTGGGGAACACCAGCATTTATTTGGTGGATATGAGACTTGAACCCATAGAAAAAGGTAATTTCTAATCCATTGAAGAAAAGATTCATCGACACCATAGGCACGCTTGATGCCAAACTCTGTCAAAGGTCTTAGAAATATCAAGCGCAACGATCTTGCTTTCGCCTGCATTGTGCAAAGATTGGTTCCACTTTTCGGTGAGTTAAGCTATCAGATCACCAGTGGACCTGTTGCTGTGGAAACCGTGCTGCCGGTCATTGAGAAGCTTCCGCGATTCACGACATTTCATAGGCGGACGATTTACCAGCTTTTCCATGACCTTAGAAAGAAGAGACGTAAGGTCGTCGGTACGAGCTGGGTGACGAAAATTCGCCCTTTTTAGGGACGGGCTGGACAAGTGCTGTTTTCCATCTTCTCGGAAAGAGGCCTAAAGAGTAGGATAGATGAACAAGCTTAACCTCTTCAGAAGTACGGGGGGAACAACATCCGGGCCAGCGGATTTGTGAACGTCGAGATTATTAAGTACTCTTGCAGTAACTGTACGAGTGCGGAAGTGGATTTGTCATATGGTGAAATCAACGCTCTCAAGTACAGGTGGCGACATATTGAAATCTGGCAGTGTTGAGCTGGCTGCAAAATGCGCCGCAAGCAGATTCGCTTTGTCTAAAGAGCTGACAGCTGGGGTGTCATTGTGGGTGGGAGCGTGGGAATTGAAGACGAGACGTAATTCTTTACGTTTTTTACAAATGACCAAAAGTTGTTGCTGCCCTCGGGACATTGAAGCACTTTTTGCCTCAACTTGTGCTCATACGAGAATTTTACACGGCTTATAATTGCATTACAGTCATTTCTGGCCAGTTTAAACTTATTCCGGGTTTCCTCAGTAGGGTTTGCTTTGTATATACGGAAATTAAACTCTCTCTACCTGATAGCCTTATCTGATACGACACAATGGTCAGGCGAGCCTAGAGGTGACAGAATGTCAATCGAATATTTGGCAGGATAAGAGGTGAGAAACATGTCCAGGGTGTTGGCGGAATGATCTGCAATGTCAGGTATCAGATTATTTACCTTAGTAAAGATTTCAACATACCCTTCTTCGGATGTTGTCTGGCCCGAATGTCGAAGCCAATTACAATTGTAAACATTGACATCGCCCGCAATGGCAATTTCAGTGCGAGGATACAGGGATACAATTCTTGAGACGAAGTCGGATAGCGCGCATCAGATTCGTTAAAAGTTGAATTACTATCCAGGTTTGGACTTCTATAAATAAAGCAGTAGTGGATTAAATGCTTACGGACATGGAGTTTTAACCGCAGGAAATTCCGGATTGGAGCAGAGGCCGTATTGAGGTAAGCTACATCACTACGCACGTAGAGGGCGAGACCGCGGTGTAAAAAGAATAGCGGCGCCAAGCTATATCCAGGCAGGTTTAAGTCCGATAAATCAGAATTCTCCCCTTTCTGTGTTTCACTCAACGATAAGATAGCTGGTTTATAGCGGAATAGGTGGACATACACAGCGAAGAGATTCACTCGCTCACGCAGATTGTTCACGTCAACCTTACAACTTTCCATAAAATACAAAACGGAGATATCAGAAAAAACTGTAATAACGCCAAAAAAAGTTCTAAGACTCTGCCTGCTTAATCTAATCAGAATACGCGATCGTCGAGAGTGGGCCAAAGGTGTTTGCTAATGAGTCAACCTGTGCCAGTTGAGATCATAGTTGAGATCACAGATGATTCCTTTCAACAATACATGTATCTATGTATGTCAATAAGCTTGTTGCGTGGCGACGGGCATACCCACAACGCCACGGCCACCACGTTTATTTTCTTTAGGACATTTAAAAACACAAAGTTTTCAGTTGATACAATTTGTATTTGATATCGAGGACAAATCAAAAAATACATAACACGAACTTATCGAGAAGAGTGCACCTGCATTAGAAAAAATGCCGCCCATAGCAAAGTGTCGCCCGGAGCCTTTGCCTCCCTCACTACGCCACTGGGTGGCATTAGATCGCAGTCCATCAACATAGGTTTTTTTTTATGGGTTGCGCCAATGAATGTGGAATCTTCTTTCCTAAACCAGGCCCAGCACTCTTCTACCACTCTCCCCGCGAAACTGCCAACTTCGCGGGGCTGGTAAGCGATTTACTTATATTTCGGAATGCGGCCTCTTGAGCTTTTTCTTTCTGTCTCGGACTGACGCAATGTTAGATTAACTTTCACTATGTACGAGCAAAGCTCATTCCAACTATTTTCTGATCTCGTCATGAACGCGATCAGGTTATCGGGGCTTGGTAAATTTACCACCTTGCGCAAATCATCCGCAGTTGGAAACTACGTGCTCTGCGTCCTCTTCAAAATTTGGACATTTTGGGCACAGCGGGGAACTATCATGCCCACCCTTGTGTAGATACTTTCTATAGCCTTTGTGTCTAGACAGAAACTGTGAATTGGGGCAATTACAGTCTCCTGTCGGTCTTGATGTGGAGTTCTCGATAACGGGAATGAGCCTATGCGTCCATCTTCCTTTTGTGGAGACGTCCCATCTGGCTTGCCACATTGCTATTGAAGTTCTTCCATCTTTATGAGTTTGGCCTGCTGCCGGTCCGAAGATTGTCTGCGGTACACCCTCTTAAACTCGTCTGATAGAATGTCGACAGGTAACATTCCTACTATGACGACCGCTGCGTCATCTGAAAGAGTTCTAAATCCGCTGATTGCCCTTATTGCGCAGAGTCTATAGACTGACGTTATCATTCGTCTTGCCGCAAGAGCTGCAGCCCAAATTGAAGCAGCGTACAGGAGGAATGAACTGACTACTCGTGAGAGTAGGATTCTGCGCCCATATCCGGGCCCACTAGTGTTCGGGAGCATTCGAGAGAGCGCTTCTTGTGTGCCTGATGCCATTTCGCTGGCATACTGTATATGCTCCCTAAAGGAAAGCCTATTATGTAGCAAGCCTCCAGGTACTGCACTGTCTCCTTAGACCTAATCGTTGGCTCCCCAACTATGAAGCTCGCGAATTCGACTTTCTTTCTGCTCGTAATGAGCACAGCCTCCGCTTTGTGGACCGCTAGTTTCAGGCCTGCGTTCTCAAGCCAGTCTTACACCTTGGAGATGTGTTCGTAGCAACCTCTATATGTTTTGCCACTGTGACAATAGCAATGTCGTCGGCAAAGCCGATGATTCTTACTCCCTCGGGAAGCGTTAATCGTAGAATGCCGTCATACATTATATTCCGCAATAGAGGTCCGAGGACTGATCCTTGTGGAACTCCCGCCGATATAGCATAGTATTCGGTTCCAGCGTCGGTGTTGTACATTAGCCTTCTGTTCTTGAAGTAGTCTCAAGGATGGCGGATTCATGGCAACTAGAGATCTTTGCATGTGCGCTCAGCGTGCCGAGTTAAAAGCATTTTTAACATCTAGCGTAACTACTGCACAATACTTCTTCTCTCGCCATCTCCATCTTTTTCCTTAGATGGCTTCCGCGGCCAAGTTTATCACAGATTCTATGGCGTCGACCGTTGATCGTCCATTTCCGAACCCGTATTGGTGAATTGATAATGCACCACTGTCTTCCGCCACCGCCAGTAACCTCTCGTGGATAACTCGTTCTAGTATCTTGCCTAGTGTGTCTAATAGACAAATTGGGCGACACGATGACCGTTCTCCCGGGTGGTTTCTTTCATTTTGGTAGTAACTCCAAGTGCTTCAGTTTCCACTGCGTGGGGAAGACCCCCTCTTGCAGGCATTTCCCCAAAGTGTACAGAAAAGCATCTGGTCTAATCATAATGGCCGTTTTGACCGCTTTGTTTGGGAGCCCATCCGGTCCGGGAGCTTTGTTATCTTTTACCTTCAATTTAGGCGTTAAGAGTGAAATGTGAACCAATAGAGAAGCAGCGAATCACCCCCATATCATTCCATTTCATTTATTTAGTGTCTCTGCATGAGGCATCTGTTTATGTCTGCTTATAGTTCTATTATGCCCAGTTTCACAGTTTCTTATAAACCTTGAACTGAGATGAATTTGTAGTTTCTCAGCTGGGCTGTTTTTATTTTTTCTCCCAACACACCTGATGTTCATGTGTGGGATCCATTCATCCACCATTCAAATTGATTCCCACACCGCAGCGATTTTCTTCCATTGTGCTTTGTCGGTTTTTTTTTATTTTCTACTTCTGATGAAAAGTTATGTGTTCCTATTTTTGCACAGCGACTAGTTTGTAAAGATTTATTTCCATTATTATCCACACCCATTCCGCTTGTCGTTTAACGACATGTCACTAAACGACTGTCCGAGATCGACGTTCCAGTTGGGACTCCATTAATGCCCAGACGACACTACGTTGCTCTAATTTATTAAATCGGATATTCGTAGAAGAGACAACTAGTCAGAGAAGAAGTCTCAGTTATTATATTGCCAAAGATCATACATACTGTCTGGAATTAGAAAACTACCTAGTCGCTGAGGAAACAAAATGCAAAAGTCGGAAAAATGGGGAAGGGATGGGTTCCATTATTGAAAATCGAACAGCAGTTATATTGAGAGCAAGTTGCTCTCGCTCTCAAATGCAGCTGTGTTGCTGAACAGCGGTGTAAACGGGAGTAGACACCGGTCTTTTTGTGACCCAAAACGACTTTAAATTAAAGGGTGATTTTTTAAAAGCTATAGGAAAGTTTTTCAAAAAGAATTCATAAAATTCAGAAAAATGCATGAAATCTTTATTTGAATCGAAAGTACGGTCCATATAATTCAATGTTTGAAGATTATTTCATGCAAATGTTGACCTTGACTGCGCCTCAAAAGGTCCATCCGCTTAGTCCAATTTTGGCATACTCTTTCCAACATTTCGGCCGGTATCTCACGAATAAATGCTTCAATGTAGTCTTCCAATGCGTCAATTGAAGCGGGCTTGTCTGTATAGACACGAGCTTTGACATAGCCCCACAAAAAATAGTCTAAAGTCGTTAAATCGCACGATCTAGGCGGCCAATTGACCGGTCCCGAACCGAACTCGCCTCTCAATAAGTCCATTGTTGCGCGTGCTGTGTGGCATGTGGCACCGTCTTGTTGAAACCACATGTCATGCAAGTCAAGCTCTTGCATTTTGGGCAAAAAAAAGTTGGGTATCATCTCACGGTAGCGCTCACCATTCACAGTTACGTTACGATTCGCATCACCTTTGAAGAAGTACGTCCAATGATGCCACCAGCCCATAAACCGCACCAAACTGTGACTTTTTCTGGATGCATTGGTAGCTCTTGCAATGCTTCTGGCTGATATTCACTCCGAAGTCGACAATTCTGCTTATTTACGTACCCATTGAGCTGAACTCATGTGATGTCGCGATGCACTTTCTTAACAGAGCACGCATTTTGATAATAAAATTCAATAATTTGCAATCGTTGTTCGTTTGTAAGATTCATGGTTAAATTATAGACCAAACTGAAGATGTTTGACATTGAAACAAAACACGAAACGTGCGTCAGCTGTTTAAACCAGTGTTGCCAAAAAGATAATAGCTAAAAAATCACCCTTTATTTGAATGGAATTATTATTACAACTGACTTTACAACTAGACTTAGAAGCTGAAGGTGAGGGTGTGGTGGCTCAACAATAGGGGCCCAACTGATGTACTTTGTTTAATTTACTGTTTATTATTATTGTCGTTTCACTGTCTATTTTTTATGTCCTACAATGGCTGGAGCTTACATCGAGTTGCTCAAGCCCGTGTGCACATGGTGGTCTCTTTGGGATGGAGTGGTGATGTGTTAGCCGACTTAGCCTCGATGGTGATTGCTATCACTACTCTGGTAGAGTTTGAGGATGAGTTTGAGTTTGAATTTATTGTGTAAATGAAGAAAATTACAAGTGTCAATATCTCATACACCTCCCAATGTCTACATGGAGTTATCTCTTCAATGCTGGATGGAATCTTGAAGCGATAGAGGAGAGTCCATGTAAGTCATCGGTCGACATTAGAAGATTATTAAAGACATTTGAACTAAAAATCCATGCAGAAGGTTCTGCTCCTTTAGCAGTGAGTGTGTTTCCCAGGTACCTGATTCCCTCCCTAGGATGGTGGTTGATTTCTAGTAGCTGCTTTCTAAACAGTGTCACTATGCACTGTTGCAGGGGGATGATGCGTGAGTCGGTAGTAAAGCCTCTTGTTGCTGTGGTGCCTTTGACAGTCCCTGTCGAGTGAATTTGAATATGATAAAATATTGAAAGAATGGTAATCGAAATAGGAGAAGTCATGCAGTGAAGTGTGGGCATGGTGAATTCTATGCAACTGTCACTTAACGCAGTCGCTTACCCTTCTTTTAAACACACTAATGTCACCCATCGCCGAATCGACCAAGTCCAATCTAATCTATGGTGACCTTGATCTTAAGGTTTCTAAATTAAACTCTTGTGAAACTGACAAATTTAAAAGAAATCACAGACGAATGAAATGGTTTTCGGCGAATGGTAACCATGCAGAGTTGAGGAATATTCCACTTATAAAGGGACGGACCCAATATTTTTTACGCCTATTTTGAATTTTAACAAAGGAGCAGCAACACAGCATACTTCCACGTGAAATCCATCTTTAGACTAACAAGTTGTATACTTCTTTAGTCGTAATCGTGCTACGATTCGTACATACGTTTTTGTTGCATTCTTTCAACTGCGATTACTTAGTCGCATGTGCGTGCATCCATGTAAAAAATACTAGGTCTCATTTTTGCGACTAGTTGCAAGTTTGTCTGTACTCTCGCCAGTACTTATGATTCATTTCAATTTGCGACAATCGTGTCGCCAGAAAAATGGGAGAAACTGCAGATATTTAGTTGTTGCGATTGTGAGTTGTCCTGTGAGCCTATTCACATTGGAACTTATGTGTTCTACTTTTCGCGACTGAATAGTCGTGTGATTGAAAACTCATGTGCGCTCCTAGCCTTACTGTCAACACGCGTACCGAGCAGACAGATCGACAGCAGAGATGATGGAGGAAGAGATATTCCTCTTCCCAGAGGAAAACCCCCCACAGTTGCGCTCTCAAGTCACGCATACCACTTTATTTTCACGCACACTTGTTAGAAGTATAAAGCACCGCAATGGAGTTAGGCGGGGGTCGCCTGTCTGTGAAAAGGTTATAAAAAAACTCTGTCAGATGAATCTGAGGGGCATGAAACGTAAAAGTGGCCCGTCTCTTCCTCCATCATCTCTGATCAACAGAGACTGCGCTATACCAACTGACGGGAGCTATCCAAAGCACCCTTGAAGCTTGGAGGAGCATTCGACAACACATCGCATGATGGGATTATTAAAGCTCTGGACAAGGTGAGTCCCGTACATATTCGCAGTATTTTTCTTTAGAAAATTGCGAGCTTCGACATACTGGTCTTAGAAATGGTGTGCCATATTGGGAAGCCGTACGTCAAGATCGGGCGTATAAGATGCTTGTAGAGCAGCAGTTTTGTCCTCTGGCTTAATCCATTTTGCTTGCGAGGAGGGAAGCCTAGGTTGGCCTTGTTAAGGGTCAGTTTGGAATGACTGTTGAACTTTAACCTTTCCGTGAAGTTAACGCCAAGGTGCTTGACCTTATCGTGTGTGGATATTTCTGTACCGTTAGGGAGCACTATCTTTGTGCTTCGACATTTGACTGCTGCTCTACATCCTCTGAATGGTCTCCGTAAGCACATAAGTACCGATTTCCCAGCATTGAGTACTCCATTTAATATAGTACTCAAATTTGTTCGCTGTTCGGATTTCGACTCTTTGCCCGGCCGTCAGTGGTGACGTCGACCTGGCATAAGTCAGCGAGTTATCTGCAAATAGACAGCAGAAGTGAGTATTTGATTAACGTGATCACCTGCCGTGATGGCTTATACCACGAGTTCATTTACTCCTAGGACCAATTTATCGACGCTGGACCGGACGCCTTAAGTAGGAATCTCAAGTAACACGTTCGAGTTCATGCTTATGGACAATCACTCCCACCTTGGTGAAGTGTGAGGCCGATCTAAAACCTCTGCTGTTCTTTGCGAAACAGCACCCGGTTGTTAGTCTGCAACTCCACATAGATATGAATCAATCCCCTCACGACTCAGAGTCGCACTCACTGGCCTTCCTCAGTGTGATAAACTCCAAGTCATGCAGGCATGTCACCACAGCCACCACGGTTGGTTTCACGGGCACATTTCTGATCTTCCCGTGGTGCCAGAATGTAGCCTCTGGTCAGGCTACCAATAGGATGCCATAACATCCCAGGACTGGCCACCATAATGTTATTTTCAAAACGTATGCTGTAATCTATTATGCATTAGCATTAGCCTTCGGCAATAACATTGAAAATATTTTATGTCCGAGCCCTCAGACAATTGTCTGAAGCGTTGGAGTAGGGACATTTCCTAAACCAACACTCTAAACTCCAGGATTTTAGTCGCCTCTTACGCTGTGAGTTTGTACTGCGTGCAGAAACAAGATGTTCGTGCAGGCCAACTCACTGAGGAGAGCTTGATAGTCGCTGCCTCGTGTGTTCAGCTCCCGGTGGAGTATTCGCTAGAGTCTTTTCCTCAGCCTTTGCCTGTGGTTGGAGCTCGAGTCTGCAAGTGTGCAATTGGATCGTTCATCGACGGTGGCTTGACCTGGCTTTTGGTGGATGTACCTTCAACATTATTTTTTAAACTAAAGTCTGCACTAAGGTGTTGGACGCGCGTTCTAGAGCTATGGGTGAGCCCAGGATGGGGGATAAACAGTGCGGCTTTCGTCCCGGTAGAACTACAACCGAGCTTGACAACAGCTTTGCACTCTAAGCATGGTACTCGAGAAGGCTTGCGAGTATGTCAAGACCATCTACAGCCGCTTTGTGGATTTGGAAAAGGCATACGACCGAGTTCCTCGAGTTAAACTCTGGAGTGTTCTGCAGGAGTATGGAATTGAAGATCCTCTTCTGAGGGCCATTCAGTCTCTATACACAAACTGTAGCAGCCTTTTGCCGTGGGCGTTGGACTTCGCCAAGGGTGCGTCTTGTCACCTCTTCTTTTCATTGTATATATGGACTGGATGTTGCTGCGCAGCCGAGGCGAGGAATGTTTCACATTGGGAGAGTTGAGGGTCAGTCATCTTCTTTATGCAGATGACTTAGTGATTCTCATATCTTCACAGAGTGAACTCCAGTTTTTGGCCGTATGTGCTGATGTCAAGGTGGACAAATAAGAGGTTATGGTCATCTCCAGACGATTGTTCAATGCACTCTACAATTTGGTGGAGTCCCATTGAAGCAGGTGGAGAAGTTTAAGTATCTCGGGGTCTGTTTCACGAGCGATGAAAGTAGTAATGCTGAGCTTTCCTGAAGGATTGGTCAAGCTGGGTCGATTTTGAAACAGCTTGGTAGATCTGTAATCAGGAAGGCCGAGCTTGGTGTCAAAACCAAGTTAGCGGTTTTCAGCTCGAGTTGTTCCAACTCTCACCTATGGTCACAAAATTTGGGCTATGAACGAAAGCTGGGGTGAGAGTTTTCCGTGCTTTTGTGGGAATTACTCGAAACACGACAGTGCGCGAGGAACGCAACGTTGAGCAGCTGCTTCTTCGTACGGAAAGGGATATGCTTCGGTGGTTTGGTCACGTGGCAGGAATGTCCCCCTCATCCCGACTTCCAAGGCGGGCGTTGAATGCGATTCCATCAGATAGGCGACCGCTTGGCACACCCAGGACGAGGTGGTTGGACCCAAGTCCAAAATCTCTCCTGGTTACACTTGGACATAGCTAGTGATGAGTTTGAGTCGGAGGATGCCTGTAGATCTCTCGTGCGTGGTTTGACGACCCCTTTAGCGGAGCATGCGGGTCAGTAGATGATCTACACTATGTCACTTTGTACGAGTATAACACTTTGTATTTCCTTCTTGTTTTTAACTTTGCGAGATAAAAATGCTAACATCAGATTTCTTAAAATTAACGATGTATTTAAATTTCTGTCAAAAAGGTTGTACATTTATGCAAATTATAATTTCTCGTTCACTCAGTAATAGTGCCCGTGGAATCCGTGTCCCCCGTAGTATGGGCTGAATCCACCTGGAGTAATGTAAAAAACGATTAATCAGACAGACAAAGTCACCAAAAAGAGAAGTACCATAATAGCCCTGCAATCCATAGCTGAACGGATAGCCAGTGTAGTAACCACCCAAAGGATATCCGTAATAGCCGTATCCGTATGAGGCGGATCCTTTCAAGTCCTCCTTGTTGGCTCCCTCGTCAAGATCATCCGCGTTATCGCGTTCGGATGCCTGAGAGATGTTCTCCACAGACTTCGCGTACTGAGGCGCACTGGACACAACTGCAACCGCAGCAATAAGGAATAAAAACGAGATGAGGTATTTGCTCATGTTGATGTTGGTACTTCTCACAAACGCCGCCGTAATCTATCTGTAAACTGATAGCGATGGAAATGAATAACTGCGCTTTTATACGTAGATGCTAGTCGAGTATTACGCCCCCACTGCGAATGACGAATGGGTGTAACTCACGCACAGGGTCATGTAAGTATTTTTCTCTTGACTACAGTCGCCAAATATTCCATGATATTCGTTTTACATGACCGATCGCTAATTACTACTTGGCCAATGTCAAAGAACAAGAAGTAATTATGTTGATTAGCAGCCACCCAGTTCTCACAATTCCATTGAATAGAATTACATTTACTGCAACATTTGCACATGAACGTACATATTCGTAGATGTATGCTTTCCGCAGCCGTTCCCCCCGTCCTCGTAAACACAAGTAGTTACGCTCTATTTCGTTGGCACATGCATTTTTCTATTGATGTTTGAATTAGCTGTGACGTGAGACTGAGACAATGTCTTATAGTTTAACAGCAGGTTAGGTTAGGCGGGGTTGAGGTGTCACTGTCACAATTGTAGAAGTTGTCACGCACTGCCCTCTGTAATGGACACCGGTTCCTCTTTTATTCGAAGGGACTACACTAACCACAGACAGCTACCTACTGGTATCCCGGTGGCCTATCTTGGACAGTGCACTACTGTGCTGGGTTACAGCCAATTGACTCTCCTGATGATCTTAGCTATGTCCTTGATCTTAACGCGTGGCATTCATTTTTTTTTAATTTGCGCGTGGTCAAGTTAGTTACCTCTTGTCCGTTGTCAAGACACATCACGGGCCAAAGGTGTAGTTATAGCTCTTCCTTGCTGTTGCAAGGGCTGGACAGGGGCCGAGGAAGTGAAGCATAGTTTCCTCCTCCTCTTCATCTCTGCAGCTCCTGCAGGAGTCATTGTGGGAGGCTCCCGGTAATAATGCCCACAACATTACTTTTTCCACTCCTGCTTAATTTTAGGAATGTAATTGTTTTGTTGGGATTTATTGAAGTCTAGATAAGCCTCGAAGTCCTTCAAGTATCTAATTCCATCCATCTCCGATTAGCGCTGCGGCATCTGTAAGTAACAAGGTGTTTATTACTTGAAGTAAGAGATTGATTATTTGCCAATAGCATTCCCACCCCTGCTCTTGCTAACTCGTCGGCCCTTTCGTTACCTATGCTTAGGGACCCATCCCCATGATTAGGGTACATCTAACCACTCTCACCAAGCGATAGACGGCAAAGTTTAACCATCTCTGGTTTAATTGATGGTCTCTTCAGAGCCTTTATGGCCGACTGTCTATGTGATAGATGACCCGTCTATCGAGTTTATTGACAATAAGCCTCTTGGATAGCTTTTACTTCCGCCTGTAATACACTGCAACGATTGGCCGTCGAAGGGACAGGGAGAAGGATATACAGTCGAATCGCGATAGTTCGAAATAGCTAGGGAACTCCAGTTTTTACGCAGGTTGGCAGGTTGCCAATTGTCGGAAGAGTTTTAGATTTCATATGATTTTCTTTCTTTTTTTCTTTTTTTTGCTTTGTATGAATAAACATCACTCCACAGATATATAGTTGCCTTTCAAGCTCAAATTCTTAAACAAGCGGTTGTTGCATCACATGACATCACATCACAATGGACATGAATCGTTGTCCGAGTGCTCCAGTATAGTATTTAATAGCCTCTGACAAAAACAGAAGAAATGTTGTGTATACACACAATTCTGTATACACACAATTTGTTCATATTTCATTTTGCTGCAACCCTTTATTTTCGTTTACCGCTTAATCGAGCTTTTAGTTTGTTCCCTATCTATGGACCCTTAACTATCGATCAATATCAAAGCTTTAGCATTCCATGGGAAGAGCATTCCAAATTATTATTGTCGTGTCGGCTAATGAACGAGTCTCTAAATTTAACTGTGCGTCCGAAAGTAGGCTTAAGGGTACACTGATGAGCATTCCTGGCGAGACGGGTATTACTGCTAATTCATGGAGAGGAGGAATGCAGTTCCCAAGCTCACTTGAGCATCGTTTGTTGAAATAGCGATAAAATACGGACAGAGACGAGACGGTACGTCGATGCTCGAGCGAGTCAAGTGACTCTGCAATATTGTTGTCTCCTATAAGTTTTATCGCTCGCTTTTGTATTCTATCTAATAGGTGCAGGGTGGTTTTGGGGGCACCATACCAGATATGAGCGTTGTACTCAAGTTTGGGGCGTATATACGCCTTATAAATGAAAGCCAAATCAGAAGGGGTGAAGTATTTCTTGCATCGATTGAGGAAACCTAAACATTTCGTTCCAACTAAGTGTTGTGTTGATACACAGACCCAGGATGGAAAGCTTTCCGGTTTCATCGACACAGGTGCCATTCATGGATAATGGCTGATTGACAAGGGTTCACTTGAGTGACAACAGGCAGTACTGAGTTTTTGAAGCATTGAATTCCACTCGATTGTTCTCTCCCCAGTTAACTATGCCGTCAAGATCGGAATTCAATGTGCTTATCATACGCTGCCGTTCCAATTCTACGGCCGAAGGGCGGGGTCGTGAGTCTTGGAACGAATATGAAAAGTTGAGGGTGCTGTCATCAGCGAAGGAATGGATTGGATTAGAAGTAGCAGACAAGAGAACATTTAAAACAAAATTAGAAAGAGTGTCGGAGACAGAACAGAGACTTGGGGAACACCAGCAACTATTTGGTGGATATGAGACTTGAACCCGTCCCAAACACCTCGAATTGAACGGTTCGAAAAGTAATTTCTAATCCATTGAAGAAGAGATTCATCGACACCATGTGCCCGCATTTTCGACAAGAGAGCTTCATGCCAAACTCTGTCAAATGTCTTAGAAATATCAAGCGCAACGATCTTGCTTTCGCCTGCATTGTGCAAAGATTGGTTCCACTTTTCGGTGAGATAAGCTATCAGATCACCAGTGGACCTGTTGCTGCGGAAACCATATTGCCGGTCATTAAAAAGCTTCCGCTATTCGAGATATTTCATAAGCTGAGGATTTATCAGCATTTCCATGACCTTAGAAAGAAGGGACGTAAGTGCTGTTGGTCGGTACGAGCTCGGTGAAGTGGATTTGTCCCATGGTGAAATCAACGCTCTCAAGTACAGGTGGCGACATATTGGAATCTGGCAGTGTTGAGCTGGCTGCAAAATGCGCCGCAAGCAGATTCGCTTTGTCTAAAGAGCTGACAGCTGGGATGTCATAGTAAATGTGCGTGGGAATTGAAGACGAGGCGGAATTCTTAACGTTTTTACAAATGACCAAAAGTTGTTGCTGCCCTTGGAGTACTTTTTGCCTCAACTTGTGCTCATACGAGAATTTTACACGTCTTATAATTGCATTACAGTCATTTCTGGCCCGTTTAAACTTATTGCGGTTTTCCTCAGTAGGGTTTGCTTTGTATTTCCAGAAATTCAACTCTCTCAACCTATGGTACGCGTTTGCTTTGGGCTTGATACACTTCACTCTGTGAGGAATGAAGGATCTCATGCCCAGCAGTAGAATGTTTGTGATCATATCAGCAGCGGCATCCACGTCACTATCAAGGAAGCAAAGTGACCAGTTAAAATTCCTAAAGAAGTTGTTTAGACCGCTCCAATCGGCTTTCTAGTATAGCCATACTGTTCTTTTAGGAATTTGTTCTCTAACTGTTTGTGGCGATAACGAGAAATTAGCTGATACGACAGAATGTCAATAGAATATTTGTCAGGATGAGATGTGAGAAACAGGTCCAGGGTGTTTTCGGAATAATCTGCAATGTCAGGTAATAGATATATAATCGATATATAAATATAGATATATATACCAAAGTTATTAAAAAAAAAAAATATGTTTCATTTTAAAAGAATTTACTTCTATTAACCAGCATGGCTTTATGGGGGGCAGGTCATGTACAACTAATTTATCTTTATTTTCAAATATCACTCTTTTATTATTTAGAAAATCATTAATTGACCGATTTACACCGATTTCTCGAAGGCCTTCGATAAATCACACTTTGCTTCTAAGCAAGCTAAAGTCTTTGGGATTCCATTCGTCAACTTTGGAGTGGTCTTCCAACTGCCCTAAAGGGCAGAAGGCAATTGGTAAAGATGGATAACTTCAGATCTCAAGTAATAAGAGTTACATGGGGGGTTCCACAAGGTACCCATGTGGGGCCATCACTCTTTCTTTTGTTCAGAAACGATGTCCACGGAATTTTTAAATATAATTAAGTTTTAACAATTGCTTACGACTTTAAAGTATTGGGTCTATAACTTTCTGTAACTTTCGTGCGGTTTGCTAAGAGATGGCGTAACTTGTATTATTCCATTGGAACATGCGTTGGAAAGCTACTGTCATTGTACGTCATTTCAGTATATATCATTCATTTGAAGCGTAAACAACAATCATTTTTTTTCACTCAAATATGTCGAACTTTGTGTGTGAAAAGTGTTTTTGCGGGGAGTTATTCTTCATTACTTTAATATGAAGAAAACTGCTGCCGAAAGTCATAGTATTTTGGTGAAAGTTTATGGTGAACATGCGCTTGCTGAGCGAACGTGCCAAAAGTGGGAATTTTGGATCGGCCAACCAGTCAAATCAACGGCAAAGACGAATATCCATGGCACGAAGGTAATGCTTTGTATTTGGTGGGATCAGAAGAGTGTGTTGTATTATGAGCTGCTAAAACCGGGTGAAACCATCAATGGACAACGCTATCGAACACAATTAATCCGTTTGAAGAGAGCAGTAGCCGAAAAACGCCCGAAATATGCGACCAGACACTAGGTCGTTCCATCATGACAACGCTCGGCCCCACGTTGCTATTTCGGTTAAGAACTATTTGCAAAACACTGGATTGGAAGTTTTACCCCACCCGCCTTATAGCCCAGACCTTCCCCATTCTGACTACCATTTGTTCCGGTCGATGCAGAACACCCTCACTGAAATACGGTTCACATCAGAGCAGAATACCAAAAATTGGCTTGATTCATTCTTAGCTGCCAAGCCAGCGCAATTCTTTTAGGATGGGATCCACAAATTGCCAGAAAGATGGGAAAAAGTCATAGCTTCAGATGGGCAATACTTTGAATAAAACTATTGTACATGTCTTTCTTAAATAACCGTTAAAATTTTGATGAAAAAAGAAAGCCGCACGCAAGTTTCTAGGGAAAATATAATTTTAAAAAGGATAAATAGGAACTAAATAACTGCTTTTGAAGCGATCTCTCGCTTCACTATTAATTCCATTGAATGAATTTCTGGAATTTCGACCACAGTTTGTTCTGCTTCCGTTTGGTAAAAGATATGACGATCAATTAGCACCCTCACGGGGCATATATTGGGAACATAGCTAACAAAGTAGGACTGTTAATAACTGAACACATTACGTCTTTCACGAACAAGGTATCATGTGCATATGCCTTCTTACACTAAGTGGTATTTTGCCTAAAAGATGGCATCTGGGTGTATAGGATGGCTCAAAATGATGTGCCTGATGTCATAAAATTTTCAGATTGTTTAATGTTTGCAGACGACATACAATTATTTAGTGTAATGTTTTTTATTCAGGACTGCCTGAATTTCCAAAAAGACACTAACTCATTTTTAAACTTGTGTGAGTACAATTTTTTAGGTTTTCTCAGACGAACTTCTGGGGATTTTAAAGACGTGTACACATTAAAGGCAATTTTCATGTCATTGGTGCTGACAACTTTAGAATATTGCTGTGTTGTCTGGTCTAGCTAGTAAAAGAATTGAAAGAATACAAAAGAGGTTTAAGAAATATAAGATGGTCCAATGAAATGCCTGGTTATTCTTCAAGATGCACGCTAATCAATTTAAAAACTTTAGAATGACGCAGACAAACCCAAAGAGTTATTTTTCCCAAAGACATTGACAGTATTAAATCTGAAGAGCTGCTCGCACTTGTCCATTGGCATATCCCAGAAAGATGCTTTTGAAATAGAAATGAGCTTTCCATTCGCAGTCACAGAACAAATTATGGGTGTAAAAATCCAATAACTCGCGCCTTATCTCCAATTGAGCAGGGATAGTTTTAAAAATACAATTATGAATTTATTAAACTCTTGTAATGTATAAGTGTTCGCATCATTGTGATCAAAAGATGAAAATATCCATTCATTGAAATTAAAAATGTAAATGAAAAATGAAAATCTCAGCGCCTATTAAAGAAGCTATATTTGATAAAGCGCGTCTGTACTCTTTCAAAGTACAGTGTAAATGGGTTAAATAGTTTGGATTCTAAACAACATCGGCGTATTCAAGAACTGACCTGACTAGAGCAATAAAAAGGCATACAAATATACAGGGATCAGAGAGCCTTCGCTACTATATAGTCAACATGAGGAAAATAGATTAATTTCGTGTCAATAAGTACACCGAGGTCTTTTGTTAAGTATTTTTAAGGGCAGTTGTTCCATACGAAAATTTAACGAATTTCAAACAAACAAAACATTTTCTTACATCTAACGATAAACCATTATGAACGCACCAAGTCGATAAATTATTAAGTTCCGTCCGGACCTTTATGCAATAATTTAGGCATTTAATTTCTAAAAACCTTTGTAAATATATTTTTTAATAATTTTAAAAGCATTTTCAAATCATCTGCATACATTAAGCAGTGACAAATTCGAGCTGTAGAATAATATCGTCAATAAATATAATGAAAAGGAGGGGCCCCAGATGACTCCCTTGTGGAACCCCAGAAGTGCACGAGATTAATCTGGAATAGTTGTTATCAAGGCAGACTACCTGAGACCTAAAGATTAAATATTAACAAATCCACTTCAACATTGCTGGATGAAATCCAAATCTTTCTAGCTTCTTTACAGGCAGCACATGGTTAACAGAATCAAAGGCCTTGCTAAAGTCCGTATAAACAGCATCAACCTGAGATGTAAAATAAACCAAATTAGAACGACTTGAAACAAAACCGTGTTGAAACTCTGATATGTGATCTTTAATAATGTACAGCCAAATGGAACATCAGGAGTGAACAAAATTCTGCCTTTCTTGGTTCTCATAATTGTAGAATCGAAAAACCTATACCTTTTGAAAAATATGTCACTTCGGGTAGATATTTCCAATGCGGGACCACTGTGCGTAGACCCTCAGGACTGGATCCTCAGTCAGAATAATACTAATTGCCGATATTCGCATGCTCATTGGCATCTTGTCAGTCTTAATGATTTAGATGTTGTCATAGGGCGTGGGAGAATATCATCTAGCTGTGGAAGAAGTGCATACAATGGCATCAAAGGAACAAACATTATGAAACTAAAACAAAAATACTTCTACATCTTTCATTTTGCCTAGAATGTTCGTGGACTCACACGAAATAAATTGATTATTCAGTAGAATCAAAACAAGCTGTTGTCTGCATAAATATGTTCCATTCGTCTGGTTTTTACACGCCAACATCGAACGCTCTCTGAAGATATGACATCTTTGCATTCATTGTGTCGCTCAAAGTGTTGAAGTGCAAATGATATTCATCGCAGACCAGACGTAATGTATTCAGAATGAAATGAAAAATGAGTTCATCCACTCATTACATGACTGCATAAACAAATACATGTTATGGAGTTTCCGACACAAGGTCACTGTGTTGCCCGTCTAGCAGCCACTCGCGTTGTATGCTCTCACGCGAATTGAGGGGACTACATGTTAATGTCGGCTCTCAATGGTGTTTCGAGAAGTTTCTCACGACTGTTGTGATTTAACAGCACTGTCAGTGGCTCGAACCTGGAAATCAAGTTACTTTTGACAGTCAGTCTCGAGTGTCGTGTCGCTGCTACAGGTTCCGTTTCCTGCTAGTGTCAGTCACCTCTCAGAAGAGCGTGAATATTTTACCGGGTAATTTTGCCAACACACGACGGAGTCCACGATGCCGACAAAAAGCTCGTTTCAATATCGCCAAAATGTTTACATTCGATTCAGCCAAAGAAGAGCGTGGAAAAGAAGCTCAAGCAATTATACAAATTTTAAGTGCTGCATCGTGCAATAAATGGAATATCTTCGGAAAGTAAACAAAAGTGGTTCTGCTGTAGGCAAGTAAACCACAGCTTACTCTCTTGCATTCTCGGTTCTAGCTATCAAGTCATTCCATAGTGCTCGGGGTCTTATACAATGAAATCCGGGATAAGTACTCCACGCTTAAGTGCCTCATTCAGTATCCAATAATACCCGAACCACACATTTTTTTCCACATTTCAGATAAGATTTGCTCACAGATGAGTGCACTTACACGCTTCAGTGCCCTCGATTTGAGAGATTTATTTCAAAAGATGCCTCGCACTGAGTGTGTACAATCTTCAGTCACGAACCGTTTTCATTCAAAAACTCACTCAGATTTAAATTAATTTAAACCCGCATAGGAAACGACATTTGGTCGCAAAGATAAATGTGAGGCCGGTCAGATCAGTTAAAATTTAGCTTGCTGTCATCTAGACCAACATGTTGGGTTCATTGTAGGATGTTTTTCCACCATGAGACTACATTGAATCTTATGAGGTCTTTCACTTCTACATCGTCCCCTATTTCTACCAAGGTTGATATCAACCCTCTCACCACTTCCAGGATAGTTGAGGAAGGCAATGAATTTGATCGGCAGTCATAATTCCTTGAGACTTGTCTGGATCCCGGGTCACCACGGGAATCGCTGGAAATGAGATCGCCGTTCAACATGCTAGACAAGGATCAGAGGAGACATTCTCAGGACCTGAACCTGCGTTGGGTCGACGCGTCCTTGTTTAGACGCGTCGCGAAGTTTGGACATCTCGAGAACGCAACCGGAGGTGGGATGGCCAGGATGCAGGCAAACCAAGCTCCCATTCATCCCAGCTCCCAAGCATTCTTGTTCCATGTAGTCGAGACATTTTTCAATGTCCTTATTGCAGGCATTCTGCGTAGGTGTAGAAGATAGTTTGTCGGATGTATTGATTTTTAGTTTCTCCAGGGTCTTCAGGAGAAATGAAGAGAGACTGATAGGTCTAAGGTCTTTAGGTCTGACATGAGAGTATTTCTTTTTTTTTTCATTTCATTTATTGATATTTATCTCTGTACATTAAGAATATTAAGTTCTTTTACAAGTACAGTAGCAATATGAAATAAGATACAATTTTAGGTGACATGCTTGAATTTAAGTGATATCGAATTATTGCAATTAATTCAAATAATTGCGTAATTTGTTGCACTTTTAAAATTCAATACGATTACTAATACAAATGCATAGAAAAAGGGTAAAAATAAAAAAAAGTAAAGGCAAGTTTTAATTTAACGGAGAATATATTTGCTGATTGACAAGCCTCTTAGCGATGTATATATCTTGGATACTAAGCTATCAATGTGGTCAGTCCATGTCAGTTCACTGTTGGACATTATTCCAAGGTTTTTTTGCAGTTGGTCGAGTTAAGTTCAATTGGCATGAAATTGGATAGGGAAGGCGGTTGTTCCGAGAACGGGATGGATTTGGTTTTGTCTGGCTTGAGCATCAGGCGATTTTTTGTAGCCCAACTTGCGATAGAGCCTAAATCCTTGCATATTTTAGCAGAGTCCTCAAGCATACCCAGAGGGAAACATAAGTAGTCTGCATAGATATGGAATTTATCCATTTCCAAATCGATTGGAAGGTCATTGATAAACATTGAAAATAATAACGGACCGAGAATTGAACCTTGAGGAACACCACAGCTTGCGTCACAAAAATATGACAGTTTTGAATTATGGAATACAGCTTGGACGCGGTTAGTAAGATAAGAAAAAATTAATTTATTAGTGGGATTACAGAAGTTTTCCCAGCTTTTGGGATAGAAACTACTTTCACTCTCTTCCAAGAGTTGGGAACATGCCCTAGTGTCATGCAGCCTCCGAAGACATACACTCCATCACACCTCTGTAAACTGTGCACCTCTGAAATGGATCAAGGGGGATCGATTTCATTAGAAAAAGCTTTTCGTTACCTGGAAAATAACCTATAAATTGGGACAGATAGCAACGAAAGGTAGAAATCACAACTGGCAGAGCTGCTTGGGTGGATGTGTACATCTCCGTACATTTAGCAAAAGTATGCGATTTCCCCGAAATGTCGGAAATGTGTTTGTAAACGAAAAATCGTTGCTCTTGTTCTATTGTTGCCACAAAGCCCTCATTTATTTTGGTAGTGTTTCATATATTAACTTAATAATTATAATAGAAAGTTCACATTAATTTAGAGGTCATCTTAAATCGGGACACTGTATATTTAAAGAGATCAGCGAAATCTGATCAGTTTTGAAAAAAAAAACGTCCCACTGTTACGACCTTCCCTATATGGGACATTTCGTAGCTTACTCCGGGGTATGTTAGAACAAGAACTAAAATATTTGAAATGTTTTTATATATTTTTTTAATGATCATTTATTTTTAATAGTAATACCGGTCAGGAAAAAACTCGCCTTGAAATATACTACAGACGTTGCAAATGTGTAGCGAAGGTCAAGCTAGGAGTATGGAGGGCCTGTATCGGAAGTTGGAGGAAATATCTTCTTCGGCTGCGGATGGGGCAAACCATGAACTGCGACAAAACAACAAGGGCACAACTATCTTCAAAATAGCAGCTCAAAGAAGGAGGAATGCCCAGGAAATTCTTTCACCAAAGTCCATAAACGGTGCGCAAGGTCAGCTTCTTGTGGAAGACGCAAAAAAACACACAGGAGGCGACAGTACTGTGAAGGGAATTTAAACGAACAGTTTCCTGGGATATACTTTCCAGAAGCCGTGTCCAACTATGATGAATTACCCGACGTTACTGTCGAAGAGGTTGGAAAGGTGGTTGGGCCGGAAGAGATACCCTCTGAGTTCTGGAAAAAGATGGGAGACATCGGGTTCAAATTGCTCATGATTTTCATTTCCAAACTCATGAGAGGCGATCCAATGCCTGATCAGTGGAGTTCCAGAAACCTACGTACAGATTATTATGGACATGTACGAGGGAGCAAAGACAAGACTAAGAGTCACCAAGGAGCTTCCAATCAAATTCGGTGTACACCAGGGGAGCGTCTTAAGTCCTTTTTCTGTTTATTGTTGTCCTTGATTTTCTGCTTGAAGCAAAACTGACGGACCCAAAAGTAAATCAGTTATTCTTTGCTGACGATAGAGCCATCATAAGTGATGATCAAACTTCCCTGCAGCGAGCACTTGATGTGTGGGTGGATGTTCTGGGGGGAATGCGTACCACATTATCCAGAAAAAGACCGAGTACCTGTGATGCCCTTTTTCCGATCCACTTAGGCCTATTCCTGATATTTATATAAATGGAAAAGTGCTTCCCAAGTGCGAAAAGTTAAAATATTTGGGATCAATGATCAATGGCGAAGGAACCTGTGATGACGATATCAACCATCGCGTAAGCGTGGAGTGGATGAAGTGGCGGGAAAACTCAGCCATCTTCTGTGAACGAAAAATGCCCCCTAAGCTGAAAGGAAAGCTCTACACCGCAGTTGTACGTCCGGCGCTCACTTACGGTTCACAATGTTGGACAGCGTACAAAAAGTATGAAAGCAAAATAACGGCAACTGAGATGAAGATGATTCGCATGACGGCGGGAGTAACAAAGCTCGATAGAATAAGAAGTTCAAAGGTCCGAGGAAGCCTTCAAGTCAAAGAACCCATATCCAAGAAAGTAGAGCACGACCGACTCAGTTGGTATTGCCATGTTCAAAGGAGAGATATCTCGAACCCCGTTAAAAAGGCAATATCAATAAACGGAGGCCTAAAAACTCCTGGATCACACAAGTGCAAAAACACCAGTATATGATCGACCTCAGTGATGAAGTGATCCGAGATAGAGAGGCCTGCGGATATTTCTTGAGGTCGTATCGGCGAACCCCACAGGCGGACCAGTAGGGATGCAAAAAAAGTGGGAGGGTTATGATCCCCAAAATTCGGACCATAACCCCGTCGTTTAAAAGAAAGAAGAAGTAATACGGGTCAGGCTTCTCAGCAACCACTAGTGTTATACGTGGTATTATTCTCTCACGAGTGGAAAGGATCTACAGTTGTATGCAGACTGCGGGCGGACAATCTGTGAAGCTACTTCAAGACAGTTATTACCCTTAAAGCATTGTCAGTGAGTCAAAGGGAGTGAGGTCGTGAAAATTATTTTTGGCCAACAGCGAATGGAACCCATTCAGCGAGTAGAGTCGACGCACATAAGTCATGGTCGCTACTTATTATTTTTTTAAAATTTTAACCATCGCAAAAAAAAAAGAATATGGTTCGCACCAGCCGAGGCACAATGAATGCTCATCTTTGATCTTGTTTTCACTGATTTTTGTTTTTTCGGTTGGACTATTTTTTTTTTTACTTAAGGGTTCCATTTTCTCCTCTCTCTCTAAGAGCCCTTCCTTCTCCTTAATAAAGCTGTTTTTCTCGATTTCTTAGTAAGCAACAATGTGTTTCCTTCTTGGTTCATCCTTCGGTTAAGGTCTCATTTCCAAGGTGTAGTAAGAAGCGGGGTAATGGACGTTATGGAACAAACAAACATTTCTCGCTTTGCTTGTTTTCTAATTCAGAAAGCAACACTGTTTTTTACTCCTTACCCCTGTGTCAACTAGTCCGTTCTCCCCTTGTCACTAACCTAGCCACAAATCATTTATTGAAGGTTGTAAGTGCGAGCACTTGCGACAAGTTACTTCAAATTGTTCTTTCACTTGACACACCAACTCAACAACCTTGTGGCATATGTCCCCAAATCGATAGAAGATATTTCATCGCTCAATTACCTCAAGCTAAACACTCTGCAATGCAAAATCAGGTCTGCACTGAAAGTCTACAATATTAACAGGAAAAGCAATTCCAGTCAGTCCACTCCATTGTCATCAAATTTATGAAGTTATTAGCGTCATGCGGCTGTCTCTCCGCACAGCAGTCAGCCACTTCCATCCAGCCACCCCAAGCGTCACGTTAAGTTCATATTTGAAACTTTATAACCCCCATAGAAGTAGAAAGTGACCATCCAATAAATGAGAGTGTTAAGCATAATTTAAACATCAAACAGTATTCATTTTATTACACCTTTTGTTTGTTCTCATAAAGCACTCGAGACAAACACACTTCACATCTCACGTCAAGTGCAAGGTCGTCGATTTGCGACTATTACCTCATCTTTGTGGGATGTTACATAAAAACTGTACTTTCACAATAGATTGACAATCAAGGGAAATGAGATGGAAATGAAAAAATGATTTCAAGTCGATGTACTTAAGACGGCTATAGGAAGCACGTTTGCTTAAATCTTTCTTGACATACTAAGAGGCTTCTTTTTCTTTGGCTAGAGCTACAGATCTGTGTGCACCTGGGCCCTAGTTAACGTGCCCTTTTCAACTAGTACGGTCTTGGGCTAGGCTTTGAAAACGTACTTAAGGCGACTATAGGAAGCACATTTGCTTAAATCTTTCTGACATAATATTGACATAATAAGAGACTTCTTTTTCTTTGACTAGAGCTACAGTCCAGTGTGGACCTGGGCCTCAGTCAAAATGCCATTTTCAACTAGCACGGTCTTGGGCTAGGTGTTGAAAACGTACTGAAGGCGACTTAAAACTTTCTTGACATAATATTGACATAATAAGATGCTTCTTCTTCTTTGGCTAAAGTTACAGATTTGTATGGAACTGGGCCTCAGTCAACGTGACCTTTTTAACTAACACGGTCTTGGGCTAAGCGCCTCCAGTTTCGTACACCCAGCTGACTAAGGTATCTTTCCAAGTAGCTCTTCCTCTACCACGTTGTCCCTCAGGGTTGTCCCCAAAGACTATCGTTAGTATCCATTCCCTCTACATGACCTGGCCATCTGAGTCGAGACAATTGAATTCGTTTGACTAGGCCAAGGTCGTCGTGCAGGTTGTAGAGTTCGTCGTTCAGTCTCCTCCTCCAAAACTCCTCCAAACGGGACCGAATATAATTCGATTTGATAATTTTCCTCTCGAAACGACCATGAATCTCTTCGTCCTCGTTTGATACTGTCCATGCTTATGCTCCTTACACCAGGACTGGGACTATCAAGGTATTTTATAAAGATAGCTTGGTTCTTCGAGATAGGGCTTCATTATTCAATTGACGTCAAAGTTCAAAGACACAGCGAATGGCCACGCGGTGATGTCATTCCGGAGTTTACTGCGGAGCCTAGATAGTCAAAGTCATGAACTACTTCGAAACTGTCTATTGTGACGCTTTGCCCAAGATGTCTCTGTTGATGGGCCTTTTCTTGTAGACGGCATGTTCTTTCTCTTATCCATAGCAAGACCCAACTTCGCCGCTTCCTTCTCGATGCTCACAAAAGGTGAGTTCGGTGAGTTCTCCACTGACAGTCTCCCGTTGTGTCCCTAAGAGGATGTTTGAATAAAAACCTCAGTTACCAATGAAGCGTGTCATTACAAGCGAATCATTCAACATCAGTCGAAGAACTACAAAGTATTCCAGTTGAATTCACTTTAACGAAAACCAGCAAGAGCAGTACCCAGAACGATGTAGTAATTGAGTCTCGTTGGACGTGCAGGACCTTCACTCAGCCGTGACCCACTCTTTACTTATTTCACGTATTTTGGATGACTTCTGTGTAAGTCGATAACGTAAAGGTAATACCTGATGGCAAGTATAAGAAAGCCGGCGTATGTCTGTCTTGCCAATTGCCCAATTTCTGAATGCTTTTACATGCCTAATCTCAGTCCCTTTAATTCGTCGATGTACAATGAGACAATCAGTCGCTCTGCATAGAAATGTAACATCTCAACTCAACAGCAACTGCCCTGAGCTTCGTTGATCCTGATAAGTCGACGATAAAGACTGGGTCTCTGTGTTTGTTGATGCATGCACCTGCAAGTATGCACCAGGATCCCGGCGGCATTCTTTATCACTCAATCCGGCTAATTCTCCTCCAAAATGGTTCAAATATAAAGGCCCAGCTTCTTCCTCTCACAGTCCAACAACTGATGTAGCTACACCACACCTCGATAAGGACTATAGGGAGATCCACTAGTACTTTGTCGCTCCTAATAGCCAGTAGCCCCTGTCTCAGCAGTTTGCAATTGATAATGCCCTGATGAAAGGTAAAAAGGCCTTTGCTGCGGAAATGTTTTTATTTTACAGCGGCAAACTTGATATCAGGGTGAAGGTGATCTGCTGCATGACCCCTAAGCGTTCAAGTATGACGTACGGTTGTCCACTGTGATTCAAGATGTATCATTTCCAGATGGATGAGGTTTGAATCGTACATCCGTACATTCACCTGTCCTATCAAACTTGATCTATCCTGTTCAAATTTTCCTTTTCTTTTTCTTACAAGAGTCTAACATTATGTACTATGGCAGTTACTTTTACGGCAAATTGAGTACTCGTGAGTATTCGTTACTTAAATATCGTTACTAGTTACTTCCAATTTCCATATTCTAAATTGTTATTTTTAATCATCATCATCATCTTCATCTTCTGACCCGCATGCTCCACTTAAGGGGTCGCGGAGAGATCTCACGCACGAGAGATCTCCAGGCAACTCGATCCTCCGCCATTGACTTAAATCATCAGAGTCCAAGCATAACCAGGCGAGTTATAAAATGTAACATCTCAACTCAACAGCAACTGCCCTGAGCTTCGTTGATCGTGATAAGACGACGATAAAGACCCAGAAAGTTATGCCCAAGCATAACCAGGCGAGTTTTTTACTTGGTCCAACCATCACGTCCTGGGTCTGCCAAGCGGTCGCCTACCTAATGGAATCGCATTCAACACCGGCCTCGGAAGTCGTGATCGTGGAGACCTTTGTTCTATTTTTAATTTTTACTTAAAAGTGAATTGATTGGCATTAGAACAATAGTATTTAAGTAAGCTTGAATGATACAGTGAAACTTCTCTAAAGCGGACACCAACTGGCCCATCATGATTGTCCGTTGTGTAGGGGTGTCTATTCTGAAGGGGTTGAAATACACAAATATCTTCATGGCGGAACCATGATAAATTGTCCGTAAAGAGGGGTGTCCCTTATAGAGGGGTGTCCGTTAAGAGAGGTTGCACTGTATTTTTATTTTTTTTTTTTTAATGACATGCATGTTTGTGAAATTAACATTTGACATTATTTTCTGATTTGCATCTCGGTTGTAAAGTAGAAACAAACTCTCATAATGCAAGGCAGAAAATCACAAAAATCGTACAACAATCGTAGATTTTGTTAGTGGAACATTTTCCATTATAACCCTATCCGAAAATAAACACACTGCGATTACTCTACTAAATCCACAAAATATTCGCATTTCCAAGAGCAACGTATACCATAAACAAATAGTATAGATACGTTACTATACCACATCAATATTTACTGATACCACACCAATGATTCTACGAGAAACCATCCCAAACGTAACTAAACGAGGGTACTAGATACATACCACCGAAAACAGTGAGAAAAGGACTAGAATAGAAAAGCATGGTATGCCGCAATGGTATCTAGCTGTTTGTATGCCACCTCTCGCATAGTATCGGTAAGGCTTGATAGTACCCTTTTCGTGTTGTGGGTGTACGCCAGCAGATCGATTTAAAGCGATTGAAAAATTCCTTTGAACGGAATTATTTTCACAATTGAGTTTACAACTAGACTTACAATCTAAAGGTTAAGGTGTTGTCTCAACAATAGGGGCCCAACTGATGTACCTTGTCCAATTAAAATTTATTATTATTGTCGGTTTATTGTTTATTTTTTATGCCCTACAATGGCTGGTACTTACATCAAGTTGTTCAAGTCCGTGTGTCCCTGATGGTCCTTTTAGTATGGGGTGGTATTGTGTTAGCCGACTTAGCCTCGATGATGATTGCTATCGCTGCTCTGGTAGAATCCATCCATCCCGTTGTTCGATGTCGTTGGGAAGTTCTACTCGTTTAGCAGATTTGAGGTAGCGTTTTCCGGGGAGTGTGTTTCTCAGGTTTCTGATATCCTCGTTAAGATGGTTTTCGATTTCTAGTATCTGCTTTCTGAACATTGTCACCATGTACTGTTGAAGGGGGATGATGCGTGCTTAGTCGTAAGGCCTATTGTTGCTGTGGTGCCAGTCGAAGGTGAGTCAGGAACATATTCGCAGTATTTTTCTTTCGAATATTGCGAGCTTCTTCATGCTGGTCTTAGAGATGGTGTGCCATACTGGGACGCAGTCCGTTAAGATCGGACGTATAAGCAGCAGTTTTTTCGTCTGGTTTAGTCCATTTTGCTTGCGCATCAAGGGATAGATGCGATGACAGCCGAACATATCCTGCGAGATTGAACTAAGCGATGTCGGTTGTCTATAGTACATGTAGAGAACAAAAAAGTAACGATACCATAATAGAAACGATACCAAAAAATTCATTGAGGAGTAACGATACGTTACATGGAACTTTATGGAATACTCGTTACTCAGTAACGAACACATACGGTTTGATACAGTACTGCACGAGTGAGTATGACTTTTGAAGCATTCCTTAATCTTGACATACTTGGACTAATACAGAACCCACAAGAACGTCATGTTATCTGCCATGTCATACACCGAACAGAGACAGGCCACTCCAATACGAACGAGAGGTCGCTCGCAGCCACGGAGATATCCTCCACTTCAGTAGAGCCATAGAGGCGCTAAGAAAATCACACCAAAACGAGTTGCCGCCGCCGTTATAATTTCCAAACGAAAATTTGAGAAATATGATTTCTCTGGCTTTTGTACTGTCATAATTTTGACAGAACGCAAGGCACCCTACATTTGGACATTGATGGAATATTTTCTGTTTGGCTGCATTCCAACATCTCCAAATTTACATACATTTTGGATAACATCGACCCTATTTCAAGAAACCTTGACCTTCGCATAGCAACCAACGCCTCTTTGCATCTTCAGCGTATACAGTGAAACCAGCGTTAGTTGGCCAGATTATTAAGAACGATAGATGAAATAATGTATCAAAAAGTGCGACTAACAGCGGTATTTAGAGGAATATTTGTATGGATCTTTCTTGGTGCCACAATACACTGGCGGACTTAGGCTGGTGGGCAACTTACAATGGCAGCCAACTTGACCGGATTCACTGTACCAGGAAGCAGCACTTGGAATTGTCAAAAAACCTAGAATCCCTCTTAGGGATATCAAAGCACAAGCAATACAACAAAATAAAGCTTATAAATAGCTTATTTGCGATTACATCACACGATGTTGCACATGGACTGTCAGCATTCACCATCCGACATCTGAGTATAACGACAAGCAAGATACAGAGCAAACTTTCACAATCCCAAGGTCACAGTACATCACAGAACATCAAATTATTCGTTTCACAAAACGTGTTTCCCCAAAGCAAAAGTGACAGACATGGATTAAAACTGGTACATCACAACATTTCATTCGGCAAACAGTAATGAAAAAATGGAGCAACTCTTCGGCAAAGGGTGGGCACAACAACACTCGTAGTTCTTTTGAAAGAGCACATCCGTTCGAGTTAAAAGATAGACTAACTGATAAAGACAAGTGACATTTGCTGTCGAAAGCAACTGTATGTTTGACGAACAAGAACAAGAGTCATAGCGAAAGGAAGCGGCGTGCATGAACGAGAAAAATACCAGTACAGTATGTGAACCAAATCAATCAGACAAAGGCAAGTTTTGATGACTCATCGGTGCGCCGCCGCTCCCGTCCCTAGTCATTGTACGTTCATTTAAGAATCTAGCTCATCACAAGACTGTCTGTCTGGAATGACTTTTCAACATTCGACCGCACTGACTGGCGTTGCATAACAGGGATTGTAAAGAATTCGCTTCACAGCATTAGCATTCGACGCCAATCACTCATAATCGCTGCTATCAAAGGCAACGAACAAAGAACTTTGATTTGATGGAGCAGTGACGGGTATGTGAACACATGCATGTTTGATTTTCACGTCGTCTTGACTATTTTAGCACCAAACACTTGATTAACGCAAGCGAAGCTTTGGAAATGCACATATGCACGTCAGCGGCATAGATAGCTATGCTCGGATTGTTGAAGACAACGCAGCAATGATTTCATTTCTCGCATTGGAACTACATTTGTGGCAATAATAAAACTGCTCCGATCTACCGAATGGGTTTCTAGACCGCGTGGCAATTCAGTGCAAACTTAACTGATGCCATTCAGATTGGGTGAATGGGGCTGGTGTAGGTAGGTGCGCAAGGCAGAAGTGGTGGTACGGTGAGAGACCTAATTGTCGTTTTAATGTCACAGCTCTGGTAACTTATACGAAAAGTGTATTTTTGAGATATCTCTAGATCAAAATTGAGGACCGAGGACGATAACTTTGGCGCTAAAAGGTTGACACTGGTATTTTGTAGAAGGGTAAAAAACAAGCATGTATTACTTTAGAAGGGGGGTCCATCTATTCCCACTTAGTAGGTACTGGCAATTTTAGAAAAAAATTATTTAAAAAGAAAAATAAATAAATAATGGCAACACTTACAATGAAGTACTGTACTGAATTTGAAACCCTGAAACTTGTTCTTTAGTCCAAAATTTAAACCAGATTATTTATATCAGCCAGTTTTTGAAAAATTCAAAAATGCTTGATAACAAGTGAAAAAAAAAATGTTTTTCAAAATGTCTCCCTCTCAGCAATATTTTTGCGAGTATATGTATGTGTTGTGTGGGATACGAAGTCCTCCCGCGAAGTAGACATGACATCACTAAATTGGTGGTAGTCTGTTCGGGACACTGGGCGATATCTGCCATCGCCCAACTGACTCCCATCGGAACTGACTGCCACTAAATTAGTGATGTCATGTCGGTTGTACTCAGGCCATATTTTCCTTGATGTACCACAGTTTCCGGTTCTTGGCTAGGCCTGGCCTGGACAGCACTGCCTAAACCCGAGGAGTCTTCGACTCCTACCAAGTGAGCCGACGCAATAGAGGACGCGCATGAAGCCGATAGTGCACAAAAGTGGACAAAAACCTCACCCAACTTGGCTTGCGAAATTGGAGGACGCTGGCTAAAGATCATGTCAGGTGGAGTGGCTTGTTTGTTGGGTCCCAGGGCCACCCGGATAGAAACGTTTCAGAGAGGAAGAGTTTCTTAGAACTTATCGCTCACTTCATAATAAAATAAATGTTACTCGTTTTTGAATCCCTCGTTGCCCGAAAAATAGAAATTATGGAAGAGTCTCAAGGAGATTGGGTTGGGAAAGCTAGGCAGTTAAGAAAGTTCACAGCGCGCGTGTTGTGTTCAGCGACGAAGCTCATGTTTAGCTCAATGGGTACGTTAATAAGCAGAATTGTCGACTTATTGAGAGGCGAGTTCGGTGAACATTTTATTTCACGTTCGGGACCGGTCAATTGGCCGCCTAGATCGTGCGATTTAACGCCTTTCACCTATTGTTTGTGGGGCTATGCTAAAGCTCATGTCTATACAGACAAGCGCGCTTCAATTGACGCATTGGAAGACTACATTGAAGCATTTATTCGTGAGATACCGGCCGAAATGTTGGAAAGAGTATGCCAAAATTGGACTAAGCGGATGGACCATTTGAGGCGCAGTCAAGGTCAACATTTGCATGAAATAATCTTCAAACATTAAATTATATGGACCGTACTATCGATTCAAATAAAGATTTTTTTTCAATAGAGATTTTTTCATGCATTTTTCTGAATTTGATGAGTTTTTTTTTTTTTTTTTTTGAAAAACTTTCCTTGTAAAACATCACCCTTTAGGAAAAATAGCATTTCTCGGCTGGCTCCCTCGATCCAAATTATACCACAACTTTACACGCTCCTCCGAATGAATCTTTTGCTTTCTCTAGTGTCCGTTGAGAGCTTGCTCTCAATTAAATCCAACGCGGTTGGTGTTGGCTCCATCCAAAGTTCCTAAAAGTCATCTTTCCCGTACTCCTGCCTTACTTTTCTCATATTTTCAATCAAATCCTCAAAACTAGCGGTTTTACTTCGGTCTGGAAGATGTCAAAGGTAAGACCAGTGACAAAGAAACAATCAAGTCTAGAATTTCGCACAGCACATTAACTTGATATAGTAGACTTCATGAGTCATGATTCATCATATCAGATCAAAACCACGGTTTTACCTTCTGTCAGGAAGGGAAAGCAGACAAGGCTGACCAGCCTCAACGGACGACTATTACTCTAGAATCAAGATGACAACATTTGAAGAACTCATTGTGGCACAGTTGGCAACTGGTCAAGAAATACAATTAATGAAAACAAACTTCAAAAATTACTCCCCAGACAGGAAAGGTCAAGGACCGAGTGGAAGAGAGAGTCCAGCTGCTTCAAACACATACATTCGAAATTAAGATTATTAGCGAACGTTCCTGTCGAACATGACTACTTCGTCAAACGATATATTTCCGATATCTCAGCACTGAGAATACCCATGTCGGTTCCGAGACGGGATACAGTCGACATCAGACATCGATGAACAATCAACCACTTCAAGGGTCCGAACCAGTACAAGAAGGTCCACCAAAAATCATTGGTGCTATACGAAGACAAGGGGCAATCATGGGCTCCTTCGAATAATCGAGGAATCATAGTTGGGGCCAGACTAGCCCATGCAGATCAATTGAACAGTTCTGGCAGCAGATGGAAGACCTCTACACTACACCATATGGGAAGTGCCTGACGACCCTACAGCAGTTGGGTATCAGTCAGAATTCATCAGCATGGAGGCAATGGTAGAAGGAACTACAAACACAAGGGAGTGGGTCTATCGAAGATGCTCCATCAACGGCCATCACAATTCAGAATTCGTTAAACCTTCCAAAGGTGACAATTCCAAAATTTAATGGCGACTAATTGAAGTGGAGACACTTTTTTTCCCAAATAGTTGACAAACAACCAATACCAAGTATACAAAAGATGTGGTATCTTAAAGACAAGATAGACAACCGCACGCTCAACCATCAGCACCAGCTATTCAAACCCTTCACTATGCGACGTCATCGGAGTGGATAATTCAGCATGGGATTCTCTTATTCTTCATTTGTTAGTACATAAACTAGATCAAGGAACAAGAAACCTAAATAAGCAATCTATCAAAAGGCCGAAGGAATTCCAGTCAATTAAGAAATGCTTAGCGTTTCTTGAAAACAATTCCAGTCACTGGAATCAATCGGACAAAGAGACGATAGCTCGAAAGTTTGCTAGAGAATCATTTAAAAGTCCGGTTTTCGCCCTAAGCATAGCTGCTCGACGGCCCTCCTTGGAGTTGTGGATGACATTAGGCAAAAACTTGTTATAGGTCATCTTTCCTTTATGATACTTCTCGATTTCTTTAAGGCGTTCGACACTGTTAATCATGCCATTTTGTGCGATAAGTTATCCAGGATGTACAATTTTTCAAATTCCGCAGTCTGTCTAGTATCCTGCTGCTTGGCTGATCGTTAGCACGCATTTTGTGAAAATTCCTTGTCGGATTTTCTTCCCAATCCGTGTGGCGTACCTCAGGGATCCATGCCAGCTGCGCTTCTATTTGCCGTGTATGTTAGTGAATTACCATTCATCCTTGCGTATTGCTATTGTAGGATGATGATACCTTATTACACATTAGCTATTCACCTGAATCTTGCATAAATCACATAAACTCTGATCTGGACACAAATTTGAACTGGGCTGGTCAGAATCTTATCCGAAAAACTGTAAAAGTATTGTTTTATCCAGAAAGCCTCTGAATACAGCATTCCTTCCTCTGATCACAAAAACACCGGTCCTATTAAATACGCATTAAATCGTCGATTACATTTAGCTTTCCCAGCAATTTATTAACTTATCCCAATCTTTTTAAAAGATATTGTATTTTAACGTCTAAGCTTTCGAAATAAATGAAAATAATAATAATAATGAATATGGCCCATCTGCGGGTTGCCACTTTAAAGAAATGCGTAGAGATATTAACTTTGACAGTTTGTGTAGGGATTTGAACCACTCCTGAAAGCGAGCACTGAATGGCAGGACATGGGATGTCACTGTCACCTGTAACCCAAATAAGGAGGATTTTGAGCACGGCAAAAAAACAGAAAAAAGAGATCATTAAAATGCCTGAAACAATGACAATATCTCTTCTGAAGAAAATTAAAAAGAAAAAAAAGCCCTGTATACTTCTTAAGAAACATCCTAATAATGCCAGGCTCAAGAAATACTTTGAAAAGATTTGTTGAGAGGTGAAAACAGAACTACCAATATGTAGAAACAATTATTATAAATTTTAAGGGCCGATGTGGAATGTGAACCACACCTAAACGTCAAGTTTTTTTCTGCATTTCATTTGACATTTCTCAATTTCAGACTAACTCAATTTGAACCATGGAAAGATACACAATCGAGAAAAGCGTTAAAGTTATTCAGGCTTATTATGAAAATGGGCGTTCAAATCAAAATGCATATCGTGCACTGTGTGATCTTTTCGGTCAATTTAATCGTCGAAAAGTGCGTACAATCGGAAAAATCGTGCAAAAATTTGAGCAAACCGGGTTTGTAGGAGATGTGAAAACACCAGTGCATGCTCGTACAGCTCGTACTGCAGAAAATATTGCTGCTGTTCGCGATAGTGTGGCTGAAGAGCCGTCCACCTCAACTCGTCGTCGTTGGTTAACATTATGCATAAAGACTTGCATTTACACGCTTACAAGGTGCAATTCACTCAAGAACTAAAGCCTCTTGGCCATTTCAAGCGTCGTCAATGGTCAGAATGGTGGCAAGAAATGGCAACAGTGGATGATCAATTTTCGAAGAAAATCATCTTTAGTTATGAGGCACATTTTCACCTCTGTGGATTCGTCAATAAGCAGAATTGCCGCATTTGGGCGAATGATAATCTAAGAGTGATTGCCGAAAAACCAATGCGCCCACAAAGAGTGACTGTTTGGTGCGGTTTATGGGCTGGTGGCATCATCGGGCCGTATTTTTTTCAAAATGAGGCCGGTCAGGCAGTTACTGTGAATGGTGTTCGCTATCGTGAAATGGTAACGAACTTTTTATGGCCCGAATTGGAAGATATGAATGTGGACGATATGTGGTTTCAACAGGACGGTGCCACTTGCCACACAGCTAACGAAACAATGGCTCTTTTGAGCGACAAATTTAATGGCCGTGTTATCTCACGTGGTGGCGATGTCAATTGGCCGCCAAGATCATGTGATTTGACATCGTTGGATTTTTTCTTTGGGGTTATTTGGAAGAAAAGGTGTACGTCGATAAGCCGGCAACAATTCAAGAGCTAAAGGATGAGATAATTCGGCACAATGTTACTTAATAATTATCGTCCCATATCTCTCTTACCAGTTTTTTCAAAAGTTTTTGAAGAGCACTAAAATCTAGAATGCTTCCATTCTTAGACAGTCACCATTTGCCGTTGGCTCCAAGTTAACACCAATATCACTGGAGTTATTAATCGGTGGTAGTAGTCTGACTGTGGGTATCACCATGGACCACCCCTCCCCCACCACCACCACCACCATTAACCCGAAACATGTGGGGTTTCATATCGTTATAACATACTGAACTTATCCATACACACAATTTCCTACGCCTATTCTCCAACCATCACATACTCCCATAAGAAAGTATAGTAACCCGAAAAATGTCGGGTTATCTATGTAAAATGTTTGTCCGGTAATATCTCGAGTTTGGTAAAACCAAATTTGATGATATTTCTTTTAGTTCGAACGGAATTTTTTTGATGCTGGTTTATCAAATCATAGAAGTCGGAATTGAATCATCAGGGCAATCGGAAAGACTTTCTCAAATGCGCGGTTCATTGAAAAATCCATCGCAAGCGTATCGGAAACATCGGTGAATTTATCGCAGAGCGATTCCCATGTATCATCCCATACAAAAGGAGGAAAACGTTTGATTGGATCTTCAAGACTACCGTGAGTTTTTGGACTGAAATTTGTTGAAAATTGTTTAACATGAATGGACCAAGTCTGCGAATATTGCAAATCATTGGAATTCCCGGCAGAAGCACCGGGAACGTACTGTACAAATGGGAAAGTGAATTTGCCATCATCTTCGTTTCCCCTATATCGTTCACCGAGCTTGACTTCTCTCTGTCTAATACATGCAAAAAAAAAATAACCCGCTTTTCTTCGACTTATTTGGTAAATTTTGTATGTACCTCCTTATTTCTGTTTGAAAAATATCTTTAATAAAGCGGTTTGGATGCAACACCAACATCGAATTTGAACGAATACAAAACACTGTCAGTTATTGGCTCCATTGGCGGCGTGGGTTGGTGCGTTGCTCATGCTGCTTGCAGGTTCTGTGTTCAAATCTATTTGTAAAATAAATATTATTTGATAAAAGTGACAGAGACTGGCACCGGTAGAAAGTTCACTTATGAAGCAGACTGTGATGCGTCAACTTAAAGTAATTTAGAGTAGTTATGGTTTAAGTTCATTATAAGTTAGAACTTTAATGACACGATGTATACAAAAATGGGTGGAATAGCTTTACTTATATGGGTCTTGCAATACGCAATATAATCACCGCTGTTCTCTTAGTCACGTGCCGCATGTCACTGTGACAAATTCTTACTGTCTTAGCCGCCTCGTGTCACACGAGGTGACTTATTGAATACAAATTTGTCACAGTGACATGTGGCACGACTGAGAGAATAAGAGTGAATTCCAGAAAGCTTTTGCAGCACCAAAATTATTTCGACTTACCACTTAAAATTTTCAACATCACTCCACTGGTAGCAGCTATGCATATGACAGGCCAACAGACTTGCCGAAATTATGAAGATTCAGTTTTGAATTGAAAAGAGAAACGTTACTTAGCTGGATATCCGCCATCACAATTCGAGTTGAAGAAATATTAATTCAGTGCGCATTCACCTTCCGTTTTTGGCTTCACTTGCGAATTCATCTTCGCAGCCTCTGAGGCAGTCAATATATCAGCGGTAGCGGAAAGTGAAATTCAATTAAAAGTGGAAATCTGTTGCAGAGTTTTTCCCGAAGATGAGGGAAATGATGGAAACAAATATAAATACGAATTCGTTAGCAGAGGTTTTACTAAAGTGAATTCAATTGTCGGCGGCGTAAGTTGGTGTGGTTTTGTCCAACCAACATGCAATTCAGATCGTTGTGCGTAAAAACAATCGTACTTGTACTTGTGTTTCCGTTTACAAAAGTGTGTGGGGAGACGCAATACGTAATTTTGGATCCCGAAGAAGACGTATTCATTGCAGTGTTCCACCACGAAGAAGTGTCGAATAATGTGCCAACACACAAACCTCAAGACATTGACCATGACATCGAAGTCAAGGCTTCCTCCGATCATACAACGACTCAACAAAACCAACCGGAAGACAGACATTTCGTTCACCCGACTAATGCTCACGGCGGAAGACACCCCGGCTCAGAGGATCCAAGCCATTTTCCCAAAGAAACTCCGCCCTATCCATTTTATCCATTTCAAGTCGTGTCCGCGGTGCGACGCAAGACTATTTTCCGCACCCGTCCCGCATCTTCCCCTCCCAACATCAAGCAAAGACTTCGAGAGCGAAAACTGAATACATTCGAGTCAAAAATGGTACACGACATGTCGCAATTTGACCACGACTCAGATTACGCACAATTGAACGTGGTTCATGCGAAATCGGGAGTGAAGAGCCGGATGAGGCGGCAGGCCTCTGGAATGCAGAAGCAAATACAGGGCAACTTACTTCCCATTGCACTCACAATGACGGGTGGAAACGGCGAACTGATGGCTGGCGGCAACCTACTGCACCGCATAGCAGCTCTGATCAGAAATGTTTCAGTCTTCAGGTCGGTTGATGAGACGAACGAGCACGATGAGCACGATATGTTTCTGCATGAGAAAGACTTCCTCTGGCTAATGGAAAATTCACTCAACCTCACAAATCCAGTGATGCTGTCCGTGTCTGGATACAGAGAGCTGAGCGACACCTCGCTCTTAATGAATCCCCACGTGAATGAATACCTGAACTGCATCGATGCGTCCAATCAATTTCTATCGCTGCACAGCAAAATAGAATGCATGAAGCGGAAGATATTCGATAATAATAACATTTTCAAGCTGGCTGATTCGTCACGGTTCACAATCAGCAATCTTCCGGGAACCTTAGTCTACGCCGACGTTATGCGGAATATCGAGAAATTAGTACGACCTGAGAATGGCATCGCCTTCTATTCACTCCCAATGGACGAATTATCGCACATACGGCAAATTGTGTTACCAACTGATGAGTACGTGTCGCATGTCCAAAGTCTGCTTAACGAGAGCACGGGCTCTGCAGCGCCAGTCGTATATGTGGTGAAACCAGATGGCAGAATCTACAAAATTGAGCAGATTCCAAGGCACTTCACGACGGTGATCCTGCACACGTTTCCAGACATCCCGCGCGATGAGGCGTACCTTGATGAAATTTCACCCGGGACTTTTGGCGGACCAATGCTTTACGGCGATTGACGAGACTAGTGTTAAGCGTGCGAGCGAATATGCTTGATTGGACGATTTTAGAAAGGCACACGTAAATTCACACGAACAGGTTAGATCGGCGGGTTATTGATTGATTCGTCTAGATATTCGAGATTAAGGCCTGATTTTAATATTTAATTGAAATACGAGCGAACACATTCAAAAAAAAGTAAACAAAAAAATGATTAAATAAAAGCACTCATGCAGGTGCTTGGCATATTCTTGACGTGTTTTTCTTTGGAATGAAGTACTGAATGTCACTTCGTAAGGAGGTACATTCAGTGAGAGGTTTAAGATGAAGACATTGCCGGGCTAATAAAACTCGACGATGTAGTCCTTTCTCTTTAGTCTGCTGTGTGCCATCCATTTGCTGTGTTATCCAACTCTTGACATTTGCCCAATCTACGATTCAGGGGTAATAACGAGCATGAAGCAAATTCACCTTTTTTTCTGCACGGTTGTGATTTAACACGGTATAGATTAATACCATTAATGAACATGGTATCGTCAGAGTCTTGAACGGAAGTCGTTGATGGACCTGTTTGTGTCCCTCTGTTGTACCATCGTGTGTGAAATGGAGGGCCTGTGACGTTCGGGGCTGAACTGTCAACCTCACTGATAAAGTACCTCTGCTGCCAAGGCGGAGACCAAGAGTGGTTACAACCATACGGTGAGAGTAACTACAAAACAGTGAGTTGCGGCTAAATTTTGCACGGCTAATATTTTTAAGTTTTGATCGACTTCCAACTGTTCCATTGCGTGTAGAAGAATGGCGACTGTTTTCAGCAGCTGTCATTGCCTCTGCACGGGATGTTTGTGGTGTGAAGCGGCTAGGAGTGGCGGCAGGTGCTGAGGGAAGGCCTGCGTGGTTTAGTTCAAACGCCCGGAGTTCAAGAAGCCATCAGAGAGACGAAGAACAACAGCCATCAGAGGACTCTGCTTCTAGTGAGCGGTACATTGAGGCGCGAGCAGCTAAGGAGGAGTCCTGGAAGGAGTTCGGCGAGAGCTTGGAAAGCGCCCATATTTACATCTATTGAGCCCCCCTATTTGCTTTCGTACGAGGTCCCCTCACACGCAGAAATTTTCAGCGTTGTATTGAAGGGTATGGGCTCCTGTTGTCCTTAGAAGTTGGAAGAGACTTATTGTAGAGTATTCTCTCCAAGCCAGTTTTCTTTAGGAATCTGAGAATAAGCGCTGGTTCTAGTGATACAAGAACCCAGTATTTGTTCTGAAAGCTCATTAGATTCTCCGCAAACTGTGCAGAGAATTTCTTCTGAACTCCTTCCAGGACTCCTCCTTAGCTGCTCGCGCCTCAATGTACCGCTCACGAGAAGCAGAGTCCTCTGATGGCTTTTGTTCTTCGCCATCAGAGTATCAGAAGAAGTTAGGTGCTAGTTTTCTTAGGTGCTTCATGAGTCTACAGTACCCTGTTAGGATGCGGAGGCTATTTTTGCTCATCCTGATACATAACACAAACCTCTTCCGGTTATGTTGACCCAAAAGTTGTTTGGCCTGGTTCATGCCATGAGCGTTGTTCGAGGTATCTGTCCGGTCTAACTCAATGAATAATTCCCTTAGGGCAGGGTTTCGCAGAATAATTCCAATGCTCCTTTCCTTGCGAGGCAGTCGGCCACTTCATTACCTTCTGTCCCTTTACGGCCAGATATCCAGCAGAGTTATACTCTATTACTCCCTTCATTTTGCGCCTCTAGGATAGCAAGTGTGATGTTGTGGTCGTGTCCAGTGCTAGTCGGGAAATACACGGTAATGGAGTAGGATCGTGGTATTTGGTCAAGCCCACTCCATTCCAGTTACCTCCTTTGGCTTGTACCGGTTTTCGCCACCCGACTGTCTGCACGGAGAACTGCTACCCTCTCGGCTACTGCTGAGCTTTCTGCTAAACCCGCTGCTTCCAAAACTGTTGCATAGCTTCTGTCCCTCGTGGTAACAGTTGGCTTAGGGGGTCCCGCCACCGACCCATGGTTTTTACGTGCGTTAGGCACGGATAGTGAAATGCAGCTGCTGCTAATTTTTTCCCGTGGTGGTAGGCTCCGAGTTAGGCTTGGCCTTTTTAATTGCTTCCTCAGGCGCAAAGCTCTTTTCAAGAGAGGGAAGGCAGCACCTGCTGCATGCACCACTGGGTCCTATTCGGAGTGGATCATCCATTCCGTCGGATTGTCCCGGAGGGGGTATCGGTGGACAATTGCACCGTTTTCTTCGTCACCTTGGCCGCAGAGGATTGAGAGGTCGCGTTGTTTGAACTAAGTTCACCTATGTTTCAATGATTTCCTTTATCCGCTAGAGGTTAGGAAGCTAGAGCTGGGCGTGCTTGACCGTTCGGCAGATTGCGGGCACTTGTACTTTTGTGATCTTTGGGATATTGCAGCTTTCGAACTGGGTTGCACGGTCCTTGCAGTAGACCCGCGCTTTGACAGTTTTTTCGTTGAGCCCATGTTAACTGCGACATCAACCACGAAGTGCTTCTAGCTGGCCTTTTATTTTTTTGGGGTTTTATTGTTTTCCCACGAGATTTTCCCGGGGAGACTTAAAAAAATATTCCCCCGTAGCCGGAACAAATTCTTTTGTCCCCCTTCTTGAAAAGAGGAACAGAATCACCCCTGTTTGTCAATTTCCAGGTGTTTCCCCACGTTCCCAGGTCACTTTAATGACACGAGAGAGCCATAAACCTCCTTCTTTACCCATTGCCTTAAGCATTCTTGGCCGGATTTCACCCACACCGGCGGATTTGCCAACTTTTAGCGATCCAATCCGCAAAATGATTTCTTCCACCATTGGACTATTCCCCGCCCCACTCAAGACTACAGGTCTGCCATCCTCAGAAAAGTGCTCGCTCCATATGCGTAAGATGTCCACCTTATTGGAAAGCAACACACCAGCATATTTGGATTTGACTCCTTCGATGATGTTGAATTTCCTTCCTCTGAGTTGGCGAATGATTTGCCAGAACACCTTTTTCACAGATCTGTGGTCGCTTTCCAACCTCTCGCCGAACTCCTTCCAGGACTCCTCCTTAGCTGCTCGCGCCTCAATCTGTACCGCTCATGATAAGCAGAGTCCCCCAAGAGAATCCAGTCTCTGTGGGTCTTCTGCGTCTCTCTGATGGCTTCTAGAACTCCGGGCTTTTGAACTAAACCACGCAGGTCTTCTCTCACCACCTGCCGCCACTCTAAGCCGCTTCACTCAACAAGCATCCCGTGCAGAGGCAATGGAAGCTGCTGAAAACAGTCGCCATTCTTCCTCTATACGCGATGGAACAGTTGGAAGTCGATCAAACCTTTCAGATATGCGCCGCACAAAATTTAGCCACAACTCACTGTTCTGTAGTTTCTCCAACTGTATGCGTGTAACCACTCTTGGTCAGTGTAAGTGACAGTTCAGCCCCTCTCATCGCTCGAACGTCACAAACCATCCTCCTCGTGGCGGGCAACAGTTTTGGGGTGTACGAGGTGTATGAAAACAGCCCAAGCCTGGCTAACTTATCGCCACCCCCCCGCATGACATGCACAACTAAATTGGCCTCGGATAATGCCTACCCTGGTGTGCCTGGGCCCCCATTTGGAGCCAGGCTGGAATGGTGGCAGTATGCGAGTGCCTGGTGGCGGGCCTGTCCCTCTCTGCAGCCGATCGAGCATATCCCGAAGGAGCTACGAGCATCTATTAAGTGGTCTCGTGAGTCACCATGGGGTGGGGCGGAAGTCACGCCAAGCTCAAACCAATGTCGGGCATCGACTTATTCTGTTACTACTTGTTTAAATAAGTTTGTCTCCCCACTAGCTGACGGCGAATTCCAGAGTCAATTATTGCGAGTTGTTCTCTAAAACAAAGCGATACTGACACGATTGCATAACATTGCTTGCTTTTAGTGACCGCACTGATCTATTAGCAGTTACAGAGTCGATCACTTATCAACACATCATTAATGCGATGTACTTCTACGACTTAACTCACACAGTTTTTGTTCTCACCGAACCGAAGACTTTCTATATTTGCCTGTTTTGACAGGTGTTGCCAAGTCAAGCCAGAAGTCCAGCACATCTTTGCTCTTGTGCGATAATTTACTACACCTAGCAATGACGCATGCGTCTGAACTCCGAAATGTCTGGCTACGCAGAAGACGGTCTGCTATTGATCTCGTGTTCAGGCATTACTCATCATCGGTCATTGATCATTGTGGTCACGTCCCCGCCAGACCGCGTGGGGTAACTAGCTTGATTACATCGTTTCTTATCGGCCAGTGGCATATGCAAATACCACTGATTTGCTACTGTATTTGACTTGTTTATTTCTTTCCTCCTCCATCTGAGATATAAATGATGATCTTCTGTGTTAGAGAAGATTATTCATTACAAGCCCCAATTAATTGGCCCGCCTGATGCCAAGCCCTAAGAAAAATGCTCCCATAGCCTTCATTAACTATGTAGGCACCTCTCGTTTACATTCATGCGTTTGTTGAACTCTATGGAGTGGTATGCGATGGGGTTACGATTGGCCGATGACGCAATTTGATCGCTTGGTATTTATTCAGCACACGACTGGATTTGTTTTGATTTGCCTGAATGGGCAACACCCCAAATGTACCGACCACATCGATGTGGAGCATGTGTGAGATAACAATTAGATCATCTGTTGAGGTGATGTACTCTCATTTTTCTTTTGTTTACGTTTGCTTAGCCCCTTTCTGAGCTCGTGTGTTTCTTTGAGATCACGTATCTTACCGTGTTATTGAAATAATCAAGAATCCATAACTTCCCTATTATTGTTTCAGCCACCTCCTGGACTAGATTCGATAATTGGGGGCGATTAGGTTTCCGAACAAGTCGCTGATCTGCGACACCACTGCAGCTGGAAATAATATAGACGCAAATGACAGTGGAAATAATGAGTCTCTGCACGGAAAGGGATAAGCTCTACAACAAATGGAAGAACAATAGAAGGTCCATGAGTTATGAAACCCAATACAAATCTTACCGTAACTTCGTCAATAAAAGAATACAACATGTAAAATCAGAGTAATATAAAAACAGATTTGCGGAATACAGAAAAGATCCAAGGAAACCTGGAGGTTAATAATGGCAGCGAATGGTGAAATTTGGAATATTTTAAGCAAAATGAGTGTGGATAAGTCCCCTGGGATAGACAATATCAGGGCCAAGGACTTCAAGTACAATGCCAGTGCTTTAGTACCGGTAACCATCCAGCTTGTAAATAAGTCATTGGAAGAAAGCCAATTCCCAAAGAAGCTCAAAATCGCATTTGTTCGACCCACCTATAAATCGGGAAAAAAAGATGATCCACCGAACTACCGTCCGATTTCTATTCTACCGGTACTTGATAAGATAATGGAAGAAGTAATGGCTAACAGATTGCAAGACTATATTGCCAAATATAAAATAGTTAATAAGAACCAGTATGGGTTCTGGAAGAACAGAAATGTTAACCAACTTCTCAGAGAGTTCGCAAACACAATTAATACCAATCTGAATAAGAACCATTCGCTGGTAACCTTTATTGATTTTAAAAAGGCGTTTGACACACTTTGTCATAAAAGGATTATCAGAAAACTGGACAAAGTTGGCATTCGAGGTGGATTATTGGATTGGTTTGCTAGCTACCTTTGTGACGGAAGTTTTAAGGTCAAAGTTTCAAACTGCTTCAGTAATCTGCAAAATGTTGAATTGGGAGTACCACAAGGATCTGTCCTAGGACCAGTCCTATTAATATTATATCTTAATGATATGCTATCAGTATGCTACGGCAATTGTGGTGAGCAATAATAATATTGACTGTGCTACTCAGACTGTGCAAGCAGAGTTTGATAATGTCTTACGTTGGTGTCACGATAATGGACTGATTATAAATGTAAAGAAAACCAAATTAATGCACATCCGTCCCCCGCATACAGTTCGTACCCCAATTGAGATACGGTTTCACAGTTTTGACTGCTTGCACTGTCATCAAAATCCTCTGAGCGGTTCGGATAACTGCACAGAATATATTGGCGCAGTAAATGTATACCGATACCTTGGAGTTGAAGTGGACTACAACTTCGAGTGGGATCACCACACAAAATACGTATGCAAACGACTTCGATAATCGGCTTATGCTCTTTATCATCTGAGCAATTATACCCCATTTAATGGCCTAATGCAAGCATACTACTCACTGGTGGAGTCTGTATTGCAGTACGGAATTTTTGCATGGGGAAACGCAGCGCAATATCGGATAATGGGGGTTCAGAGGGCCCAAAATAGGATGTTTAGAAACCTATTGCGGGCTAAATATGGCAACATGTATTTTGAAAAATCTATTGATGATTTGAATCTGCTAACAGTTAAAAAACTTTTTCTCTTTCATTTAATAAATGAAACATACTCCGATCAAGGTTTCAAACACCCGCCTTGTTACACTTGGGCATAACTCCTGATGAGTTAGAGTGGATGGCGGAGGATCGAGTTGCCTGGAGATCTGTCGTGCGTGGTTGACCCCCGCGACCCCTTTAGTGGAGCATGCGGGTCAGTAACTGATGATGATGATGATGATTCTGAAGAAGACAGATCACATCAGCAGCACATCATCAGCACTACATTAGGAAGCGCGTTCACATATATTGAAAAAATAACGGGCCCAAATATAGACAGTTGCGGTACCCCACTGGTCATAAGCAATATCTGAGAAGTCAAATCTCCAACAACTACAGTCCGCTGTCAACCAGTTAAAATACACCAGTCTCGTAGATTCGGTAGAAAAATTAAAATCGAAAAACAAATTTCCCCGCAGATTGGTGTTGAGTTTAACACCAAAATTAAATGAATGGCCCGATTCTGGTTGTGTTGTGGTCACATCGCACAAATGATAGATAGATAGATAGATAGAGATAGATTTATTGTTGTTATTCTTGCATAAATCGTACGAGCATGGCTTTTGCCGTCTGCCTGATTGACATTAATATAATAATCAAAAAAGAAATAAGTTTGTAATCGAATAATTATAAGGTACATATAACAAGTTAATATACATGTATATACATATGTAGCTTTCGCTTATGAATCTCAAAACTCTTCGTTTATAATATTTTTTCTATATTTGATTGACTTTTTATAATAGTTTAAATGTAGTTTTATATCACAATCGCAATTTAAAAGGCCTCTGACCTCAGATACCGATTTAATATCACTGCCTAGATAAAATCTGCGCGCAATTCCTTAAGGACTGGACATCTACGAACAAAATGCACAATATCTTCTCTCTCTGATAGGTTGCAAAGACTGCAGTATATCGGCAAGTCGGGACGATGTGGGATATAATTTAAATTAACGAGTTCTCCTCTCATCTTGAAAATGGTAGATATGAGTTCTTGACTGTTACTGTTATTGAAATAATTTCGTTCACATAAATTATGGTTGAGGTATGTTGATCGATGTACGGAGGATGTAGCCATATTAATACAATCCTTTCTATATTGTTCGTCTACTTTGGAGATAAGTTCGTAGAGCATAACTTTTAATAACCTGGGGTTAGTCGTCGTGCAATGGAATTGCATCCCACAGTAACCTGCAAGCTCTTCCATTTTGCTAAACCAAAGATTTCTTTTTTGTATGGTTTTCATAGCGACAATTTTTGGCAGTCTTTCATCAGGCATCTCAAGAACTTTCAATATATAATCAATATGCAGCTTCAGTGTCTTGACGAATAATGGCGATATTCCTGTTTCTATTATTACCATATAGTTAGGCGTCGTTCTTGGTAAACCAAAGGTTCGTTTGATGTAATATCTTAGAAGTTGTTCTACAGTCTCATATTGCGTATGTCCCCAAGATTGACATCAATACCAATTCTGCAACACCAACGAAGACTTTATATTTAACGCTATGATCAACCAGATTATTTGAGAAACACCTTTTCCAGGTAGCACATATAGCACTTTTCGCCTTAATAAGTTTGTCCTTCAAGTGAAAATCCATGTTAAGGTTATTAGTGATTGTCACTCCAAGGTATTTGTACTTTTTCACCACTTCAATTGGTTCCCCGTTGTAGTGCCAACTTTCATTTCGACACAGTCTACCAGCTCCCTGTTTGAAAATCATCACTTTTGATTTTAATAGGTTAACCGTTAAGTTCCACCTTAGACAATACATATAGAGACGGTTTATCATCAGTTGCAGCGTTTCGGCTGAATTCGCTAGTAAAATCACATCATCAGCAAACAGAAGCGCTTTTATTGTCACCCCAGCAAACTCAATTCCGCCTGGTAGAAAGTCCGTTAAGTCATTGATATACAAGGAAAACAGTTGAGGGCTTAAAGGGCATCCTTGTCTTACTCCCATATTGGTCTCAAACCATTCTGAAATATCTGACCCACACCAAACTGCTGCGCGGTTACCCTCATACATATTTTCAAGAACTCTTCCCAATTTGAAACTCATTCCGACGGTGTAAAGTTTGTAGAATAGAGCTCTCCGATCGACCGTATCAAAAGCTGCCTTGAAATCCACGAAGAAAGCGAATAATTTCTTTTTTGTTCTAAGAATGAGCCCGCAATGTTCTGCAACACAAAAATATTGTCTACGGTTGAATATCCTGAACGAAAACCAGCTTGATTTTCACGGATAAGTTTTTGACTTTCAATCCATCGAGCTATTCGGTTGCTTAAAAGTTTGGCGAACACTTTGTAAGATGTGTTGAGCAGAGATATCCCTCGGTAATTGGCCGGGTCAGTTATATTTCCCTTTTTATGTATGCGGGATATTATTGTTTCTTTAAGTTGAGGTGGTATAATTCCTGCGTTCAATATTTCATTAAATGTTGATGTCAATTTGTCCTTGAGTTCATCTGTAGCGTATTTAAATAGTTCTATAGGAATCCCATCAGGACCTGACGATTTATGATCACTTAGATTACTCAGGACAGAAGGAACTTCAACACTGGAGAATGGTGTGTCAAGTAATTCGTTTTGGTTTAAAGGAACCGAATAGTAAGTCGGCAACGAGCTGCTCATCGTATTAAGTAAGCTTTGAAAATGGTTCCTTAAAGAGTGTGCATTTAACTCAGCACTTATTCGTGGCACTTTACCATTGGATTTGTTAATCGCCGCCCAAAAGTAATGTAAGTGAAAGAGCTTGGTTGGTTCTATTATAAAGATCTTTAAAAATACTATTACCATATATACGAAACACCTTAAGCCATCCAAATGATTTTTGTCTAACTATTTCACACTCTTTATCGAACCATTTCTCTTTGTACATCAATATCTTTTTAAAACTTTGCCTGTTTGTAGGATAGGATTTTTTTACTACATTTTCAATCTCACTCATGTTCAGCTGTTCATTGTTCAAATTGCGATCCAAATTGCTTCTGTACTCGGTTGCATTAGAATGTTTCCACTTCAATGTTGGTGGAGGCAGGATACTGAATGTTTCCACATCAGCGAGTGGCGAAATTGCGAACTCTGCTAAGATAGGTAAGTGATCCGAGTATTGTCTACATAGAATTTCCAATTTTGTAACTATGGAGATTATTAAGCAGTAGTCGATGACTGAGCACCCTTGCTGACCTACGTATGTAAGTTCACCAAATTTATCCCCGCCACTTACGCCATTCATAATGTGAAATCCAAAAGAATCGCACAAATGTCTGTGATGCGAAAATTGTGATTCTTTTCGATCTCTTCGCTCTTCTTTTCTTCTCTTCTTCTCCCAAATTGAGAGGATAATGTGTAGTCCTCAAGCCAAATGTTTTTGTGTCTCTATCCTCCTTGTGAATTGCGATGTGCTCAAGAGAACGTCACAATTGTAATAGTTCTTGTGATGCCTCCAAGTTGTGAGACAATTGGTGAATCACCATGCTCTTGTGAGGCAGTTGCGACTCATGATACATCACAGAGGTGTAAACACACTCGTTCGTCGGTTAACGTTCACAACAGGGTTACCTTCTTGCTGTTAAACTGACCCTAGACTCCTAAATCATCAAATCCAAGCTCGTCTGGGAATGTTTACAGAAGTTTAGGAAACTGAGCGGGGGTAACATAATAAAACTTTGCTGGACATAAGGCCCACTCCCTCGCTAGGCAAGGAACATCGGAACCTTTTATAGGCCCCGAACTATTCTGCGCTGTAGCAGATCACGTCCTCAGAGAAAAGTTCAGGGAATCAGAAAGAAGGAACCGGGTAGATACCTGGACTAACGCTCATGGCATGAAGCAGGCCAAGAAGCTCTAGGGCCAACATAACCGGAAGAGGTTTGAGGCATGTATCAGAAATGAAGAATAACCTCCGTATCCTAACAGGGTATTGTAGACTTCTGAAGCACCTAAAGACAGTATGAGCATCAGCAAAAGGTCTCAGGGTCTGCAGATTCTTAGAATTTTGTGAGGCACTTGCCCACAAAATCCAAGACATTGAGACAAGCACTTACTATCAGAGGAAGAAATGAGATCCTAAAAGAAACTGGCTTGGAGAGCATACCCTACGACAAATCTCTTCCGCGCAACAGGAGCAGATAACCCTCAATACAACTCTGAAAAGAGCTGCATGAGAGGGGGGCTCTTAAGAATGCAAAGCTATGAAAAGGGGGCACAATTGATCTATAGGTCGCGGTGCAATTTACCCTTCTCATTTCTTCGTTTCAAGGATTTTTAGTTGGCAGCCCTTGATGCAGGGCTGTGTTCGTTGGGTGACTCAATGAAGACTGATTTATGAATTTTTGACAGTTACAGTACCCGTGACGATCTCGTAAAAAACAAATAAAAAACGCATCCGATCTTCCATCAAGGCTGTTGCATCTTCCACCATAAATTATTCCGGGAATGCAGCAAGCCCATTGCTGCAGAAGCAGAAAGACACAAAGTTACCCTAATCTGGGTTCCAGGACATAGAAAGATATTCGGTAATGAGAAAGCCGATGAACTTGCCATACAAAGAGTCGCGGTAACTTTATGTTTATCTTGGGATGACTTATCCAAAAAAGAACCGAAAAAAGTAGAAAAAGGAAAAAGGGAAAAGAGCACAATTGCACTAGCTGCGGAGAACGTTTCTCGTTCTCATCGTATTGGTGACTGCCCTGATTATTCCCACAATCCCTAAGATCGTTAGTCCCTTCTATTATCTCATACAGTCTTACCAAACACAGCAAAGTGAATCTTGACTGGGTCCCTGCACAGAGGGATTGCGGGCAACGAAACCGCAGATGAGCTCGCGAAAGCTGGCTCGGAATTTGAGTGCAATGTCAATTGGACAGCAGCTACAACTTTGATTAACGAATGGGCAAATAAACTTCGCCTAGACCAGTGGACATATGGTCATGGTTAGACATCCAAAAGACTAGTCAGGCCTTATTGACATAAGGTGTATTAACCGATTGAATTTTAGAAAATCTGATTTTCACTAATTTTTGCTAACTTGGCATGGTAAACTTTCAGTCCTTGGTCAGTTCATCATCGGAGTGCCATAGCGCATCCTGCCAATGACCTCTGTACGCCTTTGTTTATGTCTTCATGTGTGTATATATTGCTATCAAGCTTTCTTACCGGCCACTGCTGCCGGAATTATCACCTTAACAAACTAAGCCTGTGTCAAGACTCGGTTTGTCGGCTTTGCCTCGAAGAGGATAAGACTTCCGAGCACATCTTGTGTGAACGTCCGGCAATAATCTGGCTAAGGAATATATACTCACTTCAGTGGATTTAAAAAATAAAAATTCCGCTACAAAAGACTCCAGCCATTCCATACAAACATTCGATACAATGGATCTATCCTGGTCGCGGTGTCGTTGCCTACACGGCATGGATCGACAAGAATCGGTCGAACAAGGAAAAAAAAATCTCATACATTCAAGCTCAGTTGGTTTCGATTTTCACTAAGCGATCGTATGGCCGCAACTTCATCTGAGACTGACATCTTTATTTCCTAGGGTTGATACATGACTAACCCCTGGGCCTGGCATATCCACGATTGCTGGAGTTGACATTTATATGACTCCCTCTTTAGCTCCGCTCTTGAGGTTCACATTCCACTTGACTCAGGTAAGGCCCTTCAAACCTTAGATGGTCTCTGTTAGAAAGACATGACCAAAGTATAACATATCACTCACCCGTTGAAAGAAGGGTCCCAAAATTGAGAAAATGAAATTTTGATGCAAATGTCATAAGGAGGACTACCTCCTATATTGTAAACAAAAACAATACAGCAAAGGAGCACTGGACGGTACTAATCCCTCATGACACCGCAGAAGCATTGACTCACTTCCTCTGCGCATGTCCAGCACTTGCTAGCGCATGGCAATGCACTCTAGGCTTCCTGGAATCTTTTCATTCCTGAACGACCAACGATGGTTCTAAATTCACAACAAGCACATTCCAGTCAGAGCTGTGGTATCAAAACGGCACGTAGTGCCAATTGGCTTATTTCTGAACTGCCACCAAACCCACACCCAAGAACGCCTACTGCTGCACCCGGCTCAAGAATTGTCTCGATGCACTCACTTGAAAAAGACATCGTTGGCGTTACCCTGCTTGGAATTCCTTGAAGTTAATGAATATGGTAGACACCATACCAATTTGAAAGCACTAAAATCTGAAATCAATTTCAACGAATACAAATACTGACTCACTTTGTTTGTTGATTCCTGAATTGTCCCCCCGTGTATCTCTGCCAATGGCTTCATGACCCATTAAAAATTTGATTTTCTTTTTTTTATCATGGTTGCAGCATGCTTGCAAATAACGGTCTACGTACATATTTGAATGGTATGAACTGGCTATCCCAGTTTGAGATCTACCATTTAGTCGCTATTAAATCTGCAGGCATGAGATGGAGACATAAAATTGCTCATAAATGATTGTTGTTACAAAAAAAACCTATTCCCGGTTTGGTTTCACCAATGTAGCACCTATAAAACAAGTCAGTACGAAAAAGTGAAATATATTACTTAAATGCTAACCGAATGAAGTTGCCTTAGTATCCCTTAAATAGATTCCGTTAGGAATTCAAGGCTCAGTTTCACTGTGAAGGCTTGAACGTTAACAACCGCGTTGAAATTTGTGGTTTAATTCGTCCGGTTTAACAGTGAAGTCTGAACTTCGGTTAAACTTTCGGTTTAACTGACAACAAGCTAAATCTTTTAAGAGCTGAATGTAAGGGGTGATTTTTTAGCTATTATCTTTTTGGCAACACTGGTTTAAACAGCTGACGCATGTTTCGTTTCAATGTCAAACATCTTCAGTTTGGTCTATAATTTAACCATGAATCGTCTTACAAACGAACAACGCTTGCAAAATATTGAATTTTATTATCAAAATACGTGCTCTGTTAAGGAAGTTCATCGCGCGCTTCTTCCATTTAATGGTCAGTTATGGTCAGGCTCGTATGACGGCCTACCCGCCGAGCTTTTTAAGGCCGCAGGCGATGATTTGGTAAGGAGTATGCACCAACTCATCTGTAAAATATGGTCGGAGGAAAACATGCCCGATGAATGGAACCTCAGCATAGTCTGCCCGATCCATAAAAAAGGAGACCCTCTGAACTGCGCCAACTACAGAGGCATCAGTCTCCTAAGTATTGCATATAAAATCTTATCTGCCGTACTGTGTGAACGCCTAAAGCCATTCGTCAACAACCTGGTCGGTCCATACCAGTGTGGCTTTAGGCCAGGAAAATCCACCATCGACCAAATATTCACACTGCGGCAGATTTTGGAGAAAACCCAGGAGCAACAAATCGATACCCACCACCTTTTTATCGATTTTAAGGCCGCATATGATAGCATTTATAGAGACGAGCTATACAGAGCAATGTCTAGTTTTGGCATCCCTACCAAACTCGTCCGTTTGTGTAGGATGACGATGGAGAATGCACGCTGCTCCATCAAGGTCGGTAAAGACCTAACCGAGACCTTTGATGTCAAAAAAGGATTCAGACAAGGCGACGCGCTGTCATGCGACTCTTTCAACATCGTTCTTGAAAGAATTGTTCAAAACTCGAACGCCAACACCAGAGGAACAATCTTTCAGAAGTCCGTCCAACTACTCGCATATGCCGACGATATTGACATTATCGGAAGAACGCAGCGTGATGTCAATGGCGCTTTTGTGGGTATTGCAACGGAGGCCGCGAAGATGGGTTTAGCGGTAAACGAGGGTAAGACCAAGTATATGCTGTCAACGAGAAAGGACACCCAACACCGACGTCTCGGTCAGAACGTCACAGCAGACAGATATAACTTTGAGGTAGTCAAAAACTTTGTATACCTAGGCACCGCTATCAATTCAGACAACGACACCAGCGCTGAAATCAAACGAAGAATAACTCTTGCCAATCGCTGCTTCTTTGGGCTAAGAAAGCAATTGGTAAACAAAGCCCTCTCTCGAACAACTAAACTAACGCTTTACAAGACCTTAATCGTCCCAGTCCTGCTATATGGCGCGGAGGCATGGACTTTATCAAAAGCGGATGAAGCTGCTCTTGGTTGCTTCGAGAGGAAAATTCTTCGTGTGATTTTCGGTCCCGTCTACATAGATGGTGAGTGGAGGAGGAGATTTAATGACGAACTATACGGGCTGTTTAGCGACATCGACTTAGCCAGAAGAGTGAAGATCCAACGATTGAGGTGGCTAGGTCATGTAGAGCGGACGGAAACCAATGCTCCGGCCCGTAAAGTCTTCGAATCCACCCCCGAGGGACGGCGCAGTAGAGGAAGACCGCGACTCAGGTGGCGCACGCAAGTGGAAAGGGACCTCAACCAACTATGCGTGCGAAACTGGAGACAGCTAGCTAAAGATCGAGCTGGCTGGAGACGCTTGTTGGTTGAGGCCCAGGTCCACCCCGGACTGTAGCGCCACCTTAAGTAAGTAAGTAAAGTATGGTCAGGCTCAATGGGAACGTAAATAAGCAGAATTGTCGATTTTGGAGTGAATATCAGCCAGAAGCTTTGCAAGAGCTACCAATGCATCCAGAAAAAGTCACAGTTTGGTGCGGTTTATGGGCTGGTGGCATCATTGGACCATACTTCTTCAAAGATGATGCGAATCGTAACGTAACTGTGAATGGTGAGCGGTACCGTGAGATGATATCCAACTTTTTTTTGACCAAAATGCAAGAGCTTGACTTGCATGCCACACAGCACGCGCAACAATAGACTTATTGAGAGGCGAGTTCGAGTTCGGTGAACATTTTATTTCACGTTCGGGACCGGTCAATTGGCCGCCTAGATCGTGCGATTTAACGCCTTTAGACTATTTTTGTGGGGCTATGTTAAAGCTCATGTCTATACAGACAAGCCCGCTTCAATTGACGCATTGGAAGACAACATTGAAGCATTTATTCGTGAGATACCGGCCGAAATGTTGGAAAGAATATGCCAAAATTGGACTAAGCGGATGGACCATTTGAGGCGCAGTCAAGGTCAACATTTGCATGAAATAATCTTCAAACATTTAATTATTTGGACCGTACTATCGATTCAAATAAAGATTTCATGCATTTTTCTGAATTTTATGTGTTTTTTTTTCGAAAAACTTTCCTATAGATTTTAAAAAATCACCCTTTATTAGTCCCGATGGAGAGCAATCTAATGAGAAGCTATGGCCGCTTTTAACTGTCAAATTTCGTCGCATCAACTGCGAATTTTGTTGGCAGGCAATGCGAAGAGTTCGGGAGGCTCCGCGTCGTGTGTGCAGAAATGAGAAATAAAATAATCATCCCTATAACAGCATAAGCTACTACTCCCGACATCTGCGAACTACCGCGCTTCTTCTTTGATATCCGTACTAAAGACTTTCACACAAAAAATTAAGGAGAATAATTTAAGGGTTCTAATGCCAGTCCGTACGAATACACACAATTTTGCCATATACTAAGACCTTTTATGAAGGTTAGGTTAGGTTGGAGTGGCTGACTACCTTAAGGATAGCCAGATTTAGGCCAAAAGTAGGCCCGTTGTATTACCACATGATCTTATGAATCATAATCCGCGAACCATTTAGAGCTCTTAATAAAGCGGTAGAGTGGACTGATGCTGATACTGCTTAGATCTGTCAAGTCGTAGAAATATGGGGCGTCCAATTGTTTTAATCTGCGAGTTGAGAGGACAGTGCAATTGAAAGAAAGGTGTGAAATGGTTTCTTCTTCCTATTCATCCCTACAACTTCTGCAGAAGCTTATAACGCCGATGAGAGTTCATAGATTCGATCCACTCATTCTGAACAGGTCGAGTGAGCGTTTTGGATCGCCTTAATTGCTTTGTGATGAGGCATCTAGTGCCAGAAGACTATCTTCGTTTGGTGTGAATATGAATTTCAAGCTTTAGTAGATGTTTTGAAGTAGCGATGGGCATGGACGGCAGTTCTCCGTCTCGAAAGAGTGTTGAGGTGGTACCCTCTCTAGCGAGTTCGTCTGCTTGCAATTCTCTATGAAGTCAGTTTGTCCGGACACCCACATGAGTTGGATGCTGAATTACATGGCCTCGTTAAGAGATTGGTGCCAATTGAGGGACATCTTGGACATAAGATTTGATCGCTGCCTGGCTGTTCGGATAGATGACTGAAGGACGTGAGAGAGATGGTGATCGGAATGTCAGTCAGATCCCTACAGTAGATTTCCACACCCACTCCTTCACCCATCTTCGATCCATCTGTGAAAATTCGCAGAGGACCGTCCAGCGTCTGGTGTTCAGACGTCCAGTAAGATCTGAAGGGTATGCTGGTTGAGAAGTTTTATCGTGAGGTCGATGTTTCCTGGTAGGGATCCAAATTGATCGAGGATGGTAGAGTGTCCGGAGCTGAGTTCATTCCACATACACAGCAATTTCAATTTAGAGGAGGTAGTTCGCATTGATCCGCTGATACATATCTGATGCGGTTTGCAGTTGCTGTCTTTGTCTAATGCAGTCCACAAAGTGGAAATGCGGTGTAGTAGTATGGGTCTCACAACTGACACGAATAGCTGGAGACCCCATTTACACCCTATAGTTTTTTCTTAAAACAATATAAACTAGCAGCAACCACTAGTGTTGTCAATGCTATTGTTGTTTCACGAGAGACTTGCAGTTTAATGCCGACCCTGAACGGCTAATTTTGGAAGCTCGTTGTAGGCAGTTTTACTCTTTGTGCATTGTCAGTGACACGAAAGAAAAAGACGACGCGCAGTGGTCCCGTTGTATGGGAGAGATGGAATTAAATGTGTAACTTTGGAACCCGTAGACCGATCTTAATGAACTTAATGAAATATAGTACAAGTGCCACGAGATCTTATCATGGTTACTGTAGCTCATCGGACAACGGAGTAATCTTAAGTTAAAAAATTAAAAAATCACTATTATTTGTTCCTGTCGATGGCTCTAAATTGGGGCTTAAAACATAGTTGTAATAAATACTTATAAAACTAAATTAAACTGTACAAGTCATACATACTCGTACATAGATTTTATTTATTGGTATATAACATAATTCGGTTTGCTAAGAGATGGCGTAACTTGTATTATTCCATTGGAACATGCGTTGGAAGCTACTGTCATTGTACGTCATTTCAGTATATGTCATTCATTTGAAGCGTGAATACCAATAATTTTTCTTCACTCAAATATGTCGAACTTTGTGCCTGAAAAAGTGTTTTTGCGGGGAGTTCTTCTTCATTACTTTCATATGAAGAAAACTGCTGCCGAAAGTCATCGCATTTTGGTGAAAGTTTATGGTAAACATGCGCTAGCTGAGCGGACGTGCCAAAAGTAGTTTGCACGATTGGTGATTTTGGACGATGAACGTCCTGGGCAGCCAAAAAAAGCTTGAAAATGAAGAATTGGAAGCAATACTCTATGAAGAAGCCAAACACAAGAAGAAAAATGGATCCATTACGACAACCCCAAGCGCAAAAAATCATATGTGAAGCCCGGCCAACCAGCCAAATCAACGGCAAGCCGAATATCCATGGCGCGAAGGTAATGCTCTGTATTTGGTGGGATCAGAAGGGTGTGCTGTATTATGAGCTGCTCAAACCGGGTGAAATCATCAATGGACAACGCTACCGAACACAATTAATCCGTCTGAAGAGAGCAGTCGACAAAAAACACCCGGAATATGCGACCAGACACGAGGCAATAATTTTCCATCATGACAACGCTCGGCCCACGTTGCTATTCCGGTTAAGAACTATTTGGAAAACTGTGGATGGGAAGTTTTATCCCACCCGCCTTATAGCCCAGACCTGGCCCGTTGTGACTACCATTTGTTCCGATCGATGCAGAACGCCCTCACTGAAATACTATCCACATCAGAGCAGAATATCAAAAATTGGCTTGATTCAGTCTTGGCTGCCAAGCCGGCGCAGTTCTTTTGAGATGGGATCCACAAATTGCCGGAATGATGGGAAAAAGTCATAGCTTCAGATGAGCAATACGTTGAATATTACTATTGTACATGTTTTTCTTAAATGAACGTTCAAACTTTGAAAAAAAAACCGCACGAATTAAAATATTTACCCAATAGAATTGAAAAACTAAACAATTTAGTATAATAAGGCATGCGCTTCAGTACTAAGTGGAAGCGAATCTTTTGTTTTTGGTTCAGGCCTTAAATACGCTTTCCCCCTGAATCAACAGATCAGATGATACCAACATTTGTAGATGTGTAGTGAGAACGCGAACGGTGTTATGGATCGAATTGTTACTGGTGACTAAACATGGGTCCACCACTATGACCCTGAAAGCAAACAAGAGTCCATGCAGTGGCATAAAGAAGGAACAGACCCCCCGAAGAAGAAGTTCAAAGTCACTCCGTCTGCCGGGAAGCTCATGGCCACAGTTTTTTGGGACTCAAAGGGAATCTTGCTCATTGAGTACAAAAAAAAAAGGTGAAACCATCAACACCACATCCTACGCTTCCACTTTGCATAATTTGCGGGAGGAAATTAAAAAGAAAAGACGGAGTAAACTCGCAGCGGGTGTGTTGCTTCTTCATGACAACGCTTCTGTTCACACGGCGCGAGTTTCCAAGGCTGCTGCGCGAGATTGTGGTTTCTAAGAAATCCATGCAGAACCCACCCTATAGTCCAGACCTTGCCCCTAGTGATTGGAAAAAGATTTTCGGATGATGAAGAACTCAAGTCGGCAATAAATGGGTATTTTACAGAGAGAGAGGAAATTTATTTTTTGGAGGGTTTTAAAAAGCTTATCTCAAGATGTTACAAATGCATTGATGTTAGGGGAGATTATATTGAAAAATAAAAACAATTTAAATTGAATTCGCATTTTCCTTCGTATCGATACCGAGAATATATTGAACGCCCCTCGTAGCTTCACTGGCCTACAGTAACGCGTCGAGGAAGGTCGAGGTTTTTTCCAAAATTCGCTGCTTTCATCCGATTCCATCAACTGCAGCGGTACCAATGATGTCATGATCATGAATAAATGTGATTTTTTTCAAATTTTTTTGTTTAAATTCACTCTGTCCCCTTCCTCGGCCTCTTGCATAGTATTTGCACAATACATGCATTGCAAGCAAAATCGTTTGAAAATGCCGAAAAATGCACGACATTGCTCCACTTAAACGCCTCGTTTTCCCAAAGTGGCTAAAAGTGGTTTCCAGTTTTGGCAGCGTCGAGAGATAATACTTACAGCTTTCCCGTTGGGGACTCTTGGAGCATTTTTGTTTTAGTCCATCAAACATTGACATGCCCCCCTCAAAATGGTGGCTTTACTTAAAAGTCTAGTTTAAAAAATTGGTAAAAAATTGGTAATATGAAAAAAAATTAAGATGTAGTTTGAAGGCCAAATGTATGCCCTTTAAAAAAACTCTACTTTAGATTCTATGAAATATGCCACATCAAAATTGCTTAAAAAAATACGTCTACTTTTCTAAATTTCAAAGTCCCAACTTTGAGCTAACGGTACAGCCAAGCGGATCATCAGAAGTCAACAAAATGTTGGCTTTCTAGGTTCTCATATTTGTAGAATCGAAAAACATATACCATTTGGCCGAGAAAAATATGTCACTTCGGGTATTCATTTCCACTGCGGGACCACTGTGCGACGCGCCAACTCAATGCCACGGCCGCCACAATTGCTGATAGTTTAAGGGTTAGTTAAGGAACGATCATACTATCCAACAACATCATTGAATAGTGAAAATACTGTTTGGCGGCCCCTCGATATGGGTGGACGGAATAGTGTTCTAACTTGGTCAACTGGAAAGAGATTAATTGAAAAATTCATGGAGACTAGTTCCGTTGGCGTTTTCTGCCGGAATCGGATGATATTAATGTGGCCAGTATGGGGTTTCAGCAAGACAGTGACGGTACAAACTCACAAACATTCTTCTGCTGGACATGAGATCCTGCATTCCTCAAAGAGTGAAGAGTATCAAGCCCAAGACCAAGGCAAGGTATGACTCGACCTGTAAAGAGGCCATCAACATGAGAGAGTTGAATTACCGGACATACCCTCCTGAGGAAAACCGGAATAAGTTCAAACGGGCCAGAGTTGACTACAATGCAATTCTCAGACGTGTTGATTTCTCCTGTAAGCAAAAGTTGGGGCAAAAAGTGCTACAATGTCCCAGGGGTAGCAGAAAATGTAGGTCATTTGCAAAAAACATAAGGAATTCCGACTCGTCCTCAATTCCCACGCTCATTTAGAATGACCTCCCAGCAGTGTCAGCTCTTAAGACAAGGCCAGCTCAACTCTGCCAGATTCCAATATGTCTCCACGTCTACTTGAGAGCGTTGATTTCATCGTGGCACTCCCGCACTCGTAAAGTTGCAAGAGCTCTTAATGATCGACGACGCGACGGATGGTGTTCCCCCCGTACCTCTGAAGAGGTTAAGCTTCTTCATCTATCCTACTCTTTAGGTCTCCTTCCGAGCAGATGGAAAACAGCATTTGTCATAACCTCCACAGACAGGTTCAGAAAAATCAAAACAACTGCAAACTAATAGTCGCAAAGGGATGTATTTTAGTGGACGTGGTGGAAATGCGTCTAGAGTGAAGTAATGTAGCAACCGCCGTCGTCTGAATAAAAATGATATTTATTGCGTATTGTCTTAGAAAAACCTTATGAATAGTTGATGCACAATCAGATATGTTTCATGCTCTTAGTCTTACGTTTAGACACCTCGTTGGGCATACGTCGCTACATCTTGTTCTGCAAGAGAGAACATACACCAGGCAGTGGCGGATTAAAGTAGGGGAATAAATAACTTATCAAATAAATACAGTGGATAATCTATCATAGTATCTCCACTCCTCATCTGTTCACAACAAGCGGGTGCCAGTTGTTCTCGACCCCCCCAAGACCGTAGGAAAGTCTCCTGTCCCTAGAAGTAATCGTCTCCGAGCTAATTGGGATGTTGTTTGTTGCGCTATTTCTGCCCAGTGATTGTCCTTTAGCGGGCTTGGGATGACTCTCGAAAAAATCAATTATGGGATGGTAGCTGTAGTTTATCCTCTTGCCATTACCCGCTTCCTTGCGAAGGGATGAACCTCTCGTACTCGCGATTGTTGTGTGTTCAGTGGGGGGCATATAGCTCGGGTTTGAATCTGAAGACACAATCGGCCGGATCGTTACATAAGGCGATCCGACATTCGGTGCTTCAGAGTAAATTCGAGTTCGCTTTTGTTGCAGTCGTGTGTTGTCATTCATCGAATATGGTCTTACTTCCTTGTCGGACTGCTCGGTTCCCGAAATCTCCAAGTCGACTCTGGACTCATTGGGCACATAACTCTTGTATGGTTTTCGGCTTCTTGCCCCGAATGTTGGCCGGGCACCTTGCAGGACAGTCTGTGTTTCAAAATTGTCCGACGGTGGACTGAGGTAAGAGCCCACCGTTGGGTTGTACCGTGGAGGGTTCACTTTGGTCTTCACATTGCTGCTTCCCAAGAGCAGCTCCGAATTATGATAGGGGTCATGCTTGGTTTTCTTCAGACCACTGCTAAATTGGTACGGTAAAATACTATCTTCATCGTCTTCGTCCTCGTAGTCAATTTCATCGTTCACGGTTATGTATGGGCTATGGTTTTGAACCGAGGTGAAGTCCTTGTATTCCTTGTGCTTGGATCCGCCTATCGGTGAGAATGTTTCGCGAAATCCATCGACTTGGCACGAACAGCATGTCGGCACTTTGAATATGTCCACATGGAGGCCCCTGGACTTGTCCCAACTCAGCAGCCTGTGATAATTGTAGACCTGGGTGCAACGCGACCGATAGTTGTGGGATAAGTAGGAACAACTTTCCTGTGGTGTACTGCAAAATTGCAAATGAAGAGTCATAATTTTTCATTGAAGACAGCAAGTTTGAGGGATCTTACCTGCACTTCTCCAAGCGAAGAGTCTGCGTGTGTCGACCGGTGTTGACAATGTACTTCCATTCGCCTGATGCCGATCGAGCCTTCTGGGGACGAGCGTATCTTACAACACTTGCGCACATTCCACCTGGCGTGATAACATTTCCATCCTCACGTCTGCAAAAAATATTTAAACAAACATCGAATTATTACTGCCAAGTGGCTGATTTGGCTTTGTTCACCTCTTGCTGTTGTACTGCAACTCCTCCAGTTGCTCCTGGTATTCAAGCTCGGCTGATTTGTCGTGATACTCCGCCAAAAGAGCGGACATTGCATTTTTGTGCCTTCGAATGCTTCCCATGATTTGTTCCCTGGAAGTGGAGACGATGCAATAAGTTTCACTTAACGTCATTATTGTGGCTAACATAATTTTAATTTTTAATCTTGCGCGAAAAAGCTACTTGTAGCAAAACTCAGCTTGCGGACGTCATAGCTTTCTCTTTTCGATGGCGCTATAGTCCTTTGGGAACAAAGGCTTCAACCATGCCGCAACCATCAAGCCCGCTCCAGACGAAGCCATTGACATTATCGCAAGCCACGACATGGTGTCCGTTGGGAAAACTCCCAAGAGGAGAAGTCCATGCTCAACTAGGAGAGGACCCTTATCAAGATCTTGCGCCTTGTCAAGACCAGTAGACCAGCTCCACGAAAGGAAGATGGACAAGCTCGCGCATAGACATCGGGGCGGCTACCACAAGTACTTATTCAAAAGCGATCACGACAACTTGTCTTACTGCACGCAATGTCCAAGCACGGAAGAGAATGAGGATGCATATGATGTTCTTACTGTAGACGTTTTGCAGACGACAGGTGAGACCTGGCAAGTCCAGAAAACATGCACCCCATGACATGCGAGTGTCAATCATCAGTCAATTGATGATTGATGAATTTGTCAATCAAAAAAAGTTTCGGTCAGAAATGGAGTAACACACAGATGCCCAACTTCACAGCTGATTGGCTTTTTGACAGTTTTGCATGAATGTTTGCCAGTTATTCACGAAATAACGTAAATGCAGTTCACTGATAGGTCAATTTCGCTTTAGAAAACGAAAAGAATATAAAAATGATTGGCAAGCATTTTTCCAATTAACCAGAGATGTAGAAGTTGGTCTGTGGTATAACTTAATTTCTGGTTTCGGTGTTGTTCAACTCATTTGATACAAATTTGTGTCAATTGTGAATAAATTGTCTGCTGTGAAGGAGACATGATATTTGAAGGGAGTTCAGTTGAGTTTAAGTTTGAGAGCAATAGAAGGCAGTTAAGAGATGTAACCAATCCTCTGGAATTAAAACAAAGTATGTAAGTACACATGTAACCCCGTTCTTATTTTGTCTCCATCACAGAGAACACAAAACACTACTACACAGCAGATTTTTGCTGCGCGACTAAGGATCATCTACCGATTTTGCATCTCATAGATTACATCAAATAAACAGTATTAATTAACGAACACGTTTTAAACTCCAATCGAGACAAGCGAAAATCAATTTCGTTGCAAAGTGCATTAAAAGTGTATTTTACACCTTGTAATAAGTTCATTACAACCATAGTTGGCTCTATGCCTATGCCTTATCGTAGAGTAAATTTCTCACCCGAAGAGATCTTTGGGGAGCACATATATTCATGAGAAAAAGTAAATCTGGTGAATTTGAACGGCAATTAATAATATCGCGGATGAACATGGCTTTATTTTTTTTTATCATTTGCGCGCGCACAAGGATTGTTAGTACCCTTAAGTGTCCGGGTTCAAGGCACAGCACGGGCCGAAGGTGTAGAGGGAGAAAGGGAGAGAAGGTACCTGTGCACATTGGTTTTGAATATCTGCGGATTGTATTCTGGGGGAAATATTAGGCTGGGAATAGCATTCCATATTCATGTCGGCTAATGAACGAGTCTCTAAATTTAACTGTGTGTCCGAAAGTAGACTTAAGGGTAAACTGATGAGCATTCCTGGCGGGACGGTATTGCGGGTGAATTCATGGAGAGGAGGAATGCAGTTGCGATAAAATACGGATAGAGACGAGACGGTGCGTCGGTGTTCGAGTGAGTCCAATGGCTCTGCAATATTGTTGTCTCGTATAAGTTTTATTGCTTTTCGATTCTATCTAGTAGGTGCAGGGTGGTTTTGGGGGCACCAGACCAAATATGAGCGTTGTACTCAAGTTTGGGGCGTATATACGCCTTATGAATAAAAGCCAAATCAGAAGGAGTGAAGTATTTTTTGCATCGATTGAAAAAAACCTAAGCATTTCGCAGCATTCGTTCCAACAGCATTCGTGTTGTGTTGATACACAGGCCAATCATGGAAAGCTTTCCGGTTTCATCGACACAGGTGCCATTCATGGATAATGGCTGATTAAAAAGCGTTCGCTTGAGTGACAGCAGGCAGCATTGAGTTTTTGAAGCATTAAACTCCACACGGTTGTTCCTTCCCCAATTGATTATGCTCTCAAGATCGGAATTCAATGTGCTTATCATACGCTGCCGTTCCAATTCTACGGCCGAAGGGCGGGGTCGTGAGTCTTGGAACGAATATGAAAAGCTGAGGGTGCTGTCATCAGCGAAGGAATGGATTGGATTAGAAGTAGCAGACAAGAGATCATTTATAAAAATGAGAAAGAGTGTCGGAGACAGAACAGAGCCTTGCGGAACACCAGCAATAATTTGGTGGATATGAGACTTGAACCCATCCAAAAAGGTAATTTCTAATCCATTGAAGAAGAGATTCATCGACACCATGGCCACGCATTTTCGACAAGAGAGCTTGATGACAAACTCTGTCAAATGTCTTAGAAATATCAATCGCAACGATATTGCTTTCGCCTGCATTGTGCAAAGATTGGTTCCACTTTTCGGTGAGATAAGCTATCAGATCACCAGTGGACCTGTTGCTGCGGAAACCATACTGCCGGCATTAAGAAGCTTCCGCTATTCAACATATTTCATAAGCTGACGATTTATCAGCGTTTACATGACCTTAGAAAGAAGGGACGTAAGTGCTATCGGTCGGTACGAGCTGCGTGACGAAAATTCGCCCTTTTTAGGGACGGGCTGGACAAATGCTGTTTTCCATCTGCGCGGAAAGAGACCTAAAGAGTAGGATAGATGAAAAAGCTTACGCAGTAGTTTTGCCAGCGCAGAAGAACACCTCTTCAGAAGAAAAGGGGGAATACCATCCGGGCCAGCGGATTTGTGCACGTCGAACTCCTTAAGTACTCTTGCAACTGTACGAGTGCGGAAGTGGATTTGTCCCATGGGGAAATCAACGCTCTCAAGTACAGGTGGCGACATATTGGAATCTGGCAGTATTGAGCTGGCTGCAAAATGCGCCGCAAGCAGATTCGCTTTGTCTAAAGAGCTGACAGCTGTGATGTCATTGTAAATGAGCGTGGGAATTGAAGACCAGGCGGAATTCTTTACGTTTTTTTACAAGTGACCAACAGTTTTTGCGATGGCAGAGTATTCTAAATACGGTCTGACTAACGAACAATTGATGGACTTAAGACTAGTTATATCCCGAAAATCTTTACTACAGTCGAACTTCCCTATAGTGAACTCCTATATAATGAATGGTGTTGATAATTAATAAAGTTGATTAGGGAGTAACAAAAAACAAGTCAGTGATTCTAAAAAGTGCACAAGACGGACATTTAAGTGCCAAACGCAAAAGACTTCGAACATGTCTTTTTGAGGATATTGATCCTGTATCTGGAACAATAATAAACAATAATAAAGGAAAAAGCCAAAGAGTTTGCGGATGCCCTGGGACACAAAGAATTTGAAGCGAGTACTGGTTGGATGGATAAGTTCACAAAACGGCACGGAATTGTTCAGAAAACCTTATGTGGAGAAAGTGCTGACGCCAACTTACAAGATCGGAATGATTGGATACTGAACGTTTTGCCGAAACTGATGCAAAAATATAAACAAGACGACATTTTTGAGGCCTATGAAACTGGCTTATTTTTTAAATGCTTGCCAAATAAAACACTGGCATTTAAAAATGAGAAGTGCTTTGGCGGAAAACATAGCAAAAGAGCGAATAACCGTTCTGATAGCAAGCAGCATGATCGGGTTAGAGAAGCTTAAATTGCTTGTTATTGGAAAATCTAAAAATCCACGATGCTTTAAAGGGTATTAGGACATTAGATGTGCATTATGAGTCCAACAAAAAGGCGTGGATGACCGGTGAAATTTTTACAAAATGGCTCGACAAAAAATTTGCTTCTCAAAAGAGGAATGTATTGATGTTTGTTGATAATTGTACTGCGCACCCCAGGGATGTAAGGGATAAATTGAAAAGTATTGAGCTAGTCTATTTTCCTCCAAACATGACTTCATTACCTCAACCAATGAACCAAGGCATTATCCACAACATAAACCAACATTACAGCAAGCAAATTATAACGAACATATTAACACAAATGGATGAAGGTAATCCTGTTATTGCCATAGATTTGCTGCAAGCCATTCGAAATTTAAGCACAGTATGGAACGTCTACTTAAGACCAGAAACAATTGCAAACTGTTTTAGAAAGGTAGGATTTTTTAAGGATGACTATCAAAAACGATCTTTGGAATGGAATGAAGAGGACTTTTTACCATTATCCCATTTGGCAGCTTTACAGTCTTCATTTAAAGAAGTAGCAAATATCGATGGATCATTTGAAGACTACGTTAATATAGATACTGATGTGCAGACCAGAGAAAACCCAACCGATGAAGATATTCTTAGACCTCGACTAAGTCTATGATCATTTATGAAATAATCATCGACAATCAGGAATGTAATTCGATATGCAGTCAAAATATTACATTTTTGAATATTCATCTCAGGTCCATTGTGCTTGCACCATTCCACTAGTGCATGGGTATCCAATTCGAAATTATTACAATGTGTTAAACTGTTTATAGATAAATACAATTTAAAGTCGTCTGCGAATGTTAAAATTTTACAATATTCGAAAATTTCGTGAAAATTGTTGATGAACAAAAGAAAGAGTGATGGCCCCACATGGCTACCTTGTGGAACGCCCGATGTAACTCTTATTACTCGAGATCTAAAACTATCGATCTTTACCAATTGCTTCCTGTCCTTTAAGTAATTGGAAAACCTCTCGAACATTGACGAATGGAATCCCAAAGACTTTAGCTCGCTTAAAGGCAAAGTGTGATGTACTTTATCGAAGGCTTTCGGGATATCGGTGTAAAGTACATCAACTTGTAAATGATTTTCTAAGGTTTTGTAAATGTAATTTGAAAATAATGAAAAATTAGTTGTACATGACCTGCCCTGCATGAAGGCATGCTGGTTATTAGAAACAATTTTTTTTACCATGAAATATAATTTTTTTTACAATGCTTTCAAATAACTTTGGTATCGATGAAAGCTTGGATATTGGTAGATAGTTTTCTACTTTTTGCCTTAAACCGCTTTTATATATAGGGGCCAGAAAAGAATACTTCCATTCATTAAAAAATTCACCCATTTTTAGGGATTGATTAAAGATAATTCTTAGTGGACCATAAAGCGAATTCCAACTTTTTCTTAAAATTCCAGCCGGAACCCCATCGGGGCATGGGCTGCAATTGACTTTAAGATTTGTTAAGGCATTTATTACATCCTGGTCCGTAAATTGAAATACACCTTTATCAAGAATCTCGAGTATATTAGGGTAATGGTTCATCGTTGTCCGGACCGGAGACCCATTAAAGACTGACTCAAAAATGTTGGCAAATAGGTCACAATAGTTTCATCCAAGTTTTTGAAGTAATGTTAACAAATTCCATTAGCTTGGACAAGCCCAAGGAATCTCTTTTGGAATTAACGTAATTCCAAAATAATGCACCATTGCTCATTGCTGAAGATTCTACAGACAAGACGTAAAATCTTGTAAAGAACTCATATTCTCTCCTGAATCTCAAAAATCGTGCAGGATTTGAACCCGTTTTATTTTAAACACAGTGTGAATATGCTTCCTGTTTGCCATTTCTTAGACTAATCATTTGTTAGGCCATGGAATTCTCAAAGTTTTGGGACCAAATGACTCTAAACCAGAATTAATTTTACTCATGAAGTCATGAAGACAAGTCATCCCAATTGAATTGATTTAGATATTCATTCAGAGCAACAAAATTGGTCTTAGCGAATTTGTAAGTTAAACCGGCGTTGTCATTACTACAATTTCCGTAACAAAAGAATTCAAAATCCAAAAGTAAGGCTTTGTGATGAATTTTTAATCGAATCAAATCGCTTCCGATATTTTAAAGTTAACGTCATTATTTAAAAATACCAAATCTAAAATTCGATCTAAACTATTTCGAATATTGTTTATTTGAAATAAGTTCAAAGATAAAAGACCGTATATTAATGAATCATGCTCCCATTCATGAATACCATTAAATGAGATTAAATTATCATCACCATCCACGTTCCTCCAAGTAACATCACCGATATTTAATGCCCCCAATATGCAACTAATGCTGTCAATGTGTTCTTATTGACATGACAATGGAAGTAGTGAAGGATACAGCACGTTAGTCTCGGTTGTGCTCAAGAAAAATTGAATCTCTTTATCTTTCTTCCATTTAAGAAAGTTATGTGCTTAGTCAGATTTGTGGGACTCAGTTTAAGCCGTTGATTATTATTATTAATTAAAATTAGTATGCCAATTAAATTTGTGAAATATTTTTCTACAAAAATTCACTATGTCCAACAGTGAACCACATCATAGTAGGACACAGTGAACCATGGTTGACTTACAATGCCAGCAGAATTCCCATCGCCTTTAAAAGCACTACCAAGGAAATCTAACCGAAAAAGTAGGAAAATGGCAGGGAGTCGGATTGCCACCGATACGAAAGAACTCTGCTCACAGAAACAAGCAAACAAAGGAACGGGACAAAGGTAGATCAATCCCGACGAACCTTCGGTCGATCAGTCTTCTTCCTTGCATAAGCAAGGTTTTTGAAAAGATTGTCATTCGAGTTCTGAAACAATGGGTTGAGGAAAATAATATCATACCGGACAACCAATTCGGATTCAGGGCGGGGCATGAAACCATACATGACGCGTCTAAACTGGTGTCCGACATTCAATGGAATAAAGACAAAAAACAATGCAGGGGTGCTTGCCTGATTGACTTGGAGAAAGCGTTCGACACCGTTTGGTTGGAGGGCCTCTTCATCAAGCTGGTCAGGCTAGGCATAAGTAAACCATGCTATACATGATCTATGACATGATAACAGGTAGAAAGTTCGTCGTGAAAAGTGGCGATGTAACTTCTTTCACGGTCTTTAACATCAAAAACGGTCTGCAACAGGGAGCGGTTGGTTCGCCGATCTTGTTTTCAATATTCACTACAGATCTTATAGGTTCAATGCCGCACTTAATTGCGTACGCCGACGATTTAGTGGCGTACAGATCAGGTCCGAAGGTCGACGTAATAAATATATTGTTGCAACGTGAACAAATTCACCGATTTTGCGGCGAATGGAAGTTGATTATCAACTTCCTGAAGTGTGAAACTATCCTTTTCAGAACCCCGTTGAACATGGCATCATGGGATGAGCGCACAAACTGGCGTAAGTTTGGCATTTTGGACCCACAGGGACGGCTGTTAGATGTGAAAAGTGTAGATTTGGTTGGATCAATATCTGTATTTTGACAAACATATAGATATTGCTCTGACGAAAGCTAAAAAGGCCTTTGCTATGGCAAGGGGGTTGTTTTACAGCAGCCAACTTAATTCCAGGGTGAAGGTAATCTGCTACATGGCCATCCGGCCAATTATGGCGTACGGTTGTCCACTGTGGTTCAACGTGAGTCCTTCCCAGATGGAAAAGATGAGGTTGTTCGAGAGATAGTGTCTTCGGACATGTCTCCGGTTGTATCGTACCCCCGAGTCTGAGTACAAGGAGTACTATCCTAACAAGGTCCTGTACAACGAGGCAAGCGTGAACAGGATAGATAATTTTTATTATTAAGCTGATCAGAAGACACATTGCACGAGCTATGACTTCTTCTAACAGTCTGATCTTTGGGTCTAACTACCCCAACGTAATGTATCACGAAAGAGTGCGCCTTACAGGCTTTATTCCTCCCGAGGCGTTCCTCTACCTCGACACAATTGACATAATACAGAATCCACACGGATGTCATGTAATCTTCCATGTCGTACGCCGAACAGTGGATAGGCGACTTCAATATGAACGGGATGTCGCTCGCAGTCACAAGGATCTCCTCCGGTTCAGTAGAGCGATCTCTGCTCGAGATAGGAGAGAGTCTGCCAAAGAACGGCAATTTTACTGGTGGTTACACCAAAACCAGTCTCCGCCGCCGCTGGCTTTTCTAAATGACCCGGTAGCCGACCATGGTGGCCAGCTTACATAGGTTTTAAGGTAGTTACTAAGGGGAAAAAAAAAATATATATATATATATATAAAACAAAAAATCAATATTGCTTCTGTCGTCAATATGAAATGATATTAACAAAGCCAAGTGAACATGTATGGTAGCACGTCCAGGCTTCAGGATTCCGTATTTTCACATAGCTGCCACCTATCAGCATTTAACATTCATTAATGGTTCGGTGTCTTTTTTTTATTTTATTTTTCGTTAGTAACAAGTTTTGTGATACGAGACGAGAGGCGTTCAATATATTCTCGGGGTGAAGCTGTGGTTGTATATATAAATTGACTTATTTATCAAGTAATGCTATTATTTTAGTGCATTCATGTAAAATTTCATATAAATGTGATTATTAATTCGCGTTTTATCTCTAGTGAAACGAGAGACGATGATGGTGAAAATTGAGCATCGCGCTGTAATTAAATTTCTCACTAAGCAAGGAAAAAGTCAAAAAACTATTCATGGAGAGATGGTGGCTGTTTACCAGGGTTCCGCACCTTCATTATCAAAAGTGGTCAATTGAGTTGAAGAGAGGCAGAGAGAACATTGAAGACGACCCCCGCTCCGGCGCCCCGGCTACTGCTTGTACGGGAGAAAGCATCAAAGAAGTCGAAAAACTTGTTCTTGAGGGTGCCCGAATAAAGGTGAAAATGATGGCAGAGATCACCAAACTTTCAATTGGTACCATTCACACCATTCTTGATGACCATCTTAACCTTTCAAATGTCAGTGCAAGGTGGGTGCCACGAATGCTCACAGCGCCTCAGAAAAAAGTGAGAATCGCATGCTGTAGAGAGCTTTTGGAGATGTGTAGTGAGAACGCGGACGGTGTTATGGATCGAATTGTTACTGGTGACGAAACATGGGTCCACCACTATGACCCTGAAAGCAAACAAGAGTCCATGCAGTGGCATAAAAAATGAACAGGCCCTCCGAAGAAGTTCAAAGTCACTCCGTCTGCCGGGAAGCTCATGGCCACAGTTTTCTGGGACTCAAAGGGAATCTTGCTCATTGAGTACAAAAAAAAAGGTGAAACCAGCAACACCACATCCTACGCTTCCACTTTGCATAATTTGCGGGAGGAAATTAAAAAGAAAAGACAGAGTAAACTCGGGTGTGTTGCTTCTTCATGACAACTCTCCTGTTCACACGGCGCGAGTTTCCAAGGCTGCTGCGCGAGATTGTGGTTTCCAAGAAATCCAACACCCACCCTATAGTCCAGACCATGCCCCTAGTGATTATTTCCTGTTTCAGGATTTTAAAAAATGTCTTCGTGGAAAAAAATTTTCGGATGATGAAGAACTCAAGTCGGCAATAAATGGGTATTTTGCAGAGAAAGAGGAAATTTATTTTTTGTAGATGTAACAAATGCATTGATGTTAGGGGAGATTATATTGAAAAATAAAAACAATTTAAATTGAATTCGCATTTTCCTTCGTATCGATACCGAGAATATATTGAACGCCCCTCGTATTATTGAAGTCATTGAAAATCCTTTTTGTTATTGTTGAAAAGTAATAATTTTTGTTGTTACGTAAGTAATACGTTTTTGTATTGTTTTCTTTTTTTTTATGTTGTTTGTTAATGCTAATGTTAAATAAAAATTGATTATTATCCACTACTGGTTAACAGTGGACAACCCGTTGGTTCACCGTGTCCACACCCTGCTACACAGTGAACCACTTGAGGTGCGTTTTAAGATCCTCAAATTGCTATCACCTTTCTAAGCCTACATTCTGTGATTAGTTAGTACCATCGAACCATTTCAAGATTACACCAATAGTTTAGAAACTGCGTCAAGTCTGTGGGACAGTTAACCCTAAATCCTCCTTTAATCTTAGCTTAAGCCCCTGATAATGCAAATTCATAGAATGAGTGTCTAGTTACGTAGAGTGTCTAGTTACGTACACATGTACTTACATTGGGTAGTCATCAGCTTTGATGCACATTGACGCCGTAAACCGTTCACACTTCTTCTGAAGTATCGGCAGTTGGTGGGTACGAATTGGTATCCGTTTACGTTTGATATCAGATTTCTGCAAATTTGGGCGATTCTTGTTGTATACCCTGTAACGGGGCCCGGAGACGAGCTCCTCCGGATTTGGTAGTTGCTCATCCTCTGAGTTCTCATTCAATTCAATCTCAGTTCCATTCAAATCGGAAAAGGCGAGATCTTCAATTTGTTCGTAGGACATTGTCGTATTGTCTTCGTTTTCCGAAATGGACTCCTGCACGTGATAGGGAACCGAAAAACTGCTTGTATTCAGCCTAACGTCGGCTGTCGTGTTTTCCATTAAAAAGGTCTTTTCGGTAAAATTTTGAGCAGGCGGTATGCGAATAAGCTTGTGAAGCAATTTCGCTGCTGATCGCTTGGTTCGTGTACTTGTGGTGATGTTATGGCTCATTGATCCAACGTCCACAGTTTGTTGCGATGTCAAGGGCTCATGGGTGGCAGCTAGATGAAATTCATTGTCAACATCCCAAAATTTGAGAAAATCCTTGAGCTTGTCAACCGACGACGGCAGGTGTTTCTTCTGTGACTTCTTAAAAGGGCTGGTTAACTGAAGTGTTTAAGCAAAATCACGATTAATATTAGCTTCATTTTAACTTCCAGCATACAACCTTTTTAGCGGCATGCTTGTCGTCACTCTTGACACCGCTCACTTCAGCCGAGATTAGTTCACACAGCGCTAGAAACTTGTGATTTCTCAGCTCATCCTCGGGTTTTAGACGAACGATGCGTTGTGTATCCGAGAGTGTAGCTCGTAGAGCTTTCTGGTGGTAATTACAGATTTCATCGAAGTTTTCGAACGGGTTGCGTCGAACGAAAGACTGCTGTTCGATATGATTATCTATTCTCCCTTGAGACAATGGATCAACTTTGTAAAGATGAGTTTGTTTCGTCGCATCGACCATATGAAACAAACAAAATAGAATCGTGCAGAGGGTGCGTGCGACTGTTGTTTCGGCCTTCATGTTGTAAGCACTGAAAGTAAATAAAACTTAAGAAATTTATTAAATGAAAAAATACTAAAAATTACATGTTTCTCTTCATGCGGAGAGTGCGATTACTTTGGCGACAAAAATTCGTCGTCCTAGTGGGAGAGGAAGGTGACCATATTTCTTATGATTTTGGACTGAGTATGCCACCTTTCTTAAAATATAGCATTCTATATTGTGGCGACACCAAATCTCTAAATGAAGGAGGGTAGAAGTTAGCTGTTTGATTTGAGGTGTGGTCCACTGTGTTGAGTTTATAATTGGAAAATAAAACTGCACCAGTAAGAATACCCAGAGTGTTTTTCATATTAATGCTGCGTTAACGAAGGTTTTAAACAGAGCGTCTGAGTATTTTCAAAATCAATGCTATGTGACATTTTATAATTAAGCTATAAGCCATAATTTTACTAACGACAAGGCAGTGTGAAGTGTACATAATTTTTTTAACAAATCACCATCATCTTCTGACCCGCATTCTCCACTAAAGGGGTCCCGGTGGGAAAGCACGCACGAGAGATCTCCAGACAACTCGATCCTCCGCCATCGACTCTAACTCATCAGGAGTTATGCCCAGGCGTAACCAGGCGAGTTTTTTTGGACTTGGTCCGGCCATCTCGTCCTGGATCTGCCAAGCGGTCGCCTACCTGATGGAATCGTATTTAACGCCCGCCTCGGAAGTCGTGATGAAGGGGACATTCGTGTCACATGACCAAATCAACGAAGCAAAGCCCTCTACGTTCGCAGAAGCACCTCCTCAATGTTGAGTTCCTCACGCATTGCCGCGTTTCTCACCCTGTCAAGGCGAGTGATTCCCACAACAGCACGGAGCAGTCTTAGCCGTTCGGTCATTACCCAAATTTCATGACCATAGGTGAGACTTGGAACAAATACTGTGTTGAAAACAGCTAACTTGGCTTTGACAACAAGTTTGGCCTTCCTGATAAAAATCTAACAAGCTGCCTTAAAATTGACCATGCTTGACCAATCCTACAGGAAAGCTCAGCATTACTCCTTTCATCGCTCGTGAAAAAGGCCCCGAGATATTTAAGCTTATCCACCTGCATCAATGGGACTCCACTAACCTGTCCAAAAGAGTGTATTGAACAGGCGCTCTGGAGATGACCATAACCTTCGACTTGTCCACGTTGACCTTTATTCCAGCGTCAGCACATACGGCCAAAAACCTATCGAGTGCGTGCTGGGAAGAAGTGAAAATCACTAAGTCATCTGCAAAAAGAAGATGACTTACCCTCAACTCTCCCAAAGTGAAACATTCCTCGCCTCGGCTGCGCCGCAACATCCAGTTCATATATACAATGAAAAGAAGAGGTGACAAGACGCACCCTTGGCGAAGTCCAACGCCCACAGTGAAAGGCTGCTACAGTTTGTGTATAGAGACTGAATGGCCCTCAGAAGGGGACCATCAATCCCATACTCCTGCAGAACAATCCAGAGTTTAACTCGAAGAACTCGGTCGGATGCCTTTTCCAAGTCCACAAAACTACTGTAGATGGGCTCGGCATACTCCCAATCCATCTCGAGCCTTAGAAAACTGGTCGGTTGTAGTTCTACCGGGACGAAAGCCGCACTGTTCATCCCCCATCTTGGGCTCACCCATAGCTCTAGAACTCTCTTCCAAGACCTTAGCGTAGACTTCCCCCGGGAGACTTATAAGTGATATGCGCAATCTCTTTTGAAAAGTGCGACAATCACCACAGTTTGCCAATTGCCAGGTGTCTCATCACGTTCCCAGGCTACTTTTACGACACTAAAACTCCCTCTTTGCCCATTGCCTTAAGCATTCTTGGCCGGATTTCATCCACACCTGAAAATGACAAAATGACTTCCTCCACCGTTGGACTATTCTCCGCCCCACTCAAGACTACAGGTCAGCCATTATCAGTGCCCTGTTCGGGATTAAGCAGCTCCGAAAAGTGCTCGCTCCATCTGCGTAAGATGTCCACCACACCACACCATCTTTAGATTTCACTGTGATGTTGAATTTCCATCCTCTGAATCTGTGAATGGTTTGCCAGAACCCCTTTTCGCAGATCTATGGCCGCTTTCCAACTTCTCGAGGAACACAGCCAATTTGCCAGTTCTTCGCACCTTAGTGTACCGGTCACGACAAGCAGAGTCCCCCAAGAGAATCCAGTCTCTGTAGGTATTCCTCGTCTCTCTGATGGCTTCTTGAACACCGGGCGTTTTAACTAAACCACGCAGTTCTTTTCTCACCAACAGCAAACAAACATCCCTTGCAGAGGCAATGACAGCTGCTGAAAACAGTCGCCATTCTTCCTCTACACGCGATGTTGGAAGTCGCTCAAACCTTTAAAATATGTGCCGTGCAAAATGTAGCCGCAGCTCCCCGTTCTGTAGTTTCTCCCATCGTATGCGTGTAACCACTCTTGGTTTCCGCCTTGGCATTAGAGGCACTTTATCAGTGAGGTACAGCGTACACACCACCAAGTGATGATCAGTAGACAGTTCGGTCCGTTTGACACGAGATGGTACCACTTCTGTTGAAGACTCTAATGGTACCATGTGTATTTATGGATGCCATTGTGTGGAAAGAAGGTGTTCATTATGGACATGCCATTTGCAAAGCAAAAGTCCAGCAACTTCTCTCCGTTCGCATTCTGGTGAGGATCACCGTTCCTCTTAATCACACTCCCCAATGTCGTTACATCCACACTCACTTGAGCATTGAAATCACCCATCAGGATATAGGAATCCATCGCGGCTACCATATCAAGAGCAGCATCAGCATCATCCAGGTACGCCGCGTACCCTGACTCTAGATTTGATGCATACACCTGCACTAGAGCCACAGTTGATCTTTCAAGCTTTAGCTTTAAGATCCCGACTCTCCCTCCTAATGGTATCCACTCCAATACCCTGCCTGCCAACCTGGGACTTGTGAGTATCCCCACTCCCACCTGTGCAGACATTTGGGTGAAACTAACGGCAGGAATAGTTTCCACCCGTCCAAAAGGTCCACAGTTCTAGATCCAAACGATACCTGGCAACCTCCTCAACTAGCTCGAGATCCTTTCCTGTGAGCGATGAGAGTTCCATATGCCTATCCGAAGTCCACGCCGTTGTCCGTTGCTCCCCGTACGTACTGGTTTGTGCATGGCGTGATTTCCCCACCACCCCCATAGCGGCTCACGAGGCCACTGCTGGATTGCTCGTAGTTCCTTCTGGCTGCCGAGCAGACCGGCCACCACACGCTCGCATACCGCCCCCCATTCAGGTCTGGCTCCAAATGGGGCCCTGACACACCAGAGTGGGCAATATCCGAGACCAATCGTGTTCTTCTTGTCATTTGGGGGGTTGCGCTTCGTTAGCCAGGCTTGGGATGCATGAAAATAAACCCTTACACCCCAAACCTGTTGCCCGCCACTAGGAGGTCAGCTCCCGGGGGAAGCAATAATATGGCTGCTAGTGCCGGACAGTAAACTTGTAGTTGCAGGAAGAACAGTTTAGAACGCATTAGCAGGTCCCCTGCCCCATCTGGAGTCATTTTTTGCGGTCAAATACCAAACGTGCGTATCATGAAAAAAATCCACCGCATGGTGGAGGCATGGCTGAATTGATCTGCCGCAAAAATCGTTGTGTGAAGTGGAATCTCCTTAACTTTATTTTGCCTGTGATATAATCGACTAATATCTATCAGTCGTCTATCTACAATAGGCGATTGGTGATCGACAAACGACGCTCGTAGTCGGGGCCTCTGTACTTAAGCATTGCATAACTGCGTGCTCGTGGCAGCCATGTGTAAAAAATTACAAAAGGAAGGGAATTAACAACCAACGACAAACTCGTTTCCTGTTATAATCGTTATTCCGACCGGGCTGAAAAGCGTTTAATCGAGTAAATTGCTTTTACGCATTCCCATAGCCGAAATTTCTTCTTGTCCAGATCACATTCAAATGTTTACATCTGCAGAGGGAAAAAACAACACATTCTATGACTTGCGTGGAGCAGCACAAGACAATGACTCTTCGTTAATGACTGTCTGGGTCCCCGAGTGAAACTGTGAACTGTATGCTTGCCACTCCACTCCAACTCATCATAATGAAACGTTCAAGTGCACCCATGTTCAAGCGGAGATAAGTTTGTATAGTACTTGTAAGAACTCTTACTCTTAATTCCCACCATTTTCCCTTTCTAAAAACAAACCACGTGGGTACGGCTGTGAACTTTCGAATTCTGATCTTAGCAATTTGAAAATGGAGAGATTGATCCAACAAGAGTTCTGTTTGTGCGCCATTTCTCATCAAAATTTCGGTCTTGTCGGATCCGCTCGAGTGGAAAAGGGCATCGGGCGAAATGAAAGACGAGTTGGAAGCCGAAAAAATCTTGCAATGTGATGTCTTCTCATTTAAAGTGGCGAATTTCAGGGCAGCTGCATTTGAACGCTGCTGGATCAGCTTTGGAGACACTGGTTCTTTGGGACATCCAATTATTATACCGAGCAGTTGGAGTACGGAACTCTTGAGAGCTCTCATTACTCATCAGACCAAATCCGAGGTGATCGTAAAGGTTTTCAACCCAGATATCGAGCGTAGGAGTCGACGCACCTACCCACAGCAAGTTTAGAAACATGAGAGAAAATATGTCGTCTCGCTGAAATTTAGGGAATTTATTTGAAAAACCGGCCATCGTATTCGAATATCTCAGTCACTCTTATTAACATTGTATGTACAGTCGAACCCGGATAGTAGCAAATCGCTTAACATCACCAACCGTTCAATGGTCCGTGATGGCAGTTGTCTTTTTTGCAAACCTCTTAACATCGCTTAATCACATAAAAAATATGACCAACCAAACGGCTCACGTACAATCTTGCCCGCTTGTTGGCACATCCTACACAAATCCATAGTTCATGTGATTTGCAAGGGAAAGGTTTTTTTCCTGCCGTTGTTTGTCGTTCTTCACCCGTCAAAAAGCTCCACAGTTCTAGATCCAAACGATACCTAGCAACCTCCTCAACTAGCTCGAGATACATTCCTGTGAGCGATGAGAGTTCCATGTGCCTGTCCGAAGTCCGTGCCGTTGCCTTTTGCTAATCGTTCGTGGCGTGATTCCCCCCTCACCGGCATAGCGGCTCACGAGGACACTGCTGGGTTGCTCGTTGTTCCTTTGGGCTAAGCCCGATCGACTGTCGAGCGGGATAGACTGGCCTCCAGACGCTCGCATACTGCCACTGGCACACCAGGGTAGGCAATATCCGAGACCAATCGTGTTCTTCTTCTCATTTGGGTTGCGCTTCGTTATCCAGGCTTGGGATGCATGAAAATAAAAAACCCTTACACCCCAAACCTGTTGCCCGGCCCCCACCACTAGGAGGTCAGCTGCCGGGGGGCCGAGGCGGGCGTTGTATGCGATTCCATCAGATAGGCGACCGCTTTGCAGAGATGGTTGGACTAAGTCCAAAAACTCGCCTGGCTACGCTTGGGCATAACTCCTGATGATGAGTCAGCGTCGATGGCGGACGATGGTGCCTGGAGATCTCTCTTGCGTGGCTTACCCACGCTATCCCGTCAGCGGATCCTGCGGGTCAGAAGATGATGATAAATGTGTGTGGGTCATGGAAGTTTCTCACTATTTTTTGGAATTCGGGAAACCAAGCCTCATCTCACTACCTCTTGACATGTCAAAGAGTAAGAGTGTCAAGTCATGGGGGCCGCCAATATAAGGAGAAAAGATCTATCCATTCAACAAAAAATTGAGATATTGGAACGCTTGAAGAAGAGCCAACAATGCAATCATTAATGGCCCATGCTCAAATGCTAAATGTTGAAAATTTTGAAGCCAGTAGTGGATGGCTGAAAACTGATCATTTCAGAAAATTCAAGGAGAAAAAGGGGACGCCGACACGTTCACGGCATTGAACTGAGAATACGTTGCACAAATTTGATCAAAAGTTATGCACCTCTAAATATGAAGGCGCCCTGCCTGATTGATGAAGAGAAAACCAAGCTTTGTTTATGACCATCAGGTCCATTGTGCTGCGATAAGATATGCAGATGAGACCGCTTTATACTTCCGTGCACTTTCTGGTGGCATTATGGCTTATGCTGGTCCCCCCCCCAACTGGTTGAAAATGTCAAAAAGACCGCATTACTTTAACAAATTAACATTTGGCATAGGCCGAGGAAAACAGCCTCGCTCTTTTAAGGGAACAAGTGTTCCTATCAATTATTTTGCAAACAAAAAAGCTTGGCTGACAAGTGGCATACGGACTTAGATTCTGTTGGATTGGGACGAATCTTTTAGAAAAGGAAAAACGCAAAGTAACTTTATTCGTGGTTAACGCTGCTTGCCACAAACTTCAGGATGAGGAAGAGCTGAGCAATATCAGAGGTAATGGAGGATAGAGATATCCAATTTATACCTCCCTTGTGGTAGTAGAAGGGGGGGGGGGGGGGGGGGGGGGGGGATTTATTTTTCGAAAACAGGTGATGCGTAGTAGCGATCGCTTATCTACCATCTGACGCTGTCGTAATCGAGCAGGGGGTAACTTTCGATTTACCACCAGGTCTTGTATGCTTTGATATGCAGCTTCTAACAATCTTGCGCTCAAATCTGTGCTGTTCAAGTGCAACATTTGGGGTGATTGTGAACCATTTAGGGAAACCAAAGGCTAGTGCAGGACGGATTAAAGTTTTGTATATTAGTGTTTTTGTTTTCTATTTTCCACTTCTCTGGAACTGATCAAGATTTTCAGTTTGGACGTAGCTACTTTTGCCTTCTTCTAACATGAGGAACCATCTTAAACGGCTCATGCAGAAGGATACCAAGGTATTTGACAGATGTTCTAAGACGTATTGGATGTCCCTCGATCTGAAGGCCCAGGTGTCGGTTTTCACGAACTGCCAGATGGTGACCTCTCCCGGCGGCGTTTCTGAAGCAAACAAGTTCACACTTTCTGAAGTGAAGGTTAATGCCCCATCTTCTGAAATTTGGAAATACTTCATTAATTTGTGCTTTCATGAGCTATGTGGCCCTTCATGCCGGCTTAGAATGATGTCATCAGCGTAAAGAATCGCCTCTGACTCTGCAAATGTAGTTGATAAGTCCGAGATATAAAAGTTAAAGATGTGGGGACGTAGTATGGAGCCTTGCGGAACTCCAGCCAATACAGGGATACGGTGGGAGAAGTGATTTTCAAATTTTCCCTTACCCGATGATTTCATGTGACAGCTTTTACGGGATGAGTAGCGAAGCCTGGAATTTCGTAAGGGCATGTGTGAAATTCAAAAGGTATTCCACTGAACTCTTATTCTTTAACGGCTCAATGCCGACATGGAATATTGCCGAAGTTGTATATCTCTATCCTCCATTATCCCTGAACAATGTACAACTTTGTTTTCTGCCCCCAAATACAACATCTGTCATCCAACCTTTAGACCAGGGTCATCGTACGGCGACACCTTCTAGCCTTTGAAAATAGTCCGACAGTGCGGAGTTTTTCAAGGTGGGTCAGTGCTTTGTTTAAGATTAAACTAGATTACCCTTCTGGAGGCTCATAATATAGCCAAACGTTCTTGGTGGTTGGTCACACACACCACAATCCAGAATTCTTCTAGAAAAGCTGGCCTTAACAAAACTTGTGGCTCAGAAAGCGAAGTGGTTGAGTTGTCAATTCCTTCCGATGAGTTTGATTTGTGATCTTTATACTGACTGCTGGGTTGAGCTCACAAACGAGGAGATCATAGATAAGGTGGCCCAACTTACTATTGATAATCAGGCAACCGGTAGCAACGAATTTGAAGATGGAGAGTATTTGGCAGGAAGTCAAACTACTCCGTCCCGATCAAAAGTGGTTTCTGCTACTTACACGCGAAACTATTTCGAGGCCAAAAATAAATGATGAAAGCCATTTTCCCTAATGGTATTCAAAGGGTGACTAATGACTACTTTAAGCAAGTGAATTAATTAAAAAAAATGAATTTGTTTAAGTTTTTTGCCGCTGTTTTCTTTTTTAGGGTGTAATAAGGGAGCTGTAGATACCCACACGACAGCCTGAGGGGAACCCTAAAGTTCAGAAATAGATTAATTCATTCATTGATGTCAAGTTCCACGTAAGAATACAGTCGACTTTATAATTTTCTTGTTCATATCATGCAACTCCTACTTTTGTTTAAGTACACGTACAATTTTAATTACAACCATCCACTACAGAAAGTTGAGTTTTTGAGTTACGAAGACTGATTCCAATTGCTCTTGTCAGTTGAGCTCGTGACAACTGCAAGCAAGACATCATCAATCATTTTAATCGCTCAAGTGTTAAAGCAAACTAGGTTCCGTATAGGAGAGAAACAATCTAATACCAAAATGAAAGCAACAACCACTGTCATTAAGAACAATTTTCAGTTAACACTTGATGGCAGCGTGTTGTGGAGTTGGAATGTATATAGCCTTGCAAATGCAATTAAAGGCAAAGTTGATCATGGGTCAGTACAAATCATACGCCTGAATGAGCTTAATTTTATTAATGGGGAGAAAACGCAACTTGTATCTTTTCATTAGAGTCCATGCAGTGGACGGAATAACTTAATCACTTCGGGGTGATACGGTGGATGCTACAGTAAAAGCTCGTTAATTCTGAATGCTTGCCGGAAGGTCAGTTCGAATTAGTGAGAGTTATTCTTATATGCACTAGGACGCCTATTGATGGAAATGTGCAACAAATTGTTTGGAATTGCCGGGACTCCCCCAATAGACATTTTGATGATTTTATTCGACTTTAACATATTTGAGCAACTAATGCGGCATTTAATTTTTTTTAATTCAATTTATTTTTTTTTTTACATTGGGTATGTAATTTAATTCGCGGTTTTTTTTTTCAAAATTTGAACATTTGTTCAAGAAAAACATTTACAATAGTATTATTCAAAGTATTGCCCATCGGAAGGCATGACTTTTCCCCGTCTTTCGGGCAATTTATGGATCCCATCCCAAAAGAACTGAGTCTGCTTGGCAGCCAAGAATGAATCAAGCCAATTTTTGATATTCTGCTCTGATGTGAACCGTACTTCAGCGAGGGCGCTCTGCATCGACCGGAACAAATGGCAGTCTGAAGGGGCATGGTCTGGGCTATAACGCGGGTGGGGTAAAACTTCCCACGCAATGTTTTCCAAATACAGGGTTTAATTTCAAGGGCCGGTGGTGAATGTGAACCGCACCTAAACGTCAAGTTTTTTCTGCATTTCATTTGACATTTCTAAATTTCAGACTAACTCAATTTGAACCAAGGAAAGATACACAATCGAGCAACGCGTTAAAGTTATTCAGGCTTATTATGAAAATGGGCGTTCAAATCGTGCAAAAATTTGAGCAAACTGGGTCTGCAGGAGATGTGAAAACACCAGTGCATGCTCGTACAGCTCGTACTGCAGAAAATATTGCTGCTGTTCGCGATAGTGTGGCTGAATAGCTGTCCACCTCAGCTCGTCTCGTGACCAACAATTGCACCTCTCACGCTCGTCGTGAACATTATGCATAAAGACTTGCATTTACACGCTTACAAGGTGCAATTGACTCAAGAACTAAAGCCTCTTGACCTTTTCAAGCGTCGTCAATGCTCAGAATGGTGGCAAGAAATGGCAACAGTGGATGATCAATTTTCGAAGAAAATCATCTTCAGTGATGAAGCACATTTTCACCTCAGTGGATTCGTCAATAAGCAGAATTGCCGCATTTGGGCGAATAATAATCCAAGAGTGATTGTCGAAAAACCAATGCACCCACAAAGAGTGACTGTTTGGTGCGGTTTATGGGCTGGCGGCATCATCGGGCCGTATTTTTTCCAAAATGAGGTCGGTCAGGCAGTTACTGTGAATGGTGTTCGCTATCGTGAAATGGTAACGAACTTTTTATGGCCCGAATGGGAAGATATGAACGGTTTCAACAGGACGGTGCCACTTGCCACACAGCTAACGAAACAATGGCTCTTTTGCGCGACAAGTTCAATGGCCGTGTTATCTCACGTGATGGCGATGTCAATTGGCCGCCAAGATCATGTAATTTGACACCGTTGTGTGTGTGATTTTCTGTGGGGTATTTTGAAAGAAAAGGTGTACGTCGATAAGCCAGCAACAATTCAAGAGCTAAAGGATGTGATAATTCGGCACATTAACAGCATAGAACCTCAATTAAGCTTCAGCGTCATCGAAAATTTTGACCGTCGGATGGAGGAGTGCCGCCGAGTTATGGCCTCCGCGACCTCGGCCAGTATTTTATTCCACACATAATTGAACCATACCAATATTATCATAATAAAAAGAAATGACAGTAATTTCCTAAATAATTTGTGTTTTATTCAAAATCAACATCGGCCCTTAAAATTTAATTTAGTTCTTGACCGGAATAGCAACATGGGACCGAGCGTTGTCATGATGAATTATTGCCTCGTGACTGTTTGCATATTCCAGCCGTCGGATTAATTGTGTTCGGTAGCGTTGTCCATTGTTGGTTTCACCCGGTTTTGGCAGCTCATAATACAGCACACCCTTCTGATCCCACCAAATACAGAGTATGGAAGAACACAATACTCAGCCACATTCTCTTCAAAGTTCGAATCCTGATAGGTACCGGAAAATGTGACAAATGTCCCTTCACTCTAGGGAAGAGCCAAGAGTTGCTCTCTTTAAAAATTGGCGAAAAATGCCACAAGACTTAACGCATAACCCAGTCAGATCAAAGGAGCATACAAGCCGTGTTAAACAGAAAATAATAATAATGGCTAGTTCTTAAGATATTTCTCATCTCATCTTCAGTGGCCTACATGGTCCACTAAAGGCACCCACGAGAGATATCTAGAACACCCGATCCACCGACATCAACTCATCAGGAATTATGCCCAAAGGCAACCATTCGAGTTTTTGGACTTGGTTCAACCCGTCTGGGGTCTGGAGTGAACCTGGGCCTCACACAATATGCCTCTGCAGCCAACCCGATCTCTTTTGATGCTTTTCTTTGAGAAGTATGCAGGTGAGATGTAATTCAGATTGATAGAGGTAAGTTATTTTTCTATTCAGATTTTAGCATGTCCGAATGTGCTGTCTTGCCATTGAGAGCATGCCTTTAATCGGATTGGACAGTTGGTTGGTAATCGATTACCAAGAATACTTAGGGCAGGAAGGTTTAGAATGGTTTCTCATGAATCGGTGGGAGTCGTTCTCAAGGCTCCACTCATACAGATGCTGTCTTGCCCTTGTTCCTTTCCTAGAATGTTTAGATGTGTGTCGACGTTGAGCATGAGCCATCATACTGCTATGCAGTTTAAGAGGGTGGGACTGATCACACTAGTGAATAGTTAGTGTGTCATGTGGGTTTGAAGACCCCTTTGGCTCATGTGTAAGGCCGTGATGGCTTTTCTTGCTCTTTCAGTTGCATTAAGCTTCCACTTTAATTTGTTGCCGAGCTCATGATTAATTCCTATTATACCGGCTGTTTTTGATGGGTCCTTAAAAACCGTACGTGCGGTGTTTCCATTATTCGTGTTGCCCCATTCTTAATTCGGAAAATCTCATTTCTGAGCTGGTTTTGAAGATGAACTTTTTGTTGACCCCCTACCCTCTTGCCAGCCAACATTTGGTATCAAGCTTGTACGACAAATGCAACAATGATTCCATGAATCAACCATTTCTCAACCATTGTCCATTGTCTTCAACGGCACGTGAGATATGCTTATGGTTTTTTCGTTTATAGTCAAACTAGTGGGCTGCAACATTTTGATTTCAGATTCCATTTGAATTAATTTTGTTAAAGTGATTTCTGCAGTATCTTGGTGATGATGTTCTTGAATTTAACCATATCTTCGTACTTTCGTTATCTGATTTCTTATTGGTTTCTAAAGGCACAATGCCTGTTAACAACGTGTCGGAATCATTCGCGGCAGGATTAACCAACAAGTTTGGCTTATAGCGGAGTGTCCCCCGCTACCGTCAACTCCCCACTTCCAAATGCATTCAAAAGTATCGCCATTTTCACATCCAGAATCAAATACTGCACTTTGTGCTTCTGAACGACGCTGTACAGTAAAATCCAGTAAGGGCTGCAGCTTGATTTCAGACAACTTTTCTGTTATAGTGATAGATGGTGGATAACACTTTTTATTTTGCTTCGAGCATAGAGTCATAGCTAGGGTATATGTTTGCATTTCTTTCTTAAGTATTTTGTTGACGATTTTTATACTGATGCATCGTTCATTTTAATTCTGTCACTAGAGCTAAGGCTTCGTTATTTCACGTACCTAAAGTTTCTTTGAACTTTAGGGTGAGCTAACAGGTTTTTTTTACGACCTTGGCCACAGAACTTTTACCTTTTAAAGGGTGATTTTTTGGCTATTATCTTTTTGGCAACACTGGTTTAAACAGCTGACGCACGTTTCGTGTTTTGTTTCACTGTCAAACATCTTCAGTTTGGTCTATAATTTAACCATGAATCGTATTACAAACGAACAACGCTTGCAAACGCAAAGTAAAATTTTTGGTGAATGGACTGGAAAGTTGGCCGAAGATCCACTTTTTTACCGAAAAATTGTGTTCAGCGACGAAGCTCATTTTTGGCTCAATGGGTACGTAAATAAGCAGACTTGTCGATTTTGGAGTGAATATCAGCCAGAAGCATTGCAAGAGCTACCAATGCATCCAGAAAAAGTCACAGTTTGGTGCGGTTTATGGGTCGGTGGCATCATTGGACACTTCTTCAAAGATGATGCGAATCGTAACGTAAGTGTGAATGGTGAGCGCTACCGTGAGATGATATCCAACTCTTTTTCCACAAAATGCAAGAGGTTGACTTGCATGACATGTGGTTTCAACAAGACGGTGCCACAAGCCACACAGCACGCGCAGCAATGGACTTATTGAGAGGCGAGTTCGGTGAACATTTTATTTCACGTTCGGGACCGGTCAATTGGCCGCCTAGATCGTGCCTTTAGACTATTTTTGTGGGGCTATGTTAAAGCTCATGTCTATACAGACAAGTCCGCTTCAATTGACGCATTGGAAGACAACATTAAAGCATTTATTCGTGAGATACCGGCCGAAATGTTGGAAAGAGTATGCCAAAATTGGACTAAGCGGATGGACCATTTGAGGCGCAGTCAAGGTCAACATTTGCATGAAATAATGTTCAAACATTAAATTATATGAACCGTACTATCGATTCAAATAAAGATTTCATGCATTTTTCTGAATTTTATGTGTTTTTTTTTTTTGAAAAACTTTCCTATGGCTTTTAAAAAATCACCCTTTATTAGCTTCGATTCCGTGACAAAGAACAGCTCTTCTGAAGACTTATTCACGAGTTCACGATTCTACTTCTTTGAAATGTTTTCTCTGGTCTTCCGAAATTTAAAATTTTTTCGTTTTTTTTCTTCTACTTGAATGGGCATTTGAAATTCTTTGGATATCCAACTGTCTTCTGAATTTAAGAACACATTAAGCGCGCGTTTACTTTCAGACCAATTTTGAAAAATTTGTGACACAAAAGTTTTGGTGCGACTTAAGCATTTGAAAGCTTTTATAAAGTCCCTTCTCGCGCATTAATTTAGAATACTCCTTTTCTTGTTATTGATGGCCCTTATGGTGGAAGGGCATTGCTACCTTAAAAAAGGAAATAACATATCTTATGGCGAGTATAGGCATTTAACTTTTACTTTTCATTAAAGTGAAAGATTCAAACTTAGGGTCGATATGAGGTATTTTTTAGTGAAAAGGACGATCTCGGTTTTCTGTGCGATTAAACTCTGACTATTTGCAGTCGCCTAGCTACATTAAGACCATGTTGCATCTAAATCAGTACTAGGGGGTACTTTCCCAAGAAGGCCATGGCAATATCATCCACATATGCGGTCGTTTTGCAACCAGCCGCTTCCAGTAGTAGCAGTTTGTGCACTGCTAAGTTCCAAAGAAGAGGCGATAGTACTCCTGCCTTTGTTGTTCCTCTTCTGGTATAAGTTTTTGAGCAGGCTTCACCTAGAGTGGCATCAATTACTCTACTTGTCAGAAGTTGGTTTATTAGAGCCACTAGTCTTGCTTCTATGTCTAGCTCTACCAGTGCTTCTGTGATTGCCTGTGTATGTGCGCCTTCTATTCAGTTCAGTTCAATGCAGCTCAATGCTTCGTACAAATGTGTGATAGCCTTTTCTACGGATCTTCCCTTATTGCTCGCATGGTAATACAGCAAAAGTTTGGCATAAAAACACTCAATGCAGTGGAGACGAAATAATTGCTCCCACTCCCCATAACACGGCAGATTAGTAAGGGACCTGTTAGAGAGCTGTTATTAAACGATTTACGTATCTACACGTCAACTCTTTTAAAATCGTATGAATAACTCAGGTCTAAAATTATAATTTGCGTATCCGCTAAAACACGTATCCGTCTGAAAACACATTTTAACTTGCTATTTAAGTCACAGCAACATGCATATCCGCAAAATACCAGGGAATGGCTATTGTAGCTGGGTGCGTTAACTAACGTGCCTACGAATTGCCAAGTTATACAAATTTATTTTCATTTCATTGCAAATGCATATGCAGCTTGAAGTTTCGTACATCGTTATCTCAAAATAGCCAAAGTGAAACGCTGATGATGAGCGAAACTAAAGCATCGGTTCTTTGGGGACGAAGCAATTATAAGATGGGTTTAGAATATATTAGAGATGGTAATTAGGAATATCGCTCGATAGAGTTTGCATTCATTGCCCACGACCCACTTTTGTTACACACACACACATCTCATGGAAGTGTTCAACAATCGTGGTCTCAATTTTTAAACGTATTTGCATCTATGGACTGGAGGAGCTATGCGCAAGAATCGATCGATGGGAATAAGTCACAAAATATCCAAAAATGTCATCTCTATACGATAGACGCATCTGTTAGCGAAAAAAGAAACAAAAATCGAAATACTTGTGATTTAAAAAGGCATTAGTTGGAGGGAGGAAACAAATCCCATAGAAAAATCCAAATCAAGTAAAGAAGTCATTCAGTAGTGTACGTTCCCAAAAGTAGACTTGCGTAGTTCACGAACGAACCAGTTCCGCCAAGTGAAATATGTGAACTAGTTCACAATGTCACTTTATTTTAGGTCATTTATTCCAGTAGTTCACCTGACTCAGGGACAGCTTACTTTGCGCACATGTAACTAAGTAGGCGTAGTAGGCAAGGTTTGTTTCTGCTCAGAACAGTGTATGGTAGGCTTGTGTAGACCACGAACTAACTTGTTCAAAAACGAGCTCTAACAAGTGAGCTGAGTGAACTAGTTCACAGTGCCACTTTATTTTAGTTTATTTAGTTCAGTAGTTCACCTATCTTAGGATAGCTTACTTTGTGCACATGTAACTCAGTAGGAACACCCGAGCTAAATCGAATTGAATTTGCTTTTTTGTGTTTGGGCACTAGGCTTGCTCGCGGGGTTTGTTTTTGCCCAAAACTTTGTATGGCAGGCTTGTGTAGTTCACGAAAGAACTAGTTTAAAAACGAGCTCTAACAAGTAAGCTAAGTGAACTAGTTCACAGTGCCACTTTATTTTAGCTCATGTAGTTCTGTAGTTCACCAAACTGAGGTCTACCTTACTCTGCATATGCATGTAACTGAGTAGGAACAACCGATCTCAATCGAACTAAATTAAGCGCTTTGCTTTATGTGTGTATGGGCACTGTGTTTCCTCATGAGTGCGTTGCACTGCACATCAGCTTCACGGAGTACAGGTCCATCCAAATGGTGGATGTGAATAGTTTGTTCACATGGTATTTATAATGGTTCTCTGACGCGATGAATGGATGAACTCTATTTGCTTATTGTGCTTTCCTGACCAGTGAACTACATTGACTTAAATTAACTAGAAGAACGAACTAGTTCAATAAACATATTTGAACTAAATTGAGCGGTCTTTGGACTGAAGTAAAGTGCAAAAATCTAATGTATCTCTAAAGTCAATTCCGCACGACTCCAAAGGTTCTCATTGCGCCTTGTTTATTTTCAAAGCTAACTCAAGACGACTTGGAAATCATTGGGTCTATAGCTTAATTCGTGCGGTTTGCTAAGAAATGGCGTAACTTGTATTATTCCATTGGAACATTCATTGGAAAGTTACTGTCATTGTCATTCATTCGAAGCGTAAACAACAATAATTTTTTTTTACTCAAATATGTCGAACTTTGTGCCTGAAAAGGTATTTTTGCGGGGACACGAGACACACGACACACGACGCCACAAAAGGAAGTAATTTTTGCATTGGCTTGTTACTGGTGATGAAAAATGGATCCACTACGACAATCCCAAGCGCAACAAATCATATGTGAAACCCGGCCAACGAGCCAAATCAACGGCAAAGCCGAACATCTATGGCGCGAAGGTAATGCTATGTATTTGGTGGGATCAGAAGGGTGTGCTGTATTATGAGCTGCTAAAACCAGGTGAAACCATTAATGGACACCGCTACCGAACACAATTAACCCGTTTGAAGAGAGCAGTAGCCGAAAAATGCCTGGAATATGGGACCAGATACGAGGCAATCACTTTCCATCTTGACAACGCTCGGCCCCACGTTGCTATTCCGGTTAAGAACTATTTGGAAAACAGTGGATGGGACGTTTAAGTCCACCCGCCTTATAGCCCAGACCTTGCCCCTTTTGACTACCATTTGTTCCGGGCGATGCAGAACGCCCTCACTGAAATACGGTTCACATCAGAGCAGAATATCAAAAATTGGCTTGATTCATTCTTGGCTGCCAAGCCGGTGCAGTTCTTTTGGGGTGGGATCCACAAATTGCCAGAAAAATGGAAAAAAGTCAAAAGATGGGCAATACTTTGAATAATACTATTATACATGTTTTTCTAAGGATGCGTATTGCATGTTTTTGCTTAGTAAGCAAAGGAACAGTGTTATTGGAATGCGTGCCACCTCAACAAGTTAGTCCATATAGCAGCTTTGATTTAAAAATACCATTTATTTATTTATGTATTGAATAGATCTCCAAGGGGCCTTAGGCTAAAAGGCCATTAAATAGCAATAATAGAAGAGCAATATAGGCGAAAGAACTGTCTCAAAACATTGTTTAAATATGTGGACAAATTGGATGCATGATCTTTCCAATTTAACTCACTTTCCAAAGTTATTCCAAGATACTTAGAACTGTCTCGTTAGAAAATTTACGAGTATATTGATTATTAAAAATAGTTTGGAGTCCAAGATAAGAGCAAGTATTTAAAGCAAATTTAGAGCAATTAGGCGAATGTTACTTTAGAACCATACTTATATCACAGGAACCATTAATATTGAATACCATAAATTTAGTTTTGCCACTAATAATAAGCTTATGGGAGGAAAGCCAATTGCGCAGAGTTTCTAAATCCATACTAATGGAGGCAAGTAAGTTGAAGTAGTCTTTTTTCAGAGTAGGATAACTATGTGGCATCAGCAAAAGCTGTAATTTGACCTTAAAGTCGTTGAATAAATAACGAATTTATAAGAATTAAAAATAAAATTAAAAATTTTGAAATTTTATATAAAATTTAAATTTTATTTAAAAAACTTGAAAATCAAAATAGAACTGTGTTCAATTTGTAGTTTAAGATGAACGAGGGTGTACTCCCGTTTAAGTCTCTGTTCAGCAACGCAGCCGCATTTATTGAATATTGTATTTTTTTTTTTTTTTCAAAAGTACAATACTTTTTTACTATATTGGCTTAAAATTGCTGAGGATATGGTTACTAAAAACCTTACTACTGAAGGTACAATTTTTAGCTAATTGAATGCTAATATATGTAATGAAATTGCAATGAGTTAGGTACATGTTCGGAGGAAAACTATGAGAAAAAACATCCATAGTACGCAGCCGCATTTTGTTTCGCTCTTTTGAGAGTGAGACCAACGATGGTAGCTAAACATCGAAAAAGTGCCTACCGGCGATTGAAAAAAAGTCCTATTTTTCCCTATGCTCACATAAAATGTCAAGACAGTGCATTGTCAAACAAGTGCATTCAGGCAAGTTATAGCCTGAATATACCTGAATGTACCTGAAAGTACCTCTTTCACACTTGGTCAAAGCAGATTTAATGATACTGATACACATTTTCCTGAATTTCGAATGACGCATGAATCAGGTATGTATGTCCTTAAGAACTGGAGTTAGGTGTTGCACAACTTGGACAGCGTCATTTCATTATGCTCCGCAAAAAACAAACTAAACCCACGTAGGGCCATCTATTTATGACTCCATTTCGTTGAAATCTAGTGAGTCTATCCGTCCGTGCGAGGTTGACAAACCGAATAAGCCAACAACGAGAACTTCAATTTATTACTAAAAGGATGCCCACAGAGAGTCAATTCACGTTCCGTTCCAGTAGCACCATTACTCATGTGGAAAGTTTGTTAAAATCATTTTTCCTGTCATTACATCTAGGATTCTTTTTAGACTTCTTGCCCGCCAGCAGGACGCCGCCACCCTGTGCCTGGTTGCAGTCCTCAGCTCTGATCTCTGTCGTGTTGTGATCACGTCTGTTGCGAGCGTCTGCTTCGGTTGTCTTCTGCCACAAAATGAACCACTAATCACCTTTCAATACCAACCCACCATCGCTTCGATGAAAATCTTCCAATTATGAACGAAAGAGTACACAAAAACCTCATGAGAGGGAGATTTACCTTCCTTCCTATTTATTTTGGGTAAATTCAAGAAGGTAGTGAAGGTTGAGAAGTATTCGCACCCCACTCGAACGCTGAAAAGCCATCCCAGAGGAACATTCCCAAGGGACCAGTGCAAAAGAAGACGGCACACTCAGCAAAAACCGTGCCCGACATTGGGTTGCAGATTGGTAACACTCAGCTAAAACAAGCTAAGACCAGGATACCGATCCGTATTTATTGTTTTAATTGGGTGCTGGACATACTTACAATACCCGGGCCTGGCCAGGCTTCCCTGAACTGATGCATTTCTCTCAACGATAATATTTTATGGGCACGCCGTCTCTAAGGAAGCTTATCGGCGTCATCAATGGGCACTGCTCTATCGGAACTCAAGTCTTTAGATTGGGCCTAACGAACAACGACTTCTGCAGAAGCCTAACCACGCTTCGCAACGACCTCTCTTCCCGAAGGATAAATCGGCTTTACAATGGACTGGCCACAACGCTAGGAAATGTTGGTATCTTCATAGATTCGTCATAGGGACTATACAGGTCCCCTTGGCGGGCCTGCGGTGGTTGCAAGATGAAGAGATTTTGGTCATTTTGGTGTTTATTTCCTCAACTTAACTCTTTTTTCTGCTGCTTTTGTACATTATTTTTTATTTTGTCATCCATTTAAAAATTGAAAGCCAGAGACATTTGTTTTGGTGGGCACTTATAAATGAGAGCTTCAAATAAGAGCTTTGAAATCCCTTTGGCGTATTGAGGTTTCAGTGAGAGTTACTCTAATTCACTCGACTTCGGTTAGGTGGAAATGTGCTGCAAGACAGACTATCGAGGAACACGAACCAAACACATTCAATCCACGACAAGTGTATTTTAAAATTGAATTAACTGATATTTCAAGAACACTGCCAACAAACTGAACTTGGCTGTGCGAAAATATTTAAAAAGAAACTTCATCGGCACCATCAGGCTTTGGAAGACATGAAGCCAACACATTTAAATTTTGAAATGTGATTAAATCGGGAAATAAAAAAATGCCTATATTTCGCGTATTTTGAATGAAAAATACCGACATGCAGGGATGTCCCTCACTGAGTGAGACTCTCAATCCGATAATGGCATCCGTCCCAACCCTCATTTTCCTTCGATTGTACTTTTTTTCGACATTTTCTATCTAAAAAGGAATAAAAGCATCATGGAGGCTGCAACATAAGCATTTGAGAATCTGTCTTTCAGCTTGCCACAGCAAAAGAATGCACTTCCACGCGTCCATACATAGGTACGCATCTATACTTAATGGGATGGCTTATGTAACGTCAACGCCATTTCTGCGTCCAAAGGGAAGAGAGAAATTACACTTAATCATCTTCCCCCAGCGAAGCAGATTGAATCAATTTACAACTTTTAGAAATTCTCTTAACGCCAGTGTGGATGCACAAACCAACATTGCCACTAAGCCCAATTGCACTCTGGGAAAAATCAGGTTTCTACACAAACTGAAAGTGGCAACCTTATGGTTTCATCCGCATACACCACACCACCGTCCAGATGGTAACATTGACTCCCCCTAGCACATGAAGCGGTATAATTTATTATGCGCACCTGTACACGATTATCCACAATAACGAAAAAAAAAAAAGAAAAACAAAGCCAACTGCCTCAAAGAAAAGAAAATCTACGAGCTTATGAGGGTTACCGTGGACGTAGGGGCACAAACAAAAGAAAGTCTATTAACATTGCATTTGCCACTGGGGCTTACCACTTACTCTTCAGTTGCTGCAGATGTTTGAACTTGGAATCAGTGTTCCTTTAGGCGGGAATGAGAAAAGGTCTTAATTCAATTTCATCTTAATTATGTAGCCCGCGGCTGCATATCATTTGCCCGTGCTTGTCCTTAATGCCATAAATTTGCCTAAAGCCGAGAAAAGAAACTTAAATGTGTCGTATTCACGAATGAATGTCACATCTTCACACGGGAGCACCAGCATGAAATGACACAGATTCAAAGATTCCAAGATTCCACCTGAGTACCATTGGCTGACTATTGGGAGCACGACTACACAGAACAGTTCACTGGCGATTATCACACAGCACTCAACTTTTCCTCGAAACAAAGCCAACCTCGACGATATTTACAAAAAAATGCGATTGAATTACTTAGACTACAGCAATTTGATTAACTAAATACTGTTTTGAACATACTTTGAAATCTCTGATATGCGCTAGAATAGCATAGCGAATAAACTCTCTTAGTTCTACCACTAGGCGTTCTTCTTCGATAAACTCTCACTGCAAACTGAGCGTTGAAGTTAATTCAACAAACGCTAAGACTAAGTCGGGTTTTGCTTTGCCACTAGATGCTCCAGGTAGACGGTCGTCTTGGAGATGTTGGCAGTTGGTCCGACGAAGAAGAAGAAAATAAAGAGAAAAAAATCTGTTTTCGCTTTTACTTTACGCGTTCAGCCACTGGAAAATATATGTGTTTGTGCGCTAACAAATCTGAAGGCACATCTATTTCTATGGCACAGATACATATCCACAGAGTTGTATGCAAATCCTCCTTGAATAGGCGAACAGTTAACTTTGGAGCATCGATCGACCGAAAGATATGAGCTTTCCGCTTTTGAATAAGAGCAACGATGCATAATGGCTTACTGTATTGTACTAATTGAATTAAGTCTAAGTTGGAGTTAAAACGTGCCAAATTCAATCTGAAGTTAGCGAAGCTTTTTTTCTTCAAAACGTGTCCGAACCATGATGTAGTGATCTTAAGACGGTTTTGCATACACAATCGTGCATGCTGGCAAGTGAAAATTTCGGGATCTATCATAAGAGAAGGTGAACCGTATCAACGAGTGTGACTCGTTTTGGGGCTTCAAACAATTTCACAAATTCCTTGCAATGTCTCTTCGTTTGTCGGTCGGGCTTTCTTCTGCGCAATCTGCTCTAATTGAATGTAATTAATTGTGGCCAGACACTGCGTGGTTGGATGCTGTTTGTGCATCCTTCGATTGAACTGGGTGCGAATGTACTTGTTTTTACCAATTAGAATTTGTAGTACAGTAGACGCGTGATATAGTGAACTTATAAAAAAAATGGGATTGTTTACTAGAGAGCGATTGTTCGCGTGGGCTCCTTAAGGATGAAATGTGTATGCATTTACGTACATTTGATCAAAAATAAAGTATATACAGTCCAACCTCGGTAATTCGGACTAATAGTAGACAAAGTTGAGTAAATTCGGCAATTTCCGTCTAAATTAGAATCGAAATTGCTCAATATGGCATAGAACTTCTATTCCGTTTTTAAAACTGCCTCAATTTCAATGAAATAGTGTGTAATACAAAATTATGACAGTCTCCGTGTAGTGTTGAGTAGGACACGTTTTTGTAATGAGTTTGTATGAAGCACACATTTCAGAAAATCACGTGGGTACCTCATACTCATATCATCATCAAGTGGGTATCTCATATTACACCTCATCTGAGGTGTAAAATTTGGGTGTTTTCCAAAATGCAGTACTGCCTGCTTTGTGAATCAGCAAACATTCCTAAATGCAAACGTAAAAATATGACACAACGCACTTCGTTTCGAAATACTTTGTGAACGATTATACTGCGGAAACAAAAGCGCATCGTGAAATAGTACGATGCATATGACATTTGTTAAAAATTTAACGTTTATTTAAGAAAAAACATGTAAAATAGTATTATTCAAAGTATTGCCCAACTGAAGCTATGACTTTTTCCCATCTTTCTGGCAATTTGTGGATCCCATCCCAAAAGAACTGCGCCGGCTTGGCAGCCAAGAATGAATCAAGGCAATTTTTCATATCGTTCTGCATTTTTCTGCTTTTTTTTTATCATTTGCGCGCGCACAAGGGATTGTTAATACCCTTTAATGTCCGGGTTTAAGACTCAGCACGGGCCGAAGGTGTAGAGGGAGAAAGGGAGAGGAGGTACCTGTTCACATTGGTTTTAAATATCTGCGGATTGTATTCTGGGGGAAATATTAGGCTGGGAAGAGCATTCCATATTCGTGTCGTGCGGCTAATGAACTGTGCGTCCGAAAGTAGGCTTAAGGGTAAACTGATGAGCACTCCTGGCGAGACGGGTATTGCGGGTGAATTCATGGAGAGGAGGAATGCAGTTGGCAAGCCCACTTGAGCATCGTTTGTTAAAATAGCGATAAAATACGGATAGAAACGAGACGGTGCGTCGATGTTCGAGCGAGTCTAATGACTCTGCAATATTACTGTCTCCCATAAGCCTTATCGCTCGCTTTTGAATTCTGTCTAGTAGGTGCAGGGTGGTTTTGGTTGCACCAGACCAGATATGAGCGTTGTACTCAAGTTTGGGGCGTATATACGCCTTATAAATGAAAGCCAAATCAGAAGGGGTGAAGTATTGCTTGCATCGATTGAGGAAACCTAAACATTTCGTTCCAACTAAGTGTTGTGTTGATACACAGACCAAGGATGGAAAGCTTTCCGGTTTCATCGACACAGGTGCCATTCATGGATAATGGCTGATTAACAAGGGTTCTTTCTTGATGATCTTTCACCAGTTAACTATGCTGTCAAGACCGGAATTCAAGGTGCTTAACATAAGCCGCTGTTCCAATTCTACGGCCGAAGGGCGGGGTCGTGAGTCTTGGAACGAATATGAAAAGTTGAGGGTGCTGTCATCAGCGAAGGAATGGAATGGATTAGAAGTAACAGACAAGAGATCATTTATAAAAATGAGAAAGAGTGTCGGAGACAGAACAGAGCCTTGGGGAACACCAGCACTTAATTGGTGGATATCAGACTTGAACCCATCCAAAACAACTTGAATTAAACGGTTCGAAAAGTAATTTCTAATCCATTGAAAATTGCATTGACCGAAGCAAATGGTAGTCAGAAGGCGCAAGATCTGGGCTATAAGGCGGGTGGGGTAAAACTTCTCATGCACTGTTTTCCAAAAAGTTCTTAACCGGAATAGCAATGTGGGGCCGAGCGTTGTCATGATAGATAGTTTTTTTGATTCGTGTCTGGTCGCAAAATTCCGGCGGTTTTCGTCTACCGCTCTCTTCAAACGGATTAATTGTGTTCGGTAGCGTTGTCCATAGAAGATTTCACCCGGTTTTAGCAGCTCATAATACAGCACACCCTTCTGATCCCACCAAATACAGAGCATTACCTTCGCGCCATGGATGTTCGGCTTTGCCGTTGATATGGCTGGTTGGCCAAGCCAAAATCACCAACAACCAACCACTTTTGGCACGTGTGCTCAACTAGCGCATGTTCACCATAAACTTCCACCAAAATACGATGACTTTCGGCAGCAGGTATCTCCATATTAAAGTAATGAAGAAGAACTCCCCGCTAAAACACTTTTTCAAGCACAAAGTTCCACATATTTGATTGAAAAAAAAATGATTGTTGTTTACGCTTCAAATGAATGACATAAACTGAAATGACGTACAATGACAGAAGCTTTCAGACGCATGTTCCAATGGAATAATACAAGTGACGCCATCTCTTAGCAAACCGCACGAATAAGTTATAGATCCAATACATTATTGACTTTATAGCTCAAAACAAGAAATGTCCCAACAGCTCAAACAAACTATTTGTCATACTCAGAGATAATATGTCTCTTCCAGTACTTTCTGAAGTATTTTAGTCGTAGAGATGCCCAGCTTCACAGTCATAAGTTTACCATCAAAAACGTAGAAATCTTCCTTCCTGGGAGTATTATTATTTAGAAGTGAGCTGTTTTTCTAGTCCCCATCCTCAACTAATTATCCAGAAGCTGATAGATCTTATTCTGCTTTAGTCTTAACAATTTAATGAATATCATCTTTCCAAAAACTCGTCTGGTTACGTTTGGGCACAACTGCTGATGATTGATGGTCGATGACGGAGGATCGAGTTGCCTGGAGATCTCTGTTGCGTGGCTTACCTCTTATTGGAGCATGCGGGTCAGAAGATGATAATAAGATGACACATCTATAAAAACTAAGAGAGAGAATCCCGAAGACCCGCCAGAGCGCTTCGCAGGATTATTATGTACACAGTCTGTTCAATGAAGAAAATAAAATGAAATGATCATGGACACCCTCTAGGGCCGAGATAATGGAAAAAACTTCGTCTATTTTCACCCCTTGTGTAGTGGAATTCCCTTCCCATTTCACACATACTCTTACAAAGTTCCCGGTCCCACTATGCATCGCAACACCGTACAAAAACTGCTGTCGGATGAAATCAAGTGGAAAGGGAGGTAGACGCTGGATATCTCTATGCTCCATTATCTCTGCTCTAGGGCAGACGAAGAAGCCATTGGGTTTCCTTGGTCTAGTTTTGAATCGATAGAGAATAAGAGCCATTGTCACAAATGTTCGAAACGTGTACTAGTCTAAAAGAAAGATTTCCAAACTTTGCCATTCGGAACAGGCACTCAGTTTGACTTAAGGGAGGCATGAATGAACGGTTGCTGTAGAAGCTAGTCCCTCTCGGCCTTAGCGCCTTCGATTTTTTTATTATTTCAAGCCTTTTATTGGAAACAGCTTTATTAATCGGTCAGAGTCCTGCTGCCCCTGCGGTGAGTGTGCCCGAGATAGTAAAGCGTAAAAGTCTTACTCTCAGTCAGTTTCGGCCTGCTTTCTGAGACGGTTAACATTCCCTTCATTAATTTTAAATAAGGCTGAAACGATTTGAGGGATTGGCTTCTCTCTCGGATCAGACGTCAGAAAATGTTTCACGACGAATCTTCATTTTAAAAAGAAGTTCTCAATTTTCTGCTGAATGAGCGACTTCCGCCTTTCATTGTCCAGTGAATTTTCGATAGCGGCTGTGAAAAAATCTTGACTTGTGATGGTTCTCGCTGAAAGTGACTGGAATTGGTGGTTATTCGTCTTTGTTTTATTCCTCCAGAGGCCACACAACAGTCCTGCATCGGCACCGTGGACACTTATGTCATCGTTTACACTGGACACAAACCATGACCGGTTCATGAACATGCTGTGAAAAAATCTAGTGGAGACACAAAAATCCACGCCCAAACCTAAATCGTGTCGGAGAATCGCTCGATTTTATGACATGGCATGAGCTCTGATAAAAAGAGAAATGAAGTATGACAGAGATGCCAAACTTATACCTTTCTTTCCCCTTAACATTTTTGACAACCATTTTTTATAGAATTTTCTAAAACCAAATTGACCAATCAGGGAACGGGATTTACGTTGCTTCGTGAATAACTTTGAAAAATTCATGAATAACTATCAAAAAACCTGTGAAATTCGTGGATTAGAAGTACAGCGAGATGAGATTGAGGCTCAAGTCCATCCCTGCGCCATTCCTGCAACTCTCCTCAAAACAGGGGAAACAGATGTTTTTCAAACTCCTCCGAAATGACACAGCGCATGTAAATTTTCTCAGAATGATAGTCTGCGCCATACAGTTTCGGTCCTTTATTTTATTTATATTAACAGATATAAATACCACATTGAAATGTTGTGTTAATGTCAAACAATAATAGATAGTATATAAACTATAAAACAATCAAATTTTATGTCATGAACTTCAAACGTACATATATGCATACGAAAAATACAATACCTACATTATTCAATTTTACATTATTTTAAATTTAAAGTGTAAACCAATAGCAGACTAGATACAACTAAACTTAATAGCGATTAAGAAAATATATACAAACGTATGCAAAGTGATATATAAACAAACTTAGAATGCGCCAAGAATTGACACAAAAATAAAATCAGAAAAAGTGTGTTTGCGATACAAAAACGTGGCTTTTTTGTCGAAAATTAATTACAATAATACTGTCCAGGCATCTAAACAACATGCGACACAGTTTCTGAAGAAGCACAGTTCCGGGAGGTGGGTTAGTGAACACACTGATGTCATATTTCGCATTCAAACTCTGATATCCTTTGGTTGAAATACAACATTCCGTGCTCTAAGTCTTCGCTGAAGCCGCTCACGTCCATGTAATCCGAAGCTGCCGTATCATCGTCTATCCACTTGCAGACATAACGTGATATTTCTAGCCGTGCCTCGCGGAATGTCGGACGAAGATCCGGCACCTTATGCCAGCATTGTGACATTAACTCGTAGAATCCCTGTCGTCCATCGTTTGGAAGTTCCGGACGTGTGCCTTGCAGAACATGACGCACTACCTCTCGGCCCGACAAATTAGCATATGGTGTAGCACCTGGAAATTCAAAAATTACCACATATAGAGCTTACAACTTTTTGGGTTCATAACGATCTTACCTAACGTTGCGATCTCCCAGAGGACGATTCCAAAGGCAAACACATCCGTTTCCGTCGTAAATTCATTGTATTGTAGTGCTTCTGGCGCCATCCAGCGAATTGGTAAGGCTGGCCTTCGGGCCAGGGTCTCGTGATGTTTCTTCGCGGTGTGACTGCCAAATCCGTGATTCAAGTTATTGATGAAACGTTCTCCCAAGTCGAATTTGAACTTGTCGAATTTATTCGCATTTCTCTGAATGAAATCTGCCGATTGCTTGTGGCTCTTCTTGCGTGTCACATCCAGATCAATGGACATGCCAAAATCGCAGATCTTACACACCCCATTGTGATCTATTAAGACATTTCGTGCTGCAAGATCTCTATGAACGATCTAAAATGACATGTGCACAAGAGTGAGTTAACAGGTACTTGGTTTCTAAAAAGGAACTTAAATATAAGAAAATATTCGTGGTCCAAATTTGAGGTCCCTCATGCCCATCATAAATGAGTCCGAGGTGAACCTGGCCCTAGCTTCTAAAGCCTTTCTAGAGTTAGGCAGGTGGCCCAGGGTCTAAAGCTTTCCTAGAGTTAGACTGGTGGTGTGCCTTATAACAAGGTACTGCCTCATAGTCAATCAAGCTACAAGACTTGGTGCGCCCCACAGTCCGAGGTGGACCTGGGCCCAGCGACTAAAGCTTTCCTAGAGTAAGACTGGTCGTGTGCTTTATAGCAAGGTAATGCTTCATAGTCAATCAAGCTAAAATACTTGGTGCGCCCTACAAATGACAGTCCGAGGTGAACTTGGGCCTAGCTTCTAACGTTCTCCTAGAGTTAGACAGGTGGTGGGCCTTAATCAATCTACAAGACTTCGTGCTTCGTTAATTATGAAAGTTGGTAAATTGGGGGATTGACAAATGTCCTGACAACTTACCCCCAGCAAAGAAGTAGACGCAGCAACCCAGGGCCGAGGAAGAGGAAACAGGACTACACTATCGTGGTACTTGCTCCGCCCTTGGAGAAACTAGGAAAAGATTGGTTGGTTGGTATTTGAATTTGCAAACCAACAAATATTTGGGCGCCAGGACATGAGAACCATACCCTTTATTAGGCTCTCCCCATTTATGGATTCCACAATAGGGACATTAATCTTCACCCACAAAAATGGGTAATTAAGCAAGTGAACCAGTTTTGGAACAGTCAGGAGGGCAATAAGCACTCAAGAATGCTCAAGGAACAAAACTACAATCCTAAACGAGTCAAATAAGCTCTAGAACTTAACAAAGCTGACCTAAGAGTGCTATGTGGAGCACTAACTGGACACGGTACATCTAATTCTTCTTCTTCTTTGTTTGGCGCTACAGTCCGGGGTGGACCTGGGCCTCAACCAACAAGCCTCTACAGCCAGCACGATCTTTCGCCAGCTGCCTCCAGTTGTGCACACCAAGTTGGTTGAGGTCCTTCTCCACTTGTGTGCGCCATCTCGTTCTAGGACGCCCTCTTATGCGTTGTATCAAAGGCTCGGAATCGAAGGACATCTAATTACCATCTTCAGTACCATCCACACCAGTACAGAAATATGTATGCACTATGCCCAGGCGAAAGAAACTATGGAACACATACTAATCGAATGTCTGTGAGCTGCTAGCTCTGTTTAACAAAATGATAAACGAAACGTCCATAACAGGGAACGACTTCCAAGAAATCTCATCTAGGGGAGTTGTCAAATATCTGAAGGAAGCTCTTCAATCCAAGACCAAGAGAAGGTAATACAATAGATCCTTATGGCCGCAGTACAAGTGTCAGCTATGACACACCCCAAGTTCTTCAATTCAATTCAATTGTGCGTTATTCTATTCTCTAAATAGACAGAGATGCAGGAAGGTCGTAGGATACAAAGATGCAAGGTAAAAAAGTTGAGGTGACTAGCAAAGTTCCTTAGTGGATTTTCCTCTCTTAGAACTTTAAGGTCAATTGTGCTGTCACTTCATCGGCTTCGTTGGCCTACTTAACTTGTTCGCACCCTTGTACCGTCTACTTCCGCCTGTCTACGTGGCGTCTGTCAGTAGGATTCACTTTAAAGCTTTCAATGGGGGGGTTCAATGAGGTGTCTCCCGATTTTGTGGTACTGGGAGACTCAGCGCAGGGACCCCACCCGACAGAGACAGAGTTTTATCACCTTGGCATTAATCGATGTCGTTCCCAGGGTCTCCACATACATCTTCGCCGGAGGGTACTGCTACTTCTGCCTAGAAAACAGCACAGTGGTTTGGGCGACGCATATTTAATGCTAGCTCAGGCGATGTAGCGTGTACACCGGAGCCTGTGCCTTCCTCCGATTTGTAGCCATAAATGTAGATTCACAAAACTGGAAAGTAGCAGAACAATGGACCCAACTGGGAACTGGGAATAGTCACTTGACTGACCACGGAATGCTAGAACATACCCCGATTGTGTGCTTGAACATGAACGTTTGCATGAGTAAATTTTTGCATTTGGTTGAAATCCAGGCCTTGTGCTTTTGGTCAACAACGCTTCCGAAACGGAAACAATGTTAATTGCAAATGTGGCGATCTCCCTATGCACTGACTGGCATCTTTTATGACCACTTCGAGAAATCCAAGGCACTAAGCGACGACTGCAGCGTCTTTCACGCCAAAGTGGCGGCGAAACTCAAGGCAGTACTGAACGTAACCTACAAATCGATCGCCATTATTTCTAATAGCCAAGTTGTAATAATGTCCATAGCATCAGACATTCTGACATCGAAGCTGGGTAGGTTATGCAGACAGAGCATCAGAGGAAACGAAAAGGTGGGAAGTCTCGAGAAAAATGGATCGGAGCGAGGGGCATCTTTAGTAATATCATATGCGCATGCGCCGCTTAGCGCACAAACTGGTAGACAAAGGGCTGGATGGATCTAGAACTCAATGACTTAGTCTGGGAATGGGAGCAACAGCAAGGGCCCTGTGACCGACGATGAGCAAACAGAGACCAACATCATTGATTGACTTTAGGTGAGATAATAGAGGTTAGAGATATCCAACTTCGGCCATTTTCACGCCTGGCCAATTGCGGCATTGAGTCGTAAAAAATAAGAGTGAACTGGAATTTTCTTGCTTTTCACACATACAACAACTTGAATTGAAAGGTTCGAAAGATTGTTTATAATCCGTCGAGAGGCATGGATTTTTGAAAAAAGGGCCAGATGGCGAACTTCGTAAAATGCCTTGGAAATATTAAGCGCAACGATCTGTGCGTGGCTTAGTCGCTACTATTTTGCGATTCCTTTGGTTTACATCTTATCGCCACGCCACCGCCGACATTTGAGATATGCACCCATTTTTAATCGCCGCTGTAACTGCCGGGATACCGTTGCATTCAGAAGATGTCACTGTTTGGTGCGCGGTTTAATCTGGTGGTCGTAGTTGGTACATATTGCGAACCATGTTGAATGCTCGGACTTTTATCTTAACTATCCCCGTTGGCGGTTGGACGTCGACAATTGAGCGTTGCCTATGTTCCATTCCCGAAACGAGCAAAAATTACCCACCCTTTTCGAGTCACTGCCTACGCTCTGGCTTCTCACACTTGGCTGTTACGAGTCGACATAAAACTTTAGGCCCCTTCCACTCGTGAGAGATCAATAGCGCACACAACACGAGTGGTTGCTAAGAAGCTAGGCTCTGGTCCTCTACCGGCCACGCATGTACTGTCGGTAGTACTGCTGTCGCTCTGTCGGAATGAAAGAGGCGTTGTTTATTATTGAATGAAAACCAAGCTTTCGCTTTTAACTTCGTCGTTACAACCGAGGTCACTTAAGCGAATTCTGCTGTAATTCTAAATTGGCGTTCTAATGTCATTGATATGATCGATATTTCGCTTACAATTCTCTGTTCCTTGGTTGGGAAGTATAGCCTCGCAGATAAACTCCCGTAAACCCCAAGATTGCGGTGAATCGATTTGCAATAAAGCTGTTTTTTGTTTGTTCTGCGAAAACGCCAGTCGCGACGAATGTAAAAGTTATGTTTGGTCGAATGTTTGGTCAGTTTGGTTTGCTCGGATTAAATGGATAATTTAAGGCCTTTTGGCAAGCCTCCTTCAGAAGTCATTGCTTAATGGGGCGCATTGTAGTCACATGACTGTGATAAAAATGTCAGGTCGAGAATATGAATACAGCCTAAGAGTGAAGCGACTAGTAAGCACTGCGTCAAGGACATTACAAGACTTAAGTGAGACTACGAATGCGACTCATGTTCTTCTTCTCGGGAATTTTTGCTTCTTCATCATCGGCGATTAGCTGCAAAAAAAAGTGACACGAACTGGAAACGAAAAGCAGCAAGGATGAGCTAGTAATCATCGAATCGGAGCCAACTTTATTGGAGTGAATTTTTGATCTAGTAATTTGGAGGCTTACACCAAGTACGCTGTCGTGCTAAATGATTGAACTGGAACTGGAAAATCCGTTCCGGAAAAAACTCATTTCATCATAATCTTTTAAAGAGAGCACGAGAGGACCACTCAATCCTCCGCCATCGATTCAAACTCATCAGGAGTTAGGCCCAGGCTCAACCATGAGATGTTTAGACTTAGTTCAACCACCTCGTCCACCTACATGATGGAATCGCATTCAAAGCCCGCCTCGGAAGTTGTGACCAACCGTTCGAAGAAGCAGCTGCCTAATGCCCCGTTTCCACCGAATGAAACCGTGAGATTCCATCAATTTCCTCCAAACCTACCAGGTTCCGCCACTCATTTTCGGCGTGTGGAAACGGTTTCTGATAAACCGCGTTGCAGTCCCCTTGGATTTATCCGTCCATGGTTGAGGTTGCCATACCGAACAAGCCTACAGCGTGAATTTCAGTTTATTTTGGTGTTCATTTTTCCATTTTGTCTCTTTCTATTTTCTGATGTTCTCACACGATTATGTCCTGTCAACAGACAGCTGTTCTGGCGGCCATTTTAAAATTGAGAGCGACTGACATTTCATTTGGCGGGCTCTTATAAATTGGGAGCGAGTGACTGAAAATTGAGAGCGAAACTACTTCAATTTCGGGGCAAAGGGCCCTTTTGAGTTGCCGCCGTTTGTGAGGCTCCGCGAAAGATGTGCGCATTCCGCAATATTCTTGACGCTTCGAAAATGAATATTCGTCAAGTTTATCTTGTCAGAATCGAGTCCCGCGGGAACTCCCGTGGAGGGCATTTCAAGGAAACAACATTTCAACAAACAACAAAGGAACGCCAACAAATATAAATACCCTCTTTCCAGCTATGTACTCCATTCCTGTTGCAATGTCCAAGGCAAATCCGGCCAAAGTCCGTGGTGACAAAGGAGCAAGGCTTCTTCCTCCAGGAACTGATGCCGGTAAGATGTTGGTAGCACTCCGTGCAGCTCTTAGCAGCGACAGGAGCCTGCCGCGCATTGCGAACTCCATTATTAGCATGTGAGGTTCTGAAATAGAATTTTTTGCAATTAACACTGGAACGCATTCCACAATCGAGTACAAACCATTCTCTATGCATGCACCGAGCAGGGTCACTACGTTGGGGTGTGACCCAAGTTTTCGCATTATAGCAGCCTCCTCCCTCAGTCCGCACTGAGAGCTGCCCGATCGAACGGTCTTAACAGCAACTATTCGAGTAGCACCAAAGTGGCCGCTTAAGTCGTCCGCCTCAGCCTTCCAAACCTGGCCAAAGTTACCCTCACCCAGGAGGCTTTTCAAGCGTAAATTCGCTCGATTGAACTCGTCCATACTGCTTATGGAGCAGCGTTCGTAGTGCACCCCATCGTCTTCCTCCTCCTGCTTCTCGGGCTCCTTCACAGGACTTATGGGCTGCTGATCTGTTATGCAAACATCGAAGTCCTCATCGTGCTTCAGATAGCCCCTCAAAATGAGGGATTTTGTCAAATATATGATAACTATGATGATGGGAAACATTCCCAGGCCGGCCAAGACGTAGGTCGCCAGATTCAGTCGCCGCGTCGCTGAACTGATATCTTTTTCCTCTGGCAGATGGCTGCTCGTTTCAAGCGCCTCATTCGACTTTGGACTTTTAACCTCTTCATCATTTCGGTGCGGAGTCGTGTCTGGAGCACTGCTTTCACTTACCGTGTACACCGGAATGAGTCTCGGTGCGAGGGGTTCCAGATTTTTGACCGTCGTAACGAGGGGGTAGACTGTGGATCGCACTGAAGAAAGGATGGTTGTCTTCACGAGAGTTGTCTGCTCGGTGACGTTGACAACCTCTTGCGGAGTGAGATTCAGTGAGGACTGCGTAACTATTTCAGTGGTTTTGTTCACGAAAATAATTAGATTTGTTTTGTCGTCCGAAAAATGGGGCGGCGGCGGAGGCGCTTCTATTTTCGGGATTTCTGTGCTCAGGTCCTCCTCGTTTGGTTCAGTAGCCTCTGTGGAGTTCTCCATTGCAGGGTCTGTGCTCGCAGTTGTCTCCTGGACATCGACAACGCTTATAATCAGGGGCGTGGAGAAATCAGTTTGGCCCAGGTCTGTCGAGTAGTGATCACTGTCAATGAGTAAGCTTGGCGTTACATCCTCAGCAACAATGAGGCCGAGTTTGTCTAGTTGTTTATCTTCTTCCGGCGCACTTGCATTCACGTGCTCTAAATTCGTGTGGTTTGAGATGCTCACTTCAGTTGTTTTCTCAATGCTTGGGCTGGCTGTCGCTTCCTTCTCAACAGAAGAACTGTCCTTGACCGGACTCGTGAGTGCCGCAGACAGTTGACTCGCTTTATTGGCATTTAATTTCCTCGTATAGAGGGCACCGGACCGCTCCCTTGGGTTGAATTTGAGAGCACTTTTCGATCGTGCTGGTTTCTGTGAGACGGACACCTCCAGGACGCGAGGGCGCTCCTCACTCACGGTGGATATACTCAGAAACGATGGACGCAACGAGGGAATTTTTCTGCCAAAAAACAAATACGAGTCTGCATCCGATACTGGCGCAGTAGCGTTCGCCTTGGCTCTTGGCCTGGCTTTGAATGAGTTCCCAACGGCCATTCCGGCAACTTTCTTGGGGTCGGGAATGTGATTTGCCGTGTCATTTATATGCTTTGCGACAACGAAGAATCCATGGGATGACTCATCGGTGAAGAGTATTTCGTTATTGTCCCTTTGTGACTTGTCCTCCTCTGAACTGGGGCTGGGCGTGGTGGATGTATTGGCTTGACGCTGTAAGGCAGTGCATTGTCTCATGCAGCTGGCAGTCGTCCTTCGGGTGAAGTTTTTCGTGCAATTTCGCACGCATATTGTTCGCAAGTCGGGCGGAGCCTTCGATGTGGCTTCAGTGGGTGGCTGTGTTTTGCCAGTTGTTGATATTCTGCGGTGCGTCCGGAATCGATCTCTGTTCAGTGCACTCCTCCGTGCTGCTAGGAGATTCATTAGTTTGGTGTCCCTCTCTTGTCCCGAACTGGTTGTATTGCTTATACGCGCTGACCGGTAAGTTGTTGGGACAATGTTCGCATCCAATAATGCTGAAATTAAAAAGAATAACGAAAGTTGGTCTTGTTACATATGATTTTCTGTACAATTGCTTTTCGAAAACTCTTCTAGCGACAGTCAGTTAGACACCTCTCATGTTTCGAAGGGTGATTTTTTAAACTTTTGGTTTTTAATTGTGAAAAAAAGCAACGAAAATTGCACAGATTGTATATCATTTTTATTTGAGTTGAGAAATCAATGGCTGCCAATTACAGCGGTAGTTTCGCCCAGTCGGTTAGTTGCAGCACAATATGTGTGTTCAATAGCAGGGCCGGCCCGAGCCACATGGGCGCCCTGTGCAAGCTCTACGTTTGGCGCCCCTTCTTAATTCTCTGTAGCATAAGTCGCTTCCAGACTACACAAGAGTTAGACTTTCGATTCGCGTCACAAATGTGTCAACTTAGCAAAGTTCTCTGTTCATGTGGAGTCATATGAGAGAAACGCACAGGATTTATACCTGAACGTATGAAATTTACTCATCTGCCATGCGTATGCAAAAGCTGAGCACGATCACTTCTCGCACAAGCACTCAAAAATTAATAGGACACAATAAACCCTTTGGATATGATTCCACATGAACAGAGAACTGAGTTCACTACTTTGAGATGTTTTCCTACGGACATTTTTGAGTGACACGCGCAGATTTTTGGCTCTTCACGTATCTTCGTGTGATGGTTTCACTGCGGCTCATTTCGAACTAGTTGCTTGTGTGTGATTGGTATTTCGTCTGCTGTTTGGTGTGTGAGAACGAGCAGAACTTTGTCCATCTCAGATGGTCTTCCGGCACTGGATGCCTCATAAGAAAGGAATTTTGGCCTACCACCGACCCAAAACGCTCACGCGACTTGATCAGAGTGAACGCAAGAACTCTCATCGGCGTCACAACCGGGCATTATGTCATTGGAATTCAAGCCTCAATAGTCTAGGTTTCCCTTATAACGACTTCTGCAAGAGTTGCAGAGATGGAGAGGAAGAAGAAACCATTTCACACCTTCTTTGCAATTGCAATGCCTTCTCATCTCGAAGACTCAGTCACTTGGACGCCCCATATTTCGACTTGACGACTTGACAGATCTAAGCAGTATCAGCATCAGTCCACTTCACCGCTTTATTAAGAGCTCCAAATGGTTCGCGGATTAGGATCCATTAGATCTTGTGGTAACACAACGTGCCTATTTTTGGCCTAAGAGTGGCTACCCTTAAGGTAGTCAACCACTCTAACCTAACCTAACCTTGCCCATCTTACTCATTCTCAGATGAGTACGAGCAGAAATATATTCCATAATAATTTTTAATTGAGTGTACTCTTTTTGGCTTGGATTGAATTTGTGCTTGTACAGGAAATTATCCTGCCCAGGCTTGGGGGCCATTTCGAACTATGGTTCGTAACGGGGTTCTGGAGAATTCTTGGGATCCACCTCAATAAACGGCTATGATAAGGCCCCGTCTCTCCTATGCGTCAGTCGTGTTGTGGAATAAGATCTCACGTAAATAAGTAACTTCTGCTTTCACTAAGCTTCAAAGAACAGCCTGTGTCGTCTGAATAGGGCCTTCCCTAGTATGCCCCCCCCCTCCCCTTTGATCTTCACATCATGGGATGCACTCTCATTATCCGTGATATACGGTACAACAGCACTGGAGTTTCAAGGACCTTGAGCAGCGAATTTCCTTTGACCCCAGTTTTATGGATATATCGTCTGACGAGCGGACATCAATACTCTATCTGCAGCGCACATACTAAGTTCACTTTCCTGCTGACTCAGAACTGCCTCTGGCCAGAATCTGAGCCAGGAAAGGAATGTAGTAAAACCAATAAAGGATCTGGCGCTGGCGTCTTCGACAACATTAAACTGCACACCTAATTAGATGAATTTAAGTCGGGTTTCAAAGCGGAAACTTATTCGGTCTTAAAGACCACGAACTACATTGTGAAGAACATGTGAAAGAGGAAAAGTATGTGTGTCAGTGCTGACAGCCTCAGCTCAACCCTTTAACCACTTCTAAGATAGTTAAGTAGTGCGAGTCCTCTGATCGGCAGCCAAAATTAACTAAGACTTGTCTGGGAAATGAGATCGGCGATGAATTTGCTAGACAAGGACCAGGGGAGAAATTTTCAGGACCTGAACCTGCGTTTGGTCTGCTTGCGTCCTTGGTTAGGGCTTCCAACCATGGTTGGGCCTCTCGACTACTGGCATGACTCTTCAGAAGGCAGACAGACAGAGCGCATGCTCGCTAAAGTCTGCAAATACTGCAGCGGATTTACAGACGTATTACCGTGGCACTACACCTTAGCCAAACATCTTCGTGTGCTTGGCTTAAGCGACGAAACCCTCTGCAGCGACTGTGAAGAAGCCGACGACCTGAGTGGCTTTACGACCAAGCACGCATCATCCCCCTGCAACTGTACATGGTGACACTGTTCAAAAAGCAGCTACTAGAAATCAAAAACCATCCTAACCAGGAAATCAGGAACCTAAGAAACACAATCCCCAAAGCTACCTCGCGTTAAATCTGCTAAACAAGCAGAACCTTCCACCGAAGTCGAACAACGAGCCGCATGGATTCTACCAGAGCAGCGATCGCAATCACCATCGAGGCTTAGTCGGCTAACACATCACCACCCCATCTCAAAAGGACCACCATTGACACGCGGAATTGAACAACCCGATGTAAGCACCAGTCATTGTAGGGCATACAAAGTAAGTATCCTGACTCGATGGACCAGGATCGTGCTCCACAAAACATCTAGTTTGCCAGTCCTTCGATATGGAACCGAAAGCCGAACGATAAACAAAACTGCAGATGTTGTTGTCAACTGGAAGGCAAACATCAGATGCTCAAGGCTCCAGCGAAGAGGGTCTTCGAATCCGATCCTCCTGGTTCGAGAAGGAAATTAAGACCCAAACTTCGGAATAAAGACCAAGTCATAGCGGACGCAACACAGCTTGGTCTTGACGACTGGACGCCGCGTGCCCAGGACCGTCACCGATGGGCATTGCTCAGTAAGTAAGTATCACTCTCAGAGAGGAGTATTAACAAAGCAAGAGATTCTCCGACAGACCAACGTCGTCGGACACAAACGCCTACTTGCACTGCAGCTAAGTTATCCAAGACGCAGATGAGACTACTTTAGACCCGTGGAATAAGGGCCAGTGCGACCAGATAGATTATCCAATCGACAAGCGAACAAATTAGGGCCAGAAGGCGGAAGACTTTTTTTCGGGAAACGAATAGCCTCTTCGAGGAGTATGGGAAAAAATAGATTCACGGATTTTTCAAAAGCTTGAGTGAAATACAAGGGGATTCCTCGCAGGGTTATAAATGGCAGAACATGGCACTCCCATTACGAACTATTTGATGTTCCGAATTAGGGATCCCCGGAATACGTGTAAAAACTGCAATTGGAATGAGTACATTTTAAATCTCTTAACAGCGACCTATTGGAAGGCAAGTCTAGTGTCAGCAGCCGCGGCAATTCCAGCTCCAATATATTAAAGTTGTCGCGGTTTAAACGGTCGTAGTTGAAAACCGGAACAATATTTAAAATTCGCAGGATGGCGTGGTGCGGGGTGACTCTGCCAGGATCAGATGGGGTGATCAGGGAACTAAGTCTAGCATCCCCCTAATCTAGGGTGTCAAGCGGATCGTGCGCATTTGACAGTTGGCTGCCAGGGGGTATTTTTTACAAATAGTGCCTGGATGTGAACACTTCGTGTAGGTAATCCTTCGTCTCGTATAACTTGAGCATAGTAGCTGATCAGTTCCATTGCCTCCGTCCCTCACTGAGATGAAGAACTCCTTGGACTCTTTGAGAGAAAAGATCTACCATCTGGAGCGTCTGCAGAAGTTTGATAGATATGTCAGTCTAGACAGACGTTCCAGGACCCAACTTCTAAGACATCTGTGTCAAGTTATTGTTATTGTTACCTTACCTTTTTTTGGATTCAAAATATGGCGTCCTTTATTGGCACAGCAACATCACATGAGTTATTAGGCTTGGGAGCGTGCTTGGGCAATCGCAAGCACATGGAATCGGCTTGACATGGTTAGACTGCTCTTCATCCAAAGACCAGCCACATCACTCTAGTGCTTTGGCTAGCAAACACTGCCAGGTACAGTCTGCACCGAATGCCATTTTTAGTTACTCTTGGGAAGAAATAATGGCCATGTCATGTTAATGCCAGGCTCAGGCGTGTCCAACCGCAATGCTCGTGCGAACAAAAATTAAACCCAAAAAATGGAAGCGCAAATAAAAAAACGTCTGATGTTTTTATGAGCCGCATTGAGCAGGGGTTCAACGAAAAAACTAAAAGTGCCAAGCATGAGGCAGGCCGAGTGGTTGGCGGAAGGACAAAAACTGGAAAGATGCAGAAACCCAAAGCCCTCCAAAAGGGAGATGGCAGCGGGAGCAGATTCCCAACTCTAGCAGTAAGGGAAGGAAGGACACAGAGGTGAACCAATAGAAAAAGCTCAATTTCTGGGTTCTGCATGCTCTACAAAACTCGTTTTTGACAGAAATCTAGTGCTAGCTCTGCATCGAACCTTTCAGACCTTTCTGCGAGGAAATAAATGGAGAGGAATACAACCACAAGCCCTGTGAGCTGTACATGTACATGTCGATGTCGATTGGATGGCAAAAATCTGACGACGACTTCAGACCGGCCATCCAGCGCATGAACACCTCCAACTAGGAAAGTCTTGAGCTTTGTTTGAGGAGGAGGAGAATACCGAATCGAATCATCGCTGTAAAGTCCAAGTCATTGGACGCGAAATGAGTCTGTCGTGACCATAGAAAGTAGCGTGCTCAGGACCGACAAAGATGGGGGCAAGCACCAGACCATGGGTCGTTGGCCCGATAAGTTGCAGGCTTATGAGTAATGAGTACAATTCGTATACATATGAGCATGAGTTAAAAAAATTCCGTTTCTGCTTGACGGCACAGTGGCGTGTGAACAATACAAGAATAGGATAGAGATCGTTCAAAAAAATGATCATTGTTACACGAACAAAATATTTCTTTGTCCATCACTGTACCGAGACCCTTGAAGCAGAATACGTGAAGGCTGTACTGCGGACACACGGGTTCAGGCTCACGCATATCAATGGATCCAAGAACATGTGCATAGACCCGTGTACAGCCAAGCCATCAGGGTTGATAGAGCGCCTTGATCACCGACGTCTATCAATCGAATGCTCCGATTTTACTAATGAATTTAATTGCATCAAATCGGTTGTACCCCAACGCTGCATTCGCTTATTACGGCTTCAGAAAATGAAGAGACTTTTATGAATGCACACACGAATAGACTGTGTGTGCCCAGGCATGTGGAAAGTGTGCGCAATGCAGAGGAAAAGTTAATTTCCTACTTTTGTCGCCCATCTATTATTGAATTTCCAATTGAATCGTTCAACGAATAAAGCCATTGCCTTCTATAATTTGAGCTACATAACGATATCAATTTATACAGTTAATTTAACCTGCACCCACCTATGCGTTTCGTCACGTCCCGTTACGGGTGGTTGAACAATACAATACACAGCCAGAGGGAGAGAGAGAATGGAAATCAATTGAAAACAGCAATCAAAGCAGAGGAAATTAGTTGTGCTAAAATTGTTACTACTCATTGCGTAATTGGCTTTAAAACCTAAACTCTCCCCATGCGATTTAACGAAATTATAGTTGTTTATTCTTGTTTCCATTGAATGAGTATAGAGTAGACGTACTCGTAAATTTGTCAGAGAGGTTTGATGGGGGACAAAAGTAAGGCACGGCATTGAAATCGTATTCGCTGTGATCTATACAAGAGAACGCCTAAGCGAGTGTTCCCTGAAATGGAATAAGCTTAGAAGGATCACATGACTGTGAAGCATTGCAACTCTCGCCTCTAGTCATGAAATCGATGTAATGCCCGAAGGAATATGATCGTGAATCCATGGTGCCGAGATGAAGTTTCTTTCCATGACAGTTGTGTCCCTAAAGCTTATATTAATAAGCGTAAGGTGGCGTGTTCGAACGATCAAATGACAGCCCTCAGAAAAAAAGTCAGAAAACTCTTCAAAAAAAAGTTGGGACCAATATAGGTTCGCTCTCGCAGAATATAATTTAAAATTGAGACGATCTAAAAGGGCTACATGGAGGAAATGCTGTGAAAGCATTGCTAACATGCCGGCAGTACCACGAATCCATAAACCAACTAGTTAAGGATCGGCCAAACTGTGTTGGGTTATTCCAAAAAAACACGACGGAACCTACACGACTGATCGGGTGGATAAACTTACGACTCAGATCACAAGAGCTATTATTAGTAGCCGAGGTTTCGAAAAATCTGGAAATGTCGTTCAATCACCTCCTCTTCCGAAGGAGTGTCGGTTTCTGTAGGGTCAAGGGATGCCCTTGCTGTGGTCACCAGTTATCGACAATTTTCTAACAGGTCTTCACACATCTGGGTTTACCACAATTGGTTTTACTAAATACTAATGACCTGGCGATTATTACTAGGGGTAAGCACGAAGCAACAATATCAAGTGTAATGAAAAATGGTGTAGAGTAGGATTATCTATAATCCATGCAAAACCGTTATAGTGCCCTTCTCAAGGAGGTTACGAATCAACCTTGAACCCATAATAATCAATGACACCACTCTAGAGTATTCCAGTGAAGTTAAATTTCTTGGGGTAATCATGGACAAACGCCTCACTTGAAATTCACACATCAAGTCGTCGAGCGTGCTATCAGAGCACTGTAGGCCAGTTGACGAGACGTCTATGCGGCTCGTCTTGGGGTCTTTCTTCCAAAATTATACATTGGTTGTTGGCAAGACCGATTATCATATATGCGGCCATCGTCTGGTGGCCTAAAACACTCCAACAGACAACGGCAAATAGGTTGCAGAAGTTACAATGAATTGCTGTCTTGGAATAACAGGTGCTATGGGCACCCTTACCAATCTCTGCTAGATACGCTATTAAACTCCAGCTAGAGTACAACTTCAAGCTAGGTCACCTAACTGGTCAATCCCTAATAGATATTATGGTCAGGCATCACTGTTTCGGCAGTCTTTTGAGGTTGAAATATTGGATCGAGAAAACTGGTGTTGAAACCCCAAAAGTCTGGTACGGTTCACTGACGGATCAAGGACGGACTGAATTTTCGGACCCAACACAAGGATTTGCGTATCTATGGGGTCGAGTCCTAACGTGTTTTAAGCCATCGAGATTGAAATGTATTATAGGCTCTAGAAATTCAATCTTCTTAGACAGTGAGGCCACACTTAGGGCATTATCGTCCAAACTTTTGGACTCCAAATGTTACTATCATGCACTACAATCCCTTGTAAGACACAAAAATGTGACACTCGGCTGTGTCCCTGCAAACAGGAGAATTGCAGGCAACGAATCAACCTATGAGCTTGTGAGGGTTGGGTAGGCATTTGCGTTCATAGGTCCCGAGCCGTACACTGGACTGGGCACCAGCGATAACGAATGGGAAAATAATCTTCGCCTAGACAAATGTACCGACGATGATGGTCTTAGGCAATCTGTACCACACATTCTCTGGAAAGGAATTCTGCACTGAAAATTCAACTTGGGAGTCCAGGGATCTAATCGCGTAGCTTTTCAGACGGCTATCGTCCTGTCAATTCACGTCTATGATTTGCTTCATGGAAGACCATCACTATCGTCTCGCCTATGGTTTCGAAAAGAAAAGAAAATTCATCTGATGCGGCTGACCAATTTGATACAGTCAGTTGAACGTTTAAGTAAATACGGAATGATTGTTGAATTCTGCCGGCTGTTTCACGCATTTCCAAGCATCGTAAAACAGATGTCCTTGCAAGAAAATCTTCGATTAATCGCATTCCCATGTTGTAACCAATGCGCTCAAGGTGTTTGTTGACACTGTCGACATTTTCATAATCACGTAACATTTGAGTGACAAGAGCAGCAAAGGTGAGCGTTACAAACTCAGCATTCTGTTCAAATTAAATAAAGGATACAGTTCGCAATATTTATTTTTGATGCAGTTTGAGCGCTCTGGGAACAACGTCTCTCATGTAAAAATTACTCCTCTCATATTGTGAGCCCAAAACTAATAAAATTGCGACCTGTCATCAGAAATCAAGTATTATCGAGATCCCGAACCTCTACCTTCTCTGTTTCTTAAAATGTTCGACAACAATTTTGTATATATCGTTTTATCAAACCTCATTCATTCGTCATTGACATGACTTCGTGAATAAACGTCAAAAATGCATGTATATCTGTCGAAAAACCTGTCAAGATCGTCGATGGTCTAGGTGGCAATCAGTTGTGAAGTTGCTCATCTCCATAGTACTTCACTTCTGCCTATCACTCTGAAATTGTTGTAACATGACATTTTTGAATTACAATAGACGCTCGATATAGTGAACTAATAAAAACCGGGTTCACTATAACGAGCGTGCACTCCTTGAAGTAAATTTCACCAAAATGTTTTTATATTATCTCATCAAGGAAACGCATCCAAGCAAAAAAGTATAAGAATAATACATTCCATGGACTTAAGAAACAAACCTGCAACTAACCTCAGTTGGGATTTTGAGAAAATCCATTTTTTTAGAAAAGAAATGTTCCAGATCACACTATTATTTATGAAGATAAATGACTTTGAGTGGAACCATCTATGTGCCCATGCTAATTCTACTCAAAACATTAAACACGTTTTTCTAGACCCTGTTATATCGAAGTCGGTGGTCACTGTAACTTAAGAAGAGCTTTACCGATCAGTGAAAATTGTTATCACTTGTTCTATAGTGTATTGTCCTCCGTATGAAAGAAGGCTTTCTTTTGGACTACACCAATTCCTCGCTTTGCGTCGTTTCGTTTTTTTGTTTTTTCGAAGTTGCGTCGCTGCTGAATTAGTACTCATTTTTAGAGTGCGTCGTTAGATTTTCTGAGTTGGGTTCTTTTTTGGTTCGAGTCTTAATATTTTTCAATTTTTTTTTTCTTTCTAAAATATGACCCTTTCACAGAATATGCGCTGCAGAAGTTGATAGTACACCAGCTGTTCGTCATGAAATTTAAAATTTATCTAGAGAGTCTAATTTTGACTGGACTAGACTGAAATAAATTAATTGCTAACCACGCACACCCAAGAATTGTCGAATGGACTATTGCTACTGGAATTGCAATTTGTTAATGAAGCAGATGACAGTGACCGTTAAATAGAAGTCTCCGAAGTACAAAATTTAACCTCCAAAGCGATGTGTTTGTCAATCAAACCTATGGAGATTTTCTAAAAAACGATCCTGACGTCGGAATGTGTTTAAAGTGTCCGAGGCTGCAGCTACGAATATTAATTGTTGCAAGGAAACGTTGAAAACGAAAAACGCTGTTCAGCAAACAATGGACCAATTTGTTTGTGAAAAAAAGACGACTTACGACAACAGCCACTATGGACTCATCCGAAAGTGATTAATTTTTATGTTGTTTTTTATAACTTACATAATTGAATATGTATTTTATTTTGTTTCGTTTTGTTTTTTGTATTTATGTAATTTATAAGCTAAGAGAATATTTTATTTTATTTTAATTAAATTGGTCTTTGTTTTGTTTTTGTATGTATTGGGTCTATTACTTAATTCGTGCGGTTTGCTATGAGATGGCGTCACTTGTATTATTCCATTGGAACATGCATTGAAAAGCTACTGCCATTGTACGTCATTTCAGTATATGTAATTCTATATACAAATATGTCGAACTTTGTGCCTGAAAAAGTGTTTTTGTGGGGAGTTCTTCTTCATTACTTTAATATGAAGAAAACTGCTGTCAAAAGTCATCGTATTTTGGTTTAAGTTTATGGTGAACATGCGCTAGCTGAGCGAATGTGCCAAAAGTGGTTGGTGGTTGGTGATTTTGCCTTGGCCAAACAGCCAAATCAACGGCAAAGCCGAATATCCATGGTGCGAAGGCAATGCTCTGTATTCGGTGGGATCAGAAGGGTGTGCTGTATTATGAGCTGCTAAAACCGGTTGAAACCATCAATGGACAACGCGGAACACGGAACACAATTAATCCGTTTGAAGAGAGCAGTAGCCGAAAAACACCCGGAATATGCGACCATCATGACAACGCTCTGCCCGGCGTTACTATTCCGGTTAAGAACTATTTGGAAAACCGTGCATGGGAAGTATTACCCCACCCGCCTTATAGCCCAGACCTTGCCCCTTCTGACTACCATTTGTTTCGGTCGATGCAGAACGCCCTTGCTGAAATACGGTTCACATCAGAGTAGAAAAAATCTAAAATTGGCTTGATTCATTCTTTTGGGATGAGATCCACTAATTGCCAGAAAGATGGGAGAACGTCATTGCTCTGAATAATACTATTGCACATGTTTTTCTTAAATAAACGTTCAAATTTTGGAAAAGGAAACTCTACGAATAAGTTATAGACCCAAAATTATTTTTGTTTTTTTAATGTTCACTTTGTTCAATTTTCTTTTTTTAAAAAAGTAGTATTTTCGTAACCCTGGAACCTATCTTCGATCTTTACATGGTTTGCTATAGAAAATCATAATTCAATTCGCGTCGTGTTTTTTTGGAACGTTACCACAGAGTGAGGTGCTGGTGTATTCGTCCTTTTTTTCTAGCCGAATATGTGAGAGAAACTTGGGTTAAAACGACACATTTGAGTTTCAACTTCGGCCATTTTTAGAAGAATCTAAATTTCGACAGAGTCTCTAGAGGACACTAAACAAATTCTGTGATCTACATTTGGTTGTTCCCTTTCGCCTTCGTTTTTTTCCTCAATATCTGAAGATACCTGATGTTCGTTGCAACTGTTTAAATGGGTATCTGTATAAGTTGTATTTCATCTTATTTCTCAAAATCTTCAAACGTAAAGCCTTTTTTCCACGCTGGTTCCAAGTTGAAAGAAGCAAGACTGGTGACAGGGTTAAAAGACAGCATAAAAACATGCATTTACTAAAGTCAGATTATGTTTCTTCACTATTTAGAATAGCCTCTATAAAATAGTGTGTGTTCACTATATCGATGTTCACTATTTCGAGCGTCTACTGTATCAGATACGTAACTGACAAAATTTGACGTTCGAATTAGTGAAGTGTTCAAATTATCGAGTGTTCGAATTACCGAGGGTGTACTCTATCTATACACAATTTGTACTCATTTAGTAGGCGGCGATAGAGAAATAGCTATCGTCAAACGTGACAGTTTCCAGTCCACACGAAACGATGTCGTTCAGACGCTATCGTTTTTTATTGCTTACACCAAGCTAAACCATCGCTGAAATGCTAACACTAGAGCCCAGGGAAAAAGGCCCCTCGAAGGTGTCTCAAATATATAATCTTTTACTTGGAACAAATTGTCTTCTTTATCAACCCAGCTTTGGGACATTTTCGGCGACAATGAATCACCGCGCGATCGCCATAAGTTGTTAAGAATTTTTTTTACTACGTTTGAAGAGAGGATTGAACTTTTAATGAATATTTTATTCATCAAACAGTCAAATTCAAATTGAATAAATATTCGAAAGCGTTATCCAGTCATCTTCCTTGGAGCTAACATCAATTCGACGGAGAATAGCGCTTCGACACTCCTGGGGTCAAAGTTATTTCCCCAGAGAATAAATGTCAAATGTGTTACAAGTCGAATGGCCGGTCTTCTTAAGCGAAGCGGGAGAATTGATGTAAAGCAAGGCAACAGAAGTGTGTTCATGCACCTGTCAGTGACGAAGACTAGTCTAGGAGTCAAAGAAGACAGAAAGAGAAGGAAAAAAAGACCCCAACTGAACGATTAATGATGATGGAATAGATTTAATTTTCGACTGCTCTGATCTCTGATGGGCGTGTTCATCAAATTAAATTTATGATACGACTACGCAGACATTATTCATCAAACTTAAGATGAAATATGAGCAGACGGTTACACCCCTTGAATGTGCTCACTTTACAAATCCGCATGGGAACTGTGTCACACACTTTAATTCCTGCCTCCAATCATCTCAACATCTCAATCGGTGTACAGTGAGGAAACAGAAAAAGGCACAGTACGGAACGAAAAAACACAAAATCGTGCGCATCTTCCTTATTTAATCGTGCAAACAAATGCCTATGTGTGTGTGCTTTATTGTCAGACTTGTCATGTGTTTGAACTCAATTATGGCCAAAAGCCAATATTGACAGAGGCAGAAGACCAAATCGTTGTCGAAACCATTTGCACAAGTTTCACATCCTCTTATTGAATTTTCATAATTCAGTGCTCCCAAATATGAATCTGAATGCTTATGGCATAACTTTGCGAATAATAAGGAAAGCCAACGAACACACTTGTTTTAAAGACGAGCACATGCAAATGCGCCGCAATCGCACAGTCGACTCATTCTTCCTTTGAATATGCCACCAGTAACATGCCAAAGTGTACACACTCGCGTATACTCGCGTACCTATTCAAAAATCTCATTGAAACTGCCGACGTGACAAGCAAGCTTAATGGCATGTAGTCGTATGAATCGTGTATGCAGGTAGGAGATACGTAGCGTTGACGCAATTCGTTTTTGTCTATGTCTGCCAAGCAGAAGCCTTGGCCTAAACTTATGCCAACGAACCAAATTATAGTTTATACGGTGTTACCGTTAGCGGCAGATAGTATCGGATGAGTACCTAGATGCCACTCTTTTCAGTTTAATATGGAAATCGTTCTGTGCACTAAAAGCTAGCTGACATTATCTCTTGTTTTTACAATTTCCTTTTGCTCACCTAAACTGCTCGTATAAAGCTTTGGAAAACAAAACAAAAAAAAGCTTCACGACTGAAATTAAAATCGTTCGAGGCGAGCTTGTCTGCAGGCGTTTTTTTATGGTTTGGTGTAGTGTATAAACAAATTGATTGTCTCAAATTTGATGGGTTTTTTCTTTCTCTCTTGCCTCTGTCGGTGGTAGCCTACCACTTCCAAAATCAAAACCAGTTCAATAATGGTAGGCAGGTATTCGCTGTTACATCACATTGTTATGTACTATATACATGCAGTGAATAATGGTAAAAATTTATGATCGCCCGCGGTGTTGATGTTCAGCTGTGTTTGTCTGCCATGCGGCATATTTTATTGAGTTTAAGTAAACTATGCGTATGAAATAAGACACAAAGACAGAAGATCAGTATGCAAATGCATAAATAAAACATCGGCACAGGCCACATGGGCGCCGTTCATTGATCCACTTACATAGCAAGTTGAAAGCGTTTACCTTGCAATTTAACAAAAAAAAATGCGCTTTACAAAGTATGTTTTAACTTCCATAGGTCTGGGCGGATGTATGGTTATAAACCGCAAATGGTCGGAACTTGATACTTGCATATGTGATTGGCTCCTAAAATTAGACAGGATATCAGTAAGTAATAGTAAAGTAATAGGGGTGCCAACTGGCCACTGCCTCATAAGCAACCATAGGCCAGCCAGAGAACTTGGGGCACCTTACAATGACTTCTGCAGAAGCTGCATGGATGACGAAAAAGAGGAAACTGTACTACACTATCTCGGAACAAGCCCTGCACTTGCGGAAACAAGAAGAAGACTGCTATCTGAGTCACCTTGAGGATCTGAGTAACATAGATCCAAGAGATATTCTACAATTTCCCAAAGCCACTAAATGGCAATAAAAAAAAATGGTCAGAAGAATCACATATGACCAGCAAATCGCATCATATGCCTCAAAATGAAGTGTCACCAGAGACTGTATATATTTACGGTGACCATATTTTAGTTCTACGAGCGATCTTTGGTCCTGTTTGCGTTGATGGCGTCTGGAGGAGAAGATTCAACCACCACGAACTGTAAGGGCAGCGTCTGTAACGGCTAGGTCATGTAGAGTGGATGGACATCACCCGAATTTTCTTCGATTTCGGACCTCGAGTCCTGCTTGCGTTGATGGCGTCTGGGGGAGAAGACTCAACCACGACCTGTAAGGGCAGCGTCTTCGGATCCAACGCTTAAGATGGCTAGGTCATGTCGAGCGGATGGACACCACAGCTCCGGCTTGAAGAGTCCAAGACTACGAGCCAATGGGATGGGATCCTCGAACGAGTGGAGAAGGACCTCAACCAACAACTGGAGGCAGCTGGCGAAAAATCGTGCTGCCAAGACAGGCTTGTTGGTTGAGGCGCAGGTCAACTCCGGACTGTATCGCCCAACAAAGAGAAAGATATTTGAGATTTCCAAATAATGAAGAGTAGAAAAAGAAACAAATTTCAAAGCAATTGTGAACATTTGGCATTAAGTCATTCGGTTTTTCTCACATGGTAGATACAGCGAGAAGCGCGCGATTGTCCATATTGAGGGATGATACTCCAGGAACAATGTACGGAAGTTTTACCAAAGGATAAAGAGAACATGTCAAACCACCAAAGACCGTATCGAGACCTGTAGGGATAAAGAAGGAAACATAGTGGTAGAATCACAGTCGGTACTGTGAACATGGAAAGACTTCTACTGCAGACTGTATAACGGCGATGAAGACCAACACCCCCCTGTCAGGCAGTGGTAGGATATCGTAACACCAAATATGACACAGACTAAAATGACATTTATGTATGTACTTCATAAGCACTGTAATTTTAGGAACAAGAATTAAAGCTTAAAAAACCATCAACAAACAGACTATTCTGTCCCACCCTGCACTGCGATCACAACACTGCCCACTGCCCAACACGCCAGTGTTGGCAGATGAATATTTTAGATTATACGCACACACACTACACAGTATGAGATATCCTGTCTCGTGCTAGCCGGGTTAACACACATAAAAATGTATAAAATAAATGATTCATGCCAAAAAAAATATGAGAGCTTATTCTTATGCTATAAGATGACAATAAATTAAAAAAAAACAATTCAATAACAAATTTCTAAAAGATTGCAGTTAGTACAAATATTTTTCTTTAGAATTTTAAACAAATAGTTACTTTTAATCGTCCTAAATCGAATGGAATCGTGCAACACCGGAATCATAAGCCGTGTCTAAACCGTGTTATTTCAAAACCGTGTAAAAAAAGACTGTCAGAACACAACTGGATGTATATGTACTAATTGGTTTCACCCTATTGGTGATAATGGTGTCTGCGTTTTGCAACAAAAACTTGCTTCGACCGGAACTCCAAGAAAAAACAAACTTGAATGTGGTTTTTTAAGTTATCAGGAATATACTTTAAACCAGAAAATATACAGTATATATGGCATGTAAGAGAGTTCAAAAAAGATAAACATTTCAGTGAAACTCGATACAGTGAAACTCCTCTTTGCGGACACCCATCTATCCGAAGAACTGATACAGTGAAACTCCTCTTTGCGGATACCCATCTATCCGAAGAACTGATACAGTGAAACTCCTCTTTGCGGACACCCATCTATCCGAAGAACTGATACAGTGAAACTCCTCTTTGCGGACACCCATCTATCCGAAGAACTGATACAGTGAAACTCCTCTTTGCGAATACCCATCTATCCGAAGAACTGATACAGTGAAACTCCTCTTTGCGGACACCCATCTATCCGAAGAACTGATACAGTGAAACTCCTCTTTGCGGATACCCATCTATCCGAAGAACTGATACAGTGAAACTCCTCTTTGCGGACACCCATCTATCCGAAGAACTGATACAGTGAAACTCCTCTTTGCGGATACCCATCTATCCAAAGAACTGATACAGTGAAACTCCTCTTTGCGGACACCCATCTATCCGAAGAACTGATACAGTGAAACTCCTCTTTGCGGACACCCATCTATCCGAAGAACTGATACAGTGAAACTCCTCTTTGCGAATACCCATCTATCCGAAGAACTGATACAGTGAAACTCCTCTTTGCGGACACCCATCTATCCGAAGAACTGATACAGTGAAACTCCTCTTTGCGGACACCCATCTATCCGAAGAACTGATACAGTGAAACTCCTCTTTGCGGATACCCATCTATCCAAAGAACTGATACAGTGAAACTCCTCTTTGCGGACACCCATCTATCCGAAGAACTGATACAGTGAAACTCCTCTTTGCGGACACCCATCTATCCGAAGAACTGATACAGTGAAACTCCTCTTTGCGAATACCCATCTATCCGAAGAACTGATACAGTGAAACTCCTCTTTGCGGACACCCATCTATCCGAAGAACTGATACAGTGAAACTCCTCTTTGCGGACACCCATCTATCCGAAGAACTGATACAGTGAAACTCCTCTTTAAGGACACCCCTCTATAGGGTACGATAGGGAAAGGGGCAGCCAGTGAAATCACCAGCACACGTAGACTGTGTTGGTCCATTGTAATACCCGCAGTCAGACTACTACCACTGATCGACCAACTCCAGTGATAATGCCTCTAATTTGATCCCACCGGCAAAATGGTGACTGGACCAGGTTTTAAAACCAGAAAAAAGCTTATTAACTTTGCTTTCTCTGGGATTCGAACCGGGGACCCCACTAACAGGCACTAGCAGGCACTTAACCAAATGCGCCATCAAGTCATTTTACACCCCTCTATAAGGGACACCTCACTTTACGGACAATCGCTCATGGCCCCGGCGTGAAGATCCGGCTATTCGTGTATTTCGACCCCTTTACAACGGACCCCCTCAATACCGGACACGGATACCAATTTCAACCTAATAATGGACACACGAAGCAGAAACGCAGATGGAGGACACAGAAAAATATTGCATGCATACCATCCCTTGCGCTACATGCACCCGGCCTTTGTAGAGATTTATTCTGTTCATACGATACATCACAAAAAGAATCAACCGTTAGAAAGAGTGATTGTGATCGGTAGACGACGCAATCGATTCCCAGCCGGTGCGACCAAAAATAATTTTCACGGTTCCACCTCTTTCGAGTCACTGACAATGCTCAGAGAGTAAGAACAGTCTAAAAGAAAAGCTTCTCGAATTGACCATTAGGAGTCGGCATAAAACTGCAGGTCCTTCCACTCGTGAGAGAACAAAGGCACTCACAACACGAGTTGTGTTGCTGAGAAGCTAGGCCCGTACCCTCTACGGGCTGTAGCGCCACCAATGTTATTATTATTACAGTTCAACACATGAGAAAATGTGTCGGTTTCAAAAAGGGGGATCCGGTGAAATGATTGATAGAACTGTTCTGGGAATGGCTTAATCGAATCAGATGTACAAAAAACGTGCCAGTGTCGGGAGTTGTGATCAACGTGAGTTGTGACGGGAGTTGAAAATGGAAAAATTGCCCAGCCCTCTAATGGCTGGCTGGATAGTTATCGGACTCGGCACAAAATAGTTTTCAAATCTGATGTTGTTTCAAATGTTGATGTTGACACAGTAAGCGAGTTAAACTAATCGAAGGCTACGAAGAGAAAGACATTTTTAACGCCGACGAAAGCATTACCAGACAAAACACCTTGTTACAAAGGGGAGACTTGTTCAGGTGGTAAAATTGCTAAAGAGCGCCTGACAGTGATGCTATGTGCAAGTATGTTTGGTGAAAAAATAAAGCCACTCGCCATCGCGATGCTTCATTCACATTTTAACATTTAATATGAGAAAACGATGAGTAACAAAAAAGATCTACTAAGGTTTAATAATCTACGAAGTCTTTGCTTTTTGCTATGAAAACATAAATCAAGGTTAATTCTTACGCATAACTTGTGGCACTAGAAGCTAGTACATCACACGTTATCTCAATTTGTTTCTAACGACACAAAACAATAATGCTTTGGCACTACTGTCATCTTTCAAAGCACTCAATTAGATGGCAATGCACAAAATACTACGTCGGCCTGCGTTAGAAAAAAAAATAGAAAAATGAGAGGATTGTCATTTTTTTATTGTTTCTTTTGCATAAACAAGAATTTACAGCATTAGCAAGTAATACGACGTAAGACGAGCGCAGGAACGCGAAGTCCAGAAAATTAAGGCGACAGTTTCTGCTTTCCTCATCCGTTAGGTCTGCTCTGAAAAGGTCTTCGTGAAGATGAGGAGTCTTCATGAGATCCTACTGACATTAGCATGGGGTTGGACACAATTTTGTTGTCTACACGCATGTTCACATGTTTTCTTATAAAAGTTTTTTGTTTGATACACCAAAACTTTGGTGTATAGAAAACGTTTTTTTGGCAAAATTTTTACTTATTCGCGGGTTTTTTATAAACGTTCCCTTTGGCAAGAAATTGTATGAAGAGTAGGTGTACGGTGTATTTGTTCGCATTTCTTACAAGCGATTGTTTCTTATACAGTCGAACCCGGGTAATGGCACAAATCGTTTAATTATGGCGAAGTCATTTGTCTTTCTTGTACAAGTTTACTGACGCAAAACCCTTTAAATTAATGACACAACCCGCTTTAAAAAATATGACAAAACAAACAATCCACGTACAATCGTAGCACATCCTACACGAACCCATAATTCAGTTAATTTCCAAGAGAGAGAGAGAGAGATTCTTGTTTTGAAACTGACTTAAAACATAGGTTATGTTGAGTTATAAAGGGTGGTATAATCTTAAGGGCCGATGTGGAATGTGAACCACACCTAAACGTCAAGTTTTTTTCTGCATTTCATTTGAGATTTCTCAATTTCAGACTAACTCAATTTGAACCATGGAAAGATACACAATCGAGCAACGCGTTAAAGTTATTCAGGCTTATTATGAAAATGGGCGTTCAAATCGTGCACTTCGTGATTTTTTTCGGTCGATTTAATCGTCCAAATGTGCGTACAATCGGAAAAATCGAGCAAAAATTTGATCAAACCGGGTCTGTAGGAGATGTGAAAACACCAGTGCAGAAAATATTGCTGCTGTTCGCGATAGTGTGGCTGAAGACCCGTCCACCTCAACTCGTCGTCGTGCCCAACAATTGCACCTCTCACGCTCGTCGTTGATGAACATTATGCATAAAGACTTGCATTTACACGCTTACAAGGTGCAATTCACTCAAGAACTAAAGCCTCATGACCATTTCAAGCGTCGTCAATGGTCAGAATGGTGGCAAGAAATGGCAACAGTGGATGATCAATTTTCAAAGAAAATCATCTTCAGTGATGAGGCACATTTTCACCTCAGTGGATTCGTCAATAAGCAGAATTGCCGCATTTGAGCGAATGATAATCCAAGAGTGATTGTCCGAAAATCAATGCACCCACAAAGAGGGACTTTTTCAGTATTTTTCCAAAAGTATTAGTATTTTTTCCAAAACGAGGCCGGTCAGGCAGTAACTGTGAATGGTGTTCGCTATAGTGAAATGATAACGAACTTTTTATGGCCCGAATTGGAAGATATGAATGGTTTCAACAGGACGGTGCCACTTGCCACACAGCTAACGAAACAATGGCTCTTTTGGGCGACAAATTCAATGGCCGTGTTATCTCACGTGGTGGCGATGTCAATTGGCCGCCAAGATCATGTGATTTGACACCGATGGATTTTTGAACGAAAAGGTGTACGTCGATAAGCCGGCAACAATTCAAGAGCTAAAGGATGAGATAATTCGGCACATTAACGACATAGAACCTCAATTATGCTTCAGCGTCATCGAAAATTTGGACCATCGGATGGAGGTGTGCCGCCGAAGTCGCGGCGCCCATTTGGCCGGCATTTTATTCCACACATAGTTGAACCATACCAATATAATCATAATAAGAAGAAATGACAGTAATTTCCTAAATAATTTTTGTGTTATTCAAAATCAATATTTCACACTGCATTTGACTGCCTATCCTGAAAGTTTCCCACTATTTTTATTTGTGTGCTTGCACGCGAGCTTGCTAGAATCTGGGATGTCAACCCTTTTATTGCATTTTCGCATTTTTAAAACAGTTTGTAAGAAAGATGGGATAAAAGCACAACCCGGTTCATGTCACAATGTTTCATTGCACGGTTGATGTGCTATTATCCGGGTTCGACTGTGTTGACTTTTTTTTCTAAACTGTACGCACACACTTCACGTGAGTGAAATTGAGAGTTCTCTGAAGAAGAAAGCAAACCCTGTCGAAGCGTAGCCAGAAACAATGAAATGGCTTTGGTTAAATGCCCACAACAGTGACCAAGTAAGTCAACGAAAAATCGTATTTTACACACAAAAAGTGTGCAAATAAGTCAACGAAAAATCATATTCCCACGTTAGTTAAGTATTTGAATTTACTTTGAGAACCACAAAACTAATGACTGCTGTCAACATACCAATTCTCCGCATTCTGCACAGATTCAGTTTCCAATTATAAAAGAATATCTTACAAATTGTGGGCATTAGCATTAGATTCTTAGTTGATTGATTTCTAATAGGATTTGCAGACATCCAATCAAAAAATCACTGCTTTGTGGCCTAAACGCTTTCAATCTCCCTCCCCTGGCGCATATGGTCGAACCTACCTAGGAGAATGTTTAATTCAAGATCCACCTCTAATTGGATACACAGGTTATAACGATCGGCGTTTTATATAACCATTTATAATTCGTAATAAGATTTACTCTCACTAACCTTTGGAGTCGGTAACGCTTCATCACTGCGTGCATTTCCGCCTCTGCTCACCACAAATCACCAAAATGATAAATAAGAAATTAAGAAAAAATTTGCACGCATTCTCTTTTGTGTGTAGTGGTCTACTAAAACGAAAACCAGTGCATCAATGCTTCGTTGTGTGTGTGGGCGTGTGTATGCACATTCACGTTGTTCAGGTTTTCCACCAACTGGAGGTGTTTGAGTAAAACCACTTGCGCGTAACTACAAAAGAAGTGAAAGTTGCAATGCGGTGGTAAAAATTATTAACAGCATGAACATGAACCTGGGCAAACTTTCTTTTCCTCCGCTCATTCGCAGAGAGCACCAGAAACCTACTAGAGGAGATACTCTTTTCTTTTCTTTTTCTTTTTTTGTTGTGGTGAATAAGTCTGGCGATGGTTTTTTCTTCTGACTATGTCTGCCTGATTATTAATTTGTTGACTAATGAATTGAATTTTGATTTGGACGTATTTATTTTCAGGTCACCACTGTACACATCTGTGCATGGTATATGGTCGCAAAATGGAAATTAAAAATGATCGTATATAGGAACGTCGTAAATGTGTGGCAGGTTCGTGAATTGAATATATTATGCAGTTGACTTCCGACGAAGAGGAACACACCCTCCTTATTTATTTTCACACTTTTTATTCAAACAAATCAATCCGAGTTTTATTTACGTAACTCTAGGCTCGATTTTTAGTCTTGTTTGTAGGCTAAAAATGTGTGCAGAAAAGAAGAGACACCCCTTCGAGGTTAAGAAACTTTATGACAGTCTTCAGCTGATTTTGGGAATTAGAAGAGCATTTGTTGGTTTTGCGCAAATCATTGACTCCCCTGTTGGCCCCAGTCGCACATGGAAATAGACTCATCTACGAGCTGCACCTGCAAATGTCGCAGCAAGTGGTTGCGTGTTAAATAACATTTGCATTTTCCCCGACGATCAACACGTTGATCTATTGACCTATAGGAAGCATTGAATTCCACCGCACCTGATGTGTGTGGAAGCAGACGAAGCCGACGATCGCCGAGAAGCCCTTCTAAATTGTATGGGAAGAGATCCATTAGCAGAAGTAAATAAACGTACTGTTTGTGTATCTTTCTGTGTTATGACATAATTCCAATGACGCATGTATGCAGCTGGCCCGTCCAAAGCGAAACAATTCTCTCTCAATAACTTTCTCCCGGTGATCGGTGGTCCACATGCCCGATCATGAGCAGGGGATCTACTTTTACTTTTTCTCCATACAAGGGCATGAGAATTTCGTAAAATAAGAGCACGAATCATCAAGTCAGTCTGTTTCCAATACTCAACCCGGCTACACTCGGCTGCCATAACAATAGTCATGGCCGCAGTGAGCAAAACATGTACTTAATGCTGTGTGGAAAATGATTTGTAGCATGTACAACAATTTATTGACTGCAAGAATTCGTTTCTTGCTTTGATATAGTCCGGCGAATAGTTCAAACACCGGCCAAGCGTCTGCAGCAACCACTTGTGTTTTGCGTGTTCTTTCACGAGTGGGTGGGACCCACAGCTTTAAGGCGACTCCAAAAAGTCAAGAAGACAGGAATACAATGCGGAGACTGTGCGAAAAACTTGTCAATTGGATGTGCGAACAGCAAACATCATCGAAGTAGTCAAATCAAAGGACGGTCTGTTGCTTTCCAACGATGTGGAAATTTTGTTTCGCACACGAAGCACTTTCCGGAGCTGGTTAATCCCGAACAATAGTCCTGAGTGGGGCCGTGAAAGAAGTCGTTTAGGCCATCCGCCACAGAAAGAAGCCATCTGGCCAGAAATGCTTAAGGCAATGAGACACATTGTAGAGGTATGGTCATGTCCATGTCCAGGAAATCTTCGACAAGACTCTATGGCGAACGTTCGCGCATAGACGTGTCAAAGTTTCACTCACTAAAAAGATCTCTCTGTATATGTTATGACTGCAACTAAGTGAACCTGTATTTCATGATCGACTGGTAATCATTTCTCCTTGTCTCGTGGCCTTTCTCGAAGGCTAACATAATACCTTGATCATCCCCCTCCTGCTCGGAAGCCTGGACAGTCTCACAGATGAAGAAGCCCTTGGTCTATTCGAAAGAAAAGTTCTGCGTTCGATCTTTGGTCATGTTTGCGTGGAGGGTTCTTGAAAAATAAGATTCAACCGTGAACTTTACGGGTCGTCCAGCGACATGAGTCTAGGAAGGCCTCTATGGATTCAATGCCTAAGATGACTAGGCCTTGTAGAATGCATAGACAACACAAGACCCAACATTTTTGTAACGTAATTTCAACAAACTTGGATGGAACCTGTGACCTATTTGCCAACTTCTTTGAGTCGGTCTATAATGGGTCTCCGGTCCAGGCAACAATGAACCATTACTCTACTATACGCGAGGTTCTGGACATTGGTGTATTGGAATGTACGGATCAGGATGTAATAAAAGTAAATTACAGCCCAGGCCCGATGGGGTTCCGGCTGGAATTAAAAAAAAAGTTGGATTTCGCTTTATAGTAAAATTATATTTAATCAATCCCTAAAAATGGGTGAATTTTCAAATGAATGGAAATATTCTTCTGTGACGCCTAGATATAAATGCGGTTTCAGGCAAAAAGTAGAAAACTATCGACCAATATCCAAGCTTTCATCGATACCAAATTTATTTGAAAGCATTGTAAAAGAAAAATTACATAGCTTCAGATGGGCAATACTTTGAATAATACTTTGTACATGTCTTTCTCAAACAAACGTTCAAATTTTGAAGAAAAAGTTATAGCCAATAATTGTAATTTTGAAAGTAAAGAAATCATCGGACACTGAGTTTTAACGAAAAACAGAGCCAATACAAATCTGAAACAAAAAATAGAATTAAACAGATGTTATTTTGACTCCCACGTGTCGACCAGAAATGAAGTATTGGGTCTATAACTCAATTCGTGTGGTTTGCTAAGAGATGGCGTAACCTGTATTATTCCATTGGAACATGCGTTGGAAAGCTGCTGTCATTATCATTCATTTGAAGCGTAAACAACAATAATTTCTTTTTTTCACTCAAATACATCGAACCTTGTCTATTCTGAAAAAGTGTTTTTGCGGGGACACGACACCACAAAAGGAAGTCATTTTTGCATCGCTTTGTTACTGGTGATGAAAAGTGGATCCATAACGACAACCCCAAGGGCAAAAACTCAGATGTGAAACCGGCCAACCAGCCAAATTAACGGCAAAGCCGAATATCCATGGCGCGAATGTAATGCTCTGTATTTGGTGGGATCAGAAGGGTGTGCCGTATTATGAGCTGCTAACAGCGGGTGAAACCATCAATGGACTACGCTACCGAACACAATTAATCCGTTTGAAGAGAGCAGTAGCCGAAAAACGGCCGGAATATGCGAACAGACACGAGGCAATAATTTTCCATCATGACAACGATCGGCCCCACATTGCTATTCCGGTTAAGAACTGTGGATGGGAAGTTTTACCCCTCCCGCCTTATAGCCCAGACCTTGCCACTTCTGACTTCAATCTGTTCCGGGCGATGTAGAACGCCCTCACTGAAATACGGTTCACATCAGACCAGAATATTAAAAATTGGCTTGATTCATTCTTGGCTGCCAAGCCGGCGCAGTTCTTTTGGGATGGGATCCACAAATTGCCAGAAAGATGGGAAAAAGTCATAGCTTCAGTTGGGCAATACCTTGAATAATACTATTTTACATGTTTTTCTTAAATAATCGTTCAAACTTTGAAAAAAAAAACCGCACGAATTAAGTTATAGGCCCAATATTATAGAGATGCCCAACTTGACTCTAGTCCATCCACGAATTTCAGATGCTTTTTGACAGTTCTTCAGGAATTTTTGACTACTATTCACGAAGTACGGTAAATGCCGTTCTCTGATTGGTCAATTTTGCTTTAGGAAACGATAAATAAAATGGTTGTCCAAAATTTAAAGGGACGAGAGGCGCAGATGTTGGTTACTTCAGTTTTGGTGTCAACCCTCTAGATGTCAAACTGCTTTCTTTTTTGAGTTCATGGACCTAATATTTATCAGCATTTTCTCCTCTTTTTTAAGGCAGGTGAGGACATCACCCACTACCAAGTTGTTGTCCTCGGCTAGCTTAGACAGCCATGGCAACAATTTAAAATCCTCTCTTTAAAGTGCTCCTATTTTTATAACTTCATAACTTTTTCCACTCGTTAGCAATGTAGTTGAGTGTGGCCACACATCATTCGTTGAAAAACCCATTTGTTAATCTGATAATCCGATTTGATGTCCGCGTCTGTGACTTGATGATTTCACAAAGGTCACGTTTCCAGTGGTTCTTAAATACCGATTGTCACTGAATATTGCCTCCGTTGGACCATTGCGTGCTATCCATTCTGCCCTCTCCTGTATACTTCATACAATATTCATTAAATTTGTCTGTACAGGTGAAAGGTGTATCAGCTAGAAAAGACAGATTTGCTCCATGAATTCATTCATTAAAACATGCATAGTTGCTCACGGTAAAATAATTATTTCTTCTAGAACCGGAATCCGATGAAATAGCATTCTGTGGGAAAAAATTACCACTCGCAATGCTAAATCAACATGAACACTTCTCTTTGCCATTAGCAGCATGAAAATAAGTTGCCACTTTTGCTGCAAAGCTAAGCAAGTTTACTGAGCGTTCTCACCGAAAGGGAAAAGCTACCTGGTTGCCATGTTCTAACAGCGCTTTTTTTTTTTGCTCATTGCAGCCGACAACTACTATTCTGCCACACACTGGTGTCTTCGTGATTTATAAATTGAAAAAAAAAAGACTCATTTAGCCTCGACGCTCATTTCACAGGAAAATCATTACCTCACATGCTATAGCTGGCGAACACTATAATTCGCGCACTTCATCCATAGATAATTGCTTAGGAAATAACAATAGCATGGCGTACAGAGTGTGGACAAGGTGCATTATTCCTTTCGAATTGGCTCATAAATACTGAGCCGCTTCCAAGACTGAGATTATCGTGGAAGAAAACACACAAAGTTTTGAATCATTTTTAAATCACAAAAATGTATACACGACTAAAGGGTGTTCCCAAAATTACGGCAAGATTTGAATTAGCCGCTAGTTGTGCAGTGAATTGTGTGCAACACTAAAAGAGTATACAATTTGAAGTGTGGAGGGTTAGAAAATATGGAGCGTCGCACGATACGTTTCATTGGTTCAAAACACTTGTTCAAATAAGGGACAGTACGCCATGCAATTGAGTTATTCTCTCATTAGTCAGCAGTCGTTCTATAAAAACCAGAAATGAAACATGATAGAGATGCACAACTTCTACCTCTCTTGTCCTTTAAAATTTTTGACAACCATTTTTTATATCGTTTTCTAAAATCAAATTGACCAATCAGAGAACGGCATTTACGTTATTTCGTGAATAACCGTCAAAAATTCATAAATAACTGTCTCCTGCCTCCGAAATTCGTCGATGGACTAGGGGTCAATCAGCTGTGAAGTTGGGCATCTCTATCATACTTCATTTCTGATATACACATACAGGCGCTCAGTCTCCGTAGATTTTGAGAGTACTTAAGAGTAATTTTGCGCACACAACTTTGGGATTTGCTTGCATTCTGTCAAATTCTGTGGTTTCAGCGTTTATTAAATCCTCATTTTCTAAGCTTATGGGAATAGCAGAAGTAAGGGATGGCATCAGGGATCTTGCTGTCTCTCTATCTCTCTCTCTCTCTCTCTCTCTTTCTTTCTCTCTCACTCTCTCTCTTTCTCTCTCTCTCTCTCTCTCTCTCTCTCTCTCTCTCTCTCTCTCTCTCTCTCTCTTCTTCCCTTATCGTATGTAGTTGCCTGCCTATACACGACGATTTTAAAAAATTTCATTTGAACGGAATTATTTTTACAATTGAGTTTAAAACTTGACTGACAAACATAAGGTTAGGATGTTGGCTCAAGAATAGCCAACTATAGCCTAGACAGTCATTACACTTTGAACATTTTGTTCGTGCCGGGAATCGAACCTGGCTCAAGTGCGCAGGGGTCGACGCACCAACCCACAACGCCACGGCCACCATACTCCTTACTTTATGAAAATTCCACCTTTAAAGCATCTGTTGAAAATCCGGATGAAAATTCGTAGAAGACTTATTCCACTCCGGAAAATAGTTTAATCAGTATTTTTAATAACATAAGTGACACACGAACTCAAGTGACGAGAAATAAGTGGGATTCGAACAATTGTGTGCGTTTGATTTGACCAGCCTTCCAAGCACTCCTGCTAATCGGTCTTTGGAAGCTACCCGTTGCCGTACAAAGCCCACGGATAGTGAATGCCGCAGTGTAGGCTGCAGTACCTGAAAAGGCTTTGAAATTGTGATGGCCAACATCGTAGGCAAGTATTTTTGCATGACGATTAGAAGTATACACACGACTTAGGTTTACTTGTGGGCATGTCTAATGAACACGAAATTAAATATGTACCGTAAAACCTTAAATTATTTGCATTAGGCCGTTGTGACAAAGAATAATCAATGTCACGACAATTCAATTAAAAGTGAGTTACTTTAATAAAGTTTCACATTTCCTTCTCAAATAGCTCCTCCATACGACTCCAAAGCCATTGATTGTATCGAAAATTGAAAATTTGTATTCTTAAGTAGAGCTTCGGTTCTAAAACATATAAATACCTTCGCCAAAAAGTTATATCATGAATCTTAAGTGGCTGGAAAATGTAAATGAACACATCTATTTCCTAGTGGGTTGGCACGTTTCTTCGCTATTGTCCTTCAGACTTGGTCTTCAAACTGATTTATTTTTTATTTACTTCATGGGGCTATGTTCATTTGTTTTCTTCAACACTCAGTGGGTGTTCACGTCAAATGTTCATCTTGAACTCGGCCACTTTTTTATTATCTGCGCTGCTGACAGAATATATTATTCACTACAGTACACTTGTAGAACGAATATGCGCCGATTCTACTGCGTTTGCTTAGAACAAAGACGTTTGCCACTGTTTCAGTCGTTACCTTCAACCGGATTTAGTATGGTTTCTATTTAATTGTTAAATTGCTTAAATTGCTTAAATTGCCTCGTTTCTTTTCAATTTCTGGTCGGAAACATTGGTGTGAGTTTCAAAATGTGTTTCTGAAAATGTTTCTTGAAAACCACTTCAATCCAGAGTTCTCAAATTTGTATGCGCCGCACAGTGGTTCGCTTTGAATGGGAGCACGGAAATAAAATATGTAACTGCTGAACGCGTGGACCGAAAATTTAAAACATAGTACATGCAACTTTCAGCTCTAGGAGAATACACAGTACTACGCGAACACGATAGTAAATTTCTCTTGCGATAGTGGCGCCACCCGGTGGTGGTGCAACGTAAGCAAGCAATTGTACGGACTTCTTGAAGATCTTGCCTCAAGTGTTGGCGTGTGAGTCTTGCCCGACCTTATCCAGGACGATGTTTAAGAAGTCACACGACAGTGCGTCGCCTTGTCTATGTCCATGTTCGACATTGAAGATCTCGGTGAGTTCGATTTTTCTCCATAGTCAGATAGTACAATCTGACGAGTTTGACGGAAATGTGAAAACTAGATCTGGCGTTGTATAGCTCGTCTGGAATAGCGAACACGCCGTTGCCAATCAGCCTTTAGAGTCAACTTTTAATCCAATCCGATCCCGAAGTAAAAATTTATAAATAAATAAGTTTGAAGTGTTAAATTGAACATCATACAAATGTTTAAGATTCCGTGATAAAATGAATTTCAGATACACTTGTAGACTGTTAAAAGTGTACCAAAACCGAAATAATTGCACAAAAGAAACACAAAAGCATTTACTCACCTTCTCCTCTAGCAGCTGCTGTATCTCTCAATCCGGTTTGTTCATTGCTTTCCGTATTGCTACGCAAGCTCAACTTATCCATATTTGGAACAGTATCATTCTTAATGCTAAGAATCACATGTTTACTACAAACTACCAACAGCACCACCAGTGAAACGAAATAACTCTTCATCATAGCACTCATCGAAGCACGTACATATAAAAAAATACTCTTAAGCTCCGGAAATTGGAACGTTTTCTCAAACACATCAACTTAGACTACATTATGAATTCGAAAGCGAAGATTATTCAGTCAATAGATGTTACACGGTTGCGCACACAATACGGCATCTGGAATTAGAGAAGAATAAAGGGTTAGTTGCAAGAAGAAACATGACGATGTAAGAAGCTTACGACATTCGTGTTTAATTTATGTATGAAATGGAAAATCAATTAATTCCTTCAATACTCGGGGAATATCCACGACATTTTATTTTTATTATTTTCGTATTTTGAATTAGGTTAGATAAGGCGAGGTAGATGGGAAGACGTGAGTAAGCCACGCCTCAATCAGGTCCTTCTGGGCCCATTGTGATGCCAGTTGTCAGGGCCGGACTCAACAAATGAGAAAGGTGTGCAAGAGCAAAGGGCGCCAAGCACTAACGGGCGCATCCTGAAGCCTAAATAATAATACACCCCTTCTTAATTTCATCTGTTTCCACAAAAACCCAGTCACAGACATGAACATTGTTCGAAGCCACAAGAAAAAATCCCCCACGGCTGTGCAGGATAAGGAGGATAGGAAATAATTCCTATGGAATTAACGTCTGCTCGAAATTTACTCATTTGACAGAAATGGTTGAAAAGATAGCCTAGTTCTACTCCTTCTCACACACCAAACAACATACAATATGAATGGCGGTGCAGGCGGTATGTGGCCAGGGTCTAGCTTCCCAGCAACCACTCGTGTTGTGCGTGCTATTGTCTCTCATAAGTGGAAGGGCCTACATTTGTATGCCGACTCCTAAGCTGAGAAGCTTTTTCTAGACATTCATTACTCTTTGAGCATTGTCAGTGACAAGAAAGAGGTGGAGCAGTGAAAATTATTTTTGGTCGTACCAACCGGGAATCGACCCAGGCGTGTCGATTCCGGGGTCGACGCACAAACCCACAACGCCAGGGCCGCCGCCAAACAACATCTCTTTACACAAATGCCAATCATACACAAGCAACCAGTTGGAAAAGAGCCACCAAAAATTAAGAAGGGCCGCCAAACGTAGGGCTTACGCAGGGCGCTCATTTTTCTCTGGCCGGTGGTGCAATTTATTGTGCAAAATTGTATCGTCTATGGGTCAAGTTGCACAATATTTGCTCACTGATTTTGCAAGCGTCAAGCAGGGAGCACCTCCCCGAGTGATTTTTAGCTACAAAAAAACTTGCACAAAAATCTGGAAGGTCTAGGGACCGCTAAGCTATGATATGTAAACCCTTATTATACATGGTGAGAAAATGTAAAAGAAAACCTATTATATTAATTTTTTACTATACAAGACGACGCACAGTCCTGCGACTTCCTCAATCAGCATCGTCCTGGAAAAGATCGTGCAAGACTCCCACGCCATCACTAGAGGCGAGATCATCCAGACGTCCGTACGTGGATGACACTGACGTGACTTGGGAGAGCACAGCGAGTGGTCAATAAGGTTTTGCTGGCATTGATGTCTTCAAAAAAGGGCAAAAAAACATCGACGTCTTGGACAGAGCGCCACAATGGGCAGCTATAACTGCGAGGAATTTAGGACTTCGTCTACCTCTGCTCCGCAGTAAATAGTACAAATAACATCAGTACTGAGATCAAAGGCAGAGAAACTCTTCCGAACCGCTGTTTCTATGGGCTCAAGGGACAATTCACTAACAGTGCAGTCTCTCAAAGACCAAGTTGACTTTATATGAGACCTTATTAATCCCAGGCCTGCTGTAGGGTGTGGATGGACAATCTCAAAAGCGGATTGTTAAGTCCTTGCCTCTTCGAGAGAGAAATTCTGCATGCGATCTTTGGCGCTATTTGCACTGATGGCAACATCGGCAACATCGTCTGCATAGATAAAGACAGTATTCGTGTTCAACAACAAAACTCAGCCGTTTTTCGACTGTTAACAACATTAGACTAAATAAACAAACAATTTAAATGTAAAAATAGTAAACAACCTACTTTTAGGTTTAGGTTAGGTTAGGTTATAGTGGTTGGCTGCAGAAGGCAGTTACACTTCGGCCAAAGTAGGCTGAGTAAAACCAGTTGGTGTTTGTAACAAAACGATTTAGCTGGCAAATACTGGCGCTTTTTAGCTCATTGAGGTTGCTGAAGTAGTAGGCCATCAGATGGAAGTATCTTACGACCTGCCATCGCCCTACATGAGCAGAGTAGGTGATCTGTGGTTTCAACCTCCTCTTCATCCATGCAGCTTCTACAGAAGTTATTATAGGAGACCCCCAACCTACGGCATGGGTGCCAATTGTGCAGTGCTCTGTTATGACGCCGGTGAGTGTCCTGAGTGAAGATGTGCTGAGTCTAAGCAGATTGAGTGATCTTTTGACATTAAGCGATGGACAAGTGGTACCTTCTAGCCATTTACGATCAGTGGTCTTGATTGTGTGTATTTTTAATAGATGGTGAGCTGTAGCGATTCGCATGGAAGGTGGAACACCTCCTATTGTTTGGGTGGAGGATGTGCCACACCTAGCGAGTTCGTCGGCTTTGCAAATTGCCCGGTATGTCACAGTGTCCACATGAGGTGTACGAGGGGCGTTCAATATATTCTCGGTATCGGGGTGAAGCTGTGGTTGTATATATAAATTGACTTATTTATCAAGTAAGGCTATTATTTTAGTGCATTCATGTAAAATTTCATATAAATGTGATTATTAATTCGCGTTTTATCTCCAGTGAAATGAGAGACGATGATGGTGAAAATTGAGCATCGCGCTGTAATTAAATTTCTCACTAAGCAAGGAAAAAGTCAAAAAACTATTCACGTAGAGATGGACCAGGGTACCGCACCTTCATTACCAACTGTGCAAAAGTGGTCAAGTGAGTTCAAGAGAGGCAGAGAGAGCATTGAAGACGACCCCTGCTCCGGCGTCCCGGCTACTGCTTCTACGGGAGAAAGCATCAAAGAAGTCGAAAAACTTGTTCTTGAGGGTGCCCGAATAAAGGTGAAATGATGGTAGAGATCACCAAGCTTTCAATTGGTACCATTCACACCATTCTTCATGACCATCTTAACCTTTCAAAGGTCAGGGCAAGGTGGGTACCACCAATGCTCACAGCGCCTCAGAAAAAAGTGAGAATCGCTGCTGTAGAGAGCGTTGGAGATGTGTAGTGAGAACGCGGACGGTGTTATGGATCGAATTGTTACTGGTGACGAAACATGGGTCCACCACTATGACCCTGAAAGCAAACAAGAGTCCATGCAGTGGCATCAAAAAGGAACAGACCCCCCGAAGAAGTTCAAAGTCGCTCCGTCTGCCGGGAAGCTCATGGCCCCAGTTTTTTGGGACTCAAAGGGAATCTTGCTCATTGAGTACAAAAAAAAAGGTGAAACCATCAACACCACATACTACGCTTCCACTTTGCATAATTTGCGGGAGGAAATAAAAAAGAAAAGACGGGTAAACTCGCATCGGGTGTGTTGCTTCTTCATGACAACGCTCCTGTTCACACGGCGCGAGTTTCCAAGGCTGCTGCGCGAGATTGTGGTTTCGAAGAACCCTATAGTCCAGACCTTGCCCGTAGTGATTATTTCCTGTTTCCGGATTTGAAAAAATGTCTTCGTGGAAAAAGATTTTCGGATGATGAAGAACTCAAGTCGGCAATAAATGGGTATTTTGCAGAGAAAGAGGAAATTTATTTGTTTGAGGGTTTAAAAAAGCTTATCTCAAGATGTAACAAAGGCATTGATGTTAGGGGAGATTATATTGAAAAATAAAAACAATTTAAATAAACCGAGAATATATTAAACGCCTTTCGCATGTTAAAATTCTCAGCTATCTCGTCGAGAGACAGCCTGCAATTAAGCCTGTCTAAAGGTTTCCTTTTGGAAAATAAAAGTACGTAGAATTGTTAGCCAATACCGATTATTTGATGGTAATTTCGTTAACAAAAGGACACAGCCAGTGTTAATGTGGCGGTTGATGTAATTCTGTAACTTTGTAAAAATACAATTTGAAAAGAAATATAGTCGCTTATCACTTCAAAGCTCTGCGAAACACTACGATTTTTGGAGCTATTCACTAGAATTTGTAAACAATTCAGTGGGAACACTGGTCATTAGATTTGACTAGCGTACCCAGGCAAAGATAATCAAAGAACAATTAAGAACCGCCATAGCGTTCTTGACGAAGCTGATACAATCTAATGAGCAAGCGAAAATCTTTAACAAGGCAGAAACTTTCATCACATTTCGTGACTGAAAATATGCAATTAATAAGGAAGATATTTACACACTACCGACGGGTACTTCGGCAACAATGGGAAAAAAAACGTGACTTGAATCACGGACCAGAGAAAATCTACCGGATACGACATGATTATTGGAAAGTTATTAATGCAACTACATACCCGACAGATCCATTAAATTCCCCAGACTTGTGTTTAATTACTATTCTAGTGTAGTAACTACAAAAACAACGAACAAAATATTGAGCGATTTGAACTTAAAAGTGCTTTGGGTGTTTGTTAAGAAATGACGACGATATGGACATGTGTGCGGCATTCTGGTAAATTGTACACCACTGTGCTCAGCATCAACGACAACTCTTTCCGTGTTTCAAGCTGTTGATCTCACACAATGAAGGAGCGCACATATTTAATAATCGATTTGAATGGCGAAGTGGCAGAAAAAATCCACTCCGAGAGAACTGGTGCCGAGAAATGGAAAGTGGATCTCTATCTATTGGATCGAATCGGAAAAGATCGAGGGAGACTGTGCAGAAGTCGAAGCACTTACCCTTCCCGCTACAAGCACTTGTCTTGAATACATTTATCAAACATGTGTTTGGATGCATGTGTTTCACAAGAAAGCGTTTCCAGCTCAACGCTATGTATCTCATGCACAGGAATACCAAGACCAATCATTTTAAGTTATGTACTTTTGCGGACAACGCTATGACCATAGTCGCACATACAAGCCATGACAAACTTTTTTCTGCTCGTTAGAACATTGCCTTCAGGGCAAAAACATCGATCGGAGGCTTTTAATACAGCACTGGAGCACCGAGACTCAAAAGTTGGTCCATTGTACTGCCAGGCAGCAACATACTTTATTTGCTGTAATTTCTTGACCTTCCGGAAGGATACCAGTAGGCGCTTCTATGATGAGGAGCTTACGTCATCTGCTCTCACCTGATCGGCAGCTTTTTGGTGCTGCCGCCTGATCAGAACAAAGGCGGAAAGTGACAAATTGAGATTGAACGTCGCCGTCTTCTCCACAGCAAGTACACACACGAAAACTTCAACTGAGGTGTACAGGGACTAATAGAATATGAACTTACCAAGGACTGCAAATTTGCCATGCCAGTAGTGCAGTCTGCAGTCTGTTGCGTATAAGAGATGACAAAAATCCCAGATTTCTTACAGACATTTGGAAGCCTGCGCTTATTCTGTCTGCATCCTGGAGAGTCATGCCTCCGGTTGTGTTCTCGGCCCAACCATCGATGAAAGACATAACTAAAGACGCAGCTAGACCCAGCGCAGGTTCAGATCCTGAGGATGTCTCCTCCGATCCTTGTCTGCAAGTTCTTCGGCGATCACATTTCCAGCAATTCCGTTGTAACCCGGGACCCAGACAAGACTTAGGGAATTTTGATTGCCGATCTAAATCAAGGAAGACTCGCACTCCTGAACCATCCTGGAAGTGGTTAACTATTAACACAGACACTTTTCCCCTTCCACCTGTTCTTCACAATGTAGTTCGTAGCCATTCATCACATAGGTTTACGCTTGGAAAACCGATGCAAATTCATCTACTGAGGTGTGCAGTCTATTGTCCCCGTCCACGAAGGAGTTAGCACCAGACCCTTCATTGGTTTTGGAGCCATTCGTAAGGATTCGACTACATTCCTTTAATGGCTCCAATTCTGGCCAGAGCCAGCCCTGAGTGCAGGGAAAGTCGACGTTGTATGGTACGTCTGTATCCTGGAGTGTCATGCCACCACCATCGATGGAAGCTCTAACCAAGGACACGTGTACACCCAGCACAAATTCAGATCCCGAGGATGTCACCTCTGATCCTTTTTTTTGGCGATCTCATAACCCGTGATCCCGTGGTGCCCTGGAACGCTGACAAGACTTCAGATTTAAATTCATAGAAGACTTGCATTCCTCAACAATCATTGAAGCGGTTAAGCAGTGTAAAGGGTTAAGTTATCAAATTTACCTAAGCAGTGTAATATTGTAGCCCTCCATGAAGGCCCTAGAGGCAGACCACTCATTGACCTTGGAGCCATTCGTGAAGATTCATTCCTGGTTCAGATTATGACCAGGGCCAGTTCTGAGTGTAGGGTAAGCTGACTTTGTGTGTACATCGCAGCTGGAGTACTGTTGTCCGGCAAATCAAGAAGAATGGGATCAAAGGAACTGCGGTGCGCAAGGTGATCGAAACGCCAGTCCGAGTTGTACCAAAGACCACTTCTTTTATATCATGGGTGGGTTTAGGGGGAGACGGGGGAGATTCAGCAGTGCATAGAGGTGTATTACGTAACATTGGAATACACGTCTCAAGACGAGGTATCCCCTATAACGACTTCTGCAGAAGTTGAAGGGGTGAAGAGGAATAGAGAAATCATTACACACCATCTTTGCAATTGCAATGCTCTCTTTTAGTCGCTTCGACGGCCCATATTTCTACTACCTGACAGATCCAAGCAGTCGATTTCACTGTTTCACAGCTTTGTTAAGAGCTCCAAATGGTTCGCTGATTAGGACTATTAGGAAAAATAAAATGAGCAAAGAAACTTTTTTTAATTCAATCATGTAGGCATGTTTTATTAAGAACTCAGTATTCAGCTCAGCATCGATCCTCAATAAAACGCTCTTCTTCTCATTTAATTGTTTTGTGTCAAAAGTTGGTGCGTTTCCTTACTTTCATGGCAATAAATGTCAATGTACGAATGTACGAAATGTCACTAGAACCGCTTGTATTATAAACAAAGGTTGGATTACAAATTGAGGTACCTTATCCTGTGTCGAACTTTTTAGAACACCAATGCCGATAATTCTGCTGCATCTTGAAAAAGTGTTGTCAGCGGCAGCTGTGATTCTATGGTGTTACCGGAATCGTATAAGTCGTAACAGAGGTTCTTCAACGCGCTCTAGACAGTGTAGTTATATGTACACATGTGTGCATAGTGCATTCATTAATTTTGTCCTAGTATCTCAGACTATAACTTGCTCAAATTCGACCTTAATGAATCGACTTCATGAACATAAGCTTTGTCCGGTCGTTAACCCCTCCAGACTGTGTTTAGATTTAACGCCAACATTTGAAATAACGTCCAAGTAACGAGTGAATTTTCATATAAGTACTCTAATTCACCCCTCTGCTAGGTTGGGTATCAGCTGTTCGCCAGCTGTTTTCAAGAGCTCACACGTATTCACAGGCAGGGGACAAAAATCGTATAAATACGCGGTCAGATGAGAGGTAGAAGATGGATATCTCTATCCTCCATTATCTCTGATCCAGAGTTTGTCGCGAAAGTGACTTGAAAATTAAAATTATACAGGATCCACATCAAGGAAAATTAATTTCAGGTTCGGACAAAATTTTCACAAAAAACGTTGTATTTAAAGAAATAAGGGTGATTTTTTAGCTATTATCTTTTTGGCAACACTGGTTTAAAAAGCTGACGCACGTTTCGTGTTTTTGTTTCACTGTCAAACATCTTCAGTTTGAATTCTAGAATTTAACCATGAATCGTCTTACAAACGAACAAAGCTTGCAAATTATTGAATTTTATTTTCAAAATGCGTGCTCTGTTAAGAGAGTTCATCGCGCGCTTCTTCCATTTTATGGTGTTTTCAGCGACGAAGCTCATTTTTGGCTCAGTGAATATCAGCCAGAAGCATTACAAGAGCTACCAATGCATCCAGAAAAAGTCACAGTTTGGTGCGGTTTATGGGCTGGTGGCATCATTGGACCGTACTTCTTCAAAGATGATGCGAATCGTAACGTAACTGTGAATGGTGAGCGCTACCGTGAGATGATATCCAACTTTTTTTTTGCCCAAAATGCAAGCGCTTGACTTGCATGACATGGGGTTTCAACAAGACGGTGCCACATGCCACACAGCACGCGCAACAATGGACTTATTGAGAGGCGAGTTCGGTGAACATTTTATTTCACGTTCGGGACCGGTCAATTGGCTGCCGAGATCGTGCAATTTAACGCCTTTAGACTATTTTTTGTGGGTCTATGTTAAAGTATATGTGTATACAGACAAGCCCATTGACGCATTGGAAGACAACATTGAAGCGTTTATTCGTGAGAAACCGGCCGAAATGTTGGAAAGAGTACGCCAAAATTGGACAAAGCGGATGGACCATTTGAGGCGCAATAAAGGTCAACATTTGCATGAAATAATCTTCAAACATTAAATTATATGGACCGTACTATCGACTCAAATAAAGATTTCATGCATTTTTCTGAATTTTATGTGTTTTTTTTTTTTTTGAAAAACTTTCCTATAGATTTTAAAAAATCACCCTTTATTTACTGTGTAGAAAATTAAATTAAAATTTTAAACTAAAATATATATCTAAAAAAAGCAATATAATATTTATTTGTATTTTATATTCAGCCAACGCTTCCGTCATAAATGTATCAGTTTTAAGCTTAATAAGACTAAATTTCATACGCAATAATTACATTGCTTGTATAAATGCGTATGAAATTCTTCCTGTCGTACGACAGGCTTTTCTACTAGTATGTATATAGCTGACTAGATTGAGTTAAGTTAGAAATTATTAAATCTCTCCATCAGTGAAAGACGAAATCAGCAAACCACATTCAACTCACAGCAATGCAATCAGCCTGCTTGAGAAACCCAACCCAAATTTATAACTGATAAAACACAAACGAAAACAGAAGAAATTCAATTCTTATAAAACATCACGTACCACAATTCGTACTCGTATCAAAACGCAATAAAATGTTGAAATCTCAAGCAAGAAGAAGTGTAATGTACGAGAGATTTATTGTAAATCAGCTGCCCGACGTACATTTGTGAGACAATGGCCTCCAAGTTACGAGTATATTCCATTCCACCCTGACTGTAAAATAACGATTCGCAAGTGTCGCTAAGATGGGTGTTATATTTATATGAGAAAAATCGTTATCGTGTGAGGTTCAACTCTCACGTGCATGGAGTGACTTATTGTTTCTTGTTGGGCAAATCAGAAATAAGCCAGATGTTAAAGGCCAATAAAAATAAACGCTTTTTCTTGCTGATTGATACATTATGGGAAAAATCCGACGTGCCTCCTAATGTATTGATAACGACAAACCTTATAATAATAAACACTTAATGTGTGTTATAACCAGGAGTCATGTTTTTTAGCCAGTCTTTATGGCCAAAAAGAACGTCTTCATTGTTTTTTTTTTTTTAATTAATTTATTTTCTTTCTTTATTTTTTTCGATTTAAACTCTTATTTCTAAACACAATTTATCAACACTCATTGCAGATAAAAATGTATTAACTTTGCTTTCACGCAATTGTTTGATTGCCCGCCCTTGGTGGTTGGGGTCCCCGGTTCGAATCCCAGTGAAAGCAAAGTTTATACGTTTTTATCTGGTTTCCAAATCTGCTCCAGTCACCATTTGCAAATTAATGGCACTATCATTGGAGTGGTCGATCGGTGGTAGTGGTCTGACTGTGGGATCACAATGGACCAACATGGTCTGAGTGTGCTGGTGAAGTCACTAGCAGCCCTACCCTACCGACCAACACTAATTTGCACTGTCAACTTCGTTCGAAAGTCTAGTCGAGTCTTCATCTATTATTCTTACATTTAACACAGAAAACTAACAGGACGTAGGTCGTGCAGTTTAGAAAGAAAGAAAGGAGTAGGATTATCGATGGCTTCGGTTGTAGCTACGCTGTGATGTCGTTCATTTCGTGCACAGCAGCATCACTTGAGTTCTTTGGCTTTGAAGCGTGCTTGGACGATTGCAAGCACATGGTTTCGGCTTGGCTTGGTTGTAACGTTCTTCATCCAATGCACAGCAACAAAAATGTAGAAAAAATATTATAGAGATGCCCAACTCTAGGGGTCAACAACTGTTTGACCCCCAGAATTTCAAAGAATTTCAGAGTCTTTTTGACAGTTAATCATGAATTTTTGACAGTCATTCACGAAATAACGTAGGTGCTGTTCTCTGATTGGTCAATTTGATTTTAGAAAGCGGTATAAAAAACAGCTGTCAAACATTTTAACTGACAAGAGAGTTAGAAGTTGGGCATCTCTATCATACTTCATGTCTGGCACAGCAACATCACGCAAGAGCTTAGGCTTGGGAGCGTGTTTGGACAATCGCAAGCACATTGCATCGGCTTAGCATGGTTTTACCGCTCTCCATTGAATACACAGTATTATCACGCGAGTGCTTAGGCTTGGACGTGTGTTTGGATATGTAGAAACAGAGCCAAGTACATTCTGCACCGAATGCCGCGAGTAAGCCATGTTACGCAGAGATAGGATTTTGCTAACTTTATACATCTTTTTATTGGTTAATCGGAATGTAGTATCGCCTTTACACGTTTCATTTCGCCCTGATTCCAAATGTGTCCACGTTGCTGTCGTTGTTGCCTTTTTCTACGTTTTTTGTTTGATAATTTCTCAAGGTTTGTTCGCTAAACAAATCCGCGTTTGCATGAATGTATATCCGTGCAAACATTCTTCCTATTCGCACAACGTAATCTACAAAAAAAAAAAATAAGGACTGTTAAGTTCGGGGATCGAACGCAGGCACTCTCTGAGCAGGAGTCGACGCACCAACCCGCAACGCTACGGTGAACCATATGTGGCTCTTTAATCGACAAACAAAATTGTGAAGACATAAAAAATACAGATTTTGAAAGTCGGTACTTATAATTTTAACTTGCATTATTCTCACCAAGAAACATAAATTGGTGAAATGTTGCCGGTTTTAAAGAGCATTTAAAAAGAAATTGATAAAAGCAAAAAAGGCCGTTTGCGAAGGAACTCCTGTAGACGTTTACTTTCATTTAAAATGCAAATACTGGACTGAAACCTATAGAGTCGATACAATCAGTAATGAAGGGTTCAACGACTTGGATTCCAAACTTCTAGAAAATAATGATGTTAATAAAGCTTACAAATTAAATGGTCTTCACTCGTTTCAGCTGAAATTGAAAGCTAATTTAATGCTACGCTTCCATTGAACGAAACCGCGATGTTCCATCAATTTCAATCAATCAAAAGCTGCCAGGTTCCACCATGCATTTTCGGGGTCTGGGAACCTTTCAACACTGGTACTTTATTCTTTGTATTTCTGTTAGGTATTTCTGGTGCTAAGGTTGTAATTATGTTTCTTCCTATTGGTGCCTTGTGATGTGTGGAGTTCATGTATCACTTTCCGGAAACTATGAAGCCATGGCTTCTTCGAAGGAAAAGCAACACCGATTCTGAAAAAGCTGAGATCTTGATAAGAAAACTGGCTACGCAGGGCTAATTTATAAAATCCAGAATAACATCCATAAAAAAATACAAAAGACTTGAGTTTATCAAAAAACGGAGTCTGGAATAGGCAAGAGAAAAACTTTAAGAACCACAGAGATGCATCAAATCGAAATCGCCATCTTTGGCTTACGAAACAGCGGGAAGAAAATGTGCCAATTTCGCCTAGCTCAAAAAAACAAACAAATCATTTTTACAGCCAGCTTAAGGAATCTCCCAATTTGATTGCTAGTGATGGGTGGCTTCAAAGGTTTCGAAAGTGTCATTTATGCGGGGAAAAATTGTCTGTAAGCCACTAAGCTGTAAATTCCTAGGTAGAAGCACTTTATAACCGCTCCAGCGCAGCGAATACCAATCGAAGATTGTATACATAAAACTTTATTTTTTCCTTTATTCCGTTGAATTAATTTTATGTGTCTCTATTGTTTTGAGCTGTTTATCCAATTCAAAAAAATGCGTTTATGCTAACGCATGTGTTTCTGGTAGATTTTAATGTAGATTTTCAGACAACTGTCCGACTAATGCTGCTAACTGGTTCACTAGCACACTTAGGCCATGATGGTCCATTGTGATACCCACAGTTAGACTACTACCACTCCAGTGATAGTGCCGGTATTCTGGTCCCAATGGTGAGATGGTTTAAAAACCAGATAAAAGCGCATTCACTAGTATTCGGACCGGTGACCCCAACCAAGGGCAGGCACTTAACCAAATGCGCCATCCAGTGCTAAATTGAAGCGATTAACGTAGGGTTGGGATAAAATTAAAAACTGGATTTTCTGGACATACGAGTACTTAATAATGCTGAATCTACAGCTCGTAGAACGCCAGGACCTAGCTTCACAGCAACCACCCGTATTGTGCGCACTATTGTTCTCTCTCGAGTGAAAGGGACCTACAGTTTTATGCCGACGCCGAGAAGATTGAGAAGAATTTTCTAGGCAGTTATACTCCTTAAATTATACTTTTGAACCTGGGTAAAGCAAGGCCCAAGTTGGCAGGGGTCGACGGACCAAACAAACGCGCGACGCCACGACCGCCACTTCCTGGATGCGGAGACATGTTAATATACTATTCTTGTTTAAGTACAGGGCTTATAACATTACATTGATTGAATACATATTTAGATTTTTGACTGAGAATTCCGGGCAGACTGCTGAAAAGATTGTGCGAATTGTGGAAATGATTTCCCGATCTTGAGGAGTATTTCAATTCCAACCGTGAAATTAAGAAGCAGCGTCCCGAACGCGTTCTGAACAACTTTTACTTCTCATTAGCGAGAATACAGTATCTACGGGCCGTAGCGCTACCCAACTTTTTGACTGAATACCATTTTTCAATATTTTCCACGAAAAACTTGTCTGAAACAGCTTTAAGCAGACAAATAAATGCATATTGGTTTTTTTTACTTGTTTAGGTCAACAAAATCCTAACGTTTCTAATTCCAGTGTAACTTCTCTATAGCGTATAGTAGCGGGACCATCATGATTGTCCGTTTTCTAGGGGTGTTCGTTCTCAAGGGGTTGAAATGCACGAATGTCTTCATGCCGGGACCATGAAGAATTGTCTGTAAAGAGAGGTGTCCCTAATAGAGGGGTGTCCGTAAAGAGAAGTTTCACTTAACAACAAACAACTGCATTGAAGATTTTTTTCCTGAAGTCCCGTTTGAAGTTAATTTTTGTTGACAACGCCGGCAACTTTATTCTGCATTCTCACTCTTGCGTCTGGCTGTAACATGCTTTTGCAATATTTGACAAACCAGAAAAAATCGGTAAAATACCGAAGTGGCATACCAAAGGTCTGCCCTATAGGGTTTGTAAAATATGTTACTCAAGCTCTTGTTGAGTTAGTTATGTTCCTTTTAAGTATTCGCATTCTCGATTATCGCAACTAATAGAAACTGGGGTGGTTGCAGTTATCGAGTTTCGGTTCACATAAAAAGTTGCGATTAGCGGCGTTCACACTCAACAATTTGTCGCGACGATTTGCTTGGCGACAAATTAGTGCTTAGCGTTTACACTACACAAAATATGTTGGCAGACTTCAGTTCTGGGTAAACTTCGAAGTGTTTGCATATAACTGCGGAACGCACTTTGCTTTCTGTTTCGCTGATAGATAAAATACTGGAAAATGAAGAGAAATCTAAATCGAACTAATTTGGACGAAACCATGAATTAAGCAAAGAAATAATTTCTCTTCCGTAACATCCAACGAAGGGCCACTATTTTCAGAGACGCTATTACATCGCATGAACATTTATCTGCAATTCTAAGATTCTTGGCAGTAGGAATAAGTTTCTCAGATTCAGCTACGCATAGTCAAAAAAGTCTCCGTACAGTGGATTGGTCAGGAAATTTTGCTTATCTTGGTAGGAATTAATAAAAATCCTTAAAAGAAAACACGGAAAGGGAAATTGGATTGACTCCCTTCCAAATTAAATCAAATTTCAAGAATTAGCGTAGTACAGCAGGAAGAATCCTTCCCTGCGATCAGTTAGTCGAAACAAAAAAGTTTCCGTACAGAAATGATTCTTGTGTTTCATTTGGCAATGTAAAGTATGTGATCCAGGATTGTTTGGTTTTTTGGTAAGTTAAACATTTTTAATTGTATTTTAGCAATTATTTGGTTTTTTTAAAAGGAAATAAAATGGAGTGCAGAAATAAGCAAATCCCTTTGACCAACAGGGAGAAATTGCATGTTCTTCTATTCAGTACGAATTTGAAGAAACAAAAACTATTGCCAACAAGCCAAGATCTGGCCGTCCAAGAAAAAAAGGCAGTCGTACGGAGAGGCGATTGGTTAGAAGTGTCGAAGAAGATCCTCGGCAAAGTGCCCCTGTAAATTGCCGGCAAATTGAAAACCATTGACGGAATAGATGTGACTCCCCAGACGGTAAGAAATGTCTTAAAGAGAAATGGGTACAATAGTCAAGTGAGCCGGAAGAAGCCATACGTACGGAAAGGCTAGGCCGCAGTATGCTAGTGAACATTTAGAAAAAGATAATTCTTTCTGGGATCAAGTGATATTTACTGATGAGGGCAAATTCAACGACGACGGATGGTGTGGAGGAACCCAGACACTGCTCTTAATCCAAAAACTTAACCCCTACAGTAAAGCATGGCGGAGGCAATGTAATGGTGTGGGGATGTATGGCCTCTTCCTGCGTTGGAAATCTAGTTTTTATTGAACCAACTATGGGTCTCGGCAATGCCTTCCAACAGGATAATGACCCCAAGCACACAATGGTTGCTATACAATGTTAAAAAACAGATCAAACTCCCTGCTCAGTCACCAGACTTAAGCCCAATTGAGCATCTGTTTGACAACTTAGAAGGAAAGATCCGAGAACGCTCGATTTCAAGTAAGACTGACAGGACAGGATTTCTCCAGCCACGACTTGCAAACTGGTGCCTGCTCAGTCACCAGACTTAAACCCAATTGAGCATCTGTGGGACCACTTAGAAGGAAAGATCCGAGAACGCTCGATTTCAAGTAAGACCGACAGGACAGGATTTCTCCAGTCACGACTTCCAAACTGGTGCCTCCTCAGTCACCAGACTTAAACCCAATTGAGCATCTGTGGGAGCACTTAGAAGGAAAGATCCGAGAACGCTCGATTTCAAGTAAGACTGACAGGACAGGATTTCTCCAGCCACGACTTCCAAACTGGTGCCTGCTCAGTCACCAGACTTAAACCCAATTGAGCAACTGTGGGACCACTTAGAAGGAAAGATCCGAGAACGCTCGATTTCAAGTAAGACTGACAGGACAGGATTTCTCCAGCAACGACTTGCAAACTGGTGCCTGCTCAGTCACCAGACTTAAACCCAATTGAGCAACTGTGGGACCACTTAGAAGGAAAGATCCGAGAACGCTCGATTTCAAGTAAGACTGACAGGACAGGATTTCGCCAGCCACGACTTCCAAACTGGTGCCTCCTCAGTCACCAGACTTAAACCCAATTGAGCATCTGTGGGACCACTTAGAAGGAAAGATCCGAGAACTCTCGATTTCATGTAAGACTGACAGGACAGGATTTCGCCAGCCACGACTTCCAAACTGGTGCCTCCTCAGTCACCAGACTTAAGCCCAATTGAGCATCTGTGGGACCACTTAGAAGGAAAGATCCGAGAACGCTCGATTTCAAGTAAGACTGACAGGACAGGATTTCTCCAGCCACGACTTCCAAACTGGTGCCTGCTCAGTCACCAGACTTAAACCCAATTGAGTATCTGTGGGACCACTTAGAAGGAAAGATCCGATAAGGCGCGATTTTGAGTAAGACTGACAGGACAGGATTTCTCCAGCCACGACTTCCAAACTGGTGCCTCCTCAGTCACCAGACTTAAACCCAATTGAGCATCTGTGGGACCACTTAGAAGGAAAGATCCGAGAACTCTCGATTTCAAGTAAGACTGACAGGACAGGATTTCGCCAGCCACGACTTCCAAACTGGTGCCTCCTCAGTCACCAGACTTAAACCCAATTGAGCATCTGTGGGACCACTTAGAAGGAAAGATCCGAGAACTCTCGATTTCAAGTAAGACTGACAGGACAGGATTTCGCCAGCCACGACTTCCAAACTGGTGCCTCCTCAGTCACCAGACTTAAGCCCAATTGAGCATCTGTGGGACCACTTAGAAGGAAAGATCCGAGAACGCTCGATTTCAAGTAAGACTGACAGGACAGGATTTCTCCAGCCACGACTTCCAAACTGGTGCCTGCTCAGTCACCAGACTTAAACCCAATTGAGCAACTGTGGGACCACTTAGAAGGAAAGATCCGAGAACGCTCGATTTCAAGTAAGACTGACAGGACAGGATTTCTCCAGCCACGACTTGCAAACTGGTGCCTGCTCAGTCACCAGACTTAAACCCAATTGAGCAACTGTGGGACCACTTAGAAGGAAAGATCCGAGAACGCTCGATTTCAAGTAAGACTGACAGGACAGGATTTCTCCAGCAACGACTTGCAAACTGGTGCCTGCTCAGTCACCAGACTTAAACCCAATTGAGCATCTGTGGGACCACTTAGAAGGAAAGATCCGAGAACTCTCGATTTCAAGTAAGACTGACAGGACAGGATTTCGCCAGCCACGACTTCCAAACTGGTGCCTCCTCAGTCACCAGACTTAAACCCAATTGAGCATCTGTGGGACCACTTAGAAGGAAAGATCCGAGAACGCTCGATTTCAAGTAAGACTGACAGGACAGGATTTCTCCAGCCACGACTTGCAAACTGGTGCCTGCTCAGTCACCAGACTTAAACCCAATTGAGCATCTGTGGGACCACTTAGAAGGAAAGATCCGAGAACGCTCGATTTCAAGTAAGACTGACAGGACAGGATTTCTCCAGCCACGACTTCCAAACTGGTGCCTGCTCAGTCACCAGACTTAAACCCAATTGAGCAACTGTGGGACCACTTAGAAGGAAAGATCCGAGAACGCTCGATTTCAAGTAAGACTGACAGGACAGGATTTCTCCAGCCACGACTTGCAAACTGGTGCCTGCTCAGTCACCAGACTTAAACCCAATTGAGCAACTGTGGGACCACTTAGAAGGAATGATCCGAGAACGCTCGATTTCAAGTAAGACTGACAGGACAGGATTTCTCCAGCCACGACTTCCAAACTGGTGCCTGCTCAGTCACCAGACTTAAACCCAATTGAGCATCTGTGGGACCACTTAGAAGGAATGATCCGAGAACGCTCGATTTCAAGTAAGACTGACAGGACAGGATTTCTCCAGCCACGACTTCCAAACTGGTGCCTGCTCAGTCACCAGACTTAAACCCAATTGAGCATCTGTGGGACCACTTAGAAGGAAAGATCCGAGAACGCTCGATTTCAAGTAAGACCGACAGGACAGGATTTCTCCAGCCACGACTTCCAAACTGGTCATTCGATGAAGAATAGGTTGGATGATGTTATACGGGACAAAGAAAGCTCGATCAAATATTGATTTTGTTAAGTTATTTATTTCTCGTTGAAAATCAAAAATAAGCAATTGTACGGAGACCTTTTCTTGTCAACTTTTGTGCTGTGAATAAGTTTTTTCAATGAAATATGTTTTGTTTTGTATTTAAATTTAAGGGACAGATTAGATGCTTATTTTCATGTAGTCTTTAAGTGTGTTTTTTTATATATAATTAATAAATAAAATATAAATCCAGTGAAGTTCGGTTATAACGACCACTCATGGGAAACGAATTTTCCGTCGTTAAAAGCAGATGTGGCTATATAGGCATGGAAAAGACGTTATTCATTATTTATTGGGAACCCAAACATTAGCTTTTGACTTCGTCGTTATAACCGAAATGTCACAACAAAAGTCACTCTAAGCGAATTCTAAAATAAATAAACCATGACACTAATTCCATCTAGAGAGGGTGTGACAAGCAAAGCCAGCAAATCATATAAAAACTCGACTGAAAGCCGAATTTTAAAACACACTAAATGTGTGCGGGGAAAGAACACGAACACGCTTCTGAGGGAAAAAGTAGAGAAAGTGTAAACTTGTTTTGAACCACACGAGGTCGCTTTGGAGCCGGTGAACGGACTCATACATTTTTGACACTCTATTTGCATAACATTTGCCAATAATGTTCGTAGTAGAGTAAAATATTCATCGGCAAATAAACTATAAAACATTTTCGCATGCACATACTGCAGGCATCTCCAATAAATAACTTCATTTCGTTAAGTAAGTAGGTTAGTTAATTTTTTTCCAATTAGATCATTAGCTAGTTGTTTAACGTGAAAGTGAAATCGCAGAATTCGTATAAATAAGTCAACGTAGGTACACAAACGTATGCACATACTGCCATTACATTCCTTACAAAGCCTTTTTCAGCTAACGCACACAACCACACACGCGCGCGGCAGACAATCAGATACGTATTCATACAGTCATACCGACCAATGCACATGCCTATGTATGTATATACAAAACATCACGTTCCAAGAAAAATACGAACAAGTTGAATGCATAAAGTGGATACAAAAAGAACTGCTGACCTCAGATTAATGGTTGGTTATGAGAAATCACCTGCTTTAAGTAGTTATGTACATATTTTATTTTTCCTTTTGAAAGACACAACAATGCAGTCCGGCTATCGTGCAGCCGCAGCAGCAGCAGCAGCAGCAAAAGTGTGGACTCCGAGCACCATCTTTCTGAGAGTTTAAATATGCATTGTTTTGCAACTCGTACACGATTGCAGTAGAAGGTTAGAGCGTTGCAACTTCCACTGGGCGAAACTTGTAAATTGTTAGCTTAAGTCAGAGTACAGCACGCTACACGGTGGTATAGAGAATATCGCGGCAGCTTGAGATCCGGTCGAGTAACTGCAGCATATACATTTCTTAAATGTTTCTGTACTCATAGATAAATATGTGGAAATAATTATTCCACCTTCTAACGTCATGCAAGAATTTTTATTCTTAGCGTTAGTGCTGGACGTTCCCTGAATACCATTGTGGCCATGCACACATTACATTCACATACAGTTGTTCGTTTTTAAGGCTTGGCAATTGGTTTGACAGGTGCTAATGTCAGCCAGCGCAAAACAAACTCCCAAGCCCAATAAAAAGATGTCCCTGCGTTACAACTAATTTCAAGTAGAGAGTCACATAGAGTGTCTACCCTATGTTTTAAGTATTATGTAAAGATATTTGATAAGATTCCAAAGTAAAGCTTTCGTTATTATTTATGCAAATGCATACCAGCACAGTGTGATTATCCAAAGTACTTCGGTAGAGTTTGAGTGTGTGTATCCATCTGTCGAAACAATTCACGACGACTCTCGCGATCGCAAACAAAATCGAAAACCAATCAATTTATTCTTTTTGAATTCACAGGGATTTAATTATTTTTTTCCGTTTCTGGCACAAACCCAAACAATCAAATTATTTACATTAACTCATCAAAACTGAAGACGGGGACACGATTTTGTGTTGCAACGCAATTTATTGAAATACGTACATGTTAACACTGATCGCACTGTGTTCGCACCAAGTACACGAGTTTCAGGTGATTTCCAGAAGAGAAAACACTGATTTTGCCCGAATTCCACGCGTGAGCTCAACTTACTGAAGCACATCTACCAAGGTAAAATCATAACACCGTACATGCGAAGACGGCGCGGCGCAGCGCAGCGCAGTGAAACTTGCTACGGGTGAGATAAAGAGAAAATCAGTGGAGAGCACATACGAGATACTGAGGCAAACCGGTTTAAGTCAAACTCAAAATAAGTCAAAATATCGTAAGCTCAAATCGTAAACATGCATATTGATCGTATTGGATCGTTAGATGGGTTGGTAAGAAACTTACGAAGTCTCTAGATGGGCAGTACGGTAGTCACGTCGGCAGTATGCTACGGTTGGAGATTCAAATCGATTCAAGTTGTGGTGCGAATTTGACATGCAATTGCATGTGTCACAGCACGCTGTCATCCGAGTAAGTTTAAGCCTTGTCATTTACAATCTGGTTAGTTTAAGCCATAGCACATAGGCGAGCTGGCTTTAATAGGCGTTGGTATGCGGTTTATCGAGTTTACGACCATGTTATGCCAAGCGGAGGCAAACTCAGTTGTCCAAATCACAATAGAACGCGCGAAGTACGAGACCAGACGACACGAAATAAATGATGATGACAAGGAGAGATGAGTTTTTTTGATTTTTAAGAATAGTGAACATAGAGAATTGAGCATGCATAAGTGTATGCATCAGTGTGCACGATCTGTACAGACGGGATCAGATGACATGGCGACATTCTCAGAAAGAGAAATGTCAGTTCTATTACAGTTAAATTGCTTAGAATTGATGAAGTGCTGACGTTACTCGTGCGTTTTACAAGTAAAATATTGTGAAATTAATTTTACAAGAAAAAATGCAATTAGTTTAATCTACTAAATAACTAAAGAATCACCCTTATTACGGCTGGCGTTTAAGTTAATCGACTCTTGTCGTTTAGTGGCGTTTTACTGTCGTTATTACGGTAGCGAAACACCTTGAATGTCGTTTTTCTTATGTTCCACATACATTCCACAGAAAAAAATTACAACTGACAGATTTCAATTTTTCTGAATTTGACTGCACAAATAAGTCGTCGGTAATAATGAAAAATAATTTCGTGAAAAATATGGACTGCATATTGATGTTTATGTCGTGGAGTAGTGACGATGAAGAGGAAGTAAGAAAAAGGGATCAGATGCTAAGTACGTACACCTAAAGAAGAGTAAATTTAAAAATTTAAAGTAAACCATTTATAATTTTAGATTCAAAATGTATTTTCGGTTAAACAAAGGCGCATTTGTTTACGTTCTTAATACAAGTGCAGGAAAAGCTGCCTGAAACAACAATGGATTTTTCTGTGCCAGCAATACTAAAACTTGCCGCAACCCTGCGGTTCTTTGCTGAAGGTAGCTTCCAAAAGGGTGTAGGAAACGATTTTGTTTTAGGTTTAGCACAACCTACCGTAAGCAAGATTTTGAATGAAATAATTGCCGCAATGGACACCTTCATTTGTCCGTAATCGATACATTTCTTTTGTTTTGCTTTAAATTTAGCATCGGACCAAACCTAGGTCTGAATCTTAATGGTTGTCTCTAGTTTATTCTAGTATTCATACGTACTTTTTGCCACTCTTTACCAGCCGGTATTGGTGGTCCTAAGCTATTTAATATAGCAGCTACCTCTGCCCACTCATTTTTCAATGAAGCCGTTTGTGTAACTCCCCTTTTGAAATTGGTGGCCAAGCTTACATTTTTTTCCATCAGCTCTACCAACCGTTTTCATTTGTCTATTGTTTGTTGCTTTCACCCTTAAAACATATAAATTAAACCGCATGTATCGACAAATTTAATAAATCTTACATTTTAAATAGATTCTTAACTTCTGGTGTTAACAGATTTCTCCACGACAAAAATAGCCAACCCAACCAACCAACTGTCAAATAATAATTACGTTCCACAAACATAAACGCCTCTTTTCGCAAAACGACTGGCGCAACGCCAACTATAATGCTGGTTTCGTACAGTCGTTTTTCGACAACGCGTTCAACGCCAGTCTAAGTTAAAGTAAAACTAACTAAGCCAAAGCTAAGCTGGATTACAGCCCCAGCATAAGTGACTGGATTCATCGTGAACATCTTCCTCTCCATCACAAGAACAATGCGCCCACTTATCACAGGATCTACCTATAGAGTCTCCTCGTCCTCATCTCTACCATCCTCACTTCCTCGTCCCACTTTCTTCCTCATCCCCTTTTCTTCCTCGTCCTCCTCTCTTCCTCGTCCTCCTCTCTTCTTCTTTCCTGAAAATTTTTTCTTTTTTTGTTGTTATTTTTTTTTTCTTTTTCAAAATGACGGACTTGGATTTTATGGATTCAGCCTCAAGCTGCGCTTTGTAATGAGAACTTGTCTTACAGCAGTTTCTGACCTCAGTGTGACTGCCGTCTGCAGTCAGCCACTACAACCTAGCCCAACCAAACTAAAAAAGAAAACTTCTCTTTTGGATCTATGCAGACTTATTTACTTACTTTGGTATTAAATAGTATTTTTCATATCCAATTTAAAATTAAAAAAACACTTCTCTTGAAAAATAATTTCCACTGAATGAAAATTCTTCTTTTAGCCAAAACACAGCACACTTGTCACTTTTAATAAATTAAAGCAGACAGATTTACTTTCCGTGTTGCCACTCTGCTCATCGCAGAAATACGAACGGGGCCCACTACGCCCCAGGTTCCCCACATATAAACACATATAAACATTCAACGCTTCATCCTCTAATGAAGTTCCACCACGATGTTGGTGAACAATAAGGAGGTCACCGTCGCCTGCTTCCTGGACGTAGAAAGGGCCTTCGATACGGTCTAGATTGAGGGACTCATCTACAAGCTGAACCACATGGGATTGCCCTCCAACCTCATCAGATTAACGAATAGCTTTCTGCATTCCAGAAGATTCTACGTCTCAGTTAAAGGTCAACAGAGCGGAGCACCAAGGCGGGAGTTGCACAAGGATCAAAACTGGGACCGTGGCTTTTCAACATCTACACGGCAGATCAACCACATCCAACAGACACAGTAAAATGCTGTCTATTTGCAGATGACTCGCTGACTTATACCAGCTCAACGTCACCACAGATGGCCGGGCAAGGGGTCGAAATCCAAACAGCGAACAAATTTGACTACTATACCAAATGGGGTATTCGTATCAATGCTGGGAAATCGGTACTAATGTGCTTAAGGAGACCATCCAGGTTGATGCAGATCAGCAGCCAGATGTCGGAGCATAATGGTAGTGCTCCCTAACGGTGAAGAAATATCAACAAACGAAATGGTGAAGTATCTTGGCATTAACTTCTCGGAAAGATTGAAGTTCAACAGTCATTCGAAACTGACCCTTAAAAAGGCCAACCTAGGCTTCCATCGCATCTATCCCTCGATGCGCAAGCAAAATGGACTAAGCCAGAGGACAAAACTGCTGCTATACAAGCAGCTTACATTGCCGATCTTAACGTATGGCTTCCGACTATGGCACACCATCTCTAAGACCAGCATGACGAAGCTCGCGGAGCAGTGAAAGTTATTCTTGGTCGTTCCGGACGGGAATCGACCCCGTAGGGTATGCGTAAGAGTCGGCGAACATACCCACAACACCACGAGGGCCTTTAAAATAGTTAAGTATACAATTTTAATTCAATACCTATTGAACCAACAACGAATATTTATAAAAGAACCTTTATTTCAGAACGAAGTTTTGCCAGTAAGTGAACGTTGAATTCAAAACATGACATTACGATTTCTGTCACTTTCTGTCTGGGTTCCAACAATACCCATATCACAACAGCGCGTTAGCGCGGTCGGACTTTGACATTTTTAGTAGGATTCACGTAAATAATTTCTGATTTTTAATTCAAGTTCCCACTAGACGAAATTGAGTAATTTCGGTAATTTCCCTAGAAATTAGGATCGAAATTGCCGAATTTCCCATACAACGAACCAATTTCAAAAAGTGCCTCAATTAGGTATAAATTATTACAGTTTCCGAGAAGTCGTGCCAATGGTTAGCAGATTTCTCAACCATTATGCCAGTTAACTTGCAGATTTCTGACAGATTGTGGTTTCATTCTTCGTTCTTTGTTTGTACAAAAAGTGAGTTTGTGTTTTGTGATTAAATAAATAATAACATAAATAAAAAATAAAAAATAATAACATAAGCGATGACGAAATAATAGTTAACATTTTTAGAGACCATGCGGCCCCAAACGGTCTTACAGCAATTTTGACAGACGATAGTACATTCAAAATGGTACAACTCGTTTATTCAAAAATGTTAGCTAACTCAAGAATGAAATTAATCAGATGCACCACAAAACTAATAGATGTATCTGTTATAGATGGACAGGATAGACTGATTAGTAACTACCACATTAAATCGAATCATAGGGGAATCAATGAAACATTTGCACATCTAAAGAGAGAATTTTATTTTCCCACTATGAAGAACTCTATTGTACGTTTTATAAATAATTGTGAAATATGTCAAAAATACAAGCATGCTCGTGATGGCCAACCTTTAAAATTTTTAAATATCTGAGACGCCATAGAAACCGTTAGAGATTATACATATCGATATAGAGTCAGTCAACAAGCAAAATTTCGTATCCTGTGCATATCAACTCTCTGCAAGAAGCAGCATAAATTTAATTCAAGCCTTAAAACACTTCTTTTCACACCATGTCCAAAAAAAATAATCGTTTCCGCTAACGGCAGTGAATTCGTTTCAGTACTCTTTAGCGAGTTCGTTGACTTATATGACATAGCTTTTCACACGTCGTGTGCAAAAAGTTGAACTGGGAATTCGCCAGTGGAAAGGTTTCATTCGACGCTCAAACGAAATCGAATCTTCGGTGGGAGGAGTTACATGCCGCAACATGTAGCTGCACCTTCCACTTTGGCACCAATATATCTAAGCACTTGTTGTTTGCTTACTGTACATACACATCACCTTTTTTGTGTTTTTACAATTCAAGTTATTGTAGACCTTTGAATAAATCAGTCATCAATCAATTTACTTAGAATCTAATAAATGTTGCTAAAGGTTCAATACATTGTTTCAATTGTGTCCATGCCTTCCTGGACATAACTCGCTGTTACTTTTGGCATTTCACTGTCAAGCTAAATTGTTTCACTTCGGAAAATTCTAAATTGCGATGTCGAAACTGTGCAGTTTCGCGTGTTTAGGGCACATACTATAAACGCGAGCACAAATTTATAGGTAGAGCTACCTCTTTGTGTAGGTCAAGTGCACGCCTTCATTTCGAAATGGAAAACTGAGCCTGTCTGTTTCGAACACAAAATGCTCGTGAACTCGACATAACACCCAGCAACGCCTGTCAGAGACAAGCCGCTCGAACACGACGTTGCGATTCAGCACTAAGCATCAAAACAAGTCTATGTTTTTCCCGAAGATTTTTCTGGCAGGTTGTTGTGTTTAACAAATTATACAGCCCGAAAGAAGACATACAAACTCTTCTCTGGCTACACCACAGCTGCACAAATTGAATCTGAAATACATATTTTAAATTTTTCTTTTGACTATATACGTACAAATAAGAATTAAAAAAAAACGCACTCTTTCATTCCATTCGTTCCTCTCTTAGTGAAACGAGCGGATAATTTGAGGGACTTCGAAATCGAATTGCCAAACCCCGTGCACACACCCTATTCCACAAAATGCAGAGAAACGTCAAAATGAGCAATTTTCGTTGCACTCGTAGCTCAGTGTGGCTCTGGCACACAGAACTCGTTTTTTTCTCGTCTTTTTGTTGTGTTGACCAAAAGGTGTTGAATTAGTATGTTTCGTTAAATAAAATAAACAAAAAAAATCTATTAATAACTGCAGCAAGTTAATGTTAACTAGACAGTGTGTTTCGTGCAACTGCTTTTCATGATTTCCTGTGCAATATTTACAATAAATTTGATGAGGCGATAGTTGGTTTTCATTGAAATGTCAAGTAATTGACAAAGCTGCTTTGTGTGTTGTGTTTATTTTTTGGGTAAAATAATCAATTCTGGAGTTTGTTTTGCTTCGCTTCTAAATCTCTCTGTAATAAGCTTTTTTTGGGATGTGTTAATTTGTGTTTTTGATTTGCCCGGAGCATTGAGGCTGAACAAAGGCAGATATGTCGGACGAATTCCCCTTGGAGGACGGTCTCACAAATTGTGACTCCACGGAAAAGATGTCCCTGGGGACGCCATCTTTTTCAGTCACAACTGATTCAAATAACATGGGGCCTTCACATCAAATTGATTCTTTGACAAGCGGCACAATAATTCAATCGTCTCCGCCGCATTATCGCCATTCTCGTGCCTACAGACATTTTAAAAATCCGCCGCAACCACACATGTGTATTCGTACAACAACCGAACATGGCGATGAACTCTTCATAAATGTACTGAGTTGGACAAGGATTGTCATACCACAAGAGCCAAGTGACCCGATACCACTCTATGGAGGGATGAGGGTATATGCTTTTCTTTTTTTTTTGTTTTTTGCGTGTAATTTAATGAAATTTTATTGACAATTATTTAAGGTGCCTCCTGGTAGCCCGAGAAGTCCCCCGATAGTGTTTGCTGTTATGGCTAACCCGGAAGTTCTCAAGGATTCGGGGCGACACAGTAAGGATCCTGAAGAAAGACGTGCCATGGTTGAGTTGATGTGTGATTTTGTTGAGGCAATGAATCCCGGAGTTAAATTGATACGGTAAGAATAAGAAAGACTCTTTGAGTGGAACAGCCCATAATTTATTTGTATAAATATGTACACGTAGAGATGCATGAAGATAGCTTTTTTTAGCTGAAAGCTAGCAAGGACTTTTTGGGAGTTCAATCTTTGTTGCAGGCGTATTTAGTATGACATGCGTGTAGTTTAAGAACGCTTCCAAAAAGTACCTTAGATTACGACTCGCAACAATACACGACGTGCACAAGTGAATAATGATGTCAATCCCGATGGTGCGTCCAGTTGGAAGGAATTTGTTGGAATTTGTTGAACTATTCATGTTGTTTTGAAATAGGAGAAGCGGTGGATTTGCTCCCAATACGGGGAATCTGATAAATTCTGTAGCGTTTTGCGTGCAGACATGTTTGGCTTCCAAACCGAAAGAGAAAACCTAGTTGGACGAAGCGAATAATACATTTACACGATGACTTCACTCCGACAAAATCAAGGCAATAGTTTGAGACACAACTCAACTCAAAGTATCGGTCATTGGTTGCATGCAAATGTCACGTATGTATTGACTTTTACTTGTTGTTTCATGAAACCCTGTCACAGTCATTCACTATTTCTGACTCACTTATCGAAAGGATCGATATTTAGAAGAAGAATAAAAAAAAGAGTGGGTGTTGCTCGTGCCGGTTATGAACAAGGTTTTACTGACAAATTCCAAGGCGGTCAACTCTCGCAGTCAGCGACTTGAGAGAGGAGTAAAAGTTGTTTTCTATACATTCTAATCAATCCTGGGAACCTTGTGAAGCGTTGCGACGGACACTGTACATAACAAGGGGTAAAGTAACACCGAGACGATAAAACAAATAAAATGGAAATGACAATTCCATTCACCCTTACTGCACTTGTTCTCACAGACGTGAAAAACTTGATGGTTCCCAATGGCATGTGTTCAATCATTCAAAGACAACATTTCGTCGACTGTGAATTTTTGCAATGGCATCGTTTTTGTCCGAGACCTTTCTTGGAAACTGTCTCTGATTAAGAACTGTCTCATTTAATTGAACTTAATTTAGAGAGGGAGGAAGCAAATCAGGCTGTTATTGGTGAGTCTCATTTCCATCTGCCTACAGTCAAACCTCTGTAAGTCGAACTTCCATAATAGAGGTCTTGAAACCAAATTCAAAACATTCATTTTATTTCGAGTGCTCATTTCACTCACTTCACACACACAATTTGAAAAACAAAACGAATGGAGCAGATAGTATTTGTTTCCCGAGTGAGTTTGAGGACAACACATATGAATAGAGTACTTCCCCTTCTCACGAAGAACGTCATTGGATCAAGGTTGAATACATCAACAACCCATTACAAGCCATGCACCGTCAGCAACTCACAAAGTGGGTATTCGAAGACGAGTGTTCATAAAGACAGAGCGTGTACACCGAGTGTTGTGATTGTTTATGAATTCTATAAAAACAAAATCTTAGTTGAAATGACATTGAGGAAAGTTGAAAGGCTGAGAGAGACTTTGAAAGGGAGAAAATGAGTCTTTGACAACGTATGCATGGGTGCACTTTAGTGGGTGTATATAGAATCGTCTTCTTCATGCAACGCTACAATTACTCTTCTTTTGGTAGCATTTGCGGACAGCCCTCTACGTTCGATGCATCATAGCTTGTCTTTTTTGTCGTCAACCCATGAGCTTTCCTTAAGTTGATCGTGAAATCTAGCAATTATGCGAACTTTTCTTTGAAGGTTATGTATTCAATGCATTTTAAAGCAAAGACTGATTTGTCCTTCTGTCTCGGTCGGCACGGGTTGTGAAGCGACAAAACTGAGTTTTGAATTAAATTTGAGTGCTGTTCGACATGTGTGAGACGATGAAGTTGTGCCAATTTTTGGAAGTTATGGATAACTATGAATCATGACTAAGAAAGTGGTGGATGCATCGTTATAACCAAGAACGGAATGAAGACAGTTCGGTAAATAATTTCATGGCGGAGTAAATTCAGAAATTTCACGAGAATGGCAACTGAAACATTCTTCGACGCATCATTGCCTCAATTAGCGACACTCACGTGACTAAATCCAATGTCCACAACAACTCTAGGTAAATGAACAAACAGCAAGAACATTTTGCCTCTTCCAGCCGTGGACAGTCCACGTTTTTCTGTCCGGTGTGGCTTATCTGTGAGTAAATCCATTTTCCAAAGCAAGTCTGAAGTAAATGACTCCTAAATGTTGTCTTTTTTTTATAATTTGCGCTCGCACAAGGGATTGTTAATACCCTTAAGTGTCCGGGTTCAAGAAACAGCACGGGACGAAGGTGAAGGTGAAGGGAGAAAGGGAGAGGACCTCCACACCTGTGCACATTGGTCTTAAATATCTGCGGATTGTATTCTGGGGGAAATATTGGGCTGGGAAGAGCATTCCATATTCGTACCGTGCGGCTAATGAACGAGTCTCTAAAATGAACTGTGCGTCTGTTCCTGGAGAGACGGGCATTGCGGGTGAATTCATGGAGAGGAGGAATGCAGTTGGCAAGCTCACTTGAGCATCGTTTGTTAAAATAGCGATGAAATACGGATAGAGACGAGACGGTGCGTCGATGTTCGAGCGAGTCTAATGACTGCAATATTGTTGTCTCCCATAAGTCTTATGGCTCGCTTTTGAATTCTGTCTAGTAGGTGCAGGGCGGTTTTGGAGGCACCAGCCCAGATATGAGCGTTGTACTCAAGTTTGGGGCGGATATACGCCTTGTAAATGAAAGCCAAATCAGAAGTGGTGAAGTATTGGCTTGATTCATTCTTGGCTGCCAAGCCGGCGTAGTTCTTTTGGGATGGGATCAAATTGCCAGATGGGCAATACTTTGAATAATACTTTTGTACATGTCTTCTTAAATAAACGTTCAAATTTTGAAAAAGAATAGTTAGTTATAGACCCAATATGTACCTAAATGTCTTTTGTTTAGTGATGGTCCTGCTTACAGCTGCACTAGCGTATAGCTCTCTGCTTTTGAATGCTGCGCGTCTGTGGTATTTTTAGAATTGTTTAACTTTCGAGCAGCAAAAAGTGTAAAGCAGCAAAAAAGTGTGGACATCAATGAAAAGATGGCGTGCATAGATCTGAAAGTCGCTATCCCTTACAACTATTTGGCTAAGAGTGAAAATTAGATCTAAAGACGCCGGGTCACAAGCCACACTGGTACGTGCCGGTAAGTGTGATGCAAAACGTCTTTAAACGTTGTGGAATGGTGATGATGGTCGTATAAGCAACCTCTTGCGGGGATATACGCCTTTTTGTGGTGATTGGGCACATAGAGCTGTTATACCGATCGTCGGGGATAATTTCATCTTTCCCAGTTCTGCAGTTCCAGAAAATCTCAAGTTCTTCTCTTCTTAAGGCGCCTCTTCTCTTAGGATGTCGGTTATCTTCCCTTTTCTGTTTTCTCTTGATGAATCGTTCCTGAATAGCTCGAATTTCAGAACCATTCACTCAGATTTTTCATCCATGTGGTCTTTGTCCGCCAAGAGCTTTTCTTCCCTGAAGAATGACTTGCACTAGCTGATACCTTACATTCCTCATATCGTGCCCGAGGTACTGTACCTTTAGGATTTCTATTGTGTTTATGAGTTCTTGCCTTGTTCCCATTCTTCTCGGCACTCCTACCTAAGGCACCGTCTGTCCTTGGTATCTTTAGAATTCTACGAAATAGCCACATCTCGAAAGCCTCTTGTCTTTTAGCAATTGTTTCCGCTCCGTATAGCAAGATTGACCATGCTTTATGATCCGAATTTTTGAACAGTAATTGGATGTCACTGTTGCCTTCTTCATTTCACCAAATGCCATTCTATCCTGTTCTATTCCGCATTTTATTTCTGTTGACGAATCAGCTTTCCCATCAGATTGTGTTGCGAGGTATTTCATACACGTTCGATCTTGACGTTGCCGATATGGAGTTCATGGAGAGACTACCATGAATTTGGTTTTCGAAGCATTTGTTTTCAGACCATACTCCAAGCTGGTTTGCTCATTATTGCCGATTTCCACTCCATTGATAGTGATTCCTCCTTCGTCTGCATTCAATTCATCATTAAATATTTCCTCAGAACATAGATTGCTCAAAAATGATCACAAAATGCAGTCCTCTCTGACTCCTCTTAAGCTCTTAAGATATGTACATCTTCTTCTGTGGTTTATGGTTTCGATATAGCGATTCTATGACGTTGAAGTCCTTCGAGTCAATTCCGGTTGTTCTCAATATTTCGAGCCGATTTGGTGTTGGACTCTATTGAACGCCTTTTCACATTCAACAACGCAGATGTACATTATTTGCTTCATTTCAAGACATCTTTGTGCCATGATGTTGAGAGCAAAAAGCACCTCCCGCATTTCTAAACCCTCTCTAAGACCAATTTGCGTTTCACTTATGTTTTCTTCCACATTCTGCGCATGATTTACCAGTCAGCATACGTCTGCGTCAGCAGTGATTCGCAGATGGAAACATGGTCAAAGAGTTTCTCGTGAACTCGAGCTTCTATTTGTATCCAGCCTTGTTTAAATGGATCCAAATGGCTGGTTGGGCAATGTTTAGCTCCTGGGCAGTGTTCACCTCATGTCAGACTCGACGATTTTCATGATTTTATCAACAATTGCCCTTCCAGAGCGTGGTGCATCCTTAGCATCGAAATAACCGGAACGGAATAGATGGAATCGAAACTGCGCATGATTTACTGTCACTGTCACATTTGCAAATTGTATGGATCGTTTCAAATATGTGGAACTTATTTTTATATGAATCGTCGGAATGCCAACGTCATGGAATGGTATTCTTAACAAGGATAGGAGTGAACCCAGAGATGATGGAGGAAGAGACGGGCCACTTCTACGTTTCTTGCCCCTCAGATTCATCTGACAGCGTTTTTCATAACCTTTTCACAGACAGGCGTCTGTGAGCGCTAAGCGAAGCTGATTACTCCCGCCTAACACCACTGCGTTGCTCTATACTTGTAACAAGTGTGCGTGAAAATAAAGTGGTATACGTGACTTGAGAGCATAACTGCGATGGACTGGGGGTTTTCCACTGGAAAGAGGAATATCTCTTCCTCCATCATCTCTGAGTTAACCACTGACATAATGAGTACCAGCAGGCACACATGTTCTGACACATTTTTTATTTGATGTCAAATATAAAACTATTTACATCATAATGTCTGCCTTTCCACTGCAAATTGGTTTTCTGCTTAAAGCCCAGGAGTTATACCTTTCATTCTTTACTGACGAAGTCCCGCTGTGATCCCTTCGATTATCGGTTAAGGAGACACTCGAAATCAGAAGAGTGCCGATAAAATAAAGCCAGCACAGTGCTTCCCCCCGACCGAGCATTTAAACCTTAACTCAATCATATTTTCGAGATGACTTATTTCAATACTTTCTTTTCAGTAATGCCGTCATTCTAAAGGACAGAGATCTATCGGGTGAGTTGAAAGACGTATGGAATGCTGTGCAAGCACAGAGAGATCGCGAACGAGAAGAACAAATGGTCCAACAGCGGCAACAGCATTATCACACCACAACAACACAGCAATTATTTCCGAAAATACAAAATTCATCATTAGAGGAAACTCCGAGTGAACAACAGAAAGTCCCCAACAATTCGAACAATGCACAAGACACTAAAATTGTATATATGGAATTTGGTCCAGAATCTCCGCGTATTGTAAAAAACGGCCAAGCAAGTGATGAACCAGCGAGCGATGTGACAGATGAGGCTAACGAGGCAGCTGAATCTACTGAAAGTGCAATTACACAGGAAGAAAATGAAGTAAAATTTAGCAAAATGACTCTAGACAGCGAAACAAAAAAAGATCCGTCTCCTACTGAATGTTTAGAGCAGACAGTACTGGAACCGGCACTCACACAAGTTAACAACGTGCATAATTCGAAATTGTGTTCAATAAGTCAAATTGACAATACTACTACCAAACCATGCGTCAACGTCACCAATGGCGGCAAGAAGGTTTCACACAACAATGTAGATGCTAATCCAAGTGCTGTGGCCGTGGCTGTGGCTGTGAACAAGACCTCAGCAGCGGCGGCCCCCCCAAAAAAAGAGAAACTTGGTGGCTTTTTGCCAAACGGCTGCATTTTCCCCAGATTCAAAAACAACAAACACAAAGACAAGGATAAAGATAATTCCAAGTCCACGCCGAAGGATAGGGAAAAAAATTTGCTGCACGTTTTGAAAAAGAGCAAAGACAAATCCGAAGACCCCACTAAAACCCAATACGAAAAGAACTGCCTCAATCTCGAAAGCGAAGTTGAAAAGTTAGATCTCAATAAGATGGACATGTCTGCGAGTACTGACAATATGTTTATGAAGCTAAAAGTTTCTACATCGGCTGCCAAATAAGTGCAAAATGCTTTGCTTGCACATCTTTCAGTCAATTTAAGAAGTAACAATAAGGCTTGAAACATGTATTTCATTCACATCACTCAAACACATCCTCACGTATACTTATTTCACATCCACATGATTTGGTTTCATTTGGAAGCATTGTACATCATTCGCAAGTTGTATGACATCAATGAAGACATTATTATCGAAATTGTAAGCCTTGAGTAATGCCCTTGCAGACGTATGATACTCAACAACAAATTTATGTGCCATAATAAGTAATGCATGCATTTATTCATAAAAACGAACACACAAATCTCAACCGAATAGGTCTGAACACAAAGAATCGAAAAGAATAACACGTCAAGTCCTGGTTTTTCTTACTTTGACACAAACTATCATTTTTAAGACTGTACCATGTTCTACGAGAGCGAATCATTTATGTTGTGTATACTATATGTTACTAGACAATCATCCCACTTAGAAAATATTACCTCGAAAACCTGCCTTGGTTTCTGTTTTGTGTTCCAATTCTGTTTGTTCTCATCAAATCAAGGCAATATTTTACACACACATACAATGCACGTTCAGCTAATGTTTACTAACTAGATTTTGTATCATCAGTTAAACCGATTGAGAGAAATTCTCACGAGACTGTTTTGACATCAGTAATCAACGCTTGAGGAGAATTTCTACAATTCTGATGCATTTGTTGGTTGTTTCAAACTGTGGAGTTGAACATTTAACAAGCAGTTTTGTTACAAAGAACGAGAAATTGTGAATACTTATAAAATAATTTATAAAAGAAAACACTGACGCTACGAGAAGGAAGAGGAAACACGGTTTTAGTTTTTGTAATTTTGAAAATACGAAGCAGTTCATTGCCAAGTAAGGCGTAGGGGCATTAAAGTGTCCGATTTTTGACTCATTTGTACACCAATGTCAGTCTAGCTATAATTATCCGCACAAGATGTTCGACGAGCAATTAATAGGAACATAATAGCGCGTTGCTGCGTTCGACTTCAATGTTACGGAGGGGTGCGATGATGCACTGCGATAATCAGCTGTTCACTCTCTCTCTCTTTCTCTCTCTCTCTCTCTCTCTCTCTCTCTCTCTATCCCTCTCTCTCTCAAATACCAGATGAAAAATATTGTGTCAGCTGTTGTCGTTTGTGAAATGTCAAATCAAAAAATATTCTGCTCAAACAATTGTACTTTTTTTTTCCTCCTAGGTCCGAATTCAAATTGATTTTGTCGTTAAAATGTAGTCAGCTGTTTATCATCGCACCAATCTGTCAAAAATTCTCCAACATCTTCGATAATGACATGCGATGGAATGACGCTTTACGATCCTCTCATCTCTCTCATTTTGTACTTACAGTCAATCAATCCCATATTCGTACAGTAGATAAAAAATAACTTTTTTTCATTTATTCAAGACCCGTAAAAACTGTTAACGTTATTTGGTTGTGAAATCAAAGATCTAATGAACATCTACTGTCAAACTCAAAAAAAGCACCATCCTTCAACAGAGACAGAACATTTAATCAAAAAAACCAAACAAAAACAATTAACAGGCAACAAATTCATATCCGTACATAAAGGGTGGTTACATTTTATGGGCCGATGTTGATTTTGAATAAAACACAAATTATTTAGGAAATTATTGTCATTTCTTTTTTTTCATTTATATATATTTATTGTCATTTATATATATAAGATAATATTGGCATGGTTCAATTGTGTATGGAACAAAATATCGGCCAAATGGCCGCCGCGACCTCAGCGCCACACCTCCATCCGATGGTCCACCTCCATTTCGATGACGCTGAAGCATAATTGAGGTTCTATGCCGTTAGTGTGTCGAATTATCTCATCCTTTAGCTCTTGAATTGTTGCTGGCTTATCGACGTACACCTTTTCTTTCAAATAACCCCAAAGGAAATCACATGATCCAACGGTATCAAATCACATGATCTTGGCGGCCAATTGACATCGCCACCACGTGAGATAACACGGCCATTGAATTTGTCGCGCAAAAGAGCCATTGTTTCATTAGCTGTGCGGCAAGTGGCACCGTTCTGTTGAAGCCACATACCGTCCACATTCATATCTTTCAATTCGGGCCATAAAAAGTTCGTTATCATTTGACGATAGCGAACACCATTCACAGTAACTGCCTGACCGGCCTCGTTTTGGAAAAAATACGGCCCGATGATGCCGCCAGCCCATAAACCGCACCAAACAGTCACTCTTTGTGGGTGCATTGGTTTTTCGACAATCACTCTTGGATTATAATTCAATTCTGCCTGGATTCGTCAATATCCACTGAGGTGAAAATGTGCCTCATCACTGAAGATGATTTTCTTCGGAAATTGATCATCCACTGTTGCCATTTCTTGCCACCATTCTGACCATTGACGGCGCTTGAAATGGTCAAGAGGCTTTAGTTCTTGAGTCAATTGCACCTTGTAAGCGTGTAAATGCGAGTCTTTGTGCATAATGTTCATCAACGACGAGCGTGAGAGGTGCAATTGTTGGGCACGACGACGAGTTGAGTTGGACATCTCTTCAGCCACATTTTCTGCAGTACGAGCTGTACAAGCATGCACTGGTGTTTTCGCATCTCCTACAGACCCGGTTTGCTCAAAATTTTGCACGATACTTCCGATTTCCGATTCCGATATTCCATTTTCATAATAAGCCTGAATAACTTTAACGCGTTGCTGGACTGTGTATCTTTCCATGGTTCAAATTCAGTTAGTCTGAAATTGAGAAATGTCAAATGAAATGCAGAAAAAAACTTGACGTTTAGGAGTGGTCCGCTTCAACATCGGCCCATAAAACCTTAACCACCCTTTATAACCTTTCATGATCAAACTTCGATTTAACAAACAATTAAATATTTTGTGGCATAACCCTTATTTTTTATAACATGTCTTAGTCGATTTGGCATGGATTGGACAAGTTTTTTTGTTGTGTCCGCTGAAATGTTGTCCCATTCTTGAATAATCTTCTCTTTCATGTCTCTTGCCTTTCTTTTATCCAATTTTCTAAGTTGTTGGACTAAATGTTCCCATAAATTTTCAATGGGGTTAATATCTGGTGACTGTGGTGGAGTTTCCATCACTTTTGGACAATTATACAGCAGCCACATCCGGGTATTGTGAGCTTTATGCTTGGGATCATTGTCCTGGTAAAATGTGAATTCGTTTTGTAGACCCAAATTTTCTGCACTTTCACCCAAATTTTGTTTCAAAATGTCATGATACCCAGCTGCAGAGAAACAACCCCAAACCATAACCGATCCGCCACCATGCTTCACTGTGGCGATTGTGTTTTCCGGAAGGAGCTCCGTATTTGATTTTCGCTAAACCATTTGCCGTCCATCTGGACCAGATGTATTAAGTTTTGATTCATCTGTAAAAATGAGTTTATTCCAAAAATCAAAACCCTTGGATTGGCGCTCTTTTGCGAAAGTTAGGCGTTTAACTTTATTTACAGCGCTTATGAACGGTTTTTTCCGAGCAACTCTACCGTTAAAGCCATCTTAGAGTTTCAGTACAGAATTTCTTGTTGAGTTCTTGACACAATTTTTCTGCAAGTTTTGGTGCACTTTTTTGTGGAATTTCGCGTGTGGTCTTTCTTGGCTTATTCTCAATTCCTCAATTTTAAATCTTTGAATTAGTGATTGAACAGTAGAACGTGGTCTTCCAATTAAGTCCGATATTTCCTTTAGAGTGTTACCGTCCGTATGGTACTTAAAAATAATTTTTTTAATTCAATTGACATTTCACATTGTTTCCTTCCCATTTTGTACAGTTTTTTTTTTCTTAATTCAAAAACACACAACCGGATAAGCAAACCTCTACAGGACCAAAAGACATTTGACATATTTCTTAACAGTTACTTTTCCTTGATTTTACATAATTTCGAACCTACGGATATGAATTTGATTGACTGTACGTATGTCGCCGCAGTATTCTGAGCATGGCCATTGAATTGTGTGCGTTGAAAGACGACGCAACGCTGCAACGCACTATTGTGTTTCCAGCATTAACCATTTTCGTTAGTTAGTATATCAGACTTCATAATCATAACGTTGTCACAAGGCTAACAACAAAAAAGTAAATTTATAAGCGTAGAGTGGAAAACAAAATATAACACAAAATTATCCGCACAAAACTAATTCAAGACATAAAATACACAAATTTGAGGGGTGGAGGGGCTGTCAATCATTTGTTGATTCACCTTTTGCCTTAATTACAGCTTGCAGACGTTTTGGCATGTTATCGACATATTATCGGCTTGATAAGCTTCCATTCCAGCTTAAGGACTTCTCTAAGGGACTATCAATCACTTGTTGATCCACCTTTTGCCTTAATTACGGCTTGCAGACGTTTTGGCATGCTATCGACAAGCTTTTTTGTGAATTCTGGGCTTGATAAGTTTCCATTCCAGCTTAAGGGCTGCTCTAAGGGACTATCAATCAAAACCTTTATTACGGCTAGCAGACGTTTTGGCATGCTATCGACAAGCTTTTTTGTGAATTCTGGGCTTGATAAGTTTCCATTCCAGCTTAAGGGCTGCTCTAAGGGACTATCAATCAAAACCTTTATTACGGCTAGCAGACGTTTTGGCATGCTATCGACAAGCTTTTTTGTGAATTCTGGGCTTGATAAGTTTCCATTCCAGCTTAAGGGCTGCTCTAAGGGACTATCAATCAAAACCTTTATTACGGCTAGCAGACGTTTTGGCATGCTATCGACAAGCTTTTTTGTGAATTCTGGGCTTGATAAGTTTCCATTCCAGCTTAAGGGCTGCTCTAAGGGACTATCAATCAAAACCTTTATTACGGCTAGCAGACGTTTTGGCATGCTATCGACAAGCTTTTTTGTGAATTCTCGGCTTGATAAGTTTCCATTCCAGCTTAAGGGCTGCTCTAAGAGTAGTTTTGGGCCTATTCCGGATGTTTCTCTCAAGCTGGGCCCATGGGTGTTCAATGGGATTGATGTCTGGTGATTGTGGGGGTGTTTTCAGTTGTGACGAGGCATTGAACCGGAGCCACATCGTAACAGTATGTTTAGGATCATTGTCTTGTTGAAAAACGTAATTTGACCCTAACCCCAATTTGATGGCGCTCTCTTGCAACTTTCTCTTCAGGATATTCAAGTATCCATATTGATCCATTTTGTAGTCAATAAACTCCATTTGTCCTAGCAGTCATGCATAATGTTACCTCCGCCGTGTTTTACTGTTGCTTGAAGATTAACTTTCCCTAGCTCTTTGCTTTTCGCCAAACTATTTGCCAAACAAATTGATAAAAATAACAGACTTCCAAAACTCTGAACTTTTGTTAACATATTCTTAACAAGTCATTGTTTTCTTATTTATGTCTCTGATATAAAAGGTCTGCGTCGTGCCGCCATGGAACTCATTTGAACGTAAAACCCGTCTTACTGTTTCGACAGCGACTGGCTTATTAATAATTTCTGACATCTGATTGAGGGGCGCTTTCGGTTTTTGCTTGATTTTTCTTAAAATATGCCTCTCATTAGGCTGCCGATAATATTTTTGTTCGTCCTCTACATGGCTTATCTTCTGAACTTGTTAACTATGTAACTAACTACAGACAACGATCTGCCAACAAGGTTGCCTGTATGTATGTTTTACCATCGCATACTAGATTAAGGATAAGTTTCCGTCCATCCAATGAAGTTTTCCAATTTATTTGCTGCGAATTATCAAACTCTTAAAGCCTGTTATCCACACGAAGTCCTTCTGCAGAATGACTTCAACTTACAAAACATCAGTATCGCCTGTGCGGATAATTGTGTTTCTGCCTTTTCGTGTCAATATACAAGGAAAGGGTGAAAAATCCGCGTTCAGTTCCTGGCTGTCTCAAAGAGTGAAAACAAGAATACATGATTTTTGTAAATTGTATATTAAACGAATGAAGTCTATACGCCTGGGAGAGCTTTGTGCGTATAATTTTGTGAGTAAGTGTAGGTAACATTGACTGCCATGGCTGTCAGATTTGACAGTCAGCAATCTTTCGTTTTGTCAAAGCCAGATGTGCATTCGAAATTGTCAATCTTAGCGCCGAACATAAGACATTTGGCTTGAAGTCGATCAGTTAATCTTGTCATCTAGAAATATCAGAGATAATGGAGGGATAGAGATATCCATCTTCTACTTCTCTTGCCCCTTGATTTCATCTGACAGCGTTTTTTATTTGTGTTAAATACAAGGGAACCCCACTACATCTCCGGCGTGGACTAGGGGCAAAAATGACAGACGTTAAATAGCTCCATCCCTCCAGTCATGTGAAAAGAAGTTAACGAAAGTCTGTATCTAATCGTAGATATCTTCAAGTACAATGATCACTGTGTTACGCAGTTAGCAGCCTTTTTCTCCGACATTTCGACTTTGAGAATTTGCTCTGACACCAGCAGGTTCACTTTCTTCGCAATTATTTATTTGAATATCCAATGTCTCAGAAAATTGTCTTCCAACCTGTCTCCCTGGTTCAGTTACAAGCATTCTTTAGCAGACGAATACAAATCTCTCGTAGCATAAAATAAATAGCATTTTATTTAACAAAAACACGTCCATTATTTTCGTATTGAAATAGTTCAAACATTATTTAAGATATTTTTATTTACCATAAGCAAATTTATTACATCATCATCAATCATGCAATGATTTTGTTTCCGAGGCGTGAGCTATCACGACCCCAACCATCGTAAATTAGTCACGTTGATTACTGCCAATTAACAAGAGAACGTTTCACTTAACTGTTGGTAATAAAACATATTCCACCAGATGTACTTAAATGCCAAACGGATTAGTTAGCTTATTAATCGAACAAGTATTATTCACAAGATAACATTCATTGTTTTATTTTACATTGTCACAACACACGCACATTTTCTCAATTATCGCATGTAAGTCAAGCAGACATCCAACACAACTCACTCACAAAAGAACACTCTTAAAGAAATGTATTATAAAAGAAATCACCTAACATTAAATAAAAGAAACACAATAAATAGTTAAGGACAATTTTATATAAATTATTAATTTAGAAACGATACTATAGAAAAACACACACACACGGTTGCACGCAACGTTTTATATACAAAAACAGAAAACAAAAATAATGAAGACGTGAGCAGAAGAAACAAGTAAAAATACGGTAATATATATAATCTTTCATTTATAAGAAACAAAAGTATATTCGAAACAAAAGCACAAATAGATGATTGCTGTTAAAGTAACCATTTGTAATTTAAGTATGTATTTTATTTAAAATTATACAGTTTTTATATTATATATAAAACCAATAAAATTTAGTATTTTTAAAAGAAATATAAAAATGAAAATGTGTTACTTACTTGCTTGGCAGGACTACGACGGAGTCGCGTCTGAGTCGGAAAAATCGCTTGGATACTCGATCATCCTCTCCTCGAAGCAGGAAACTCGAATTCGAAGACCCTCTTTGCTCGAGCATTTATGTCCATGCAGCATTTATGTTCAGCAAATCATCTTAACTCGAGTAATTTAGGGGAAACGGAAACTGATACTCTGGTTAGCGCACATACTCCGGGTGATTTTTTGTTCGTGTTTCTTAATATTTGCCCCATTTACCTGATTTACTCATTTTTCCAATAAATTTAGCAAACGCTATCCTGGAAAGTGAAATTTTGAGATGTGACATTATGTCACAGTAGGAATATTGTGTCTAAAAATAAATATTGTTTCTCGAAGATCAATTAAAGAAGTCAAGCAGATTTACATACATCTTATATTTGAAGATAAATTATTCTTTTCTATGAAATATATAAAAGCAATAATCGCATTTATTACATTTTGATGACATACATGACACCTAGTCCGTTTATCTTGCTTTATTAAGATGTGATTCATTTGGTCGTATTTACCAGCATGATTTTCTACAGCAGATGAGCGAGATGACATCTTCTTAAAAGGGTTACAATTTGCTCCTTTAAGACAATGCGTCGACGGAAACCTAGTTGGTCAAGCTTTCCCCCATGAAATTTGTGTACTTGCCATGCATTAGTAACTGCCATTTCTATGAAATGGTTATTAAAGGGAAATACCACCGCTTTCCTCGAATGTCACACCTGTAAATTCGTAAGTTCTGATCTGATCGATCTACGCCTCCCATTTCCATATTGTAAGTACTTACAGCTTTCGGCTGTTCTCTAAGTACTTACATGGCCATTTGTGTGGGTAGAGCCGGCACTATGTTGGAGGCAATGTGGACCCCACTGTTAACATTCCATTGAATAAGTACAACTGTTCCATTTTCGGTTGTATCATAGTCATAGAAGTCCCTTTTAGTTTTTGAATTAAGTTTGTTGAAGGGATCATTTCCAATCCTTTTTTTTTAATTCGTCCAAAAGTTCGATAGACGTAAAAAAGTTGTCGAAAGAAATTCGACAGTCAAGAGTGCTTGGCCTACCCTTATCGCAACAATTTAGAACTACCTTCGAGCCAAGTGGGTATCCGTTGCATCTACAAAAATGTGTATCCCCATCTTATAAACGGTGATTTTTTAGCTACTATCTTTTTTCCAACACTGGTTTAAACAGCTGACGCACGTTTCGTGTTTCGTGTCACTGTCAAACATCTTCAGTTTGGTCTATAATTTAACCATGAATCGTCCTACAAACGAACAACGCATGCAAATTATTGAATTTTATTATCAAAATGCGTGCTCTGTTAAGAAAGTTCATCGCGACATCACATGTGTTCAGCGACGAAGCTCATTTTTGGCACAATGGGTACGTAAATAAGCAGAATTGTCGATTTTGGAGTGAATATCAGCCAGAAGCATTGCAAGAGCTACCAATGCATCCAGAAAAAGTCACAGTTTGGTGCGGTTTATGGGCTGGTGTCATCATTGGACCGTACTTCTTCAAAGATGATGCGAATCGTAACGTAACTGTGAATGGTGAGCGCTACCGGGAGATGATACCCAACTTTTTTTTGTCCAAAATGCAAGAGCTTGACTTGCATGACATGTGGTTTCAACAAGACGGTGCCACATGCCACACAGCACGCGCAACAATGGACTTATTGAGAGGCGAGTTCGGTGAACATTTTATTTCACGTTCGGGGCCGGTCAATTGGCCGCCTAGATCGTGCGATTTAACGCCTTTAGACTATTTTCTGTGGGGCTAAGTTAAAGCTCATGTCTATACAGACAAGCCCGCTTCAATTGACACATTGCCGAAATGTTGGACAGTATGCCAAAATTGGACTAAGCGGATGGACCATTTGAGGCGCAGTCAAGGTCAACCTTTGCATGAAATAATCCTCAAACATTAAATCATATGGACCGTACTATCGATTCAAATAAACATTTCATGCATTTTTCTGAATTTTATGTGTTTTTTTTTTTTTAAAACTTTCCTATAGCTTTTAAAAAATCACCGCAAGACCCATTTTATCCGATTCCGTCTCAATGCCGGCAAGCGTCTCAGTGACGGATTCCTGTCTTCTGCCAATCATGTCAATGTCATCCGCGTATCCTAACAGTGGTACGGACTTCTGGAAGATCTTGCCTCTTGTGTTGGTGTGTGGGTTCTTCACAATCTTCTCCATGATGATGTTGAAGTAGTCACATGACAGCGCGTCGCCTTGTCTAAAACCCTTTATGACATTGAAGGACTCGGTGAGTTCGTTTCCGAGCTTGATGGAGCATCGCGAAGTCTCCATCATCCTGCACAACCTGACGAGTTTGTGAGGAATGTGAAAACTAGACATGGCGTGTTGTATAGGTCGTCTCTATGCACGTTGGCCTTGAATTCGACGTATAGGTGGTGGGTGTCGATCTGAACTTCTTAGGTTTTTCAGGATCTGCCGTAGTGTGAAGATTTGATCGATGGTGGACTTTCTCGGCATGAAGCCACACTGATATGGACCAGGTTGCTTATAAACGGCTTCAGACCGGCACACTAAACGGCAGACTGGATCTTGCATGCGATGTTAAGGAGACTAATCCCTCTGTAGTTGTCACAGTCAAATGAGGTCTCCTTTCTGGTGGATCTGGCAAACGATACTGCGATTCCACTTGTCGGGCATGCTTTCCTCCGACCATATCTTACAGATGAGCTGGTGCATGCGCCCAACTAGATCCTCTCCATCTGCCTCAAAGATTTCAGCGAACAGACCGTCCGCATAGCCAGCTTGTTTAGACTTCAGTCTTGACCTCGTCTAGTTCGGGGGCACGGAATTCTAATCGATCTCTTTGATTCTGGGAGACCCGATCGGCAAAGTTCCAAGCAGTCCGTTTCGATTGTAGCCCTCCACGGTGTCCTCTCTCGACTCCGCTGTTCTCTTGATATCCGAGTTCTTACCTTGGCTACATCAAGGAAATGGTCCGTGTCGATGTTGACGTCCATGATGATGACGGTTGACTGATCTGGAGAGCGCCAACCCCCTTTATGGATGTTGAGGCGTGGGAACCGCGTGCAAGCTACAGACATGTTCCGCCTGATTCCATTATCGGGTGTGGTATCGTGCAGGCTGGAAAGTTTTGCTTCTGTCAAATTAGCAACAATTCGCGAACACCACTTTTCGCACCTCCGTGTATTTATTTACTTCAAACCATTTTGACGACATACTGCAGCTCATTGCTGCACAGTCTTATCGTCGCCCACTGAACGGCTTCAATTGAACAATCAAACAGAAAACTGATGCTAACCTATTTTGAGAATAATTGAAACTCATCCAACAGCTCTTGAGCAGAAAAACTGAAGCATGACACGCATGGGTCACGCTGTCATGCAACAGATCCATATCTGCAAGCACACACTTTCTCGCTACCTATGCGCATGTCATTATTTTATTACCTTATTCTGTATTCTAGTAATTGGGATCTGATAAGACAGCCATCGAAGTGCGAAGTTGTGATCCGCAGTTCGTCAACCACACTAAAAGACGTTATATCATCACGAAAGCGGTTCAGAGAATAGTTTATCGGCGGGCATTCATTAGCACACGGGATTAACCATGACATCGGAAAACATAATGTTTGAATACATTTAAAGCAAACATGACTGATTCATCGCCATTTCCGTCAAAACAAAGCACAGAAAATCTAGCGTTCGAGTTAACTGCGAACCATAAGCATATGTGAATTAACGGGAGCGTAAACTTGTGCCTATAAATAGACGGTGTTCTCAGCCATTTAAAGTTATTTTACGATGATTAATTTATTTTTTTAATTTAAGTGTCTGAACACAGGCACAATATAAAGAGAAACAACTTAAACGATGAAATAAAAAAAACAACAACACAACCATTTAATTCTTAAGGTTTTTATGTGTTTCAATCTACAAGCCCGCCTGGCAGATTTGGGAGATTAAATCCATCCAGATATGGCGCAATCATGAGACGGAACTAGGGAATAAGCTGCTGATCCAGACGATCTAGGTCAAATATGCGCAACTCTGCTTGATTATTGGTTGCCATGTCAATGGTAACTCTATTATCCTTCTCTCCTAAGAGTCCTCGTCCCTACTGGCGAAAAACTGAGGGAGTCTGAGGAGTCTTGATTCGCAAGCCTTTCACCAACAAAAGCGTTCACCATGGACGGGAACAGGTGGTAATCACTTGGACCTCCCACCAAGTTCCCGGATCTTGGCGAGTTGCTATCGATGTGTGTGGGTTGCCGTTGTTCTGATGGAACATAATTCCTCTCCCACGGGCCAGAGTTAGCCGCTTCTGAGCTATTGCTTCCTTCAGACGGTCCAATTGTTGACAATACATGCCCGAATTTTGAGTTTACTGAACCAACTCATAGTAGATGATTCCCACTGCCAATCGAACCAAGATGGTAAGGTAGCCAGCACACTTAGACCATGTTGATTAACCAATGCAGTTAATTTGATCCCATTGGCAAATGGTGACTGGACCAGATTTGAAACCCAGGCGTATTTACTTTGCTTTCATTGAGAGTAGAACCGGGGACCCCAGTAACCAAGGGCTGGCACTAACCAACTGTGCCATCCAGTCGTTCAGGCAAACCAACGTCCTGTCCGTCAATCCTAGTCTGGCCACCGTCGCGAATCGACCATGACCGTTTTCGCTTGGCAATGCCGTGATACACTTTTTGTCACCATTTCGAAAGGAATGTCGGTCCGCGAGCTTCTTTTTGTATCCAGCCTTGTTCAAATGGATTCAAGGGGTTTGATGAGCAAACGAAACAGTGTTCACGTCTCGTCTAGACTCGACGATTTTCATGATTTCATAGACAATTGGCCTTCCATAGAGTGATGCATCTTTGACACCAATCTTACCGGAATGGAATCGACGGAACCAAAAATGCGCATGATTTACTGTTACGGTATCGGGACCATACACATTATTCACATTTCAAGCCGCCTGACTTTCGGTTTGACGTGCTTTGCCTTTGCTGGTGTCCATCATTGACGCACTCTCAAACAAAACTGTCTGGGAAGTTGTTTAGTACGATCCTTCTAGCAGCATCTAGTTTCTTCTATTTGATCTATAGGAAAAATAATGTATTCCTTCTTAATCTTCAAACTTTATTTAAAAAAAAAAAACATTACAACGTTGGTATTCCTTAAATTTGTCCGAACAGATTCAGGGTCTGTGTGGGAAAGAGGACTGGACGATTGAGGATCTGCCCGAAGTTGGTTGCAATTCACTGTCATCACGAAGTTGGCTTCGATGCCCGATCGTCCAGTTCAGTTGACGCAGTGAGACACAGAGGGCACTCACCCGGGTGCATTCGGCTAACAAATCATGAAATGCTTACACTTTTAATAATAATAAAATGGGCGGCGCTACAGTCTGTGGAGGGTCAGTGCCTAGGTTCTCAGCAGCTACTCCTGTTGTGCGTGCTATTGTCCTCAAACGAGTGGGAAAATTGGTCCGACCGACCAATTTGAGAAGCTTTTTCTAGACACTTGCACTCTTTGAGTATTGGCAGTGACTCAACAGAGGTGGGGCCGTGTGAATTATTTTAGGTCGTACCGGCTAGGAATCGAACCCAGACAGCGAGGGGTATATACTCAAAAGAGCCGCCTTTTTTACATTTACCGCGGTAATAATAGCATATGGGGTAAATGTAAACGATCATTTATGTCAGGGCGAGTACCCTGCCTCCCTGTTCAATGCCTTGTTACTCGTGCAAATATGGGAATACCATGTGACGAGCATGAGCTGAAGCAACTGGTTCAGGAATATGTCAAAAATGTACCGGTATGAAAAAGAACGATAAACAAGGCGATGACCCTGCACTGTCTTCAAAAAAAAAAAAACAGGAACACCTACAAAAATTGAGACAAGATGCCCGAACCCCGTTTGTTATACACCAGTTCTATGATAAGCTGCAAAAGGTGATGGAAGATAACAACTTGACAGCCACAGTACATATTCCAAGCAGACTAAAGCGGATGTCAGTATGACCCCAGCCGCATGCATGCATTAGGTGTTAAGGACAATCTGCTTTCCTGCAATTTCTATTTAAAAAAATGAATTTCCTGCGTTTTGATGGGTAGTGGTTTGGGCACTGCAAGGGCGGTTTAAGAAATCGGGCAATCATCAACGTCGCAACCAGTTCGTAGTATCTGAGCAAATAAAGTTTCGCTGTGTATTTGGGGGGAGCAGAATGTTGTACAATGGACAGCTTTAATCTACTGGAACTCAATTTAAAGAAGCAATAATATTCACCATACATAAAAAGGGAAATATAACTGATCCGGCTAATTACCGAGGAATATTCCTGCTTAACACATCGTACACAGTGTTCGTCAAACACTTAAGTAACCGAATAGATCGATGGATTGAAAGTAAGAAACTTATCCGTGAAAATCAAGCTGTTTTTCGTTCAGGATACTCTACCCTCGATAGTATTTTTGTGTTGCAGAATATTGTGGGCGCATTCCTAGAACAGGCAGCATTTGATACTGTCGATCGGAGAGCTCTATTCTATAAACTTTACACCATCGGAATGAGTTTCAAATTGGGAAGAGTTCTTGAAAGTGCGTACGAGGGTAACAGAGCAGCAGTTTGGTGTGGGTCATATGTTTCAGAATAGTTTTGACCAATATATATTTTAAGCCCACAACTCTTTTCCCTGTATATCGTTATTGTTGCGGAATAGGTTTTGATGTACGCAGCTCAATCATGGCAATATTAGACTGTAGAAAAACTTCTAAGATACTACATCAAACGAACTTTTGGACTACCAAGCACGACGCCTAACTATATGGTAATAATAGAAACAGGATTTTCGCCTTTATTTGTCAATACACTGAAGCTTCATATAGATTATATATTGAAAGTTCTTGAGATGCCTGATGAAAGACTTCCGAAAATTGTTGCTATGAAAACCATACAAGGAAGAAATCTTTGGTTTAGGAAACTGGAAGAGCTTGCAGGTTACTGTGGGATGCAATTCCATTCCACGATGCCTAACTTCAGGTATGATTCACGATCTTATTTCAAAAGTAAACGAACAATACAGAAAAGATTGTATTAATGTGGCTACAACCTCCGTACATCGATCAGCATACAGTTGTCTCAACCATAATTTATGTGAACGAAATTATTTCAACAACATTAACAGTGAAGAACTTACTATATCTACAATTTTCAAGATGAGAAGGGAACTCGTTAATTTAAATTATATCCCACATCGTCCCGATTTGCCGATTTACCGCAGTCTTTTCAACCTATCAGAGAGAGAAGACATTCTGCATTTTGCTGGTAGATGGCCAGTCCTTAAGTAAAATCGCTGATTTTACCTAGTCAGTGATATTCAATCGGCATCAGAGGTCAGAGATATTTTAAATTGCGATTGTGACAGAACAATTTTTTTTTATATATTTTATATATTTATATATTATTTTTTTATATTTTATATTTTATATATTTATATATTTATGTATATTTTTTTTTCAATATAGAAAAATTATTATAAATGAAGTGTTTTAGATTTAATAAGCGAAAGTTATAAATAATCTTTATAAAAAAAAATCTTAAATCTCTCTCTCTCTCTCTCTCTCTGGAACTATTAGTGGGGATCCACACAGTCAATAGCTGATGTCTAGAGACGTAAGCCTCAGTTATTTCCGTCTGTTTTAGGGATGTTCCATGTTCATCGATGTTTGCAAAACATCGGGGCGATGTACTGCGAAATACAAAATTTGTTTGTTTTTTTGTTTAAAATTTGGATGTTAAGTATTTTCCAACTCTTGTTGCTTTAATGAAAGGAGCCAATCTCTTACCAATCTCTTACAGTAGGGTCTTGATTAGGTACTCCTTTGCAGGGGTGTATTAATGTTGTGTGACTTTAGAAAAAATGCTGCAAGGTGATTCATCGTGAGTTTTTCTTAAATCTGGAAGCTCTAGTCATGTGTCATGAATTTATAAAAAAAAAATGAACTTTATTTCACGACTTCCAAATTACAACTCATTTACAAATAATTCTTAATCTACCTCGAAAGCTACCTTTCTGAGTGCATATCGCTGAATTGCATTTCTGCCGATGGTTCGGCGTTCGATGAAGCACGAATCAGCAGCGGCGGCGAGACACAAGTCAGCAGCGGATGTCGACGTCCAGTGGTGGCCCGATTCAAGGTTGCGCAAGGTGTTCGTGGGGCGGTGCATTGCGAGGGTTTGTGCTGACTTAGGGTATTTAGCATTGCGGCAATCATGTGAGCGATTTTAACTCACACTGGTGTAAAAATCACATACATCTCAATAGCGGACAGCAGCTGGGCCATCATGGTTGTCTCTTATGTGAGGGCGCCCGTTCTGCAGGGGTTGAAATACGCGAATATCTTCAAGCCTTGTACTTAAAGGAAGTTTTCCCTTATAGAGAGGAGTCCGTAAAAAGAAGTTTCTCTGTACCTCTGCCGGCCACTTGGCCATTTAATTTATAGCAGAGTGTTGACCTAGCTGCACTTTAAATCATTGCAGCAAACTGCGCATTGTGCAAATTGAGTATAAGAGCACTAGACGGATTGTATTTATGCAAAATAGAGTTGATTTATTGTTGTTTTATTTCTTGTTGATTGTGTGTGTCAAAGAAATGATGTCTGGTTAATATGTGGAATTGAAATTGACATAAGAACCCTTTAAGTACAAAAATTAAAGTTGTAACATCCCTGCCAGCAGCGATAGTGCTGTCAGAAACTACAATGCCTCCTAACAGTTACTAACCGAACAACTTAACGATATGAAAGGAAGAACTTGACGCTCCTCTGAACGATCCATCAGCAGTCGTCAGTCTTCAGCCATCCTCAGTCTTCTGTCTTCAATCTTCAGACATCAGTCTTTAGTCTTAAATCATCAGTTTTCAATCTATTGCCAGACAGCGGTGTTTGCTTCGGAAGGGATCTAGAGTTCAGGTTGACCAAATTGTAGTAAAAAAATTAAAGTTTTAACACCCCTGCCAGCAGCGATAGTGCTGTCAGAAACAACAATGCCTCCTAACAGTTACTAACCGAACAACTTAACGATATGAAAGGAAGAACTTGACACTCATCTGAATGATCCATCAGCAGTCTTCAGTCTTCAGCCATCTTCAGTCTTCTGTCTTCAATCTTCAGACATCAGTCTTTAGTCTTAAATCATCAGTTTTCAATCTATTGTCAGACTTGAACATCCGCGTTGTCTGCATCTGAAAGGATCTAGAGTTCAGGTTGGCCAAATTGTAGTAAAAAAATTAAAGTTTTAAGACCCCTGCCAGCAACGATAGTGACACTAAGAACGATGTCAGCGACTTCAATCAAATGAACCAAATGAAAAGAAGAACTTGACGATGCTCTGAACGATCCATCATCAGTCTTCAGCCAACTTCAGTCTACTATCTTCAATCTTCAGACATCATACTCAACCTGCAGTCTTTAGTTGTAACATCCCAGTCAGCAACCATAGTGGCACTAACAACCCTGTTCGAGATGATAGCGCCACCTGACTGTTAATAACCGAACAACTTGACGATATGAAAGGAAGAACTTAACGATCCTCAGATCTCAAGTCACATCTGTCACTTTTGCGGTAGCCTTGGAGAAGGAACGTCTTCACTTCTAATGGATTATTAAAAAAGTGTAATCTAATTATCATACATAATTTAAGAAAACCAAAATTAACTATACTGCCCTACAACGTTTGGACCATGAAACGAAGTCATCGCATTTCTACTTTGTTCCAAATTTCATTCAAATCGGTGCACCGATCTCGAAATTATAAAGTTTTTTTTTCCATCGCTTCTTTATAAGGGAACCACTGTGCGTCGGTCGTACTCCCATAACTTGTTTCGATCGGTGCACTATGGACGTTCATTCTTACGGAGAAGTGAAACATTGAAATTCATAAGAAATTTCCATAAATTCGTTGTAGGGGCATCAGCACACAAAGGCAATGTTGGTCAATTGTGATATTCACAGTCACACTACTGCCACTGATTGATCTATCCCCTTGCAGTGTCGTTAATTTGATCCGTGACTGGACCAGAAAACATTAAACTACATTGAAAGTAGATTCAACACACTTTTCTCTGTCATTTTGTTCTATTAACTGAAGCGCTTGCTGTTAAATGCGTACTGGCTCTGCACTTCATTTACTTTCCCATCGCCTCACTCTATCTTCCCTAGATCATTCAGAGGAAAGTACAGGATGTAGGTGACTTCAAATATTTCCTTCTGATGTCTCATACGCTGAAATATCACAAAAAATCAAACTCAAACCCCTTTATTCATTAAATAATTTTGACAAATGGCTAGATTTTGACAACTGGTCATTAGCCTCTACATTGCTCGACGTGCATACAGATGGGAAAGCCCTCGTGGAACATGTAGTGGGTACATTAAACTTTCAATCATACTTCAATCGTCATCTGCTTGGACTAACTAATGCTCGAAGCAATCTATGTGTGAGCAATACAGGGAAAAAAAACTCTCCAGGACAAAGTTGTTTACTAAGAAACGCTTTTTTTGTTAAATAGTTAATTTCCATATTCTGCGATGGCAATAAATTATATCTACGGAAAGCCAATAATTGCGAAGCGTTTCTATAGTGGTTCTCAATTTGCTGCTTCTTTTCGACCGGTTTGAGTTTCGTATCACACGATATAAACGTGGCTCGAAGGTGAGTGGATCTGAGCGCGAATAAATGCAACAATCGATTGATGCGTTTGAAAACTTCCTGTGCGACTCACCACACAAGTACTTAATGTTCGAACAATGATAAGAACTAACTAAAACCGCTAAAAAGAGACGAGAGAGAATTTGCCTAAGGTACGGGAGTTAACAACAACCGGTTTTCGTATTTTCGTCATTGCCTTGCTTTTCATGAATCTACGACGATTAGTCCCGCTGCTGGGAAGACAAATAATCTTCAACTGAAACGTTGATAAATTATATCCCGGATGGTGTCCGACTGGCAAGTCGAGATTTTTTTTCATCTGTTTTGTTTTGTTTTGCATGGTATTGAGAAATTTATTCAGAACATCGTAGAATATTGGTATATGATGTGGAACTTGTTTGCCACATGAAGACGTTGTCTGTATAATTTGACGATTCCAATCGAATTTTGTGACTCACAAGTGTCCGCGCCTTTTGGACTTGAATGTAGCCTAATATTCGTTCTTCGGAAAGCAGTAATTCACTCAGTTGACTTAATTCCTAAAAATACGTGTTTACTTGCAAGACAGTGCTGCTTCATACAGGTCTTAGTTTCAAGACTATTTGGAAACCCGTTTCGAAGTTTAACGTGAAATGACGAATTCGCTGTTTCAGGAAATGCCTCCGATGAGTTGTGAATGAAAAGGCAAATAGATGTTTCCAGGTGCCGAAGTTGCCGCCAGTCTTTCACTACACTCCCGACTTGAGTTGGACGTGTGGACGTGAAGTCAAAGTGGATTATATTCAAAAGCTATTGAACTTGATCTGCCTGATCTGAGGACTATGCTCGTACTTCGTTTTTCTGACTTTAATGCCAATCCCTGTTTAAGGGTCATTCTAATATCAATGACCTTTGACTGGGATACCTGCTTTTGCCGTGTGGGTTCGAATGGGTATTTTTTAACCTAAATATTGACACGCAATATATTTGCCACGACAAAAAAAAACACATCTTCGTGATCGTTTTGCATTGACCTTAACTCTCTGAAGACACAAAACAAAATGAGAATAAAATGGTTATGTGTTCATTGAAATGAATTTAAAAATATTATTTATCCTCGCTATAATACACTGTGACAACATTTTGCAAATCATACACTCGTTATAATTGACTTACTGCCCGCATATTCAAATCGTTAAGTGATGGAACTAGTTGACATAAAGTAGATCGACCAGTTTTTGGGGAATTTTCGGATCATGAAATGGAGCCGGATATTAATAAAGTAAGCAGTCAGCCGTCTGCCTGTTTTGTACATATTAATTACAAAAAAATAGAATCGTTTGTATAAGTACGGATCTACGTGTTTTCGTGTTAATTACTTCGATAATCTAAATGATCATGTCGTGATGCGCGGCAAATTTGCGACTGCCATGGTAAGCTCTATTATTTTGTTTTGCAAGGGTGTACATGTACTTACGTGTTATACGATTAAAGGAGGCGTATGTAGCAAAGTTATGCAGAATATAGATTGACATGACAGTTGGTAAAACAACACAATCATTTCTTGTGAATATTGCAAGCATAGAGTAGTTTTAGGATTTCTATGAGTTTGTTGTCTCTTCATTCATTTGACTAGTAAAGGGTGTTTTTGTAGAGGCAACATTGTGACAACTGATTTGACAGCTCCCGCTTGTTTTGATGTTAGTTTGTTGGCGTTTGGCAATTCATCGAGGTGACACACTCTCGCCTCTCATTTTTCTGTCAGCTCACATCAAAATCTGTATTCTGGAATTCAGGTGAGGTGACAATCAAGTTCCCCCTTATTCTGTTAGTCGTGTCACCCAACAATATATGTGTCACTTTGACAAATTTGTATTCTCTTAGTCACTTTATGTGACATTTGTCACTCTTACGACGATTGTGTGTATTCTCGTAGTCACATTTCATGAGAATGTGAGATAGAATGAGAGAGATTTTGTCACTTGCATTTTAGAGGGTGACGCCAAACGACGTAGTTTAAATATGTAAGTTTTAACCCAAATTTTATCAGAAAGAAAATTCAACTAGTTGGCAACAAATGATAAAGATTTGTGTCTTCAAGTGAGATGAATTTCAATTCGGTGGTTGCATTTGATAAGTTGTGTAATTCCTAGATTCCTTTGGTTCAGAACTTGGATATATTGGTGCTCGAATGTGGTGGACCACATTTCAATGAGAGCCCAAGAAAGAGGACAACGGCAACGTTTCGTTTTCTTAAAAAATTGTATTTCTGGATGTGATTGGAATTCTCCGCTAATAAAGCGATCAGATACTCAAATTGTTGGCTTGTTGTGTTTTTTTTTAACACTAATGGCAAATGGCAATGTGAAGTTCGCGCGTTGATAGGCGAGTTTATTCACAGTATTTTCCTTCCGAAAATTGTGAGCTTCTTCATGATGGTCTTCGAGATAGTGTGACATATTTGAAGCTGTACATTAAGATTGGCTGCTTGTTGTCCTCTGGCTTAGTCCATTTTGCTTGCGCATCAAGGGATAGATGCGATGGAAGCCTAGGTTGGCCTTCTTAAATGTCAGTTTCGAGTGATTATTGAAATTCAACCTTTCCGTGAAGTTTACCCCAAGATACTTGACCTTTTCAGTTGTTGATACCTCAGTACTGTTGAGAAGCACTATATTTATGCTCCGACATTTGGCTGCTGATCTGCACCCACCTTTGAATAGTCTTCTTAAGCACATAAGTACAGTCGTACAGTCCCTCTCATTCTATACCACTTTCTCATGAAATGTGACTAAGGGAATGCACACGATCGTCGTGCGAGTGAGAAATGTCATATAAAGTGACTCAGAGAATACGAATTTGTCAAAGTGACACATATTATTGGGTGACACGACTAAGAGAATAAGAGAATAAGATCTCACAACACCATTACGTCCAGAAAAAGTTTGGTGGGCTTTATGCCCATTTCAGAATGCTACGTGCTGCTCCCACTCTATCCTCGTGAGGATTACTGTTTTGTGCATAATTTCGAAGTCCGCAAAGGGTGTTTAGTAATCTTAATGTTCTGTATTATCTTCATGTGCCCACAATAGGGCACATTCAGCGAAATTCATAGAAAGTTGCAATCAAATTTTGCTAGCTACTTTTGATTTAACATATATTTAAACAAATATTTTGCTTGATACGTAATTTGTGTATGAAAGCCCATAATGTCAGTGTACATTGTACTGAATTTGATGGAAGTATACTTGTGTACAAAATCATAGGCGATTGTATCGAAAACAGTACAATTGTACCGACTTGCCCATCCCTGCTGTATACACACTTTTGGCAATGCCTGTAAGGACTGTATTTCGAAATAACTTTTCCATAAACATTAGACAGAATCGGAATTGCAATGAGGGCGAAGTTGGTAGCCGTTTGCTTTCCATATGGAATGTTTACCGAAACTTTTAACAATTGGAGGGTGTTCAATAAGTGCGAATATTATAATTTCTTGTAAAAAAACCAAACCTCTAAAATAAAGGAATTTTTTTACCGTACTCAGGCCGTAGAAATGTATTCAAAAAGTACAATTGCAACTGCAAAGAGTATGTGAGACTGCAGTGCGGCGGTGGTCTTCTTATTCTTTTTATTTATCGCCGATGTGGACCAATGCCTCAATTTACAAGTCTCTCCAACTTTTCCTCCACCGTTGGACTATTTTCCGCCCCACTCAGGACTATGGGTCTGCAGATCTCCATCTGCGTAAGATGTCCACCTCATTGGAAAGCAACACACCGTCTTTGGATTGAAAAACAGTCCGGATTCTTTCTCAACACTTAAGGGAACAGTTGGAATTCGCTCAACCCCTTCAGTGCCTTAAGTGCCGTGCAAAATTTAGCCGCAACTCACTGTTCTGTAGTTTCTCCCCCCGTATGCGGTTACCTCCTTGGCAGGAGAGGTATTTTATCAGTGAGGTACAGGGTACACAACACCAAGTGGTGATCAGTTCACAGTTCAGCCCCCATCACACGAACATCACAGACCATCTGTTTCCCACCATGAAGGTACCACTAAGAGTTCCATCAACGACTATTGTTGAAGACTCTGACGGTACCATGTGTATTTATGAATGCCTTTGGTTGGAAAGAAGGTGTTCATTATGTTCATGCCATTGGCACAGCAAAAGTCCAGCAACTTCAGTCCGTTCGCGTTCTGGTGCGGATCACCGTTCCTCCCAATCACACTCCCCCATGTCGTTACATCCATACCCACGTGAGCTTTGAAATCACCCATCAGATTATAGGAATCCATCTCCGCCACCCTATCAAGGGCAGCATCAACTTCATCCAGGAACGCCGCGTACTCTGACTCTAGATCTGGTGCATACATCTGCACTAAAGCCAAAGTTGAGCTCTAAGATCCTGACTCTCTCTTCTAGTGATATCCAATCTAATACCCTGGCTGCTAACCTGGGACTTGTGAGTATCCGCACTCCCGCCTGGGCAGACATTTGAGGAAGAGTTTCCACCCGTCCAAAAGTCCACAATTCTAGATCGAATTCGCTTCTTCTAAGAGATGCCCACGATATCCAAACGCCTCCTCAACTAGCTTTCCTTTCCTGAAAGCGATGAGACGTTTCATGCGCCTATCCTAAGTCGATGCCGTTGTCCGTTGCTTTTTGCTCCCCGTACGCACTGGTTTGTGCATGGCGTGACTTCACCCCCACCCCCATAGCGGCTCACGAGGCCGCTGACAGGTTGCTCGTAGTTTCTTCGTGCCGGATTCGCATTGCCTCCATTCAGGCCTGGCTCCAAATGGGGCACACCAAGATAAGCAGTATCCGAGGCCAAATTAGTTCTGCGTGTCATGAGGGGTGTGGCGCTTCGTTAGCCATGCTTGGGCTAAACGAGTAAACCCCAACCTGTTGCCCTTCCCCACCGCGAGGAGGTCAGCTGCCGGGGGGCAATTTGGACCCATGTGCACAGGATGAAGGTACATATTAAATAAGTAGCATAAACTAAAGTATTATTTTTTTGCACTTGAATTTATTTGCAATAAATTATATGACACACTGATAGTATTTAGAATTTATCTTGACGCTTGAATAGAAAAATACATACTCATGTGCCTATCTAAACGATTTTATTTGATGTCTGACTATCGAACAACACCAATAACGTGTACCCAATAAAAATTAAAATTAATGTCAACAGATCCCCTTAAGTGCTAATAACATCCGATTATACACTCCCTTCGTATAGTGTATGCGTCACATAAAGTTAAGCAATCGCAGGGGCTAAGCTTGTACCTATTTGTGATAGAATGCAAACTACACCAGAAACCTACAGTGCTCCAAAAAAGTTTGCGTACAATTATATCAATTTCTGAATTTGACTTTATTTTACCAACGAGTTGGACTCTTGCAGATTGCGGATATAAGTATAGTAAGTTGTTTAATAATAGTAAAGGTACATTTATTATATAAATATTTATGTCAATAATTGGTTATAATAAATACAATTTATAATAATAAATAAGCGTGTGACTTGAACACCCAGCGAAATATTAATCAGACCACAGTGTGAAATTTAAGCATTTTCTTCAATTATTTGACGTGATGAATCTGTAAAAAGGACTGTTCGATTTGACGAACTTACAAATGCAGCGACGAAATTTAACATTTCACTGGAATGCAGGAAATGTGTGTCGAAATACAAAGTTTTTGTGCTGGAATGCAGAAACTTGCCGAAATGCAGAATTTGGGTGCGGTGTAAACCTACTATAAGGCACAGAACAAATTTAGAATGCATTTTGTAAGCGTCTCATTAGAACCAACTTCTGACTACCATTTGTTCCGGTCGAACGAAGGGGCAAGGTCTGGGCTATAAGGCGGGTGGGGTAAAGCTTCCCATCCACTGTTTTCCAAATAGTTCTTAACCGGAATAACTGATAGAAAATTATTGCCTCGTGTCTGGTCTGGTCGCATACTCCGGGCGTTTTTCGGCTACTACTGTCTTCAAAAGGATTACTTGCGTTCGGTAGCGTTGTCCATTGATGGTTTCAGCCGATTTTAGGAGCTCATAATATAGCACACCCTTTTGATCCCACGAAATACAGAGCATTACCTTCGCTCTGTGGATATTCGGCTTTGCCATTGATTTGGCTGGTTGACCAAGCCAAAATCGTGCAAACCACTTTTGGCACGTTCGCACAGCTAGGGCATGTTCACCATAAACTTCCACCAAAATACGATGACTTTCGGCAGCAGTTTTCTTCATAATAAAGTAATGAAGAAGAACTCCCCGCAAAAACACTTCTTCAGGCACAAAGTTCGACATATTTGAGTGAAAAAAATGCTTGTTGTTTATGCTTCAAATGAATGACATATACTGAAATGACGTAAAATGACAGCAGCTTTCCAACGCACGCTTCAATGGAATAATACAAGCTACGCCATCTCTTAGCCAACCGCACGATTAGGCTATAGACCCAATAAATAAAAATAGATTGAATACTTTGTCTTTTTTCTCGTGTATCTAATCCTATTAAGGAACATCTTACTTGTTAAGGAAGCATAGATTCATGGTTCCAATTCGTTCGTTTTATAACGAATCTCGTAAAGGACTTTTGAACCCCTTCTAGACGTAACACGTGCTTTTCATACGATTGAGACCATATTACAGAACAACATTAAAGCTACGGACGTACAAGCGACATGTAGACTGGCTTTAAAGCATACGGATTAGAAAATTCATAACAAGACCGACTAAAAAACCCAAGCATCGAGTTTGCTTTAGCAAGTACGTAGTCAATGTGAAATGAACACGTCAATTGCGTATCAAAAATTATACCATGATCTTTAATTTCAGTTTTTCTCAATAGAGTCATCCCACATATAAAATATTCGAGGAGAACTGGCAACAAAATATGCAAAACAGAAAACTAATGGCATTTATTTACATACAACTTCAGATGGTTGACATCACACCATTTAACTAATGCGACCAAATCTTCTTGAATTTTCATACAGTCCTGGATGCTTGCAACACGCAGAAAAGTCTTTAAGTCGTCAGAATACATCAAGCAATTAGCATACTTAAAAATTTACGAAATTAATAGTTTCGAGTTTTACAGCGACAATGCGACCAACTTTCATGGCGCTGAACGTGAGCTGCGACAAGCTTGGAAACTGGTGGACTCAAAAATAATGATGGCCACCTTTTCGGACACCACCACTGGCTGGAAATTTACACCCCCAGAGTCAACACACATGAGAGGTTGCAGGGAGGGCCTAGTTCGGAGGTAGTCTACGTCGCTGATGCAGAATCCCAATGATGAGTTGCTGCGCAGTATATGGATTGAGGTTGAAAATATTGTCAATTCGCGGCCTCTGACATGCATGCCAATAGAGAGTGAGAATGAGGAAGCCCTTACGCCGAATCACTTTCTAAAGGGGGCATCGAGCGGTCTTAAACCTGTGGCGGAAATTAATGAAGACGAGAGAGTGGTAAGAACAAATTGGGTTGTTTCACAACAATTTGCGAGCCGCTTCTGGAGCTGCTGGCCAAAGGAGCGGATAGTCCAAGTCCGCCAGTCTGAAGATGGACAGGAAATGGTTTCTGCCAGTGAACCTCTACAGGTTGTTGACGTCGTCTGAATTGTCGACCCAAATAAAACCAGGCACTGCTGGCCAAAGGGGAGGATAGTCAAAGTCCGCCCGTCTGAAGATGGACAGGTCCGCAGGGCGCATGTGCAAATGCGCAGTGGGATCTTTGAGAAGCCCGCGGTCTAAATTGCTCTAGAAGTCGGCAAAGGGAACGGAGATGGAGAACCTACACGGGGGGAGTGTTGCGGTGAATGCGCCCTTAATTAGGTTGTTTCGCCCTATACACACCGAGGTGGCGGTAATAGTCCATACGTAGGCGACAGAAACTCCAGTCAAGTGTACATACACAAAATGAATTGAAATTGAATCTCGGCATCGCCATGTGGGGTTGGCCGATCAGGCTATTTGGAATACAATTGTCATTAAATTATCACACCAAATTTTGTAACGATACGGAAAAGAAAGAAAAAAGCAAGAACTCGTACGTTTATTTAAAAGGTGTAGTTGCAGCCACCATAACTGCAACGGGCCCTAAGTGACTGCCTTGGGGAACACCAGATAACACCTTGATAATTCTAGTTTGGCAAGTACTTATTTTCACGGTTTGAGTCCGATTTGATAGGTGACTCGAAATCCATTTAAGGAATGTAGAATGAATACCAGAGGACTTTATGACATACTGTGTCAAAAGGATTTTCAAAGTCTGTCAGAACCACATCAACTTGATGTCCTGTCTCTAAAGAATCAAACAGATTTTTCGTGTCAAGTTAGTTAAGGTGGATCTTCCAGACATGAACCCATGTTGTTGTGATCATATTCTTTTTTTAAAGTAAAGCTTTTTCGAACAATTTCGAAATGGCGGAAAGCCGGTCCGGCTTCGTACATAGGGGTCATGAATGCGCTTTCAAAAATGTTTGGAAAAAAGGAGCTGCCATTCACAGAATAGAAGTTAAAAATATATTACAAGGTTTCAGGTAAAATTTGAATTATACTATTCATTAAAAAAAAACAACAAAAACCAAAAGGAGTTGCAAAATTCACAACAAAAATGCAAGTCGATAAATTATTACCTCATCTTATTTCTTCTGGCGTTAGTGTTTAGTCGGATATGCCCTCATACTCGTGACCATCATAAACTAATAAAGCTTCTTTTAACATCTCTTTATTGCTGTTATCGTGGGTACGGAAGTTTTATTTCAGTGCTACCGACACGTGATCAATGGAATTCAGATCTGGGCTGTGTTGTGGGGTTCGTAGTAAGTTGCAAGGCTGCTGTATAAACAGCCATAGTGGGTGATTAATTATTTTGCTAGAAGTAATAATCGATGCTTTTAAGTTTCGTTTATGAACTTGGAGCGGAAACGGCTATGCTTGGTCACGTGGAATGTCCCCTTTATCGCGACTTCCGAGGCGGGCGTTGAATGCGATTCCACTAGGTAGGCCACCACTTGGCAGACCCAGGACGAGGTGGTTGGACCAAGTCCAAAAACTCCCTTGGTTATGCTTGGGCATAACTCCTGATTAGTTAGAGTCGCCGGCGAAGGATCGAGTTGCCTGGAGATCTGTCGTGCGTGGTTTACCCCCTTTAGTGGAGCATGCGGGTCAAAAGATGACGATGATGATGTACACGTTCATCATTCCTTCGATTAGTTCCATCCTTTGGACCCCTGGTGCCGTCATAAGGATTTTATTTATCGTTCTTCACTGTTCCGATGAAATTCTTTGCGTTATGGGCTCATTTTATAGCCTCCTACCTACCCTCAGAGGTCGTCAGATTCAAAAACATTTCATTTTGATTCGCCGGAGAAGTCTGGCGACTTATTAACATGCACCTTTGAGATTGCGACCTGTTTCGGTCGATTGAACTTGTTGACTAATGCAACGTTTCCACCGAACGAAACCGCGAGGTTGCATCAATTTTCTTCGAATCTACCACGTTCTGCCACACATTTTCGGGGTCTGGAAACCTCGCGGTTTCTGATAAACCTCGTTAAATCCTCCTCGAGTTCATCCTTCCGTGAGAGGTTGTGAACCCGGGTAAGCCTACAGAGTGAATTTCAGTTTATTTTGTTGTTCATTTTCTGGTGTTTGGCGGCCATTCAAAAATTAAGAGCGAGTGACATTTCTTTTGGTGGACACTTATAAATTGAGAGCGAGTGACCTGAAAATTGAGAGCGAAACCTCTGGGGAAACGGCCTATTTGGGTTTCAGTTCATCCGGACCCCGAGGTTTCGTTTCAGTGGAAACGTAGACTTATAGTTTTTCCTGGATGTCCATGATCTGAAACCCTTAAGATGGATGGATGCATTAGGTAGTGGTTAATTGTTTATGTTGAGCGCTCGTCTTATTAGCCATTATAAATTAAATGTTGACCACCATTCGCTTGATGAGAGGATTATCTCTTAAAGCTCCCTCTTCCATGGTCGACCTATCTTGGCTAGGATTCGATCGGTGCCATCATACCCAAAGCGATCTATCGTTCCTCAACAGTGCCAATGCCCGAATAAACAAGGAATCTCCAAGATGAAACTAACTACCGTGGCATTAACAGTGTTCAATGAAAGAGCACTTTCGTCTGTACGCAACGAATGGGTGGCGCAGTTGGTTAAGTGCCTAGTTAGTGGGGTCCCCGGTTCGAATCCTAGTGAAAGCATAGTTAATGCGCCTTTATCTGGTTTTCAAATCTGGTCCAGTCATCATTTGCCGAGGTCGATCGGTGGTAGGAGTCTGACTGTGGGTACCACAATGGACCAACATGGTCTAATAGCCCTTGTCGGCGCAGCTTCGAACGTCAACTACCGGTGCAGCTACGTCGCGTGCGAGCCTTCTTGGAAATGAACACCGAATTTATATTTAATAAATCATACATATAAAATCAGGACTTACTGTCTCGGACGGTTGAGACCTACTCGTTCTGCCTAAGGGCGCGGGCGCATTGCTGCTCCCAACAGTCCTATTCTGGTTGTGTGGTGGTCACAACTGTCTATTGTCTGCGATGCGAACATTTTGATGCATCGCTTGTGAGGTTTGAGCAATTTGGTATTCTAGCAAAAGGATCACAAGAAAACACACACCTTGGTGTGGCGAGATTTTTTTTTCATGTCAAAAATTTGTTTTTTCGCTCTCTTTTCGCGTTGTCCACGCAATGCGGGAGAAGAAAAATATTGAGAGCAATAAATAATCATCGGAGTTTGGAAGAATTTGACGACACATGTTTTCTGCAAGGCGAAAGGAGAATTCCTTAGAATTTGTTCTTGTAGTCTAAAAAATATGCATTACCCTGAAATTATTACATTTCGCTTTATTTTCTCATTTGTTCCCATTTTATGTGCTCAATCATACATCTCAACTTTGACAGTTCTTGTGGAGCTCACAAGTTGTGAGGTTTGAAAACCTCTCAATTTGTGACTCACCACCCACTTGTGAGGCACCTGTGACTTATGACACATGACAGAAGTGTGCCGGAATAGGGCCATAAGTGCGCTGGTGAATCGACGAGCAGCCTCCCACCCTACCTTCGGCTGAGCGCAAACTTTTATGGAGCACTGTACTCGTACATGTTCATGTAAAAACACAATTTGCCAATTCCCCGCCTGATTACCTGCATTCGAAAAAAAAACCTTCCCTAATGTGCAAGCTACTGTCGAACCTATGAGGGAATTATCCGAACTCGTACCCGTTTCAAAATAATTGCTCAATTGTTTTGTACGGGTTCGAGTTGAGGCTTTGCAACAAACAGAAATAAGCCTGTGGTACACATGGGCAAACACCGCAGTGTGTTTTGATACTTAAAATATACTATTATCTAATGATTATCACCCACCTGTTTGGTGCTTCTCGAGACCGCGGCTAAATACGAAGCAGCATCGATGAAATCCGAGGAAATCGAGTGTGAGTAATAAACGAGATTCCATTCACAATGTGCGCTGAGAACATCTTCGCCAAGAGACTGCGAAGATTCAGTAAGGTTCTATATAAGAAGATCGTCCGCTCAGACAAGGCATTATTTCCAAGTTGAGAGTCGTGCGGTCTGTTAGCTAACTCCCGATTAGTGTGTCGAACCAGTGTGCCGGAAGTTTGTAGTGCTTTGTAGTTATAATTAAAAGGCTTTCAAGATGAAATCTATCTGTGTGGCCGCTTTGTTTCTGGTAATTTAAGCTTCATTGTTTGCATTCAATATTCGATCCGAAATTATCGACGGTTTGTAGAGCCAAATTGGGAGCGCGTTTGTGCCTCATTCACGAAGAGATGATAATTCAATTTGAATCTAGTTTGACAAGTTTCTGCGCATTTAAATCTGCGAATTCGAGTGTGCAAACATTTTCCCATTTGTCTGTATTTGCCTGCGATTTTTTAGTGTTGACAGTATTGCAGTGAATTAACCGAGTGATTTTGTTTGATTTGTAGGTCCTGTCGACCGCGTATGGTGAGAACATTTTCAAGATCAACATCAGCCCCGAAGAAGCGCAGCAGTATTTGCAATCTGCGAATTTAAACATTGAATACTCTCCCAAGATTGGTGAGAACCCTCTGCCTGTAGTGAAGAACGATTTGGGCGAGTTCATTTACCAGGGACGCAAAATCGATAACCCCTCGGATTACGTTGAAGAGCACTACACAGCGCACCAGTACCACGGACAAGATGGCTTGGGTCAGTATGTGTACGGATACAAGGACTGGAATCAGGGAAAGGCTGAGCAGAAGACTCCGGATGGTGTTGTGAAGGGCACCTACAAGTACGTCAACCCACGCGGCCGAGATTTCGTTGCCAACTACTATGCTGACAAGACCGGATTCCATCATGAAGACAATCGTCCAGCAGAGGAGAAGAATCCTGCAACTGATACGCCCGCAGTGAAGGCTGCCAAGGAGGAACACTTCCGTCTTTGGGGAGAACTGGCCCAGGCCAATGGCCAAGATCCAAACCCCTACAGCAGTGTGTACCAGCGCGAGGGACAATATAACCCAGCTGAGTCTCAGACTCAGTACGAGCACATTGAGCCTCCATACGTCCCAACCGAAGAGGAGAAGGGTGACCCACGTGGATTCTACTACAGCTTTGACTACAACACTCCCTTGTTGCGAAACATCAAAGAAAGGGCGGAACTCGAGCAATTGCGCGCGGAGAACAATCATTAAAAAAAGCATTTATTTTATAATTTATAATCGCTGTTTTAAGTATTTCAATATTTATGTGGATATTTTGTAAAGTGTAATTTGATGGCAATTAATATTTATTTATTTGTAATAAAATAAACCATCATTGAATTTATTTCAAATTAGTTGTGGCGTGTTTCGATAGTTTGTGGTGGTTTTGCAAGGTCGTTGGAATTGGAAATGTCCCTTTTTTGAAATTCAATTAAACAAGATGTGGCTGAGTTTTCGACTATTGTGTAGAAAATGACAGCGGTCGACATTGCCACGACAATTCCCGTGATTGGCGTGAGTTATAACTTAAAGAAAACACACGAACTTTTTATTATTAAATTGTTTATTGAACAGACTTAATCTTAAAACTTCATCGTTCTAAAGTGCCTTTTAGACTGACTCCTTTCAAAAACATCTTCTATCACGAAGTACGAGTTGTGTTGCCTTGATGTCTGCTGATCTCGTTTACTAGTTCCCAAAATTCAAAAGCTCGCACTTTTTGGCGGGATCGATTATCCCAAGCCTGGTTTCTGCAATCTACCAAAGTTGAGCTTTAATCAGCTGTGATGTGGAAGGTGGTTGTTGTCCAGGGACTTATGATGTGCACATGTAACTCGTGCATTCAAGAGTGCATAGCTCGGGCTGAATAGGAGTGCTGACTTTGAGGGCACCGGTCATTTGCGGTTTATTGATTTGGACTTCCGACTAAAGATCTCCGTTGATCGTCATTTCAATGTCGTCGTTATTATCAAAGATCTTCTGACTAATTATGCAGCAGCCAGCTAACAGTGTACAGTGCTTCTGCGGATGCCACTTGGTGAACGTCTTGTGGATGGACACTGTTCTAGACCAGACAATTTTGCCAAGTACCCTTTCATCGTCGACGTTAAAATCAGAAATAAAGTATGATAGAGACGCACAACTTCTACCTCTCTTGCCCCTTAACATTTTTGACTACCATTTTTCATATCGTTTTCTAAAGCCAAACTCATTTGAAGATTTCGTGCCTATTGTAACTAAACCCATTAATTCTTGTCCATGCCCATGGTAAAGTAGTGCAGTTCAGTGTAAAATTATCGAACGAGAGCCTCTTTGTATTGGGTCTACAACCTAATTCGTGCGGTTTTTCTTTCAAAATTTTAAAGTTTATTTAAGAAGAACATGTACAATAGTAATTTTCCAAGTATTGCCCATCTGAAGCTATGACATTTTCCCACCTTTCTGGCAATTTGTGGATCCCATCCCAAAAGAACTGCGCTGGCTTGGCAGCCAAGAACGAATTAAGCCAATTTGTGATATTCTGCTCTGAACCGTATTTCAGTGAGGGCGTTCTGCACCGACCGGAACAAATGGTAGTCAGAAAGGGCAAGGTCTGGGGTAGGTGGTTGGTAAGGCGGTTGGCGTAAAATTTCCCATCCACTGTTTTCCAAATAGTTCTTAACCGGAATAGCAACGTGGGGCCGAGCGTTGTCATGATGGAAAATTATTGCCTCGTGTCCCATATTCCGGGCGTTTTTCGGCTACTGGTTTCTTCAAACGGATTAATTGTGTTCCGAAGCGTTGTCCATTGATGGTTTCACCTGGTTTTCGCAGCTCATAACACAGCACACCCTTCTGATCCCACCAAATACAGAGCAACCTACGCGCGATTTGGCTGGCTTCCAAGCCAAAATCACCACTTTTGGCACGTTCGTTGAGCTAGCGCATGTTCACCAGAAACTTTCACCAAAATACAATGACTTTCATCAGCAGTTTTCTTCATATTAAAGTATTGAAGAAGAACTCCCCGCAAAAACACATTTTCAGGCACAAAGTTACAAGTTTACGATAGTTACAATATTACGACATATTTACGTTACGACATATTTGAGTGAAAAAAAATGATTGTTGTTTACGCTTCAAATGAATGACATGTACTGAAATGACGTACAATGACAGTAGCTTTCCAACGCATGTTCCAATGGAATAATACAAGTTACGCCATCTCTTAGCAAACCGCTCGAATTAAGTTGTAGACCCAACAAATAATTCAAACGTAACCCGACGCGGGAAAATTTGCCTGAATATACTTCCTCAAGAAATGAAGTCACTGTCCTTACTCGTAATACCAAGAAGTCTTATTATCTAAATAAGCTCGAACCTAATTTGGGTTCTTAAAACTTGGGTGTAGTATCTGATAGTAAACTGTGCGTTCGTTACCCTCTAATCAAGTGAGTGAATTTCTTTCCCCGGGTGCTCCCGAACCTCCTGTATTTAGTTATAATTATGATCTAAGCACTAATGAGTCGCCCTCGAATTTTCGTTTTCAATGTGTTGTTGAAGTTGGTGTATTCAATGCCATTAACTCAGTCAAATCAAATGCCATTGGAGCTGACAGTATTTCCCCTCGGTCTTCGAAGTGTCTATAGCTCCTGTCTATAGCTTCCAATTTCCGCTAATATGGAAGAAAGCAAATATCATTCCTATTCCTAAAAGTCAAATCCCAAGTGCTGGGCTGACTTCAGACCTATTAGTATTTTGTGTTTCCTAATCAAAAGCCTTTGAAAAGATGCTATCTTCTCTAATGAAGAGTTTTCTGCGTAAAAATAATTTACTCTCGAAATGACAGCTGCGAATGATAGCTGCGAAACTGTTGTCCTCAAAGTTTCTTCTGACGTTAGATCTGCTTTAGATAGAAATGATATCTGTGTCGCAGTCCTACTAGAATACTTTTGACTGCATTGACTGCATTCTCAAGTTCAATTTTTCAAATTCTTCCCTTCATTTGTTTAGTGAATATCTGCGAAATAGACTGCAGACGGTCGTCACTGAACTTGGTCACTCTAATCCGAAAATTATTCGAGCGGGGGTTCCCCAAGGCTCTGTGCTAGGACCTCCATCACTCTGCCTCTTTATCAATGATACTCCAAGGATTGTTGAAAACTGCAAAATAAAGGGTGATTTTTTAGCTATTATCTTTTTGGCAACACTGGTTTAAACAGCTGACGCACGTTTCGTGTTTTGTTTCACTGTCAAACAACTTCAGTTTGGTCTATAATTTAACCATGAATCGTCTTACAAACGAACAACGCTTGCAAATTATTGAATTTTATTATCAAAAGGCGTGCTCTGTTAAGAAAGTTCATCACGCGCTTCTTCCATTTTATGGTCAGTTTAAAACGAAGCTCATTTTTGCCTCAATGGGTACGTAAATAAGCAGAATTGTCGATTTTGGAGTGAATATCAGCCAGAAGCATTGCAAGAGCTACCAATGCATCCAGAAAAAGTCACAATTTGGTGCGGTTTATGGGCTGGTGGCATCATTGGACCGTACTTCTTCAAAGATGATGCGAATCGTAACGTAACTCTGAATGGTGAGCGCTACCGTGAGATGATATCCAACTTTTTTTTGCAAGAGCTTGACTTGCATGACATGTGGTTGCAACAAGACGGTGCCACATGCCACACAGCACGCGCAACAATGGACTTATTGAGAGGCGAGTTCGGTGAACATTTTATTTCACGTTCGGGACCGGTCAATTGGCCGCCTTGATCGTGCCCTTAGACTATTTTTGCGGGGCAGTGTTAAAGCTCATGTTTATACAGACAAGCCCGCATTGGAAACCAACATTGAAGCATTTATTCGTGAGATACCGGCCGAAATGTTGGAAAGAGTATGCCAAAATTTGACTAAGCGGATGGACCATTTGAGGCGCAGTCAAGGTCAACATTTGCATGAAATAATCTTCAAACATTAAACTATATGGACCGTACTATCGATTCAAATAAACATTTCATGCATTTTTCTGAATTTTATGTGTTTCTTTTCGAAAAACTTTCCTATAGCTTTTAAAATATCACACTTGACACATGTGTATCGATGATGTCATTATATACCTGGTTTAATGGAAGATGGTACTGCCAGGTTGAATGGAGATCTTGCTAGCATTTCAAGATCTCAGCCCATCAAGACTGTATCTACTGTTTTTTCACTTCACGAACTGTGTTTTAATGATTTGTCACCTATAATCCTTGATGGCATTCAATTCTCCATCAATGCCATCAATTCTGTAAAATATTTTGGGTTTCCTATTAACTCCCACCTTACATGCTGTGATGGAGTTAAGGATTTTTGTCATTGTCAACACAAGATTGATCAAAACACTTATAATGCCTCATCTTTTGTTTAATTGTTCTGTGTATTCGAACTTAGATTCTGTTTGTAAACATAGGTTAAATGTTGCAGTGTTCGTCCCACTTGTCATCGTCTTCCTTTGGTATGAGCCTAGATCTATATTTTAACTTTCGGAATATCTTAAAACTCTTCAAGGTAATTAATAGTAAATCTCCAAGATACCTCTTCGAAATGATAAGACTTGCACAATCTGGTAGAGGTAAAAAAACGAATAATCCCCTCTTTCCCGCATTGTATTGGTGAACCATCCTTTCTCGTATCTGCAATTCGTGCCTGGAACAATCTTCCGCATGAATTGCAGACAATCAATGCTTATACCGCCTTTCAGAAAAAAAAAAAACTATTCATATTCTTAAATGACAGCCACATCATAAACTGAATTTAAATTCTAACGATTTTACTTGCTCTTACATTATTTCTTTAGTGATTACTTTTGAACTGTAACGAAATCATAAAGCTGTCAAAATTTAAATCCATACTTCCAAAAGACGAATTGTCTTGCAGTATTTTATTGCTAAACTAATTAAAAAATAAATCAGAGAACGGCATTTGCCTTATTTCGTGAATAACCGTCAAAAATTCATGAATAACTGTCGAAAAGCCTCTAAAATTCCTCGATGGACTAGGGGTCAATCAGCTGTGAAGTTGGGTATCTCTGCCATACTTCATTTCTGGTTAAAATCATGGCTTGGAGTGTCTAAAGCAGACCTCGTTTTCAGCATTGATATCTGTGCTCCGCGCAGTTTCACAGACATCGATGGTATTTTCGGCAAATCATACACTTCCTTGACGGGATCCGACTGATTGTTCACTGAACCGGTCGGTGACCATCAAACGTTGAGTAATATCATTTGCACGTGTGGACGTTGTGGCTTGTCATGGTCATCTTCCCTCTAAATGCGTGACTGTTCTACCGTAACGAGGTGTGTGAAATACGATTTGTGTTGTCTGGCTTGTGTGTTATGTCTAATGTATGCGGTGAGTAATACGTTTCAGAGATGATCACATTTAAAATTTGTTTGCTCAAGACAGCTTCTTGCGTCGAGGATAAATGTGGGCTGAATTTATTTTGGAAGTGATGTTTGCAGATGTGAGACTCCTCTTAACTTACTATTGATATTACATTGGACCGCTTAGTTCTGTTGCGCGATAGTTAAAATTTTACCACATTTCCTAGGACATTAATTTTTTCCCTGTTTTCATTTACCTGTTCATGCTCCTGTTACAAGACACAACTTCAGTTGTAGTTTGGCCGGAAATAAGAAATCGGTGTTATCGATTACAACTTTGAGACAACCAGTTGTGTTTCAGTTGGAAAATCAAGACAAGTGCTAATCTTCAGTTGTATTGTCATTTTTTAACGACATTCAACAGAGTATTTGTCAAAACTACAGAACTCCTTCTCTATAGTTGTGTATACAGTTGACGCTCGACAAAGTGAACATCGATATAGTGAACAATCCAATTTAGTGAAACACAATATTTTATACAGGCTTTTCACATTTGTTTCTTGCATACAAAACCACTTCTAAAACTGATTAGTATGATCCACAGAAAAACTGCTCAAGAAAAGACCAATGATCATATTGTGACGTGAACAGTATAACGTGTATAAGATGAGATAATCAGGTCACCAACCACCACAAGAAACGCCATCTATTTGCAAGGGAAAGAACGATAACCTCCGAAGAGTATTCCCGAAATTGTTGTACATACTGCAAGAATGGATGTCGCCACCTATGCACTGATAGAGTACAAAGCGCCAGCGGGGAAATTCAACACACTCGTTGCCAGAGTAGGATCTAGAACCAATACTGGAGTCATGTTACGGTAGAAAAGGGTTAAAAATTGAAACACCAAATTATGTAAAAAACCAAAGTTGACTTTATTCTTAGTCGTCCAAGCCTCGAGTGAAGTATCATTTCTTAAAACATAAACTAACAGCTAATACAAACACAAGCAGTACCGACAAAGAAAGACAAAAAGGACGCTTTACAAAAGGGGAGCATGCAGAAAAGAGACACGTGACAATAGTTCGTAAACAACATACTTGTTGCAGCGGCGTCTTTTGTTTGTCAAGCCTGCTTTGTAACAGGTTGCTTGTGATTGAGTTTGGGAAGTCTGTACCCGAACTTTGTGGACTGGGATGTTTGTCTTCTCCATAATGCATCCACGTAGAGACCTGTGTCTATGTATTCATGTTTATAAACATATTAGATTATAATAATGCTGCTGTTGATATGCTGCTACTGCAGAGCATGCCACTCTGGGGGTATAAATATCGGCACGGTGGTCAGTTCAAACAATTGCATCAACAATTGCTACTTTCCTAGCAAGTGGAAAATTAGCAAAAATTGTCGCAATACCAAAAACGGGGAACGCTGCCAGTATTTCAGGATACAGGCCTATATCGCTCTTGAGCAATATAAGCAAGATCCTGGAGAACCTGGTAGTGCGAAAACTAAAGCGATGGTCTACCGACTTAAACATCATTCCGGATATTCAGTACGGATTTCGGGAAAAACATTCAACGCTACATCCTCTAATGAAGCTCCACCACGATGTTGTAGCTGCGCTGAACAATAACGAGGTCACCGTCGCCTGGTTCCTGGACGTAGAAAAGGCCTTCGATACGGTGTGGATTGAGGGACTCATCTACAAGCTGAACCAGATGGGATTCCCCTCCAACCTCACCAGAATAATTTATAGCTTTCTGCATTCCCGAAGATTCTACGTCTCAGTTAATGGCAGCAAGTCAACAGAGCGGAGCACCAAGGCGGGAGTTGCACAAGGATCAAAACTGGGACCGTGACTTTTCAACATCTACACGGCAGATCAACCACATACAACTGACACAGTGAACTGCCGTCTATTTGCAGATGACTCGCTGACTTATGCCAGCTCGACGTCATCACAGATAGCCGCGCAAAGGTTCGAAATCCAAACAGCACACTAATTTCACTACTATACCAAATGGGGTATTCGTATCAAGCTGGGAAATTGGTGCTTATGTGCTTAAGGAGACCATCCAGAGGTGGATACAAATCAGCAGCCAAATGTCGAAGCAGAAAGGAAGTTCTTCCTAACGTTACAGAAAAAGAAACAGACGAAAGGGCAGGTATCTTGGCGTTAACTTCACGGAAAGATTGAATTTCACCCACCAGTCATACGACCCTTAACTGACCCTTAAGAAGGCCTACCTAGGCTTCCATCGCATCTATCCATTGATGCGAAAGAAAAATGGACTCAGCCGGAGGACAAAACTGCTGTTATACAAGCAGCTTATGCGGCCGATCTTAACGTACGGCTTCCCAATATGGCGCACCATCTCTAAGACCAGCATGACGAAACTCGCAATTTTCGAAAGAAAAATATTGCGAATATGTACCGGGCTCACCTTCGACAGGGACGGACAGGTGCAATAGGCTTTACGACCAAGCACGCATCACCCCCTTCAACAGTACATGGTGACATTGTTCAGAAAGCAGTTACTAGACATCAACCACCATCCTAACCAGGAAATCAGGAACCTGAGAAACACAATCCCCGGACAATGCTACCTCAACGCGTTAAATCTGCTAAACTAGCAGAACTTTCCAACGACGTCAAACAACGAGCTGCATGGATTCTGCCAGATAAGTGATAACAATCACCATCGAGGCTAAGTCGGCTACCACACCACCCCATCCCAAAAGGACCACCAGCCATTGCAGGACATAAAAAAAGAAACAATAAACCGACAATAATAATAAATGCTAAATTTAATAAAGTACTTCAGTTGGGCCCCTATTGTTGAGCCAAAGCCATAAGATTTAGTTTGTAAGTCTACAACTAGACTGAATTGTAAAAAAATAATTCTGTTCAAATAAATTTTTTTGTAAATCGGTGTTCAGTTCAGTTAAATAATTATTACAGTTCAGTTCATATAGTGTATAGTGTTGAGTTAAATGCACACTCTTTAAGGAACCATTTCCAAAACTTACTTAATCCGATGAGCAGCTCGTTTTTTTTTTTTTTTTTTTTGTAATGTAATTTTGTTTTATTATATTGAGTGTAACTTACATGCTAGACAAAATAACTTAAAACTAGCTTAACTAACTTAACAATCCACATTTGTTCTTAATACTAACCTACTGACCCTATTCGGGTACTCTAAGCTAATCTAATCTATATTATACATGTGTCTTTCGGCTTAATCTACGTGTTTTTTTTTTTTCTAAGTCTTTGACGACAAACTGTCGTATATGTTATGTATATGCTTAACATATATAGTTTATACGCCGTGGAGCACCTTTTTTTTGGGTTTTTATTTTACATGTTTTTTTTTTTTTTTTTTGATTTTTTTGTTTTATATATATACATATTTTTTATTTTTTTATTTATTTATTTATTTTTTTTTTTTTTTCCCTTAATAACTACCTTAATAAAACCTATGTAAGCTGGCCACCATGGTCAACTACCGGGTCATTTAGAAAAGCCAGCGGCGGCGGAGACTGGTTTTGGTGTAACCACCAGTAAACCACCAGACTCTCTCCTATCTCGAGCAGAGATCGCTCTACTGAACCGGAGGAGATCCTCGTGGCTTCGAGCGACATCCCGTTCATATTGAAGTCGCCTATCCACTGTTCGGCGTACGACATGGAAGATTACAGGACATCCGTGTGGATCCTGTATTAGGCCAATTGTGTCGAGGTAGAGGAACGCCTCGGGAGGAATAAAGCCGGTAAGGCGTACTCCCTCATGATACATTACGTTGGGGTAGTAAGCCCCAAAGATCAGACTGTTGGAAGAAGTCATAGCTCGTGCAATATGCCTTCTATTCAGCTTAATAATAAAATTATCAATCCTGTTCAAGTTTGCCTCGTTGTACAGGACCTCGTTGGGATAGTACTTCTTGTACTCAGACTCGGGTGTACGATACAACCGGAGACATGTCCGAAGACACTGTCTCTCGAACAACCTCATCTTTTCCATCTGGGAAGGACTCACGTTGAACCACAATGGACAACCGTACGCCATAATTGGCCGGATGAGGGCCATGTAGCAGATTACCTTCACTCTGAATCAAGTTGGCTGCTGTAAAACAACCCCCTTGCCATAGCAAAGGCCTTTTTAGCTTTCGTCAGGGCAATATCTATATGTTTGTCAAAATCTTCTTGAGAAGATCTCCAGGGCACTATGTGCCAAATTATCGTCATTGAACCAGGTGAAACCTGGGTTCTCAGATCGCCATTGTCTTATCTCATTACGAAGATTGTTGTGGTTCAGCGGGGCTTCGTTCTCCAGTTCGCGATTCGGCCTACGAACTGCACCGATTGCTTTCACCTTCTCCTGAGGATCTTCAACCACGAAGAAGTCATTGTCTAGCACTGCCCCATCTGGATCTATGCCAACTGAAGTCAGTAACTGTTCGTTATTTGTCGTCCTAGGGAGTCTAACGGCCTGAATGTCGTTTTGATCTTTCCTCCGAAATATTTTGTTTACTTGAGGGAACATACCCGGGTTGTTAGAACGTACAGCCCGGATTTTATTGCCCCAGTGCAAGCTTATAGCCAAGCTATAATTGATACGTATTAATTGTTGGAGGTTCTTGATCTCCGACTTCAGTGCCCTGACTTCCGGGTTTTGTGGGTCTGTAAACCGCCTGTACAAGAGTTTGAGTCTTGACAGCAGCCTACTTTTGTTTGAGCAGCTCGTTGCCGACTTACTATGCGGTACCTTTAAACCAAAACGAATTGCTTGACACACCATTCTCCAGTGTCGAAGTTCATTCTGTCCTGAGTAATCTAAGTGATCATAAATCGTCAGGTCCTGATGGGATTCCTATAGAACTATTTAAAAACGCTACAGATGAACTCAAGGACAAATTGACATCAACATTTAATGAAATATTGAACGCAGGAATTATACCACCTCAACTTAAAGAAACAATAATATCCCCCATACATAAAAAGGGAAATATAACTGACCCGGCCAATTACCGAGGGATATCTCTGCTCAACACATCTTACAAAGTGTTCGCCAAACTTTTAAGCAACCGTGAAAATCAAGCTGATTTTCGTTCAGGATATTCAACCGTAGACAATATTTTTTTGTTGCAGAACATTGCGGGCTCATTCTTAGAACAAAAAAAGAAATCGATCGGAGAGCTCTATTCTACAAACTTTACACCATCGGAATGAGTTTCAAATTGGGAAGAGTAGAAGAGAAGAGTGAATGAGGGTAACCGCGCAGTAGTTTGGTGTGGGTCAGATGTTTCAGAATGGTTTGAGACCAATATGGGAGTAAGACAAGGATGCCCTTTAAGCCCTCAACTGTTTTCCTTGTATATCAATGACTTAACGGACTTTCTACCAGGCGGAATTGAGTTTGCTGGGGTGACAATAAAAGCGCTTCTGTTTGCTGATGATGTGATTTTACTAGCGAATTCAGCCGAAATGCTGCAACTGATGATAAACCGTCTCTATATGTATTGTCTAAGGTGGAACTTAACGGTTAACCTATTAAAATCAAAAGTGATGATTTTCAAACAGGGAGGTGGTAGACTGTGTCGAAATGAAAGTTGGCACTACAACGGGGAACCAATTGAAGTGGTGAAAAAGTACAAATACCTTGGAGGGACAATCACTAATAACCTTAACATGGATTTTCACTTGAAGGACAAACTTATTAAGGCGAAAAGCGCTATATGTGCTATCTGGAAAAGGTGTTTCTCAAATAATCTGGTTGATCATAGCGTTAAATATAAAGTCTTCGTTGGTGTTGCAGAATCGGTACTGATGTACGCAGCTCAATCTTGGGGACATACGCAATATGAGACTGTAGAACAACTTCTAAGATATTACAACAAACGAACCTTTGGTTTACCAAGAACGACGCCTAACTATATGGTAATGATAGAAACAGGAATATCGCCATTATTCGTCAAGACACTGAAGCTGCATATTGATTATATATTGAAAGTTCTTGAGATGCCTGATGAAAGACTTCCAAAAATTGTCGCTATGAAAACCATACAAAAAAGAAATCTTTGGTTTAGGAAAATGGAAGAGCTTGCAGGTTACTGTGGGATGCGATTCCATTTCACGACGACTAACCTCATGTTATTAAAAGTTATGCTCTACGAACTCATCTCCAAAGTAGACGAACAATATAGAAAAGATTGTATTAATATGGCTACATCCTCCGTACATCGATCAACATACAGTTGCCTCAACCATAATTTATGTGAACGAAATTATTTCAATAACAGTAACAGTCAAGAACTCATATCTACCATTTTCAAGGTGAGAGGAGAACTCTTTTTTTCTTTGCAACCTATCAGAGAGAGAAGATATTGTGCATTTTATTGGTAGATGTCCAGTCCTTAAGGAATTGCGCAGATTTTATCTAGGCAGTGATATTAAATCGGTATCTGAGGTCAGAGGCCTTTTAAATTGCGATTGTGATATAAAACTACTTTTAAACTATTATAAAAAGTCAATCAATTAAAGAAAACATTTTATAAACGAAGAGTTTTAAGATTCATAAGCGAAAGCTTATGTTACCTTATAATGTTATATGTACCTTATAATTATTCTATTACAAACTTATTCCTTTTTTGATTATTATATTAATGTCAATCAGGCAGACGGCAAAAGCCATGCTCGTACGATTTATGTAAGGAAAACAAAACCACAACTTGTAATGATGAACAGGTACAATAAATCTATCTCTATCTATCTATCTATCTATCAGTTGAAGAATTAGTTCAGTTTAGGATTTTATAGAGTTCAAAGTGTTAATCAGTTCAGCCTGAAAGGCAGCAAAGAGTTCTGTAGTAAAGTAATAGTGATTTTTAAAGTGTAATAAACTATAAGAAGTAAATCAGTGTTTGCCAAATAAATTCGTGTATATCGTGAAAATTGAACTTTTGTGTTTAATCCGCCACAATCCAGTGATCACACCTGTGTTTTGTGAACAATTTAATTCATCTTACGTAGAATCATTTCGGGTAAGCGTAACAACATGTTCAGATATTTCAGAAAACAAAACGAAGGCGAAGGCGAACTAGAGATGCACTCCAATTATTTAAGAATGCACTTGAATGGGCAACTAACAATAAAATGGAACACACGGATGCTGTGGTTGCAAGAAAATACGATATTAATTGAAGAAAACGAAAATGACTAACTATTTAAGCACAGCCTAAGTTGGTTGTACTTTTGTGTCGAAAATCCAGGGAATGCACTATTTTTGATGGGTTTTATTTTTACAGATGAGTGGCCTTTTGCTGAAAATAAGATATTCTGTTTTATAAATATTGTCTTGTTTTCTTAGTAATTGCAAGGAAAAACTGTAATTACATTCATTTTTTTGATTGTACGTACGTAAAAGCATACACATTTTGACGCATGCACATGCTTCAAGGAGTCTCAACTCGTTATAGTAAACGATACAGTGAACTGGCCCAGTTTTTATTAGTTCACTATATCGAGCGTCTACTGTACTATTTGGCGGAGGGGACTTTCTTCTCACAATGGGAAAAAAACGTGAGTATTTCCAATACGTCTTTATTTGAAATAATTACTATAATTCGAATTTCTTCCAGCTTGAAGTAACAAATAAGAAGCAGTTGCAAAAGCTAGTTCAAGTGATGAATGAAAACACTGAACTAGCAAGAGACAAAGGTCAGTTTGCAGTGGGGAACCATGACTGTCGAATCGAACAGCTTAGGACCACCAGTTAACATAGTAATAATTAAAATCCTCAATCTATTGCAATATAACATCTTAGGTTTGGATTCATTATAAGAAAGCTAGCCTCAAACAAGAGGCAAATGCAAGCTATTGGCGGTGGTCCTTTCGACGGAGTAAGCCTTAGCAATTTGGAACAACGAGTGGTTTCCCTAATGGACAGGCCATGGGTATTTCCAAAGTTCGCTGCGAAAAACAATAATAGAACATTTCATTAATTATAAACTTCACACTACAACCATGGTACGCCAAATGCCGGCTCTACTTCGTCCAACAACGCAGACGCTGAAGCTGTTCGGACAATTTTTTTTTTTTTTTCTTAATAAATCCATTTAACTTCGAACGCTCGCTGCCCTATCAATGTCGGTAACGACCTCACCGAGACCTTTGATATCAAAAGAGGACTCATACAAGGTGACGTGCTGTCATGTGAATTCTCTAACATAGTACTTCAACGAATTGTGCGAAACTCAAACGCCAACACCGGAGGTAAAATCATTCAAAAGTCGGTGCAACTACTAGCCTACGCCGACGATCGATATAATTGGCAGATCACAGCGGGCTGCCTCTGGTGGGTAAGCTAGTCTCGAAACGGAAGCTGGCAAAGTGGGCTTAGCAGTAAATGAGGGTAAAGCCAAGTGCATGCTGTCAATAAGAAGGGATACACAACATCGACGAATTAGACAGAACGTCACAATTGACAGCTTTAACTTTAAGGTTCGTTCTCCAACTGGGCTCTGCTATAGACTCATGCAAAAACACCTCGGCGGAGATAAAACCAAGAATTACTCTTGCCAGCCGCTGTTTCTTTGAGCTCTCCCTAGTAATAAAGTGATGGGAATCGACTTTTTTCGACTGTACTGAAGGCTGAAACAAAAATGTACTGAAAATGACCAAATTGTACGGGGCTGTTTTAAATGCCTAGTCAAAAATGTTGCCAAATGTGTACTACAACCTTTTAGTAAAAACAACTCTTTGACAGGGGAACATTGTTGTGCTTTTAATATTTGTTCTTTTAACTTGGTTGTTGATTTATTATCCAAAACATTTTAAAACAACAGAACAAGACCCGACCAGCGTGCCAAGCGCGTGAAATCCTAGCGAACAAAAACTCAGAAAAGTCATCGAATTGACGTTTATATGTGAGTTTAGTATTCAAATGGACCCATTCAGCCAAAGTGGGGAAGATTTTGATATTAAGTAACTAAGCAAAGGGTCTGTTTGCAACGCACATAGATTGTTTTTAGAGAAGCTAAGAAAAAATGGACTAAAGGAATAAATCAATTTCGGACAAAGACACTAAAAATGGCAAAGATGGACTTGAGTACTCAAAAAATTAAGTTGCACTAATCAGTGCAACTTTAAGACTTTTTCCTTCACTGGACCCTATCCCTATAAGACCATCGACATACCAGTCCTACTTTAGGGCGCTGAAGCATGGACTCTGTCAAAAGCGGATGAGGATGTCCTCATTGGTTTCGAGAGAAAAATTCTTCGGAAAATATACGGATTCAACGACTAACTATCTGGTCAAGAAACTGCACATCAGTCGCTTAAGATGGCTAGGATATCTAGGCGAATGGACACCAATGCTCCGGCCCGCAGAGTCGTCGAATCTTTCCCTGAGGGAAAACGCAGTAGAGGAAGATCTCGCATTTTGGGGCGCGCACCAGTTGAAAGAGACTTCAACCGGCTTGGAGTGAGCAACTGGAGGCAGCTAGCTTAAGACCATGATAGCTAGAGAGACTTGTTGGTTCAGGCAAAGGTCCAGAACGAACTGCATCGCCAGAGCAGTATCGAAGACCCATGTTGGTTGGTCAGAGCAAATTGGGTAAATTGGGCCAGTGGCTTTGGCCCTTTACAAACCACGTTGTTATAGGTAGCTAGAGTAGAGAATGGGGCCAGCCTCCTCAACTAGTTCGAGATCCTTTCCTGAAAGCGATGATACGTTCCATGTGCCTCTCCTAATTTGATGCGGTTGTAAGCTGCCTTTTGCTCCCCGTACGCACTGGTTTCTTCATAGCGTGAATTCCCCCCACCCCCATACCGGCTCACGAGGCTCCTGCTGGGTTGCTCGTAGTTCCTTCGAGCAAAGCCCGACTGGCTGCCGAGCGGGACACACCGACCACCACACGCTCGCATACTGCCATCATTAAGGCCAGGCTCCAAATGGGGCCCTGGCATACCAGGGTAGGCAATATACGAGGCCAATCGGAGTTTTCTTGTCAATTGGGTTGGGTTGCGCCTCATTAGTTAGGCTTGGGATGTATGAAAATAAACTCCTACACCCCAAACCTGTTGCCACCACTAGGTGGTCAGCTGCCATTTTCAGTGTAAGTCATCTGCAAAAAGACTATGACTCACCCTCAACTCTCCCAATGTGAAACATTCCTTGGCTCGGCTGCGCTGCAACAAGACGCACCCTTGGCGAGGCCCAACTCCCACGGCAAATGACACAACTGACCATCAGAAGACGACCATCAATCGTACAATCCTGCCTACACAAACAATCCTGCACACTTAGACCATGTTGGTCCATTGTGATACCCACAGGCAGGCATCAGACTACTACCACCGATCGACCACTCCAGTGATTAAGCTTATTAACTCATCTTTCACTGGGACTCGAACCGGGGACCCCATCAACCAAGGGCAGGCACTTAACCAGCTGCGCCATCCAGTCTTTTTGATATAGGTGACTTTAAGCCGCATATTTACTTTTCTTCAGAGCATACTTTAAGCGCATATTTTGGATATTAAAGAGCATGAAAATCCAAGCCCTTCATAACGAATGAAATTAACTTTAATTATCTTTAGACCAGATCGCTTGGCATCATCTTCGATTCGATCGATGAATGCTTCTACCACGGCACGCTGGGAACCCGACAAAGTCTCGATGGCTTCTGAATATCCCAACAGTTGGACTGTCTTATAGAAGAAGGTGCCTTCCGTGTTTAATAATTAAAGAAACAAAATTCTTGAGTCGAGCTGCAGGGGGCATCGCGTATGTGTACGAGTCGTACGAAGCAATCCGATAAAAAAAAAAAAAACGGTCGTATACGGCTTTAAGATCGATAAAAATATGGTGCGTGTCGATTTGAAACTCGCTCGTCCTCTCCAGGATTTGCGTTCGTGTGACGATTTGGTCTATAGTCGATTTGCCAGGCAGCAAGCCACTCTGGTATGCCGATGATGTTGTCATCACGGCCTCTGGGAAATTCCTCTCCACGATTAGGTTCCACGATACTCTAATGGACTAATGCTTACGGCCTAGGTGTAAATCCGCAGAAAACAGATTTAGTTCTGTTTCCCAGGAAACATAAAATTCCTGCCTTCAACCCCTTTAAAACTGAGCAGCAGTGCCAAATTCCTGGGCCTTATTTTAGACGCGAAGCTAGGCTGGAAACCCAACATCCAGGAACGCGTCAAAAAAGCCTGTAGCGCTCTATATTGTTGTAAAAAAAGCTATAGGGGTCTACATCCGCGAGTGGTTCACTGATTATTCGTATCGGTAGTCAGACCTATACCATTGTACGGCGTCGCGATCTGGTGGACTGCGACAGACACCAACTGCAAAGAGCTTGAAAGGGTGCAACAGATGGCATGCATTTGCATTAGCGGAGCGATGCGAACTACCCGCTCCCAAGCTTTAAATACACTCCTTAACCTCCCGCCGATAGATCTCTTCGGGAGGCAGGTCGCTGCCAGCACGGCGTTTAGATTGAAATCGCCGGACACTCTACCATCCTTAATAAATTTGGATTCCTAACAGGAAACGCCGACCAAGCTCACCTTCTCAACCTGCATACCCCCAGATCTTACGTCTGAACATCAGACGCTGGACTGTCCTCTGCGAATTTTCACAGATGGATCGAAGATGGGCAAAGGAGTTGGTGTGGGAGTCTACTCTAAGGATCTGAATTTTGAACTGTCATTCCGACTTCCCTCTCACTGTAGCGTCTTCCAGGCGGAGACTATAGTGCTCAAGGAAGCTCTGTCATGGCTAGAAAAGACTATGCGATATCAAGTACAGATATCGTCATCTGTTCAGACAGCCAGGCAGCAATCAAAACTCAAAGGCGTCCCTTAATTGCCGCCTATCTTTTGACGAGGCCAGGTAGTTCAGCATTCAACTCATGTGGGTGCCGGGGCACAGTGACATCCCAGAGAATTGCGAAGCGGACGAACTCGCTAGAAAGGGAACCACCTCAACACTCTCTCCGGACGGGGAACTGCCGTCCATGTTTGTCGCTCCTACAAAGCAGCTACTAAAGCTTTAAACGCTTGCTCACACCAAATGTAGGTCTTCCAGCACTGGATGCCTCATAACAATGCAATTATGGCCTACCATCCATCCACAACGCTCTCGCGCCCTGATCAGGGTAAGCAGACCGAATCAGGATTCTCATCAGCGTTGTAACCGGGCATAGTGTGGCATTGCAAGTCACCCCCAAGACTGGGTATCCCCTACGACTGCTGCAGAAGTTGCACAGAGAAAATATAATATAAAATCAAGAAGATTGCCGTATTGGGGTGTTTTACTCAGAAATCTCATTAAAATGTGTGAATAAGGTGAAATATCCCTAGAGAAATCTTATTAATTCTATGGAGAAAATCTTATTAACCGATTTAATAGATTTTCTCGTTCATTTTAAAAAGATCACCTAGTGAATATACGTAAATAATGAGAAATTGTTATTGAAAACATGAGATGAAATGAAGATAATCACTTTGGTTGAAAGAAGCCTAATATTATAATCTTCTCAGAACAATCAGCGTTTCCTTGTATTTTTTTTTTCTACGCATAACGGTAAAAACTGAAGAGGAGCCCCTTCTAAGAAGTTATCTCGTATTTTAGAAACTTCAAGAGAATATCTCAGAAAATCAAAAGGAATTCCCCCTTAAATCAAATCATACAGTTGCTTGGTGTCCGTTTTGACGCGCCACGTCGGAGTTTTCTCCGGTGCGGTGGCTTGATAATTTTCATTCCCTTTCGTGATTTCAGTGTGCTGAGTTCAGTTTATGTGTTTTATCAAAATGGATGGAAATTCAAGTGAAACACTAAGTACAACAATAAGCTGAGTTATAAGTGTCCCAGTTTTAAAGCGGAATAGTAAAGATTTGTTGCAAACAGAAACCATTTATATTTCTTGGGGACTAAATACCGGAACGGTATGTATGAGAAGAATGAGAAGTTTTAATCCAAATGAGGAGATAAGGGACAAGACGTCTAAGGAAATGATGAAACTTTTATACAAGAATGAAGTTTCCCAAGGTTTGTTTTTTGTACCTACATAAGCTTATAACAATATTTACTACAACCCTTTCCAGATTCTAAGGACTGCATTTTAATCCTCCTCTTACGGGCAGTAGTTCAACGTCATCGTTTGAAAAAAACATGCAAGCCAACCATAGCCGATGCGCAAGCAGATTTTGTTGTACATGTTAGATCAAATGACATGTTCCCGACGCTGGACAGAGTACGGATGTCATTTGTTGAACAAAAGGAGTGCATGCAACCCAGAATTGTAGTTGTCGGACCGGAATTGCAAGCCATCGACGACTTCTATGTATATTGCGATGGTATAAGGTACAAACTTTGTAGTTTTGTTAAGTGCGTTGACATTAATGTCAAGTTGTGTAGTGTATATAAAACAGTATTCACAAAGAAGCAAGTTAGTTTGGACATTTTTGGAGCAATATTTTTTCCAAACAGAATGTGAAATATATTCATCTGTTTCAAATTTATTACAGAAAGTTTCCTAAAGGAAAGCAAATTTTAATTCTATAAACTAAATTGCTTCTTGTGTGAAAATACTTATATTGCAACTAAAATGCTAATAGAGCAATTAAAAAATCACCATGGAATACCATCAATTTTTAGATTGAAATGTAAACGACAGAAATGCAAGCAAATATTTCATACACATTCACTGTCATGAAACACATGACAAAACATGAAACAAATATCAATAAACATAATAAAATATACTGTTAACTAAAGTGTATGTTATTTATCTATTTAAAAATTGTGGATACTACAAAAATATGAAGATATGGAAAACTATTGGTAACAATGAAAAAAAAAAAAAACTAAAAGGTAAGCGATTAGCGACTTAAAGCAATATGGAAATCGTTTTTAAATATTGCGAAAACATTCTTCAAACAATAAGGGAATCCTTTTGAAATGATTTGGTATACCTCTTAAGACAATCAGAAGTACTTTTTAAAATAATGTTGAAATCTTGTAAAAACAATCCGGAAATCTTATTAAATATTAACTCATTTAGTGGTTTTTCTTCTTATATCGAGGAGGATTTCACATTCTTTTAATACGTTTTTCTTCATATTTCCAGAAGTTTTCTTATAAAAACAATAAGATATCTTATTGAATATATGTAACAGTCACATAAAACGTTCATCATTATTTCAATAAGATTTTCTTCGTTGTGTTAATAATACATTCTTCTTGGAAAAAAAAAACCATAGAGAAATCTTATTGTTTTTGTTCTATTTTATGTGGTTGATTTTTCTCTGTCTAGAGATGAAGAGGAAGAAGAAACTACTTCACTTTGCAATTACAATGTCCTCTCATCTCGCAGACTTAGTCACTTGGACGCCCCATATTTATACGACTTGACAGATCTTATTCATTTCCGCTTTATTAAGAGCTCGAAATGGTTCGCCTAATACGCGATCCATTAGACCTTGAGGTAACACGAGGGGCTTACCACCCTAACCTCACCTAACCTAGTTTCAATTCGAAAATATGTTTTTTTGACATCAACTTTAAACGGAGCCAATGCAACGCGTTAGCTCAACCAAGTGTGATTTTGGTAATTTTGAGCAATGTTTGGAAACTACACCCCGAGGAGTTTGGTGTGTCAATTTGAATTTTGCCATTACTGATCTCTAGCATTTGCCATATGGCGCAAACTAGATCATCTTCTTTTCAAGATTTCACCGCGCATCACATCTGCACCAGCAGCTTTGTAAGACTTCAGTCTCGACATTGCAACCTTGAACGCGTCCAGATGGGGAGGACGGAAATGCCGTCTGCTTGTCGTCTACTCTATCCACGTTGAGTGGAACGTTCGTTGGGATCTATTTGATCTTGTGATGACCCGATTAGTCCGGAGCACACACAGTACCCTGGACAGGATCTTGTAGGCGACGCACAGTGAAAACAAACACACGAAGTGACATATTTTTCCCGGCCAAAGGGAATGTGTTTTTCGATTCTACAAATATGAGAACCGAGAAAGCCAAAATTCTGTTGACTTTTGGTGACCCGTTTGGCTGTACAGTGGTGGCGGTCGCGCGTTGAGCAGGGATATAGGTCAGCAGGTGTTGCAAGAGGTAGGATTGTCTTTTCTGTGAAGAGAGCTGTTATTCCAGTCTACTGATGATCTTCAAGGCATCACCACCGGCCTTGAAGATCTCTGATGGTAAGCCATCGGAGTGTGCGGCTTTCTTGTTATTCAGCTTTGTCATGCCTCTGACGACTTCTTCAAAGTTGGGTGGATGGACTATTTCGTCGACTGCAGATGGGATTTCCTCTCTGCTTAAGCACGTCCACTATTACTAGGTTAGCCTCACAATTTCGAAGTGCCTGGCCCTTCATAAAGCCAAGTGTGGCCAGGTTTTTGGCTGTTTTTCGTGTCCCTAGACAATTCGATGTCCTTGAGGTGGTCCATCAGGTGAGAAGGCTTCTTCTCTTCCCGTCTTCTTGCCATGTACTGCTCACGCAAAGTAAAAAAAGTCCCCTGTACGGCGACAAGTTTTATAAGTTTGCTTAAAAATTAACTTATCTTGGTCTTTAATAACAAATTTCCATCCCTTCCCACTCGCACCAACTTCCGAGATTGTTCATGTCTACAGGGTGTATTGACAATGATGCAGGATTATTTTGTTTAAGAAACAAGCCAAACACCAACGTTGTATTTCTTGTTGTTGATGCATTAAGTGGGAAACACAAGAAAATAAATTTTAAGGCTGCGCTTACACCATCCAGATTGTTTCTAAATTTTTTTTAACAAGCCTGCGTAGGCTTTTTTTCTTATTTGTTTATTCCAGAAATGAAGTATGATAGAGATGCACAACTTCTACCTCTCTTGCCCCTTAAAATTTTTGACAACCATTTTTTGTATTGCTTTCTAAAGCCAAATTGACCAATAAGTCAACGATTCATGAATAACCGTCAAAATTTTCATGATTATCCGTCAAATTCGTCGATGGACTGGGGGTCAATCAGCTGTGAAGTTGGGTATCTCTACCATACTTCATTTCTGGTTTATTCGTACGCAGCGGGGCTTTTCTTCGACACTCGGTGCACAGCCTTAAATTCGGGTCACTTCAGTGCAGGTGGTACAAAAACCAAACAAATCAAATCGTTTCTGCCATAAGCGACGTCGTTATCGCCGACTTCCACTGCCAATGGGCTTCTATTTATTATTTTGGTTAGCAAACAAATTTCAATCGATTGCCGATAATGAAACACAAATTCAATAAATACAAAAAAATACTGCATTTATTCATTTTTGTACCACATTCACTTTGAGAAAATATTCCACACACGCTCCTTCAAAATTGTAGATCTTCGTCCAAGGAATTTTCATCCGACTCGCCAACTGTTATGAAGCCGCTGTCCTCTGTGAGTGTCGCCCCTTTTGTGGCCGCCTTTGATGGCGGGGTGAGAGTGCTAGTGGTGGTCGTTGTTTTCAACACACTCATGCTGGAGCTCCCGGCCTGCGCAACAGGCACGGCGTTGAACACTTCGGTGGACAATGGCTGCTGATACACAGAAAAAAACGACTGAATCCTTTGCACAATCGTCTCCAACGCCGGGGGGAATTTCGATTCAACACCGTCGCCGTAAATTTTGACTGCAGCCTTAGGAAAGCGGTGCACTTGCAGCGACGTTACATCTTCGAAGTCGACTGCGTGCGCGCTTAGAACACAGACACAATACGCAAATATGAGTTTCTTCAATAGTACGGGCATGGGAAATTCTCTCGGCCTATCGGGTAAACGCGTTGAAAATGAAATCCTTGGAACCGCAACACGCTCGAGCGAGTGCTGCTGAGTAGTGACAAAATCCGTTTACGACTGCCTCTGATCACCAGAGTCGATGGGATTAGCAACCTAGCACCTCCCTCTCGTGCATTCGACTGAGGCAAAATTGTAAGTAGGGTAATGCGCAAACATTTACTCACCTCGTAGCTGCCTAGTGAAAGCTGCTAACCAGACGCATCCAAAAGCAAAGCAAAACGAATCACAAAAATAGAGAGACAAACAACAAAACGAAAAACGAACGTCTTAACGAATGTGATTGGAGTTTTTATTTGTTTCCCTCTCTCACATGTTTTCTTATGTTGATGATGATAAGGTGATGATACGTTGATCGATGACAAAGGACTGGAATTGTTAGTGAGCTTAATGCTGAGTGTCATGTTAATTAAAGGGCAGAAGTATGAGATGAGAATTCGTATTTGTTCGTATCGTAGTTAAAATCTAGTTGTCTTTGATCTCACTCGATCCGGCGATTGCGACTCCTGATGGTGCGGAAAAGGCGACACCGTCTTTGCCCACGATGGCCGATCCAATTGGCTTGGCTTGTGACAAGCCACCTTCGCCGCTTATAGCCAGTCCGGATGGAAGGGCTTCTGCGAAACTAGCGAGTTCACCTAGAAAAGTAGGGGGAAAACGATGTTCGGTGAATTAGCTGGGAACATCTTTCCTCAACGCATCTCAGTCATTACCTTCCTCTTTCTTTGATTCTTCTTTTTTCAAATCTTCCTTCTTGGGGTCTTCTTTTTCTGGGAGTACAGCATCCTTCTCTGTGGACTCCATGCACTTGCCGAGACGGGAATTGTCCGCTGCGACTTCGGATTCTTTTTGAGCGGGTAAGTCCTGCGCATTTAGGGATTCAGCCTGAGATTGTTCCTCTGGCGCTTTTGCGGCCTCGATGCTCCTTGTCTCGCCTGCATTTTCAATCGGAATAACTGTTTGGATGCAAGCAAAAAAACATGCAATTTGAATAAGGTGCGCAATGCGCTGTGTCTATCGCTTACTGTTCTTCTGCGCCTCAGGCTTGATGTCAGCAATTTCACTCTGAAGCTTCGACTCGCCGGCGCTCTCCAATGCAACTGAAGCAGGATTCTCGGGCAGTTTTTCGTCGGGAAGCACTATGTTTCTGGCACGAACAGCAGTGTACGGATGTACAGCGAAGAGCGGATTCACGGGCGCGTGAATCAATTCAAAATTGCTGTAGAACTGTGGACCAGCTGGGAGACTGTAAAAGCGACCACCTTCGTGGCGTGCACTTTCAATTAGCTTATTTGCTCCCTCCAATGGAGTGTCTTTGTCTCCTTCTAACTTCTGTCCAGCTGGCTGAATAAGAGTTTCCAGACCTTGTGTCAATTGCTGTTGGAAAGCTTCCAACTGTGCCTGGGCCGTTTGGCCGGCGGTAACAAATTGATTCACAATGTTGGTCAGATTGGCCGACTCTAATTGTTTCGGTTTAATTTCGGCCTTCTGAAAGGCATTATTGATCAGATTCTCGTTGGGGTAGTAAACAACGGTCTGATCTGTGGGGCTGTCAATGCGTGCAACTGGTGCCAAATGCTGAACAATCGGTTGGGGATACTTGAGCGATGGCTCCAGTTGCACCTGGGCCTGAGGGGTGAGAATCAATATGTGATTTGTAGCCGGAATCGCAGCTAGTGCGCCTGCGGGTGTCAGAAGTTGTGGTGTCGGAATTGCACTGGCGGCTGCCAAAACACTGGCGCATATAAGTATAAGCATCTGTGAATGGATATAAATTAGTTGAAAAAAAGAGAAAAACGAATAAATTGAATTTCTAGAATTGTGAAAGTACGAAAAATAAAATAAAGTCGAATCTTTGCTATGTAATCAATTCACATAAAACCGGTAAAATGATGCTGGCTCTATGTGCTTGTTGTCGTTTATAAAGAATTCGCATCCTACTTGCAGATGCAGGAACAGGTTTAAGATCGCATCATGGTTGTCGAGGTCAAGATCTTTGCTTTAGGCAATCCTCTTTTTCTGTGCGTTTTTTTTGTTTTTTCTTTCTCTTGCATTTGCAAGTACATATACGTACGTGTTGGTATCTTTCAAACAAAATAATAATACTTCACAAATTTATTTTACACAATTTGCTGAGAGGAAATGTTCACACAGTACCTTGTTGTTGTATGTTGGTCCTAGTGGTGAGCCTATTGGTAAATATTCTTACTTGCTTACTGTGTGAATAATAAACTGTGCACCACAAGATTCAAAAGGAAAATGATACAAGGAGCAAAGTTCGAAACCCTTTTATAAGATTGTCTTGTGCTATGCTTACATTTGGTATGTTGTCGCGAAGATGCGTTGCAAATAGTTACGCTATGTTCTTGTTTTTCTGTTCTCTTGTTTTTTTTTTTGTTTTTTCTTAATGCAAGAATAGTAGCAAACTTGTTATATCCACTTGGTAAGGTAACTTAAGAAATGGTAGAATGATAACGAGTTAGCTTGCACAGTGCATTCACATGCATTTATATACACATTCGTGGGCACATGCACTTTGAATGCGTATGTATGTGCATAGACACACATAGAGGATGCCAATCGATTCCTTATTTTCCTTCTATTTTTAAAAATTCTCGTTCTCTTTATAGGACGTGTAGTTTTATTGAAGCGTGTAGTCATTTATTTTCCAGTTTATTGCATCTAAAATATGTGCGCTTATCAAAATAAGGCGAAATTTTATTCCACAGTTTAATTTTCATGAATTTGATGAGTTTTTTCCTTTCAGCTTGTGGAAATTTCCCTTCAACAGCGTCCGAATGCAATGGAGGTGTTTTTCAATTATCAAACGGCTGAGGGGCTATGTACGTAATAAACTCGTTGTCACTCTAAGTGCAAATTCATTCTGGCTAAAGGCGAGGAGCCAGCAATGTTGGGCTGAACTTGATATGATTTTGAATTTGACTGCGGTTGGAATAGGTCATTGCCACTGTTTCGGGTTTAGTAAGACCACTTTACCCATTTTTCTCAGCCTACACTGAGATTGCAAATTTGCTGCGCAATTATTCGTCTTCAAATGGGTGAAGGGGAACGCGTAATCAGAGTTATTACAGTCGATTTACCGGACTGGTCTGGACCGAGTTGATTACGGAGAACCGAAGTCAAGCTTGATAGAGGATTTTTTTTATGAAAAAAATATATATTTTAATGGTCAGCATTATTATTTAAACCTTATACAAAGCAATTAAATTATTAGGAATTATAAGGAATTTCAAAATTAACAGGAATTCACAAGTTCTTTCCATGCCAACTGTCACGACATGGAACTTTAAAATAAAATTTCCCTAGGTCGAAGCTTCTTTCAAACTTTCTCATTTTCAATTATCCCTGTTCTTCTGATTTTCTGTCGTCGGGATTTAACGTGGTTTATTTTTCGTCTTATTACTGATTGCAACAAAAAAATTAAATAATTTCTCCCAACGAATCCCTTACTCACCGAATCCCGATACTCGACCAATCAACAACATTTAAAATTCAGTACCCAGCCCAACACATCACATCAAGTTCCCCGAATTCCCTTGATTGATTATTTTCATCATATTCCAGGTCGAATAAATTCTGTATTGATTGACTTTATCAGGGACCATCCCAAAGACCGAAACTCAAATTTGACAAATAATCACCCCCGTTCGAAGTTGAAGAAGAATACAAATCTTCCTCCGAAGAATGACCATTCCCTCCATCGAACAAACAAATATACCACAGTCCGATGCAAGGTGTAAGCAGAAGAAATTCAAAGCGCTTCTGCAACTTAACAACTGAGCAGAAACGAAAAGCACTAATTCATTTTCGCCTAAGTGTATGCCACGGTTTCGCATCGTGGGAAGACTTTAAATCGATTTGCCCCGTCTTTACATCTGCAGGCGCGCACATAAAATACAAAAATATGTACTGGCTGCTTGTATATAAGCGAATCCTTCTTGGACGGCTGTGTTCAAAATAATAAAGGGTAATTTTTTAAAAGCTATAGGACAGTTTTTCAAAAAAAAAAAAAAAACACATCAAATTCAGAAAAATGCATGAAATCTTTATTTGAATCGATAGTACGGTCCATATAATTTATTGTTTGAAGATTATTTCATGCAAATGTTGACCTTGACTGCGCCTCAAATGGTCCATCCGCTTAGTCCAATTTTGGCATACTCTTTCCAAAATTTCGGCCGGTATCTCACGAATAAATGCTTCAATGCGTCAATTGAAGCGGGCTTGTCTGTATAGACATGAGATTTAAGAAAAGCCCCATAAAAAACAGTCTAAAGACGTTAAATCGCACGATCTAGGCGGATAATTGACCGGTCCCGAACGTGAAATAAAATGTTCACCGAACTCGCCTCTCAATAAGTCCATTGTTGCGCGTGCTGTGTGGCATGTGGCACCGTCTTGTTGAAACCACATGTCATGCAAGTCAAGCTCTTGCATTTTGGGCAAAAAAAGTTGGATATCATCTCACGGTAGCGCTCACCATTCACAGTTACGTTACGATTGGCATCATCTTTGAAGAAGTACGGTCCAATGATGCCACCAGCCCATAAACCGCACCAAACTGTGACTTTTTCTGGATGCATTGGTAGCTCTTGCAATGCTTCTGGCTGATATTCACTCCAAAATCGACAATTCTGCTTATTTACGTACCCATTGAGCCAAAAATGAGCTTCGTTTAAACTGACCATAAAATGGAAGAAGCGCCCGATGAACTTTCTTAACAGAGCACGTTATATAGTTTGATAATAAAATTCAATAATTTGCAAGCGTTGTTCGTTGGTAAGACGATTCATGGTTAAATTATAGACCAAACTGAATATGTTTGACAGTGAAACAAAACACGAAACGTGCGTCAGCTGTTTAAACCTTACTTACTTACTTAAGGTGGCGCTACAGTCCGGGGTGGACCTGGGCCTCAACCAACAAGCGTCTCCAGCCAGCTCGATCTTTAGCTAGCTGTCTCCAGTTTCGCACGCATAGTTGGTTGAGGTCACTTTCCACTTGCGTGCGCCACCTGAGTCGCGGTCTTTCTCTACTGCGCCGTCCCTCGGGGGTGGATTCGAAGACTTTTCGGGCCGGAGCATTGGTTTCCATCCGCTCTACATGACCTAGCCACCTCAATCGTTGGATCTTCACTCTTCTGGCTAAGTCGATGTCGCTAAACAGCCCGTATAGTTCGTCATTATATCTCCTTCTCCACTCACCATCTATGCAGACGGGACCGAAAATCACACGAAGAATTTTCCTCTCGAAGCAACCAAGAGCAGCTTCATCCGCTTTTGATAAAGTCCATGCCTCCGCGCCATATAGCAGGACTGGGACGATTAAGGTCTTGTAAAGCGTTAGTTTGGTTGTTCGAGAGAGGGCTTTGTTTACCAATTGCTTTCTTAGCCCAAAGAAGCAGCGATTGGCAAGAGTTATTCTTCGTTTGATTTCAGCGCTGGTGTCGTTGTCTGAATTGATAGCGGTGCCTAGGTAGACAAAGTTTTTGACTACCTCAAAGTTATATCTGTCTGCTGTGACGTTCTGACCGAGACGTCGGTGTTGGGTGTCCTTTCTCTGGGTTTTCTCCAAAATCTGCCGCAGTGTGAATATTTGGTCGATGGTGGATTTTCCTGGCCTAAAGCTACACTGGTATGGACCGACCAGGTTGTTGACGAATGGCCTTAGGCGTTCACACAGTACGGGAGATAAGATTTTATATGTGATACTTAGGAGACTGATGCCTCTGTAGTTGGCGAAGTTCAAAGGGTCTCCTTTTTTATGGATCGGGCAGACTATGCTGAGGTTCCATTCATCGGGCATGTTTTCCTCCGACCATATTTTACAGATGAGTTGGTGCATGCTCCTTACCAAATCATCGCCTGCGGCCTTAAAAAGCTCGGCGGGTAGGCCGTTAGCTCCCGCAGCCTTGTTGGATTTTAGTTTGGACTTCATCTGGGTCGGGTGGACGGAATTGTTGATATTCATCGTCCCTTTCATTGGGGTTGAATGGTTCGTTCTGCCTGACAGCGGGATTTGGTTCTTCGTCGCCGTTATACAGTCTGCAGAAATGGTTTCTCCATATCCTCAGCATCGACTGTGAATCTACTACGATGTTCCCTTGATCATCCTTACAGGCTTCGGTTCGGACTTTATAACCTTGACTGGTTAACTTTACCCTTTGGTAAAACTTCCTTACCGCATTCCTGCAGTAATATCCCTCTAGTTTGCCGATCGCGCGCTTCTCATCCTCCTTCTTTTTTCTCCGGAGAAGCCGGTGTTCGTCTCTCCTCTTCTGCTCGTAGAGCTCCCGAGCAGCTCTTGTCCTTCTTTGCAGTGCCGCTTTGTATGCTTCTTACTTGTCTGCATTCGCCTGCCGACACTCGTTGTCAAACCAGAGGTTTCGTTGTGGTGGCGGATTGAAACCCAGCACATCAGAGGCGGCATCTCTGATGGCTTTTTGGCAATGCTGCCACTGATCTTCAATACTTGATGTTGGCGGCGTAGGATTTCTTAAGAGGTTAAGGGAGACACGATCGGAAAAGGATTTGGCAATCTCTTGCGATTGTAGCCGGCTGACGTTGAACTTCCTCACAGTATTTCTTTGTCTTGGCGGTGTTCGGGATATCCGCAACCTTATCTTGGCTACAACAAGGTGGTGGTCCGAGTCAATGTTGGCGCCTCGGAACGTTCGAACATCTATAATACTGGAGGAGTGCCTTGCGTCGATCGCAATATGATCAATCTGATTGACCGTTGATTGATCAGGAGATCGCCATGTTCCTTTGTGGATATCGAGATGTGGGAATCTTGTACTGGCTACTACAACATTTCGCCCCGCAGCAAAGTCGATCAGCCTAAATCCGTTATCGGATGTGGTGTCGTGTAGGCTGTGCTTTCCGACCGTACTACCAAAGATGTTTTCTTTTCCAAGCTTTGCGTTAAAATCGCCAAGGACAATTTTAATGTCGTAGCTAGGGCATTGCTTATAAGTTTTGTCCAGGAGCTCATAGAACTTGTCTTTGGTGTCGTCATCTTTCTCCTCTGTGGGGGCATGTGCGCATATAAGGCTTATGTTGGCAAATTTAGCCTTGATGCGAATTGTCGTGAGGCGCTCGTTCACGGATCTGAACGATAAGACTTCTTGCCTAAGTCTGCCTCTAACGACAAATCCACATCCAAATAGGCGCTGTTTTTGCTGTTTGTAGCAGTCACCGTAATATATATCACAGTTTTTCAGCCTTCTTTTGCCCGGTCCGTCCCATCGCACTTCTTGGATGGCGGTTATATCTGCTTTGCAGCAGTCTAGGGCTTCCGCTAATTGTTCGGCTGCACGTGGCCTATAAAGGGACCTTACATTCCACGTACAGATCCGAAGATCGATGTCCGTATATCGTTTGCAGGGTTTGTCATCAGTAAATTCCTCCGTTTCCGAGGCTTGTTGTTGCTTCGTAACTACATTTTTTTTTGTATGTGGCCGGGCAGTTACCCCGACGGCACAACCCCCAACCTGGAGGGCCAGTTCCTTTTTTGTCACCCCTAGGACAAGAGGTCGCACTTATAAGTTTGGCAAGTTGAGCTCGGGTGAACTACAACCAGTACCCGATGGCTACCACTTGGGGGTAAAATAAGCACAATTGGTGTGTAGAAAAAGTTACAACACTGGGCATCGCCAGGTTGACGCCAGTCAGTGCCTACCCGATTCCCGCAACACCCAACCATCCAGTGTTGCCAAAAAGATAATAGCTAAAAATCACCCTTTACATATTCATCATTACAAGTTGTGGTTTTGTTTTTCTTACATAAATCGTACGAGCATGGCTTTTGCCGTCTGCCTGATTGGCATTAATATAATAATCAAAAAAGGAATAAGTTTGTAATCGAATAATTATAAGGTACATATAACATTATAAGGTAACATAAGCTTTCGCTTATGAATTTTACAACTCTTCGTTTATAAATTTTTTCTTTAATTGATTGACTTTTTATAATAGTTTAAAAGTAGTTTTATGTCACAATCGCAATTTAAAAGGCCTCTGACCTCAGATACCGATTTAATATTACTGCCTAGATAAAATATGCGCAATTCCTTAAGGACTGGACATCTACCAATAAAATGCACAATATCTTCTCTCTCTGATAGGTTGCAAAGACTGCAGTATATCGGCAAGTCGGGACGATGTGGGATATAATTTAAATTAACGAGTTCTCCTCTCATCTTGAAAATGGTAGATATGAGTTCTTGACTGTTACTGTTATTGAAATAATTTCGTTCACATAAATTATGGTTGAGGCAACTGTATGTTGATCGATGTACGGAGGATGTAGCCATATTAATACAATCTTTTCTATATTGTTCGTCTACTTTGGAGGTAAGTTCGTAGAGCATAACTTTTAATAACATGAGGTTAGTCGTCGCGAAATGGAATTGCATCCCACAGTAACCTGCAAGCTCTTCCAGTCTCCTTAACCAAAGATTTCTTCTTTGTATGGTTTTCATAGCGACAATTTTTGGCAGTCTTTCATCAGGTATCTCAAGAACTGTCAAGGATTTTATTTTTTTTTTTTTTTGGAAAAGTCAGTTTTTCAATTGCTCCAATTAAAAGTGTGAAATTGTTATTTTAAAGTCGTTTATTTAAAATTAATTAGTTACAATAAGTTATCTGAAATACTTTCGAATTGAAAAGACCTAAATTGATGTGAGTTCAACTTCTATCAGTTGTAAATTCTTAATTGTAAATTGCCTGAGTGCTACTGCCATGTATATACATTCTTTATCGCAATCTATATGGATTTATGTAAATTGTTTAATAATCTTATAGACATACAAATTAAAAACATTGCAACTGAATCATTGCAACTTGAAGTCATCGCAAATGTAAAAAAACTCATGGAGAAGAATTTGGAGTTAGCTACGAAGGTATGCACTTTGGAAAAAAAATACGAAATGGAAGAATTGCAAAAAGGAAACCCTGAAAATAATCTCATGATACGAGTATCGTCACGGGAAGGCAGAACGGAAAAAGAAGAAAATTGTAAAAGACATTTGTTCAACATTGATTCAACCAGCAGCATGTATCGATGAGCATCACATTAGAGAAATCGTATCTTTTAACAACAAATCTAAAAATTTCATCGTGAAACTGGAATCCAAGAAACAAGTGATTACAGCACTGAAGTCGTCAACGAAAATGCAAAACACGGGAGTTAACATCTCAAAATATCTGCCAGCAACGTTCGTTGGAGCTCAACCTTGGGTATCTTACACAACAACTCAAATGGAATTCAAAAATTAAGTTCTATTTACAATGTGGATCTAAGCAAAGGAGCGTCAATCAAGGAGCGACATCTTCAATTCACTTCAGAAAGCATTTAGCAGTGACATCAACCAAATCATTGTTGTACTATGTGATGGAATAATTTAAAAATACGCATATGAACGAGTGTGTATACTATTCGTCCTTTTTTTTTGTATATTTTCTTTTTTGTTTTTGCTATTTACCTTCAAAACTACCCTAAACTATGTAAGACGGCCATAGGTTGCGGCTGACCGACTACTGCTCCCATGCGGGGATACGCATTACCCTTTCTACCGAGGGTCTAAAGAGGTCGACGAGGGAGTTCCTTCACTCCCCAGCCACCAGAAGTTTCGACGTTGGAATACAACATCCCGAACATCCCGTCTTGAGACCGCCTTACTGAAGCGGATGAGACTCTCCTCAGCCCGTTGTGCAAAGGAACAGTCGTGGTTGAGTCGCCCATCCACAGTCCATCTGGCGATGTGGTAGATGAGCGGTACCGCATCTATGTCTTGTATCATTCCGTTTTTGTTTAGGTGCAGAAAAGCTTCTAGGGGGACGAAGCCGTTATGACGCACCCTTTAGTGGTATTGTGAATTGGGGTAGTAAGCCCCCGAGATCAAGTTATTGATCGAATTCATCGTCAGTATGACCTTCACTAGGAAACTGTCCACTCTTACCAGGTTTGCCCTGTTGTATAAGACCTCATTGGAATAGAATTGTCGGTACTGGGAGTTCAATAAAGGCGAAGGCAAGCCCTGAGACAAACCCTCTCGAAGAACCGAATCTTTTACATCAAACTTGCACTCATGTTGAACCACACGGGACAGCCATAAGTGAGCATTGGCCAGATGAGAGCCATGTAACAAATTACCTTCATCCTCGCATCGAGTTGGCTGATGTAAAACAGTCCCTTTGTAAAAGCAAAAGCGCCTCGGGCCCTGGCCAGAGCAGCACCCACATGTTTGTTAAAATATAGATTCTGGTCTAGGCAGATCCCCAGGTATCTGGCTACAGTACATTGCGCCAGTGGTTGCCCGTGTCGTCCAACAATCGAGAACTTTCGCCAATTCTTTTTTGTATCCGCCGAGGGCCTTATACAACGGCGTCCTGAACAGTATGGTTTCCGACTTCTGAAAGTTGATCGTTGAAGCAAGATCGTTGCGCTTAATATTTCCAAGGCATTTGACAAAGTTTGGCATCAAGCTCTCTTGTCGAAAATGAGTGCCTATGGTGTCGATGAATCTCTTCTCCAATGGATTAGAAAATTCCTTTCGAATGGGTTCTTTTTGGACGGGTTCAAGTCTGATATCCACCAATTAAATGCTGGTGTTCGCCAAGGCTCTGTTCTGTCTGCGACACTCTTTCTCATTTTTATAAATGATCTCTTGTCTGCCACTTCTAATCCAATCCATTCCTTCGCTGATGACAGCACCCTCAGCTTTTCATATTCGTTCCAAAACTCACGACCCCGCAATTCGGCCGTAGAATTGGAACGGCAGCTTATGTTAAGCACATTAGATTCCGGTCTTGACAGCATAGTTAACTGGGGAAAGAACAATCGAGTGGAATTCAATGCTGCCTGCTGTCACTCAAGCGAACCCTTGTTAATCAGCCATTATCCATGAATGGCACCTGTGTCGATGAAACCGGAAAGCTTTCCATCCTTGGTACGTGGATCACCGCAACACTTAGTTGGAACGATCACATATTTGAGGTCGCCAAAAATGCTGCGAAATGTTTAGATTCCTCAATCGATGCAAGAAGTACATCACCCCTTCTGATTTGGCTTTAATTTACAAGGCGTATATACGCCAAACGCCAAACTTGAGTACAACGCTCATATTTGGCCTGGTGTCCCCAAAACCACCCCAAAACCACACCTACTAGATAGAATCCAAAAGCGAGCGATAAGACTTATAGGAGACTACAATATTGCAGAGTTTTTAGACTCGCTCGAACATCGACGTACCGTCTCGTTTCTGTCCGTATTTTATCGCTATTTTAACAAACAATGCTCAAGTCAGCTAGCCAACTGCATTCCTCCTCTCCATGAATTCACCCGCAATGCCCGTCTCGCCAGGAATGCTCATCAGTTTACCCTACAGCCTACTTTCAGCCTACAGTTACATTTAGAGACTCATTCTTCAGCTCTGGAGAGCTCTTCCCAGCCCAATATTTCTCCCAGAATACAATCCGCAGATATTTAAAACCAATGTGAATAGGTACCTCCTCTCACTTCCTTCATCTGTACCTTCGGCCCGTGCTGTGTCTGTCCCACAAGGAATACACTTTAACAGCTTTCCTCGATATAGAAGGACATTTATATGAGCCCAGAATCAGCCGTAGGCGTAATAGTTCTTCATAACGAGATCATACGCTGGATAAAGCTAATGCTTGCAAGCAGACAATTCCAAGCGGACTTCGGTAGTAGCCGAATGGTGAGAAGAGTGAGGCGGGTACCCCACAAGGAGGTATACTATCTCCACAACTCTGGCTAGTCACCGTATATGAGCTTCTTCTTTCACTAGAAGTGTGTGGTGGTTAGGTCATCGCCTACGCGGACGACGTCGCCATAACCGTCTGTGGGAAATACCCTCAAACTCTAGGGGAGCTAATGGACAACACTGTCAAAGTGCTATCGAACTGGGCCAGGAAATGTGGTCTGGATGTAAGTCTAGCAAAAACTGAAATGGTACTCTTTTCGAGAAACTGGCCCAAATAATACCACCAAAACCCAATGGAACTCCACTGACTTGGGAAAGTGTGAGAAGATCAGGAGAAGATCAGGAAGCTCAGTTGGAAACAGAACTCATTGGAGAGAATAAAGAAAGCAACCGCAGCACTTTATGCGTGCAATAGGGCTTTATGTAGGAATTGGGGAATCAACCCCAAAAATTATGAGATGGCTTTACACCGCCGTTATAAGACCCAGCAAGTCAGCTACATAAAGATGATAAGTAGGGTTCAAGGGATGGCGAGATATTCCAGGAAATTGCGAATCAGACCAGCTAGTCCAAAACGGAGCAACAACCAAAGATAGAAAACATCTGGGTGCCAATAGAAACTCAAAAAACCAAAATCACAGAGCTAGTGATCCGCAGTGCCGGTGAAAGATGGAATAACTTCAACACTTGTGGACTATGGATTTTCAAAGAACCGCGACTGTCCTCAGTCTAGGCAGAGTAGGACCTGAGTAACCTAGTTGGAGTCCTCACAGCACATTGCGCAATAGGTAGACACACCGCTAGACTACGAGGGGCGTTCAATATATTCTCGGTATCGATATGAAGGAAATTGCGAATTCAATTTAAATTGTTTTTATTTTTCAATATAATCTCCCCTACCATCAAAGCATTTGTTACATCTTGAGATAAGCGTTTTTAAACCCTCAAACAAATAAATTTCCTCTTTCTCTGCAAAATACCCATTTATTGCCGACTTGAGTTCTTCATCATCCGAAAATCTTTTTCCACGAACACATTTTTCCAACTCCGGAAACAGGAAATAATCACTAGGGCAAGGTCTGGGCTATAGGGTGGGTTCTGCATGGATTTCTTCGAAGCCACAATCTCGCGCAGCAGCCTTGGAAACTCGCGCCGTGTGAGCAGGAGCGTTGGCATGAAGAAGCAACACACCCACTGCGAGTTTATTCCGTTTTTTCTTTTTAATTTCCTCCCGCAAATTATGCAAAGTGGAAGCGTAGGATGTGGCGTTGATGGTTTCACCTTTTTTTTTGTACTCAATGAGCAAGATTCCCTTTGAGTCCCAAAAAACTGTGGCCATGAGCTTCCCGGCAGACGGAGTGACTTTGAACTTCTTCGGGGGGTCTGGTCCTTTTTGATGCCACTGCATGGACTCTTGTTTGCTTTCAGGGTCATAGTGGTGGACCCATGTTTCGATCCATAACACCGTCCGCGTCCTCACTACACATCTCCAAAAGCTCTCTACAGCATGCGATTCTCACTTTTTTCTGAGGCGCTGTGAGCATTCGTGGCACCCACCTTGCACTGACCTTTGAAAGGTTAAAATGGTCATGAAGAATGGTGTGAATGGTACCAATTGAAAGCTTGGTGATCTCTGCCATCATTTTCACCTTTATTCGGGCATCCTCAAGAAGAAGTTTTTCGACTTCTTTGATGCCTTCTCCCGTACAAGCAGTAGCCAGGCGCCGGAGGGGGGTCGTCGTCAATGCTCTCTCTGCCCCTCTTGAACTCACTTGACCACTTTTGCACAGTTGATAATGAAGGTGCGGAACCCTGGTAAACAGCCACTTTTTCCTTGCTTAGTGAGAAATTTAATTACAGCGCGATGCTCAATTTTCACCATCATCGTCTCAGTTGCCATCATGATTCTGTTTAACTAGAGATAAAACGCGAATTAATAATCACATTTATATGAAGTTTTACATGAATGCACTAAAATAATAGCCTTACTTGATAAATATGTCACCCGATACCGAGAATATATTGAACGCCCCTCGTAGGATTACCATACAACGACTTCTGTAGCAGATGCATGGATGTGGAGGAAGAGGAAAACCCTTCACATCTCCTCTGCAACCGCCCTGCACTGGCCTCTATTAGGAAAGAAACCTTGGGAGAATACTACTTAAACCAACTAACGGATATATCCGAAATTAATATCAAATCAATTTGGGCGTTCGTGCAAAAACAGTAATGGAAGGCAACCGGCCCAGTGACAACACAATGGACCCTGGGTCTAAGTGAATCCATCAACTACGATGGAAGCCACACTACCTAATCCAGCCTAACCTAAGATCAAGGCCACGAATGCTTATGTATGTAAGCCTGTGTGTCTATGTGATTGTGACGCTTTAAATTGTATTTAAATAGGGCAATCGTGTTTTTTTTTTTTTGTATTTCTCATACAACGTGCGTTTGATTTTTGCTTAAAAAGCGTCACCAGCGTGCGAAGATTTTTGGCCCAGATTTGGGTTACTTCCTGCCATTATAGCTTTGTTTAATTTTTCAGTCAATGCAGCTGAAAAAAAGATAAATAAGCGCCATCAACTATTTTGCAAAGATAAAATCAGAAGTTCGAGTCTTGTATTCCAGATAAACGTTCGTCCAATTTCGGTTGACTTTGTGGAGCCTACACAACGTAAATAAAACCTACTGACGATGATTAAGTAAATATCTCGCTCAGTTGCCGTCACCAGATCACGTACTCTGTCCAAATAACAGTTCACTCAGGCAATAGACTTGAGTATGTGCATAATTTGTCGATAGGCGTATGTTTATGCGGGGATATCCCGAAATTGTCGTTTAACAGCAAAATCAACTCCGAGTTTATTTTTATTTACTTAAACCACCTCAATAACGCATTCGATCCACATCATCTGCTCGCGGGGGACATCAGCAGACGTGTACTATGCCCACGCAAGAAATGAACAAATTTCTAAACAGTTTCAGTGCGAAGGCGTATAAAATGAAATCCGGTCAAGTGTGAGTTGTAATTGGGGGCTGTGAGTTCCGTTTTTTCAAGGACCACAAACGACAGGTTGTTTCAATTGGATTAACTGTAAGTTTCGGCCAGAGTCCGGGTCACGTTCGTAACCAGACAATTACGACAAATATGTCCTGTTCTTCTCCTACATTCCTCTCATTCTATTTTTCTTCATTTACTCATTTATTTGCCTTTCTGTGGTGGGATTATTTTGCCCTGATGTTACGTTTAAACGCTCTTTCAATGGATTATACAGTGAAGCCTAACTCCGGCGGCCATCTGCGGTTGTTGTCCTTGCAATGACCTTCTAAGGCTGTCCGTTTCTTTGATGTAAATAAAAAAAAGCAACCATCATCATCATCATCATCTTCTGACCAGCATGCTCCTCTAAAGGGGTCGCGGTGTTAAGCCGCGTCCGAGAGATCTCCAGGCAACTCGATCCTCCGCCATCAACAAGTCAGGAGTTCTGCCTAATCGTAACCAGGCGAGTCTTTGGACTTGGTCCAACCACCACCCCCTGGGTCTGCAAACGGTCGCCTTCCTGATGGAATCGCTTTCAACGCCCGTCTCGGAAGTCGTGGACATTCGTGCCACGTGGCCAAACCAACGAAGCATAGCCCTCTCGGTTCGAAGAAGCAGCTCCTCAGTGTTGAGTTCCTCGCACACTGCCGTGTTTCTCACCCTATCCCGGCGAGTAGTTCCCACAACAGCACGGAGCTGTCTCATCTAAGCAGCTTGTATTGACGATCTTATTCTTTCGGTCATTACCCAAATTTCAGGACCATAGGTGAGAGTTGGAACAAATACTGAGTTGAAAACCGCTAACACCAAGCTCGGCCTTCCTGTTTACAGATCTACAAAGCTGATTCAAAATGGACCCAGCCTGACCAATCCTACAGGAAAGCTCAGCATTACTCCTTCCATCACTCGTGAAAAAGACCCCGTGATACTTAAACTTCTCCACCTGCTTCAAAGGGACTCCACTAACAAATAGAGTGCATTGAACGGGCGTTCTGGAGATGAAGACAACCTCCGTTGACCTTCATTCCAGCATCCACACATACGGCCACAAACCTATCGAGTGCGCGCTGGAGTTCCGTCTGGGAAGATGTGAGGATAACTAAGTCATCTGCAAAAGGAAGATGGTTAAGCGCGTACTCTGACTCTAAATAGATTTGGTGCATACGCCAGCACTAGAGCAAAAGTTGACCATTCAAGCTTGAGCTTTAAGATCTCTCCGAATGGTATCCACTCCAGTCTCCTGCCCGCCAACCTGGGACTTGTGAATATCCCCACTTCCGCGTGTGCAGACATTTGACGTGCAACTCCGGACAGGAAGAGTTTCCACCCGTCCAAAAGGTCCCTAGATCCCCTTTGCTTCATCGAAGAGATGCCCACGATATCCAAACGATACCTGGCAGCCTCCTCAACTAGTTCGAGATCCTTTCCTGAAAGCGATGAGACGCTCCATGTGAATATCCAAAGTCGATGCCGTTGCCCTTTGCTCCCCGTACGCACTGGTTTCTTCATGGCGTGACTTCCTCCCACCCCCATACCGGCTCCCGAGGCTCCTGCTGGGTTGCTCGTAGTTCCTTCGAGCTAAGCCCGATTGGCTGACGAGCGGAACAGACCGGCCACCAGACGCTCGTATGCTGCCACCATTCTGGCCTGGCTCCAAATGGGGCCCTGGCACACCAGGGTAGACAATATCCGAGGCCAATCCTAGTCTTCTTCTTGTCATTTGGAGGGGTTGCGCTTTGTTAGCCAGCCAACATGTTAATTTATGTTCATTTATTTGTGCCTCGGTATAAACAAGTAATTCATCCCGCGACGACGTTACGCATCACCCTCAAAGCTGTCAAGCACGCCATGTTTTCCTTACACAATGCGGAAAGCAAAATGTTTCTTTCATCGTCGGCAGGTATATTTCTTTTCGCTCCGAATCAGTTGCCATCAATGATTCAGAAGAACCACTACCATATTTCATGTACGCACGTGGCAATCTAACAATCTAACGCTGCATCAGTAAGCACGTCACGTTCTGTGTTGCAGATTTATTGGCACACCAAAAGCTGTTTAGCACGTGCGTACAAGCAAGATATTTGATAGTTTCTCCTTGCCCAGATAATCTCCATAATCTGGTAATTGTTAGAAATATTATGCAAATTTGGAAGAACGTTTGGCCTGAGTATTCGGGTACAGCCGTCCCTGTAAGGCTCCGTCCATTTTGGACAGTTCAACTGACGTAAAAGGGGCGGAACATTTTTCTTGAGAGACCAATCTGTTTAATGAACAGTCATGCCGTAAATATATTTTACGAATAAGCAGTTCGGCCTCGACACAGTCATGCTGTTTGGTCTTGTCGCCAAAAAAAGAAAACCACACTGCGTTAAGGGGCCTTCATCTGCATCCTCATGAATCTGAATTATTCACGAAAGTCTCTGTGCGGGTGGAGGAAGTCATTTTGGCCGCCGGTGTGGGTAGAATACGGCCAAAAATGATTAAGGCTGGTTGAAGGGGGACTCTTATGGCTCTCTCTATTAAACACCTGGCGATTGGCAAGTTGGGTCGCTTGTCAGGGGGACAAAAGAGATTGCTCCAACTCCATACCTCAGTTAAGCCTCCCCAGGAAAGGCTATGCTTAGAATGCGCTTCCAAAAGAGCTATGGTCGAGTCCAGGATGGGGGATGAACAGTGCGGCTTTCGTTCCGGCAGAAGTACAACCGACACTCGAGAAGGCCTGGGAGAATGCCTAACCAAAGCATTTCTTCCAAAACGACTGGATGGCGCAGTTGGTTAAGTGCCTGCCCTTGGTTAGTGGGGCCCCCGGTTCGAGTCCCAGTGAAAGATGAGTTAATAAGCTTAATCACTGGAGTGGTCGATCGGTGGTAGTAGTCTGATGCCTGCCTGTGGGTATCACAAAGGACCAATATGGTCAAAGTGTGCAGGATTGTTTGTGTAGGCAGGATTGTACGATTGATGGTCGTCTTCTGATGGTCAAGTGTGTCATTTGCCGTGGGAGTTGGGCCTCGCCAAGCGTGCGTCTTGTTGCAGCGCAGCCGAGCCAAGGAATGTTTCACATTGGGAGAGTTGAGGGTGAGTCATAGTCTTTTTGCAGATGACTTACACTGAAAATGGCAGCTGACCACCTAGTGGTGGCAACAGGTTTGGGGTGTAGGAGTTTATTTTCATACATCCCAAGCCTAACTAATGAAGCGCAACCCAACCCAATTGACAAGAAAACTCCGATTGGCCTCGTATATTGCCTACCCTGGTATGCCAGGGCCCCATTTGGAGCCTGGCCTTAATGGTGGCAGTATGCGAGCGTGTGGTGGTCGGTGTGTCCCGCTCGGCAGCCAGTCGGGCTTTGCTCGAAGGAACTACGAGCAACTCTTCAGTGGCCTCGGGAGCCGCTAAGGGGGTGGGGGGAAGTCACGCCATGCACAAACCATGCGTATGGGGAGCATAAGGCAACAGACAACGGCATCGACTTTGGATAGGCACATGGAGCGTCTCATCGCTTTCAGGAAAGGATCTCGAGGTGGTTGAGGAGGCTGCCAGGTATCGTTGGGATATCGTGGGCATCTCTTCGGTGAAGCAAAGGGGATCTAGGGACCTTTTGGACGGGTGGAAACTCTTTCTGTCCGGAGGTGCACCTCAAATGTCTGCAAAGACTGGAGTGGAGAAACACACATGTCCCAGGTTGGCAGGCAGGTTATTGGAGTGAATACCATTAGGAGGGAGAGTCAGGATCTTAAACTTGAAAGGTCAACTTTGGCTCTAGTGCTGGTGTATGCACCAAATCTAGAGTCAGAGTACGCGCCTAACCATCTTCCTTTTGCAGATGACTTAGTGATTCTCACATCTTCCCAGACGGAACTCCAGCGCGCACTCTATAGATTTGTGGCCGTATGTGCTGATGCTGGAATGAAGGTCAACGGAGGTTGTCTTCATCTCCAGAACGCCCGTTCAATGCACTCTATTTGTTAGTGGAGTCCCTTTGAAGCAGGTGGAGAAGTTTAAGTATCACGGGGTCTTTTTCACGAGTGATGGAAGGAGTAATGCTGAGCTTTCCTGTAGGATTGGTCAGGCTGGGTCAATTTTGAAACAGCTTGGTAGATCTGCAAACAGGAAGGCCGGGCTTGGTGTTAGCGGTTTTCAACTCAGTATTTGTTCCAACTCTCACCTATGGTCATGAAATTTGGGTAATGACCGAAAGAATAAGATCGCCAATACAAGCTGCTTAGATGAGACTGCTCCGTGCTGTTGTGGGAACTACTCGCCGGGATAGGGTGAGAAACACGGCAGTGTGCGAGGAACTCAACACTGAGGAGCTGCTTCTTCGAACCGAGAGGGCTATGCTTCGTTGGTTTGGCCACGTGGCACGAATGTCCACGACTTCCGAGACGGTCGTCGTGGCGTAGTGGTTAGGTTATAGGTAACCCGTGGGCGTAGGGGAAATTTCTCATCCAAAGAGGTTAGAGCGATTTTTGTTAGATCCTGGAGATCTTGGAAGAAGTGTTCTGCCAGTGTTGCTGCCACATGACTATCAGTTAGGATGGAAGTATCAGCCGGTGGTATTTCCAACAGGAATATTATCTAGCATCTTTGGCAATCGAGTCTCCCGCACTAAGTAAATCGTCACCGCTTGAGCAAACAATCGCAGAAGATTGCAGGCGAAGTCCAGAAGCCACCAAAGAAGCAACCACTGATGTGCTGAGCTGATGTACGACACCACCTAGGAAGAAGCCATGGTTTGGCAACGAGTGCAGGCAAGCACAAGGTTTTCCAACGGATATAAAGTTCGGTCAGAAGCCTGCCGGGACGAGAATGGACAAGTAGTAGTAGACTCGCAGTCGATACTGAGAATCTGGAAAGATCACTTCTGTAGACTGTCAAGCGGCGATGAGAACACCAATACCGCTGTCAATCTGCCTGGCAGTTCGATCCACACAATGGACGATGAGACAAGAATTTTGTCCGTCCGATAGCGATATCGGGACTAAAGTCGAATAAAGCTGCCAGCCAAATCGACCGTGTGCTCATTGACGCAAGGAATGGGTCAACTGTCCTCGATTTGACATTTAGAGGATCAAACGACCATTTCCTCGTGGCAGCACAATTCAGAGCTGGACTGTCCAAATTTAGAAAGGGGCACCAGCCAACAACGAGGTATTTTGACATTAGACGTCTGAGCACACCAGAGACTGCCAGAGACTACGAAGAGCAATTAAGTGAGAGACTCTCCGGTAAGCCTACGTTGAACATCAACGCCAATGAGGTGTGGTTGGATTTCCACTCGGCCATCAAAGAGGAAACTACTTCACAAGAAACCCGTGGTATGATGGCGAGAGTGAGTAGAAGAAACGTGCAACTGACGAGGCATACCAAAACGCGCTGCCACTTAAATCAAGAGCAGCACAAGACGAGTATCGGGCTAGCAGACGCGAAAAGAATAAACTGAAGAAAAGGTCTCTGGCAAGGTCCCACCTCGAGGATACCGAAGAGCCTACGGACGTGAAAATATGGGCTTTTATAAATGAGCCTGGCCTCAGGATTTGGAAAGGCATCCAGTCTCTCCGACGGGACTTAGGCTTGTTACCGACCCGCAGAGAATAGTGGATGTGTTTAAGCAGCACTTGCAACAGCTGTTTAGCGGCCAGACCAGGAGAGAGCGATAGGGAATGAGGAAATCCCAACCCCAGTAGTCCTCCCTAGCTTTGAAGAAGGCTTTGGCTTAACAGCTCTTCAAGGTATTACTCAGGCTCAGATAGTCCATGGGTCGCAGACCAGAGATGTACTCGTAAGTGAGTAAGTAAAATAAGAAAATGTGTGGCACTTACGGCTTCTCATTTTACGGCTTCTCCCTGGGTTTTCGTAAACTGCTCCTTATTGTGAAGACGTTTCTGTTATTCTGACAGGGTGGCCGTATGTTTTTCCGAGTTCGAATTTTCATCAATTTTATTTATTTTGGAAACTTCTACGCTTCATTAGCAGCCTTTGGAAACGCCGCTAAACAAAGGCGGCCAGAATATGCTCAAGCAACTGGTAGCAGCAGAGGCAACTTCACCCTATTCGCTGAAGGAGTTCCGGTACGGGTGCAGGGTCTCCTGTGAGCTACCCGAAAAACCCTTGGCATTACGAGACGACTGCAGCGTCTTCCAGGCTAGGGTGGCTGCAATACACGAAGCAGCACTCGCGCCCTTAGACAGCGCAACATAACCAACAAAACGATCTCCATTTACACCGATAGTCTCGCGGTAATAAAAGCCGTAGCGCCGGACACCTTGACATCGAAACTTGCCAGGTTATGCAAGTCTGCGATATTTCATTGGTGAACTCGGTGACCCTGTGTTGGGTATTAGGGTATACTGACGTCCAAGGAAACGAATATGCTGACCACGGCCTCGCGAGGAACGGAACTGAGCTTGGAAAATCCCGGGCAATTCTTTACGCGCTCACACCGCTCAGCTGTGTACGAAGAAAACTGGAACACGATTAAAAACCAGATGGGTCAGTGTGGATATTGGAACAATAGCAAGGACAATAGCACAGGCGGACGTTGAATAAAAAACGCTGATCAGTTTTAGCCGAAAAAACGAGCGGAAGCAAATAGGAGTCCTAACCGGACACTGTGTCGTCGGCACGCATACATCGTGACTGAGAACACCACACAACGACTTTTGCAGGAACTGCTGAGATGGCGAAGAAATAGAATCTCTCCAACATCTGCTATGCGAATGCCCAGCCCTTCCCCAGTAACCCCCAGGGAAACTTCTTTGCAGATCTGGTAGACCTGTGCGCTGTTGAGTTGAAAAGTCTCCTGAAGTTTTCAAATGAAGCAGGATGATTTTAGCACATGACCCATGGTTTTAGTAGCTTACTATCTATTAAGACAACGGACCCATCTTCTTGATCTAAGCGAGCCGCGGTCGTAATGTCGTAAGGGCCCCCATACACCTCATCTCAGTTATTTCCGCCCCCATGTGTTGCAAGTCTACAAGAAAACCCTGTTTTGGCACACATTAATTGGGAAGTTCTGAAACACCCGCCTTATTCTCCCACCTTCTGATTATAACTCGATTCAGCGCAGACCTTCGAGACTGTGCTGTCAGTGGATGTCGACGAACGGTTGATCCCAAAGGGCCAGCTGCGGCATTGACTAGGCTCGGCATTTTCTCTTTCCACCAAATTTTAGTAGTCCCTTCGTCCTACGGAATCCCTTTAGCTGAAAGTCTCTGCATATTCTCCAAGATTGCAAGAAAACAAAATCAAATAATGGCTGTTTATCTGAATAGATACCGCTGTTAATATTTATTGATAATATTTAGAAGCTATAAGCACATAAATGTATTATAGTTTTACAAGACTAAAAAATAGGGATCGCCAGCTCCGGGGAAGGAAACGTCGATCTTCTTCTGCGCCCCCCTTCTTGCGTGTGCATTAAGCCTGAAAGCAGCGCTGGGAAGTCGATCGCTCTTGTTGCGGCTTCTTAGTCCCTTGGTTTCGATTTCATCTTCGGTGATTTCAAAATCATCCCTTTCGGCAGCAATGTCACTCTTGACGTCATCGGTCGATCGGTTTAATGCATAATTTCTCAAGGCATTTCTGATTTCTGCTTTTGCGGATGAAACATTCGCTTGGCCTTCCTTGCTTTTGATAACTATTTGATTGCGACTTGGCACGTTGATACTGAAGGCGGCGGCCTCTTCCGGTGATACTCCGGCAATTGCAGTGGCTTTTGGTGATGCCACAGCCAATCCCTCACGACCTGCAATTGCAACGGCATTTGGTTTTGACGATGCGACGCCTCCTTCGCCGGCAATTGATAGACCTGGAAGATGAAGAGATCGTTTTATAAAAATATAGAAGCACAATCTTATGGTCATATATAGGGTTTGTGAGCGGAAGGGGGATGCTAGTGAATTCACCAGCACACTTGGACCATGTTGATCCATTGTGATACCTAGTGATGGTGCCGTTAATTTTACCAGATTTGAAAACCAGGCGAAATCGTATGAACTTTGCTGGGATTCAAACCGTGGACTCCAATAACCAAGGGCTGTCACTCAACCACCTGCGCCATCCAGTCGTCAGGGTCATGTGTAAGAATTGGAATTTCAAATAAATCTCGGAACAATCCTGTTCATACACCACTTTTTTTACAAATCCCATTCTGCGCCATCTCGCTGTGGTGTGCGAAGAAATGGGAACAAATTAGATCCAGCTTGGACATCTGGGGACCGATTTTAGAAAGCACAGCGCCATAGAGTCTGACGGTAAGTCTGGACCTGGCTAATTGAGACATGACGCCAAAACCTTTGGCGTGCTGGGGTATAACTGAATTTGAATCTCCTTGAATATTTGGCAAGGCTTCACAGTCTCTAGTCCTGCCCTCAGGAACATCACACTCTATTCATCAAGGGCTCTCGGAGCAAATGATTCCAACCCGTAGTCTTGCAGAAGTGGGTGGGAGAGTCGCGAATTCGCCCCAAGGGAATAAAAACACTGTCTAACACTTCAGTGAGGTTCAAGCATGGTAATTCGAGAGGGACTGTTCCGGGATAAAATAATGGGCTGGACAGCGACATGAGCGTAGACAAGCGTCTACATATCCACAAGATAAGTTGGCTGGGACATGTGGAGTTGGACAAATCAGCTCCGGCTTGGGAGCCACATAAAATAAAAGAGTGTTCTTTGCAGACAGTCAGTCAAACATCAGTGCACTCTATCCGGTCTCCTTGAACTCCAATCTAGCTAATCCTCAGTTTTAGAGGAGACGACTAAGCAGTGGAACACTTCCAGAGTGGTCATTGGTCCCGCATAAACTGGATCGAAGGCTAACTAAAAACGTGTTGTCTCAAGAGAAATGCAAACGCAGTGCATCTCTGAAGGTGGATTCTGTCAAGACGGCAGCTTTCAATTCCAGATGTTTATCATCACTGGACAGGAGATTACTCAAGAAGACTTAATGCCTTCACTGGCAACTTCTCCAGAAGGTGCCTTGCTGAGAATGATATTGAAAACATCTACTTTGCAGTGTGTACCTGCCTCATTCGAGCTGCCCTTCAACGGGGTTTCCTGAAGGTCTACATCAATACAGACCCGTCGCTGGAGACCTTTATGTTGTGTTGTGTTTTGTTGTTATGCGTCGGTGCAGACAGTCCGTGTGGTGCGTATTCAAGTCGCATGTCTGCAGCGACGGCCTGCGTAAATTCAAAAATAGTTTTTCAAATTGTTGTTTTTTTGTTATCCACCTAGTTTTCTCAACAGATTTTCCGAGTGCGTTGACCGGTATTTTAAAACGACTGGATGGCACAGTTGGTTAAATGCCTGCCCTTGGTTAGTGGGGTCCCCGGTTCGAATCCCAGTGAAAGCAAAGTTGTCTGGTTTTCAAATCTGGTCCAGTCATATATTTGCCGTTTGAGTGGTCAATCGGTGGTAGTAGTCTGACTGTGGGTATCGCAATGGATCAACATGGTCTAAGTGTGCTGGTGAACTCACTAGCAGACCCGTTTCCTACCCTACCCTGCCCAGTATTTTGCTTAGACTGTCGTGGAGGTAGGAGCCTTGTGTGGCAGTCCTAGTTGGGACATGAGCAGGGCATGTGCAGAGGAGGTGTTGGATGATTGCCTCCTCTTCTTCGTCTAGGCATCTTCAACAGAAGTCGTTGCAGAATAGGCCTACTCCTTTTGCATGAAGGCCCAGCAGGCAGTGTCCAGTAATTATTCCCACGTCAGTGCTACTTTTTGGATCTCTTTGGCAAGATAAGGCTACTTGATCTTTTTGATTTGAAAAGAGTCCAGATATATCTTGAGATTCATATTGAATCATCTGACATTGGTTTTCTTAGAGTAGAGATTATTGAGCCGTAACTTGTTGCATAGGGTTACCTATGTTACGGGAGGGTCCATCAACTGGCGCGTTTAGAGAGTTCGTCAGCTTGTAGTTTCCCGGGATGTCACTATGACCTGGCGCTCAGCGTAGACAAATGTCGGCAGTCGATAAATACATTAGAGTTTAGTGTTGTAGACAACGATGTCAGGAATTTGATTGCTGCTTGGCTATCCGTAAAGACAGAGACGATATCGCGGGTAGATACCACGGTCGTCCTTAGCCAGTACAGGGCTTCGTTATGGATGATGTCACATGACCTCTGCAGAGACAAAGAAGAAATAGAGTCTTTGGACGTCTGACCTGCGAGTGTTCAGCCCTTGCAGGGAAAATAATGCAGATTCTGGGGAAACACTTCTTTCAACGCTTCTTTATGGCGATGCAGGTTTTCAAGTATTGTGGGTTGCGGTGGCAACGTGGGTTGTCGCGTCGACGCCTACGCTGGGGATGCCAAATTCCATAATGCACGACTCAACCTCTGCCCTGAGTGACTGTCTAGAAAAAGCTTCTCAAGTTTGGCCGTTCGCGCCGTTAGCAGACTTGGACTTATTCACTTTTGATAAGACAACATTAAGTACGAGTGGGTGCTGTACAAGCTAAGCCCAGGTCCACGTCCACATCGGACTGTTGCGCCACCCGTGTTATTAACATTAAGATTCAAAACAGGATCAAACTGACAAATTTTCGGAGATTTTGATATAAACTGATTGGTTTTTGGAAGCGGAAGGGTCGATCGGTAGAAGTATGGTCGGAGCGAGACTCAGCAATAACGCCGTATACCTTGGTTAACCTAAAGTGAATTTCTGATAGAAGGCACAGTCCATGCCGTGAGGGCAATAGCCGAGTGCTAAACCAACACCAACGAGGGAAATAAATGTAGAAACCTTTTTTTTATATCTTCCCACCTCCTGGACCTGGGGACTATTGCACCAACCACTTCTCACCAGGGTTGCGTAAATGCCACATTTTTGGACTTTTATACATTTACCGGATAAAAGTGTTTAAAAGCGTCTAAAAGTATAAAAAGTGTAGGTTAGGTTAGGTTTTAGTGGGTGGCCATAGAAGGCAGTCAGACTTCGGCCAAAAAAGGCCCGTTGTGATACCACGCGGATTGATTAACTCTAACAAGTTGGTGCTTGTGACAAAGCGGTTTAGCTGGCTAATACTGACGCTTTTTAGCTCATTGGGGTTGTTGAAGTCTACTACTTCTAGTCTAGTCTACTACTTCAACAACCTCCCGTCCCTAGGTGTCAGTATCTACGACATGCCCGCGCGCTACACGAGCAGAGTAGGTGATCTGTGGTTTCAACCTCCTCTTCATCCATGCAGCTTCTACAGAAGTCGTCATATAGGACGGCTTACCTACGGGCTTGGGTGCCAATTGTGCAGTGCCCTGTTATGACGCCGGTGAGCGTCCTGAGAGAAGGTCTACTGAGTCTATGCAGATTGGGTGATCGTTTGATATTAAGCGATGGCCACGTTTCCTTTGTTTTAAGACCAGTGGTGCCTTCTAGCCATTTACGATTAGTGGTGTTGGTTGCGTGTGTTTTTAGTAGATGGTAGGCTCTACCGATTGGCATGGAAGGTGGAACACCTCCTATTGTTTTTGTGGAGGATGTGCCACACCTAGAGTGTTCGTCGGATTTGCAATTGCCCGGTATGTCACAGTGTCCCGGCTCCCACATGAGGTGTTTGTTAAAATGCTCAGCCATCTCGTTAAGAGACAGCCTGCAATTAAGGGATGTTTTTGAATTAAACATGACATTGTCCAGGGACTTGATTGCAGCATGACTGTCCGAACAGTGATATTACGTTGTTCTTGAGCCAGGACAATGCCTCCTTTATCGTAATGGTGTCTGCCTTGAATACGCAGTGGTCAGGGAGCTTCAGGGAGGTAGCTATGTTTAGGTCTTGAGAATAGACACCAGCATCTACACCCTCATCTGCCTTCGTGTATGTTTTTACACTTTTTTACACTTCTATTCCAGCAACATTTTTCAGTGGACTTGGAAAAGGCATTCGACCGAGATCCTCGAGGTAAACTCTGGAGTGTTCTGCAGGAGTATGGGATTGATGGTCCTCTTCTGAGGGTCATTTAGTCTCCATACACAAACTGTAGCAGCTGTGTTCGGGTAAACGGTGCTAAATCAATACCTTTCCCCGTTAGCGTTGGACTTCGCCAAGGGTGCGTCTTGTCACCTCTCCCTTTCATTGTAAATTTGAATTGGATGTTGCGGAGCAGCCGAGGCGAGGAATGTTTCACATTGGAAGAATTGAGGGCAAGTCATCATCTTTTTGCAGATGACTTAGTGATACTCACATCTTCCCAGACGGAACTCCAGCGTGCACTCGATAGGTTTGTGGCCGTATGTGCTGATGCTGGAATGAAGGTCAACGGAGGTTATGGTCTGTTCAATACACTCTACAGGTTAGTGGAGTCCCTTTGAAGCAGGTGGATAAGTTTAAGTGTCTCGGGGTCTTTTTCACGAGTGATGGAAGGAGTAATGCTGAGCTTTTGTCCAAGATTGGTCAATTTTGAAACCGAATATTCACGGTTCAACGGAATGGATTGGCTTATATCACCATCACGAATAAATGCGGATGAAAGATCATACCAAGCCTCTTCTTTGTTTTTTGGTGGACACTTTATTTTGCAAGTAGCCGAATAAAATATGCTGACAACACAAAAAAACAGGTACTCAGTAAATCAATTTTACCTTCCTTTTTATTTGAATATTTCTAAAACTTTATTCTCCGTCGACTCCTGTCGGCTCATTGTTGGCACTTTATGTCTAACGAAACTCACAGCCTATGTATTACATTGGCTTCCACATTGCCAGTGATTAGTGGTTGGTGCAATAGGGCGCTGATACACAGAATTTTTACCATTGAACACTCTGTCTTAGTCGTGTCACATGGAAAATGTGACAAATTCGTACTGTCTTCGTCACTTTACACGACTAATTGAGTACAAATTTGTCACAGTGACACGTGACACGACTAAGAGCATAAACGTGATTGAGAGACCTACAGCAAATTATAGGTCGAGCTGTGCAAAGAGAATGTGCATGAAATTATTTGTACTCACCAATTGGTTTAGCCTCGGCCACGGATGCATCCTTTTTGGGGGCATTTACGGCAACACTATCTGTGAAATCTTCGTAGGGATCTTCCTGGGTGACCGGCATTAGTGCATCCTCGTTTTGGCCGGGCGGCAAGTCTGCGGCTGGCTTAGCCGGGGTGTCGTTCGATGGCTGTGGCTTGCTTTGCGTATTGCTTCCCTGTAAGAGCTTACTGAAGTCCTTAATCTCGCCGGTTTGTTGTAATTGAGCAAGACTCTGCGCCGCTATGCCCAGTTCGTAGAGGCTATCGGCGTAAAATTTATTATCTTCCTGGCTGAAGGTTCCCTTTTGCTTGGCCAGCTCTTGAATGGCAACCAGACGAGCGGCGGCCTCTTGAATTTTGTTGAAGTGATTGTCGAAGCTGCTACGTCCCTCGGTGTTGTGTGGCTTTAAAACAACGACTCTATTCACCCGCCCATCCTCGTGTTGAATATTAAGAGAGTGGCCCTTCAGACCACCGTAGTACGGAAACGAAATCACATCGGAATTGCGGTTCACTGACCTTTTTCTACGATTATAGATTGCTTTCAATTTGCAAGGATATATACGAGATTAAATGGGAGAAGACACACCGCCAAAAGCACGTAGATGCGAAGTAGACAATTGAAGAAGAAGAAGAAGGAGGAGAAGAAGAGTGAAAACAGAAGAAAGAAAAAGCAGGTTTTTTTTTAAGATAAATCGTTCGTACAAAATAAAAGCGGCTTTATTTACATAAAATAAGTGATAGAAGACTCGAAGTGAAGAGGTACATTTTTGTTTTTTTTTTTTTTGAGAGAAAGCAGTAGGCGTCGGGAATTCACTCCATCAGATCCAGAATTAAGTCAGCCTGAGCGTGGGCTCTGCCACCGGCCCCGGCAATCGCAACCGATTCGGGACTGAAAAACACGTTTGTTGGTACTCCCTTCTTTAGGACTGCACGCGAGATGGGCGCCGATATTGCGGTGCCGCCATTGCCCACGACCGCCTTTGAGCTTGGCTGCAAAATGAGTGAGGCAATTTTGCCTCCATCATTCTGGATGTTCGCATTGTACGGTATAAAGTAGGATCCGAATGATATATTTGGCACACTTCCTCCGGCGGCTGTATTGCCCATGGCTTCAACTCTAATTGGGGCCGCTGTTGCTTGGATGGATTTTTCGTTTGACGATGCTTTTTGCTTTGGTTGCTTCAGGTCGCCTTTCTTCGAGAATGTCTCCACGGATGAGAGCTGAAGAAATCTGGTTCCTGGAATCGGAATGATGTTCTCTATGACAAACATTGGATTCACCTTTTGAACGGCTGATATGAGACGAGTATCAGTGTCTAGGTTGCCCGAGTTATTGTCGACTAATTTGTCGTTTTTGGGAATCTTGCGGCCAGCCTTGATCCGGGGGATCTTTGTTGTTGGCTCTGGGAATCGATTTGCTGGCCTGACAGTGGATTTTACAATTTTCTTTACTTCAGGTGCATGGATTACATTAGGTACTGGGGTCAATGGCAATGGATTCGTGTTGTAAAGGTATGATGGATATGGAAATGGATTGAAGAAGAAACCGGGATAAGCGGTCCAAGGACTCGGCTGGCCAGTAATTGCGTTGATAGCCTTATCGTTCTCACTGCGTAATTGAGGACTGCCCTTGCCAGTGATGGGTGGTGAATTAACTAATGCAGCTGACGGAAAGAAAGGTTGCGCGTGAGGCCAGGAGCTTAAGCTTGCAGTTTTCCATCTAAATAATTTGGGTTCGGTTAAATAAGCATGAGTGTTATCGTTAGAAGGAGGGAAGAAATAAGAAAGCGTGTGATACTTGTTGATTAGTGCGTAGTTGTGTGTTTCTGTCTGACATGTTCATGAGGTGTGAATGGAGTGGGATTAGCGATGAAAATGTGTCAAGCGAGTAGTTCTACTTCCTAAATACTGTTTCTGTCTACATTGGCATACACAAGGATTCAATTTTAATCGTATATATATTTTTGTTTTAAATACAGCTTACTGCAACTAGTTTCGAGAATTGTACTAATTAAATCTAATTAATTCTATGGACGTTTAGAACTAACAATTTTTATAAAACTTGGCTATCATCGTCTGGGGAGTAGTATATAATGGGGCCTGTTGCAACAACTTCTCCCTCATCGGCGAAACTTTTGCCTGAGTTTGTGCGCAGAAGTGCGTCTTTCAGGTCGGTGGTCTGTGGTATTGCAATGACCTTGGCACCGGGGCCGGCAATTGTCAAACTCCTGGGATGTGTGAGAGCGTATCCGCCGGGGCCGACAATTGCAGTTCCCCCACTGCCCGCTGTGGCCACACCGCCGGGTCCTGCGATCGCTATGCCACCCTTGCGCACTTTAAGTCTCTGTATTATGATGCCGCTCTCTTTGAGTGCTTCCTTCTGCACTTCGTTCATCTCCTTGCGCTTCGCTGCGAATATGTGCTTTTCTAGTTCTTGCGGATAGTCGCTCTCCTCAGACGACTCCATGCCCCATGTATAGTCTTCGTTTGAGATTAACTGTGGCTGTGGCTGCGGCTGTTGCTGTGGCCTTGGCTTTGGCTGCTGCTGCGCGGCCGATTGTGGTACAGTCAGTGGCACAGATTGCAGCACAGGCTTTGCTTCTACCTTCTGGGCAGCGAGTACATTTCCAGGCCGGTTGAAAAACGAACCAAAAGGTGCTTTCGCGGATGGAGCCGGAGTTGGTGACGTCGTCGTAGTTGGTGAGGCGCTAACAAACTTTTTGGCACTGGACGCTGTTGTCTTTGTGCTTGGCGCCGCCTTCTCTGCGGAGGCCTTCGACGACGGGCGGATGGTGGGCAACTTTTCAACTCGTGTCAGTTTTTGATTTGCCATGTACTCCTTTGGCTTGTCGCTCAACTTCAACTGCCGGGGCACGAAATACAATCTCAACCGAGGTGACTGCTTCTCGTCGTCTTCGGGTTTTTCTTCGGGTGAAATGTCAACGTCGCCAACGACCTTATAGTCGACCAACTTAAACTCCCTCGGATTTTTTTCCTTTACATATTCGTCCTTGGTTTGGGTCGACAACTTAAGCGGAACCTCAAAGTTGGTTTTGTCGACGTCGCTATCACTCGGAATATTGATCGACTTTGGAACGTAGTAGTAAAAGAACAGATTCGGCTTGGTTGACTCTTTAGACTTAAGCTGGCTGGGGCGGTCTGAGTCTGAGGCAAAGTTCAGTTTCCGAATTGAGGGTTGCAGTGCACCTGCATTCACTTGGGAATGAAACGGATGATACATGGGCTTGGGGAACAAGAACTGATCTGAGTTGAGCATTGAAGGCAGAGGGGGCTCCTGTTTCTTAACGTATCCCAGTGCAACATTTATCTTATTAATCTCCTCTAATATTCTCTTCGCCTCGCTCGACTTTTGCTCGTTATCGTCAAGGCGAAATGTCTCTTCTGGAAACTTAACCAGCCTTTGTTTTTCAATTCTGCAAACAGATGGTTTTTATATATGTGTATATAGATCTGTGTATATATGGTATTTAAATCGGAAGGAAGTGTTTGGAAGAGATATATGTATGTACAGGATAATAGTTTATGTAAACACTCAGCCAGTCGTTCCAACAAAAAATACTGGGATGCCTGATCCTCATGACAGTACAATAATGCCAAAAATAGTCCGATATTGGTTACAACATTCCATTCTCTCTAAAAATACAATCAATTGGAACAAACAATGGTTCTTTTCATGATGAATAAAATAGTGTTCGCGTGTAGAAATGAAAACTGGTAAGGATCCTGAAAAATCAGCAAGCATGCCTGAAATGTGAACGCTTACAAATATTGTACACAATCCATATTTGAGCTCGGTTTGACTAAAATTTTGCATGGAAGTCTCCGGATGATGTGAGAGGCGAAAAAAATGATACAAAGCTGTGCAGAATGTGTAGATTGTTTGATTACCACCCCGATATGTTTTTGGTAGAGCGACTGTTTGCAGCAAATAGCGTATATTTTGAGGCATGCAACTGTTATGTGGGGGGAGAAAAGTTAGTGTTGCGCGAACATACATTTGTGTGCTTGCGCATGTAAGGTGTTCAGGTGTGAAAAGCTTATCGTCTGTGCAGTGGTTTGGCCAATACTTACTCGAACAGATTGTCACCGGGACGGGCTTGCACAAGAGCCATAAGTGCCGCTAGGGCTGTAACCTAAAAAGATTGAAATAAATTTATAGAAATCAGTGATGGCTTAAGGAAAATTACATATTTGTATTAAATTTGATTTTGCAGTACTCCGTTTTGAACTGAACTCCGAACTTGAACATTTTTCAAATGCAGGGTGTTGGCATGTAAGGGCAGGCCCCGCCAGGAGTGAGTCACTTCGTTAGAAAAGTCCATCAAAATAGTATTGGGTATGTAACTTAATTCGTGCGGTTTTTTTCATCTATTCCGGGCGTTTTTCGGGTTAATGCTCGGTAGCGTTGTCCATTGATGGTTTCACCCGGCTTTAGCAGCTCATAATACAGCACACCCTTCTGATCCCACCAAATACAGGGCATTACCTTCGCGTCATGGATATTCGGCATTGCCTTTGATTTGGCTGGTTGGCCGGGTTTGACATTTGATTTTTTGCGCTTGGGGTTGACGTAATGGATCCAATTTTCATCACCAGTAGCAATCCGATGCTAAAATTACTTCCTTTTGTGGCGTCGTGTGTGGGGGGACACGACCGCAGAAACACCTTTTCAGGCACAAAGTTCGACATATTTGAGTGAAACAAAAGTAATTGTTGTTTTCGCTTCAAATGAATGACATATACTGAAATGATGTACAATGACAGTAGCTTTCCAACGCATGTTCCAATGGAATAATACAAGTTACGCCATCTCTTAGCAAACCGCACGAAATAAGTTATAGACCTAAGATAAATGTCTTTTTTCTAAAATCCAAACGGTTTTCTCTTAGGATAGGAAAAGACAGGTTTATTACATAGAGACAGTTCGATGCACTAGTCAACAAGTTAACCCTCCTGGCCATTTTCGGATTTGGATGGCGCGATTAGGAAATTCAACTTCCAAGAGGAGTTTACCATTAAGCTCCAAAAGACTGTACCAATGAGTCCATAGTCCACAGACTGAGCCACTACTCTGGCACAAGACTCCTTTATCATCAATGCCAAGCTCATGTGGGAATGACTACAGAAGCTTAAGGAGCTGAGCAGGAGTAACAGGGTAAGACTCTGCTGCATACTTGGTCATATAGGAATGGAAGGCAATGAAATGGCTGACTTTCTCGCTAGGAAAGGGCATCGAAAACTTTTTTAGGCACCGAACCATTCTGCGCTTTAGGAGATCACGCCCTCATAGAAGAGTTCAGTTAACTAAAAATAAGGAACCGGAGAGATACATGGAACAACGCTCATGGCATGAAGCAGGCCAAGAAGCCCTGGGGCCAACATAACCGGAAGAGGTTTGATACGTGCATCAGAATGAGCAAAAACAAACTCCGTATCCTAACAGGGCACTGCAGACTCAGTGAGCACCTAAGGAAACTACGAGCATCAGAAGAAGGTATCTGCATTCTGCGGAAAATCGAATGAAATTCCAGAACATATGCTGGGATTTTGTGAGGCACTTGGCAAGCACCTTATATCAGATGAAGAATTGAAGTCACTGTAACCCAGAGATGATGGAGGAAGAGATGGGCCACTTCTACGTCTCTTGCCCCTCAGATTCATCTGACAGGGTTTTTATGTAAACTTTTCACAGACAGGCGTCTGTGAATACGTGTGAGCTAAGCGAAGCTGATTACTCCCGCCTAACGCCATTGCGTTGCTCTATACTTCTAACAAGTGTGCGTCAAAATAAAGTAGTATGCGTGACTTGAGAGCACAACTGCGATGGACTGGGGGTTTTCCACTGGAAAGAGGAATATCTCTTCCTCCAACATCTCTGCTGTAGCCGGTACTCATTCTCAGGAAACTAGCTAAGAGAGAATACTCCACGACAAATATTGGGTCTATAACTTATTCGTGTAGTTTTTTTCGTCTTGTCCATTGATTTTTGCACTGATCCCACCAAATACCGAGCAAAACCTGCGCGCCATGGATATTCGCCTTTGCCATTGATTTGGCTGGTTGGCTGGCCACTTTTGGCACATTCCCTCAGCTAGCGCATGTTCACCATAAACTTCCACCAAAATACGATGACTTTCGGCAGCAGTTTAAAGTAATGAAGAAGAATTCCCCGCAAAAATACTTTTTCAGGTAGAAAGTTCGACATATTTGAGTGACAGAAAATTATAGTTGTTTACGCTTCAAATGAATGACATATACTGAAATGACGTACAATGATTTCCAACGCATGTTCCAATGGAATACTACAAGTTACGCCATCTCTTAGCAAACCGCACGAATTAGGTTGTAGATCCAATATCTTTCATCATCGCTCAACAGGAGCAGATAACCCTCAATACAATAGATCTATAGGTCGCGGTGCAATTTACCCTTAAAAAAAATACAAAAAACTATTCTTCTGTCTGGATGTAAGCTTATGTATCGATGCAGCTGCTAGTCATCTTTTAAAAGATAAAATTTTGGTTCATGTTTTCGCAAGTGTCAATTTTTTGACTTTGGTGTGCCAACCCGGAAGTTTGAGAAACCAAGTTTACCCGGGTTAGAATGGAGCCAGATCGAGTTGTGACCCGGGTTGACGAACTCGGTTTGAAGACGAACATAAAGCAATGGAATGGGGCAAATGGAGTTGTATTCTCGAACTACATTCTGTTTCGGTTCGGCATCGCATACGTTCACACCGAGTTCAACCGTCTGTATTTTTTATGTATTCGGTTTGTTCCAGCGGTTGTGACCATTCGGTTTGATATAAATGTAACTCGGTTTGACTCGGTTTAATTAACCGAGTTGACACATCAAAAATAGTGTCTTGCGAAAGATATCTATAATCACAAAATGTTGAAGATAAGTGTATTTTATGATTATTTTTAGTTTTTTTTTTTTTATAATTTGGGAGCGCACAAGATTTGCAATGATTCGCAATGATTGAGTGTCCGGGGTCAAGACCCAGCAGAGTAGTATTAATGTAACCTAAGATGAGAACAAATTAGACTAAGTTTAGACCGTCTTTTACTTCCCGTAAAATTTCAATAATTTTTTTTTTCAATCTTGCTTCATCGGTCGGATTCGTTTTATATTTTTCGAAGGCGTGTTATTTCAAAAGCGTATAAAAACAGAATTGGTCTACATGGTGTCTTCAAAAAGGGGCCCATAACATCGCAAAATATGGTCGAAGCACTATGGACTGCGCCTGAATCCACTCTCCCGCAAACAAAAACAGACGTCGTTCCTTTTGACTCAAGAAGCAATTGCGGATCAGAGCCATTTCTTGAAAAAATAATCTGACTTTATACAAGGCATTGATCATCCCAATCATCGGACATGTGTGGCCAATATAAAAACGTTGCTATATAAATGGTTGCTATTTTCGACATAAGAGTTTTGGAGTGTTTGGATGGATTATGATTGTATGAGAAGATTAAACCACGTTAACAAAAAGGTAAATCTACAGATCCAACGACTAGGTAAGACGAAGAACAACAACTTTTCAACGTCTCATGTTTTGCTTGTTTGTATAATTTGCGCTCGCACAATGGATTGTTAATGCCCTTAAGTGTCCGGGTTCAAGACACGGCACGGGCCGAAGGTCTAGAGGGAGAAAGGGAGAGCAGGTACCTGTCCACATTGGTTTTAAATTCCTACGGATTGTATTCTGAGGGAAATATTGGGCTGGGAAGAGCACTCCAGGGCTAAAGAACGAGTCTCTAAATTTAACTGTGCGTCCAAAAGTAGGCTTAAGGATAAACTGATGAGCATGCCTGGCGCGATGCGCATTGCGGGTGAATTCATGGAGATGAGGAATGCAGGTGGCTAGCTTACTTGAGCATTGTTTGTTAAAATAGCGATAAAATACGGATAGAGACGAGACGGTATGTCGATGTTCGAGCGAGTCAAGTGACTCTGCAATATTGCTGTCTCCTATAAGTCTTATCGCTGGCTTTTGGATTCTATCTAGTAGGTGTAGTTTCGGGGTGGTTTTGGGGGCACCAGACCAAATATGAGCGTTGTACTCAATTTTGGGGTTTGGCGTATATACGCCTTATAAATGAAAGCCAAATCAGAAGGGGTGATTTACTTCTTGCATCGATTGAGGAAACGTAAACATTTCACAGCACTTTGGCGACCTCAAATAAGTGTTGTGGTGATCCACGTACCAAGGATGGAAAGCTTTCCGGTTTCATCGACACAGGTGCCATTCATGGATAATGGCTGATTAACAAGGGTTCGCTTGGGTGACAGCAGACAGCATTGAGTTTTTGAAGCATTGAATTCCACTCGATTGTTCTTTCCCCTGTTAGTTATGCTGTCCAGACCGGAATTCAAGGTGCTAACATAAGCTACCGTTCCAATCCTTCGGCCGAAATGCGGGGTCGTGAGTCTAGGAACGAATATGAAAAGCTGAGGGTGCTGTCATCAGCGAAGGAATGGAATGGACTAGAAGTAGCAGACAAGAGATCATTTGTAAAAATGAGAAAGAGTGTCGGAGACAGAACAGAGCCTTGGGGAACACCAGCATTTATTTGGTGGATATCAGACTTGGTGGAAAACAACTTGAATTGAACGGTTCGAAAGGTAATTTCTAATCCATTGAAGAAGAGATTCATCGACACAATAGGCACGCATTTTCGACAAGAGAGCTTGATGCCAAACTCTGTCAAATGTCCAGCGCAACGATCTTGCATGACTGTCCGAACAGTGATAATACGTTGTTCTTGAGCCAGGACAGTACCTCCTTTATCGCAGTGGTTTCTGCCTGGAATACGCTACAGTGGTCAGGGAGCTTCAGGGAGAGAGCTATGTTTAGGTCTTGAGAATAGACAGCAGCACCTACTCCCTCGTCTGTCTTCGACACATCAGCATCTGATTGCCAGATATCCAATCCAGTCTGGAGGGGATGCTGGTGGAGAATTCCTTCTCGAAGATAGGCGGGCGGTGTCGTTGGGGAGAAAGTTGAATTCATTTAGAATGGTTGAGTGGCCGAAGGAGGGCCCGGACGACAGTCGGAGTGTTTTGAATCTCAGAGCTGTGCTGGCTGCCACATGTTTACTTCGGACTCTTCAATCCCCCAGTGATACTCATGCAGGCCAGAGCTTGCACCCGTTTGTGTAGCGTGCAGTTGACAGCTGTGTTTAGTGCTGTCCACCAAACTGAGACCCCATACAGAAGTGTCGGTCTGGCAATTGAGATGAAGATCCAATGGATGATGAGTGGTTGTAATCCCCATTTGCAGCCTATGTTTTTTGCCTATGAATTTGCCAGTTGTAGCTATGGCAACATCGTCCGCAGGAGCAATAACTTTACATCCAGCCTCTTCCAGTATTAGTAGCAGTTCTTAACTGCTGTATTCCAGAGAAGGGGCGAGAGTACATCACCCTGCGGGGTTCCTCTATTAACTCCTCTGTGATAGTAGCGTCTCCCAGATTAGAGTGGATTACCCTGCTGGACAGTAGCTGATGGATGACAGCCACTAATGATGAAGCCTCGTGCTTCGATTTTTCGACATGACATGAGCCCTTTTTCAAATGTTGGACAAGGTTAGCCGTCTCTTATGGTAGGCAACGTTGAAATGACATTATTTGCCCACCAAAAAAGGAATAGAACTGATTGCAGTTGGTATTGTGATTGTGACGTTCTACGACGGTATGTCCTCTGGAAACAGAACTTGTTCAGCAGCCTTACTGCTCCTGGTGCACAATTGTACACAGGTGATGAATTAAGTTAGGTCCCATTTACATGGTCAAATCTAGTCCAACTTCAGCGCCTCAAATGAGCGGCAACGGAAGTGAAACGTTTGGGATGCTCCGGCGTTGCATGGGTGCGAAAAATGTATCAGCTTTCGAGTAAGCTTGCTTTCAGAGATCGTGTCAACTTTCGAGAGAACTTTGGTGCTTTTCTTTCTTTGCTGTAGATCTATTCTCAGCCTTATCGGATGCATGAAACGCAGGTGTGCGTGGAAGATAACGTGTATGTGTGCTTGAGAAATATCAGATCACATTGACATTTGTTTCCAGACGCACGATCTTCCAAAAGTCCGTTTCAACTGCGGACGACATTGACGTGACTGGACAAACACAGCGAGCAGTCAATGAGGCGTTTGCTGGCATTGAAGAGGAAGCGGCTCGAATGGATCTGGCAGCGAATCAGGGCAAAACAAAGTAGATGCTGTCATCACGGAATTAGGCACAACATCGACGTCTCGGACAGAGCGTCAGAATGGGCAGCAGAAACTTTGAGGTAGTCAAGGACTTTAATGAAGAAGCTCGTTTGAGAGAAGCCGTTTTGAGAGAAAAGTTCTGCGTGCGATCTTTGGTCCTTGTTTGCGTTGTCTGGAGGAGAAGGGGGCTGTACAGCGGCTAGCACCTAGTTAAGCCTCTTCGGATCCAACGCTTAAGATGGCAAGGACATGTAGAGTGGATCGACACCACAGCTCCAGCCCGAAGAGTCTTCGATTCGGAGCCAATGGGATGGCTCACACAAGTGGAGAAGGACCTCAACCAACTTCGTGTGCGCAACAATTTGACCGTTTAAAGGTGGCCTTAGGTAATACCAGCGTACTATGCGTCCAGCGCCCAGCGTCTATCTGCCGGCCGTTGTTGTGTAAAGGGGGCCTTACTAAATACCAGCTTACAGAAACGTCCATCTGCCGGCCGTTGTTGTGTAAAGGGTGCTTTAGGAAATATCAGCGTACAGAAACGTCTATCTGGCGGCATCTGCCTATTGTGGACGTTTATAATCGACTAGGCACCGTAACGCTGGCATTTATGTTCATCTTTGTTCATCATTTCTCAAAGATCAGTCGAATGCGAGGTTGTAAGTCTAAAGTTGTAAAACTTCGATGGGATTCTGCCCGCTGCGCAATGATCTCCCTAGACCAACACGAAGAGGCATCGCAATCGATCAGTACGAGCCACTGGCCGATAAGTGATCTAAGACTGGATCTCAAGCAGACTGCTCACGTTCGCAATTGAATGAAAGGCCGAAATGTTAGCAGTTTTAAAAGTACGTGCGTCACTTGAAGACTACAGCGGCATCGAATGTGAGTCATTAGCAAATTAATTCGTTATTCCTTCATATTTGCGGAAGAAGATTCGCATTTTATTTTCATCAGAGCATTGAACGGTGGAAGCTTCATTCCTTTGTCATCGACAAGTGCTTGCAGAAAGTTCGTGCCACCAAATGTGAGGGAACATGTTATCTACCCTTGTTAAAATACTAAAAATGTAATGAACTCAAGAACTGCCAGAGTTTGTAAAAAAGAATCCTGTTCCAACATTCAAGACCATCGACTTACCGTCGCTGTCAACAGACCTTAGCAGGACACATTGAATATGTTTGCAAGTTTCTAAGAACTAGGTCATAACAGCTACCATTTATGACTACTGGGGAAGAAAGAGTTATCGAATCGAAGCCCGCAGAGCGATGGTCGATGGTCCGTAGAAAACAATAAAGTATGAACCAGAAATGAAGTGTTAAAGAGATGCCCAACTTCACAGCTGATTCACCTCTAGCCCATCGACGAATTCGAGAGGCTTTCTGACAGTTATTCATGGATTTTCGACAGTTATTCGCGAAATAACGTGAATGCCGTTCTCTGATTGGTCAGTTTGGCTTTAGAAGACGTTATCAAAAATGGTTGCCACGTTGGTGTAATACTTCATTTCTGGTATGAACATAGCTCACAGCGAAGTTATTGAAATGTTTTTTGACAGCCACGCATCAGAGTCCGTCTTGCTCAGCAAACTCCCATCGACTTGCCACAAATCGGCCAAAAGATCCGCTTTTAATGAAACTGATTTCTGGTTGAATGGTTGTGTACAGAAACTTATACAGCATTAGAACTTAATATTTCCAAAGGGAAGATATTTACAGTGCACCGGATCTTCTTCTTGATGAGAAATAGGCCAGAAATGTGCCACTCTATAACCACTTCCAGGATGGTTCAGGATTGCAAGTCCTCTCTGGATTTGATCGGCAGTCAAAATTCCCGGTCCCGGGTCACCACGGGATCACTGGAAATGAGATCGCCGATGAACTTGCTAGACAAGAATCAGAGGAGACATTCTCAGGACATGCGCTGGGTCTCCCTGCGTTCTTGGTTAGGGCTTCCGTCGGTGGTTGGGCCTCTCAAGAACACAACCGAAGTTGGCATGACTCTCCAGGATGCGAACAGTCTGAGCGCATGCTCCCTCACGTGTTTGAGAAATCCGCTGCATTCTTGGGATGCCTTGGCAGAAAAGATTGCAGACGACGTACAAACGGGATACTTCACATTCGCCAAACATCTAAGCGACGAAACCTTCTGCGACGCCTGTGGAGAAGATGATGACACTGCAGAGCACTTATTCTGTCACTGTCCTCCCTTTGCTCGGATCAGGTGGCAGGTTTTCGGCGTTGCGAGGGTCCTCCTTTAAAAGACCAAGAAACTACACCAAAGGTAGGTGGCTGCCTTTTACAACGGACCAGTTTTTGGGTCTGAGGGCTCCAGTGTAGTGTCTAAAAACAAATGCTTCCATGGAATATCACATCTTGGTAACAAAATCAGGATCGGTGGAAAACTTACGCCGCACAACGTCGGGCAGGACTATCGGCACAATTTTGAACTAAAGTGCGGTCGTCTGTGATTTTGACATCCCTGTTTCAATCACCACCACAAACATCACATCCACTGTCACCTGAGACCGAAGTTTGCCGTTTGACAAAAGGGATTATTTGACCATTACTGGACGTATTGAAATTGTTTCTGCAAGTCGTTCGTTTTGCGTGTTGCGGACATTAGCGTCTAAGGATTGGAAAAGTATCCGAAGAGACTGACTCTTTTACAGATGTCTCCTGTTGTCGACAAATGAATCGTGTGAACAATAAACATGCGATATTGGTGGCTTTTGACAGACGATCTGTAAAAATGACAGCTTGCGGATTTAGCTGTGCCTAATGTTTTTTTCGTTCTCTCTTCGTTCTTTGCCATCGCCAGCCGCTGCCGCCTGACAAGAGTCACCAATGAGTAAGTATTAGAAAATTATATATAAATAGTGAAGAAATTAAACCCTGAAATAAACCGTGGCCTAGATGGGAAATAGGTCACTCTATAACCACGGAAGGAAAGCCGCTTTATTTTGAACGCTGAAGAGAGGAACGACAACGCCTTTCTATCATCGAACTGCACGCTGTACAGACAATAGGGCTGTTCGTCGGTGATAGTGTTGAGAAAGATCCAAATCTATTGATTTCACATTGAGCACTGCATATGGGCTTGTCTTTCGTCAAGCTTGTCTTCGAGTTCACTCAAGAATGGCGGTCATTTGAACACGGATTGCCAGTGACGCAACGTGTTTCAATAACTAATTTCCAGACAATATTTTCTTCAACGGTGAGGCTCATTTTTCACTCGGTAAATAGGATCCACAAGAAAGAAGACCTCCTTGACTACACCAAACGTGGATGGATAGATCTAACTAACATCACAAGAGGTTGTCTAAAGTTTTCTTGGATCGCATGAAGCAGAAAAAAGCTATCTCCAGGTCCCGATAAGCCTGGCTACTGATCATTTCAAGCAGATAAAAATGTTAACATGACCATGTTTTCCAACCTTAACCCTGAGGAACTCTTCACCTTTTTTCCTTAGGTCATAATATATTGGGTCTATAACGGTTTTTTTCAAAATTTTAACGTTTTTTTAAGAAAAACATGTAAACATGTTTTTCCCATGTTTTTCCCATCTTCCTGGCAATTTGAGGAAAGCGCTGGCTTGGCAGCCAAAAACGAATCAAGCCAATTTGTGATATTCTGCTCTGATGTGAACCGTATTTCAGTGAGGGCATTCTGCATCGACCGGAACAAATGGTAGTCAGAAAGGGCAAGGTCTTGGCTATAAGGCGGGTGGAGTAAAACTTCCCATCCACTGTTTTCCAAATAGTTCTTAACCGGAATAGCAACGTGGGGCCGAGCGTTGTCATAATGGAAAATTATTGCCTCATGTCTGGTCGCATATTCCGGGTGTTTCTTGTCGACTGATCTCTTCAGACGGACTAATTGTGTTCGGTAGCGTTGTCCATTGATGGTTTCACCCGGTTTTAGCAGCTCATAATACAGCACACCCTTCTGATCCCACCAAATACAGAGCATTACCTTCGCGCCATGGATATTCGGCTTTGCCATTGATTTGGCTTGTTGTCCAAGCCAAAATTTTGGCACGTTCGCTCAGCTAACGCATGTTCACCATAAACTTCCACCAAAATACGGTGACTTTCGGCAGCAGTTTAAAGTAATAAAGAAGAACTCCCCGCAAAAGCACTTTTTCAGGCACAGAGATCGACAAATTTGAATGAAAAAAAATTGTTTGCTTACGCTTCAAATGAATGACATATACTGAAATGACGTACAATGACAGTAGCTTTCCAACGCATGCTCCAATGGAATAATATATGTTACGCCATCTCTTAGCAAACCGCACGAATTAAGTTGCCAGAAGGATGGGAAAAAGTCATAGCTTCAGATGGGCAATACTTTACAAATACAAATACTTTTCAAATTTTACAAAGGATATGAGTCATATCCATAATTTTCCAAACGCCAAGCAATGTTTACATTTCTATAGCGGTGAAGTTCACGTGTAACTTGACAGCAAGTGACTGACAACAGAAGTTACACCGTCAAGTGTAGGCGAAGTTCACAAAAGAGGCAACGTTTGGAAATCATTAAATATTACTACCGCAATTCTGAGTCGATGGTCGCAACTATAAGAGCCCTTACTCCAATTTCGACCGCAATAAATATCCCACCAGACAGGCTGTACGTGCCGTAGTACATAAATTCGAGTTAACAACAACATCTATTGCCCGTTCTTGTGCTAATGAGACAGCGCACCGGTCGAAATACCGAAAAGATCGCAGCCATACGTGATCTAGTTAAAAATGAGACCGTTTCACGACATTCACAGCAATTGGGAATGTCAGGTATTGTGGCGGAAAAAGGCTTGTTCCTGTGCCATTGCAAGATCCAATTAATTGAGAAAGATCATTTGAACCAACCAAACTGTGAGTCTTCACAGTGCAAGCTTATCTGCTGGTCTAAATAAGTTAAGGCAGCGCAAAGGACAACAGACACACTTCGTCTAGCTAAGTGCAGGATCGAACTTAAGCTTCGTTCAAGAAGATTTCGTTTTGACACTCAATATTTAAGAGGGGGTGGGGGGGGGGGGGGAAGACGCACCAGCTCAGCAAGCTAATGTTCATGCAGATAAAGTCATTGTCATAGTAGATCCCTTCAACAGCATTATATAATAAAAATATAATACGGCTGGCGCTACAGCCATAAAGGGCCATTTCCTAGCATCTCAGCAACCACTCGTGTTGTGCGTACTATTGTCCTCTCCCGAGTGTAAGTTTTATGCCGACCCCTAAGGTTAATTTGAGAAGCTTTTTGTAGAGCATTGTGAGTGGTTGGAGAGTGGTGGGGCCGTGAAAAGGATTCTGCTCCTACCGGGAATCGAATCTGGGCTGTGTAGGGGTCGACGAACCAACCAACAACGCCACTGCCGCCACCATCAACCGCATTGCCAGACAAAATATTTGGTGGCTTATGTAGGTTTTCTGATGTAATTTGACGCTAATATTATTTTAGTACACGAATGGCAATTATGTACTCTCTGGATTGACACATAAGCCATGACAATCGGTGGCTTATGTTACATCACTACGGACATTAGTCTGCAATTTAAAATTAAACACAGAATTAATTTTCTCAGTGGTCGCTGTGGAGTTGTGAATGCGTCGACTCCTTAGACGACCTTTCAAAGGTCACGGCTGCATTGACAATGTTCAAAGCATTACTTTGCGGTTAGTAGGTACCAACCACTCGTGGTGGACATGCACAGCACGAGCGGTTTCTGTAGAAGCTGGGCTCAGCTACACCTGGGACTGGTTCAGATCGAACTCGAGGATGATCTGAACCCACAAACAAATGAGGTAGATAGTCTTAAATATACCATAACCTAAGTCTAGCTGAAGCAAGGATATGGGCAGATTTGCTGACGGTCTGGTTTAGTAACGACTGGCACGATCGCTCATTCGCGTCTAATCAAACTAAGACCGTTCAAATAAACTTTACTTGTAGAACCTAAAGTACACACCCTGTTCCAAATTTTTGAGACAAATTAACACCTAATTGAGACGCTGATACATCTATTCGAACTATCTTCGAATTTCGTAGAGTTCCTTCTTGCCGCTGTTTTGTCAATTGTGACAGTCTGTATCTGAGTCTCTGTCGAAAACTCGCTCTGGAGTCTGAAGAGTTAGATAAACCTACTCAAGAATCATTGAAATCCGTTTACGCCGACATGTGCTTATTCAGTTCGCGATGGTCGACCTTGAAGACGAACAAAATCTCACAGAGAAGGAATGAAAGAGAAACATTGAGAACATCAGTAGAAGACTACGCTTTGGCGGTTGGGTGTCTAAGAGGCTTATTGATGAAATGACTGGCATGCCTAGCCGGGAAAATCTCGTCCCCTCATTTGGTTCCCAAGCTTGATTCTTTAAGGATTAGCAGCCTTCAAGGCGTTAAATATGAACTCTTTGCTGTACAAGTTATCGAATCTGGAACTCTCGACCAAAGACTTTATAAGAATCTTATCATGCAAACCGAGGTTCCACAAGGATGTGTACTTAGCCCAATTTGATTTTCTCTCTGTGTAGACTATATCGCCAAGCCTCTCATTAGATGGACTGCTGTATCACAACAGATTATCTGCCGAGAGGGTTGGTGATATAGAAGCCAACGCGCTCAGGTATGCTGACGATCTTGTAAGCTGACTCTTTAGCTGCAAATAAATAAATTGCCAAGCTTTTCCAATTGATGGGACTTAGAGACTAGCACCACAAAGTCAAAAATTCTGGTCGTGGTAGGAGGACTGCCCGAGGCAACTGGTCTTCGATGTTGCCAAGGAACTGGGTTTTTCTTAAGAAGTCGAATCTGCTAAAACAGCCTTCAATCAACGATTCAGCATAGCTTCAAGGTTCAAGGTGTTCACTGTCACTGTTGATGCATGTTTCTGCTGCGCAAACCAAGCGCTTGGACACAAATATCGCAAACTCACTCCTCAATACAAAACATGCAAAAATAGCACTCTCAGTTAAGGATAAGGATTTGGAAGGTGCTTGGAGTTGCCTGGCAGTTAAGAAAATTGATGAGTTAAGCTACTATTTCTATAAAAAGTTACAGGTAAGAGTGTACTTCTAACATGTTCAAAACCGTCGTTTTTCTCGAAATGCCATTTTTGGCTTATCGCATTTTTGTACAGAGGGTGGTATAATGTACTTTGAAAACTGTGCAACTATCACAAGGTTGTTCTTTAAACGCAGGCTTGAAACTCTCGCCAACAACTGCCAACTGTCTTCCTCAAAGCTAACTGAGAAATTTGAAGGCAAATGCCGGCTACATGATTAATGTGATGTGCAAGAAGGGACTCAGAAGGGGCTTCCCAAGATGGCGATTCAATATAATCAAACATTTCTCAAAAGAATGGATGATCACATAACACCGAGCTGGGCCTCACAGTGGCTATCAACGAATGGGAAGATAAACTCTATGAATGTCTACTGTACAAATGGAACTAGGGTCGTGCTAAACAGTTCCGACGATGGAACGATTCTATTCGCAGTCGGAACTGGTTCCCGGAGACATGTCCGCGAAGCTGTGTAGTTCCATTCCGGCATTCAACATGTCTGCATCGTCATCCACACCGACAGTCAAGCAACGATGACGGGACTCGAATCACCATTTTTTTAAATCAAAATTGATAAGATTCAGCTTAACGATGTGCTGGGTTCCTGGACTTAGAGATATTCCAGGCAAAGTCCTTTGAAGCAGTCGAGCTAGCCAGAAAAGGAACAACACTCAATGGACAAAAGATGAAGGAAATGCCGCGGACATGCAAAACAAGTTTGGCCAAAAATGCTATCCTCAGTCTAGGCAGAAAACACCTAAGTAACCTAGAAGGAGTTAGGGACTTTGCTAAATGGGCAGACACTCTGCAAGACTATACAACGACTTTTGTAGCAGGTGCACGAATGAAGAAGAAGAGGAAAACCCCTCGGGCATACTCTGGCCTCCATTTGAAAACAAACCCTGAGAAAATACTACAGTAGAGTCTTAGGACGTTGAACAGATGTAAAAAATGCTCATTCATCAGGTGCACGAATGAAGAAGTAGAGGAAAACCCCTCAGGCATACTCTGGCCTCCATTTGAAAACAAACCCTGAGAAAATACTACAGTAGAGTCTTAGGACGTTGAACAGATGTAAAAAATGCTCATTCATCAGGTGCACGAATGAAGAAGTAGAGGAAAACCCCTCAGGCATACTCTGGCCTCCATTTGAAAACAAACCCTGAGAAAATACTACAGTAGAGTCTTAGGACGTTGAACAGATGTAAAAAATGCTCATTCGTCTTTTCAAATTGTTAATTTTTTTGAGGATCAAATTTAGTTAAAAAGCAACGAGAACAGATAAGTAAAAAAAAACGAAAGTTGTTTAAAAAAAGCGTATAAAAATAGAAAAATGAAGGCATTTTTCTTAAAAAATAGAAAATTCGTTCAACTTTCCGAATTTCAATTCACGACATTTTGCTGCACTCAACGAATTAACAGACACATACGAAAATGTTGTCAAATCAATCGTCAAAAAATCAAAAATGTTATTAAGGATGGTTACCGGCTCAGTGGGAGCACAATGAACTAACATAACCCAATCTGACCGATTTTTGGAAATATTTAAAATTCGTCTTTTCTTTCATAATCTTCGAATCGATTAAATTTCGAATTCTTCGTAAACTTAAAAAAAATTACTCAACAAATTAACGAACATATCCGAAAAGGTTGTCAATCGTCCAAAAATCATGCCTACCGGATGGTCTGTGAATCCTTGACGGTAGCCACATTGCCTAACCTAACCTGACCCTGGAAATATCTAAATTTCGTATTTTCTTTGATAATCTTCGAATCGATTAAATTTCGAATTCTTCGTAAACTTCGACAGCATTCAAAAAGTAATTACAATTTCCTCGAAAATTTACAGTTAACACCTCCTGTCCATTAAACTGATTCCATTATTTTTAAACACATCGTCCCACAAGTACCCAATTACTCGCCTTTTTATAAATCCATTTACGTTCATTTACCTATCCACGATCTACACATGTGTACTTTTCTACGTCACTCAGCTGTATAATCCCAATATCTCGAACCAGGCAATACATTAATCGGACATCGGTACGGAGTCAAATTCTATCGGGGGAAAAAAAACCACGAACGAGCCAAGCAGGTAAATGAAACATTCTGTGGATTTAAAAAAAAATCTTCAAGAATAAAGTGCCTTTATGCTGCCATTCTTCGTATGTCAATGAACTTGGATATCATTTCTCTCACGTTCGCTCGCACCTGCCTCGCGCAGGCGTTTGACTTAACTTAATACAGTTTGGTTCTAGTAAGATGAGTGAGCATACATATTTACTCATTTGCATTTCAATATACAATTCAAATTAATATGTTCGGCTTGGACCGAACTAGGTTAAGATGACATTCAACCCGGTATACACCTCAATATCTTCTTGGTACCCACGGTATTTTTTTTTCCCCGAGAAAGATGATTTAAACGGGTTCTGTTTGAACTGGAAGACTGCTCACGCTTGAATGCACGATCAGGTGTGTACATACGTACATTTACAAAGAATTTAGAACACTCGATATACACACGCAGACGTACATTTATCTGAATTTCATAAAGACGTCCCAATCGCTTGCAAACGATCGATTCTTAAGAATATGCAAGATCCAAAACGTCTGCACGTAAATGTGGGCTTATTTTGAAATGAATTTATATTCGAATCGAGTAATAAAAATAATTGCGACAGAAAATATAAAGGAAACTGCGATAGCTTTTGAATAATTCATGGCTCCTCAGAGGCGTACGCGTCCTTCGCCTTACCCTAAAAGCACACCGATGGCAGAATTTATTAATTACCCGAACCTCAATGCTAACACCGCAAGACAAACACAACATAAAAATATTAATAATTCGCACTAACAACATAAAGAGCGGCAGTTCTTTGAAATTTATTAATTTAAAGTGTGTGATATTTTTATGGATAGGATGAGGAAAAACTTACAAATATCCACTTCATGTTCGTTAACGTCTACGCACTTCGCTTCACTGAATTATTATCACACACTGTATTCCTTGTGATCCGCGTTTCGATACGTTTTGTGTCTCTCTGCCACTGCTTAGTATGTTGATATCAACTTGTCAACTGCGTGTAATGGACTGTGGCATTGGTTGACGCTGCGGTCAGTTTATAGCATTCAACTGACCGAACTTCATATGGTGTACGCAAGAAAAAGATTTCTTCACCTGTCTGTATCTTCTTTCAGCGCTTTGAATATTTAATATGTACATGCTTACAATTGGTTTGGGCTGGTATCGGTATGTTTGCGAAGTTCTTAAGCATCAAATTCGTAAAGGAAATGAGTAGAGGGAAACAAAAACGCTCAACTATGTGCGAGTAAATAATGTACGTTATCTGAACGTTAATATAGCCTAAAGTAGCGATTTGTATGTTTACACGATTGCTGTGTTACAACGAATGCAAAGTAGACTGTTTCTTTTTACAAAGAGTGTGTGCAACGATGGTTCAAATATTTCTTAAAAATGGGTACATAAAATTGCATTTAATTGAATTAAATATTGTGCCTAAAATAATTTATTTATGTTGAAACTAGGCGGGAAATGCTATTCGAAAGCCGTTTAATGAAGAAATACCCTGTGTTTGGACACATTTGAAAAGCTGTAATTTTTACAATTTGTTTTGAACCCCTATCAATCAGTTCCGAATCGTATGCACATTTCGTTGATAAAGAATAGCTCGGATCAGTATCACTTGACTAGCGAATTCAAATACTTCAATGGTCATTCGTCGCCTGCGCGGGGCTGGAGTACAGCAAAAATATTTATTTTTCGCAGTTCATTTCGACATTGTCACTTCATCGCTTAGGAATGGCGGGTGCATCGCACCGTTTAACTAATCACATGTTTGGATGAACACAACCCCAAATGTCTTGCATACTCAATATTGACTCATGGACTACGATCGGAGTTGCGCGAATTCCAATCAAGGTTAGTGTTGTTGTGAAACGAGGAAGACATGATACCGGCCAACGGTTTTAGAGTTACTGCAAGGAAATAAATCAAATTCAGAGCTGAGTCGACGTAAAACGTTTTGTAATCTGTGTGCACATTAGTTAATTCAAATAAATTTGGGTTTATAGAAAATAAAATACAACATGTGTTTGGTTTACAAGCATCAAAGTGTCATGTAATTTTTGCCACTGTTTGAGCATTTCGGACGCATTAAAATCAATAAATACCGCATTTGATAATGAAATTTATTTTGAAACATTAATTTGTGTCACAGAAGGCAGACAGTTGCGGTCCGAAGTTATTTTGAGGCTCTGTCCGATATCTGGTGGACCTAGGAATAGCTTCCACAGCAACCACTCGTACCGCGTGTGCTATTAGGCGTGCCTTTTTGCAAGCGTATATACGCTTAAATTATAAGTGACCAAACAACACGATTAATTATTAATCATAAATACTGCAGACGACATTTATCACATTTGGATGATGTGGGACTTTAAGAAGCTTCATACTTTTTTTAAAAAAAAAAATAATTCAAGTATACACCATACAAAATTTACATAATTTTATAGATAATAATTAAGAAAGTATCTGTAATCTAATAATTCATAAGGAACTAGAAGCGAAAGCCGATTAGCAAGCAATGATATTGGGTCGATAGCGGTTTGCTAAGAGATGGCCTAACTGATATTATTCCATTGGAACATGCGTTGGAAAGCTACTGTCATTGTACGTCATTTCAGTGTATGTCATTCATTTGAAGCGTAAACAACAATCTTTTTTTTCACTCAAATATGTCGAACTTTGTGCCTGAAAAAGTGTTTTTGCGAGAAGTGAGAACTGCTGCCGAAAGTCATCGTATTTTGGTGGAAGTGTATGGTGAAAATGCGCTAACTGAGCGAATGTGCCCAACGTAGTTTGCACGGCTTTGCCAACAAGCCAAATCAACGGAAAAGCTGAATATCCATGGCGCGAAGGTAATGCTCTGTATTTGATGGCATATATGGAAGGATGTGCTGTATTATGAGCTGCTAAACCCGGGTGAAACCATCAATGGACAGCGCTCCTGAACACAATCCCTTTGAAGAGAGCAGTAGCCGAAAAATTATCGAAATATGCGACCAGACACGAGGCAATAATTTTCCATCATGACAACGCTCTGCCCCACGTTGCTATTGCGGCTTAGAACTATTTGGAAAACAGTGGATGGGAAGTTTTACCCCACCCGCCTTATAGCCCAGACCTTGCCCCTTCTGACTACAATTTATCGGTGTCGGTCGATGCAGAACGCCTTCACTGAAATACGGCTCACATCAGAGCAGAATGCCAAAAATTGGCTTGATTCATTCTTGGCGCAGTTCTTTTGGGATGGGATCCACAAATTGCCAAAAAGATGGGAAACGTCATAGCTTCAGGTGGGCAATACTTTGAATAATGCTATTGTACGTGTTTTTCTTAAATAAACGTTCAAATTTTGAAAAATCCGCATGAATAACTAAATAAAAAATAATACAAATTTAATAAAAATGTAATAAGTGGGGTCGTCACAAACATTTTCAAAAACAAGTAATGGAATAAATAAATAAATAAGTAAATAAATTAAAAAAAATAGACAATGACAACGAAATAGTTAAATTATTACACCAAGCAGATCCAAAACATCTTTATGATCTCTATATTGTATATAACAATTTTTGATCAGTGTCATTGACTCGAAAGAGGTGAAGCCGTGAGTTTTTAAACTTCGTAAATTCGAGGACTGAATTTGGCACCCCTGTCATAAGAGTCCATCAATCCAGAACGCTACGGAGCCGCTCACAGTGGTTTAAAAGCCGACAAAATCTTAGAAATGAAATCTGTGCCTAAATATTAAAACATCTTAGGTCGAATTTAGATCTTTTAGCTGCTTGACGTTATTTCGAATGGCCAGGATGCATATGCTTTATTTTTTAAGCCAATCAAGGCGTGAAACGAATTAAAAATAGGAAAGTTGTGACAGTTTGTAAAATAACTTTGATGTACTTTAAATTCTTTACCGGCAAAAATATATATTCTAAAATAAACATAATTTTAATTCAGTTTTTTTGTCCGAAGGATGTTTAATAAGGGAGGCATTCAATGCTGTGGCGGAGCCGATTGAAGCAGTGACGATCAGTGTAGGGGAAACTCCCTACATGTACATAAAGCCGCACTGTTCATCCTCCATCATGGGCTCAACCATAGCTCTAGAACGCTCTTCTAACACCCTAGCGCGTCTTTCCCGGGGAGACTTAAAAGAGATATGCCTCTGTAGTTGGAACAATTTCTTTTGCCCCCCTTCTTGAAAAGTGGGACAATCACCCCACTTTAATGAAACGATAGAGCCACGAAACTCCCTCTTTACCCATTGCCTAAAAATTAAAAATATATATTAAAGTAATTCGATGGACGCCCAAATTATTCGTTTTAATAAATTTTGAACATTTGCACTTAACCGCTATACCCAAAAAATATGCCAAAGATTTCCAAGAGAAATTATGTCGTCTAAATAGTTTTGGGAAGTAATATTTTAACATCTTTGTTCTCTATAACTGAGAATGTATTCCCATAAGTGGAACAGTGAAACTTCTCTTAAGCGGACAGCTGCGGGACCATTATGATCCGTTATGAAGGGGCTGAAATGCATGCGCATCTTCATGCCAGTACCATGCCTAATTGTTCGTAAATCGAGGTGTCCCTTATAGAGGGGTGTCCGTACACTGTAGATACAAATTTTAAGGGCCGATGTTGATTTTGAATAAAACACAAATTATTTACGAAATTATTGTCAGTTATTTTTATTACGATAATATTGATGTTATTGAATTGAACCATAAATTATGTATGGAACAAAATATCGGCCAAATGGCCGCCGCGACCTCGGCGGCACACATCCATCCGATGGTCCAAATTTTCGATGACGCTGAAGCATAATTGAGGTTATATGCCCTTGAAGCTCTTGAATTGTTGCTGGCTTATCGACGTTCACTTTTTCTTTCAAATAACCCCAAAGAAATCGCATGATCCAACGGTGTCAAATCACAAGATTTTGGCGGCCAATTGACATCGCCATCACGTGAGATACCACGGCCATTGAATTTGTCGCACAAAAGAGCCATTGTTTCGTTAGCTGTGTGGCAAGTGGCACCATCCTGTTGAAACCACATATCGTCCACATTCATATCTTCCAATTCGGGCCATAAAAAGTTCGTTATCATTTCACGATAGCGAACACCGTTCACAGTAACTGCCTGACCGGCCTCATTTTGGAAAAAATACGGCCCGATGATGCCGCCAGCCCATAAACCGCGCACCAAACAGTCACTCTTTGTGGGTGCATTGGTTTTTCGATAATCACTTTTGGATTATCATTCGCCCAAATGCGGCAATTCTGCTTATTGACGAATCCACTGAGCTGAAAATGTACCTCATCACTGATGATTTTCTTCGAAATCCAATGATCATCCACTGTTGCCATTTCTTGCCACCATTCCGACCATTGACGACGCTTGAAATGGTCAAGAGGCTTTAGTTCCTGAGGCAATTGCACCTTGTAAGCGTGTAAATGCAAGTCTTTATGCATAACGCTCATCAACGACGAGCGTGAGAGGTGCAATTTTTGGGCACGACGACGAGTTGAGGTGGACGGCTCTTCAGCCACACTATCGCTAACAGCAGCAATATTTTCTGCAGGACGAGCTGTACGAGCATGCACTGGTGTTTTCACATCTCCTACAGACCCGGTTTGCTCAAATTTTTGCACGATTTTTCCGATTGTACGCACATTCGGACGATTAAATTGACCGAAAAATTGATGATTTGAACGCCCATCTTCATAATAAGCCTGAATAACTTAAACGCGTTGCTCGATTGTGTATCTTTCCATGGTTCAAATTGAGTTAGTCTGAAATTGAGAAATGTCAAATGAAATGCAGAAAAAAACTTGACGTTTAGGTGTGGTTCACATTCAACATCGGCCCTTAAAATAAAATAGGCGTGTTTCTTTGAAATACTCAGAGATACAGAGATAATACTGAGTAGGCAAATTTTAACTCAAAGCGACAACAACACCTACTCAAACTGTTAGTGAAAGATAATTCTCCCTGCAGCCTTTACTCAAGGTTGCACGTTGAATAATCCCAAGAATAGGTGGCTTTACGCTAAAAAAATATTTTTTAAAAGTTGGTAGAATCAACCATTTGACACAAAACAAAAATTGAAAAAGGAAATAAACAATGTCAATGTAAGCTAATTAAATTAGATTCAAAAAATCCGTTACTAATAATGATTCATTTTTATATTATAGAACAAAAAGACGTTGGACGGTTGCGGAGACGAAGGCGTTCACTCGCCTGTTTACGCGTAGGCATAAGTTAAAGTCTATGGTGGAGGCCAACCGTCGGCCCCCTCTAATGTTTGCCACTTGTGCCACTTCAAGAAAAGTGAATAGAAATATTAGATCTTAATTTTGGCACAGGTGGCATCCCAAATGCATCAGCACTTGTGATATTCTCACCCGCGAGTTACATATAACAAATGGTCATCATGCGGAAATCGGTATTAGTACCATCGAACGTATGTCAACTAGAACATGTATCATATGTTGGCGTCAAGATGGTTTGCTAATGAAATCATAAGCCCGGGTTACATAAACAGTACTTAGGCATACAATTAAGAAGGCTCTAGAGGACTCTCTCCAAGCCTTTAGTCCGCTCTGAACCCACTATGCGACGTAGTATCACATCTTAATCACTTAAACACGCTTGTGTGCACTTCATGCTACGTATTGAGATCATACATACATTACCACAAATTTATGCGCTTATTTACCTTTGAAACTACAATTAGGCACATTATCACACCTTATTTACGTTATGAGACAAACAAGACAACCACTTGACAATCAGATGGAGAAGAGCAAATATTTATTGTAATTCAGAAAACAAATGAAGATGTTAGCAAATAGAAGTAGTGAGGGTATTCAATCAATGCACGTGTTACTACAAAAAATGCTCATAATTACCTTTTTTTATTGAATAGTGATGCGCGACATAATGAGAGTAAACACTTGTTTTTCCAGGAATTGCACCGTCGATGGTTTTGTTTTTTTCATCACAGAGTACCCAAAACACCACGTTCTTAGCAAATTTTTGCTGCGCGACTAAGGATCATCTACCGATTTTGCATCTCATAGATTACCTCAAATAAGCAGTATTAATTAAAGAATAGTGCATGGATAAATTTTTTAAACCCCAATCGAGACGAGCTAAAATCAATTTCCTTGCAAAGTTCATTAAAAGTGTTTATACACATTGTTCATACAACCATAGTTGGTTCGATGCCTCTTGTCGCATAGTAAATTTCTCATCCGAAGAGATCTTTGGGGAGCATATATATTCAGGAGAAAAAGTAAATCTGGTGAATTTACACGGCAATTAATAATGTCGCGGATGACCATGGCTGACGCTGCCTTACGCCTGAAACTTAAGGCTTGCAAGTCTATTATTTTACATGTATCGTCATGTTTAGGGAGTTCTTCGAAGGAATATAATTTACGGACAGCATATCTCGTGAAATTTGTGTGTACTCTTTCGAATATGAGTTCTTGTGTATCATACGGGGAATCCCAAATGATGGAAGAGTATACGGTCGGACTAACGAGCAATAGCTGGACTTAAGACTAGTTATATCCCGAAAGCCTCTACTATTGCTAAATTTTGCGCGGCACCTATCTGAAAGGTTTGAGCAACTTCCAACTGTTCCATTCCGTGCAGAGGAAGAATGGTGACTGTTTGCAGCTGTCTGCCCGCGATGATGGCGGCTGGTGGTGAGAAAAGAACTGCATGGTTTGCCCGGAGTTCAAGAAGCCATCAGAGAGAAGAAGAAGACCTTTGGAGGCTGGATTCTCTTGGAGGACTCTGCTTCTTGTGACCGGTACACTGAGGCGCGAAAAACTTGCAAATTGGCTGTGCGAGCAGCTAAACAGCAGTCTTAGAAGGAGTTCGGCGAGAAGTTGGAAAGCGACAATAGATCTGAGAAAAAGGTGTTCTGGCAAATCATTCGCCAACTCAGAGGAATGTAATTCAACGTCATCGAAGGAGTCAAATCCAAAGATGGTGTGTTGTTTTCCAACGAGGTGGACATCTTACCCAGATGGAGCGAGGACTTTTCGGAGCTGCTGAGGACCCGTAGTCTTGAGAGGGGCGGAGAATCGTCCAACGGTGGGGGAAGTCATTTTGGCTATTGAATCGCTAAAAGCTGGCAAATCCGCCGGTGTGGATGAAATCCGGCCAGAAATGCTTAAGGCTAAGGGTAAAGAGGACCGTACGTTTTCTAATGAATCAAAAGTGGCTTGATAGTGTTTAACAACTACATTATGAAGTGAATACACATGCAGTCAGTCGCAAAAGTCTGAATACAGCATATACAGTGACTTTTCATCCATAAACTTGTTCAATTGCGACGGATTTGATTCATATTTTCAGATCTTACTAGAAATCGTCCAATTACAACGGCTGAAATAAAATAAAATCCATGCAATCATCATATGTATCCAGTTTGGCGGGTTTGAATTTTGCTAGGCCTAAACTTGACGTATCATATTTTTAAATACATTTCAGGCTTAATTTCCTCAGTTCCAGGCCTCTACAGTTTCTGAGATATTTGTTTAAAGGACATTACTTAGTGCTTGAGAAAATTGAATTTAAAATTTTTGCTTGGAATCCATCTTTACTTTTATGGTGTATACACAATTTTGGGACTGACTGTGTGTTCAAATAATTTAATTTAAATTTAAAATAATTAATCTGACTGTGGGTATCACAATGCACCAAAATGGTCTAAGTGTGCTAGTTAATTTACTAGGAGCCCCCTTCCCTAACTTCCCGCTTAACACTAGCCAGAATTAAACTATTGACTGGTTTGAAGCCCAATGTCCATGGCGCGCAGGTAATGCTCTGTATTTGGAGGGATAAGAAGGGCGTCTGTATTATGAGCTGGTAAAATAGGGTGAAACCATCAATGGACAAAGCCGAACCGAACAAGTATACATCATTCTTGATCCGAGGTGATGCCTTCCGCTTGCGGATCGCTTTTGCTGTCTCTCTTTCTCTGATCGAGTCTTATGAGTTGTCAAATGTTAGACAGAACGCAACGGATTGTATGGGATCGGGCAGAAATGAAGTATATATTATAGAGATCACAGCTGATCCCTTGACCCCATCGATGAATTTGAAAGCGAGAGTTTTGACTGTTATACGCGAACTAATGTGAATGCCGCGGCCGCCACTGGCGCCTGTATTGCGTATATCCTCCACGAAGTCTCTCAGTCTCGTCCACTCAAACAGGATTTGCAGTCAAATTGAATTAAATCAATTAAAGCATAACTGTTTTATAAATTCTAGACCATAGGAAAAATTGTAAAAGCGAATAAATTTCTAGAAAATCAGTCATCTTAGGCGATGCATGAACTCTGCTGTACGCAGAGAGCTGCAACCGAGACAAATCATCATAAATAATGCATACATACTTTAGAGTATGTCAGTGCATCAGAATTAAACTTGCAAGACAACGCACCACTAACCCGGTTTGCTTAGTCACGGAAAAGAGAATAAAACCTGAACATTCCGAGCCACACGTGAAGGTCAGAGACCTGTAATTTTCTTTTAAAGAAGCCCGCGAAACGTCAAGGTCTTCAGAGATCATGCGCACAGAACACAAAAGGAGGAAGAATGAAAACAAAAACAACACTCACGGAGTGCGTCCCCTCAGCTATCGCATATTTTTTCTTTATTTTTTTGATTGATCATACGCATAAGCGTGAGCAACCGTAGATTCATTGTGTTCATTGAGTCGAATGAATAACAAAAAGCGAAATATACGTCACTCATGGCCTTTATTAAGTTATCAGTTATTGAAATAATTATGGTAATTGCGGAGATAGGAGACTCAGGTGAGCATGCCCAGTTGGGCAGACAAAGACATTTTTTCTCCACGTAGACGTGTATGATTTTGCATTTGGGTTCGGGAATCTTTGTTCGAAGGTGTCGGTGAGGCGTGTACAATGTTCACTTAAAGGAACTGCCCATGCAGAGGGTAGAATAATCATGTACACAACCCTTCGAAGAATACATTCTTTTTTGTTTGAAAAATTCGATTTTATTCTGCAACATAGTTGCCACCGATGACGATACAGCGACTATAGGGAACTTCCAACTTGTTCGCCTTTAGATTGCCTCTTGTTTCAAAATAGGCCTCAGTCACGGCGATTGCCTCTTCATTGGTGCTAGGTTTAGGAAGGGGAGTGTGATTCTTGGGCATCACTTCCACTCGGAGGCCTTATGGCTCATTGTTCATTTGTAGAGTACACATTCTGGTAACCTATCGTGTCACGTGATGACTTAACCCAAAACGTGCTGTTTACGACTCTTACACGATTCGATATACCTGCACTGCGTCCGCAGTCTCTGCGAAGAATCTTTGGCCCAGCGAAGCTAGGCGCCGATTCTGGAGAGCTGGGCAGTGGCAAAACAGATGTTGGATCGTTTTGGTCTCTTCATCGTCATCGCAGCTCCGGCAGAGATCGCTGGAGTTCGTATTCCATTTCCGGACCAGTGATCAATGTGCTCGGCGCAGAGTGGTCTCGCAGTGCAAATAAATACCCGAAGCGACATATTTTTCTCGGCCAAACCTAGAAGTACCTAGAAAACCAAAATTCTGTTGACTTTTGATGATCCGTTTGGCTGTACCGTTAGCTCAAAGTTGGGACTTTGAAATTTGCAAAAACAGACGTATTTTTTAAGCAAATTTGATGTGGCAAGAATTGGCTAGAATTATCTACCTTGGAACGTAAAGTAATATTTCTTTAAAGGGCAAACATTTGGCTTTCAAACTGCATTTTCAGTTTTTTTCATATTGCTTACCAACTTTTTAAACTAGCATTTCAATGTTTGATGGACTATAACAAAAATGCTGCAAGAGTCTCCGGGGGACCAACTTTTTCTGAAAGCTATAAGTATTATCTGTCGATGCTGTAAAAACTAGAAACCACTTTTAGCCACTTTGGGAGAACGAGGCGTTTAAGTGGAGCAATGTCGGGCATTTTTCAGCCTTTTCAAACGCTTTCGCTTGCAATGCATGTATTGTGCAAATACGGAAGTTTTTATTGCTTTGAATTAGAAAAGTTTAGGTCATCAAATTGTTATAATTATGAAACCAATTGCTTTTATCTTGTTTTGTTTGCGGTGTCATAAGATGCATGTCCGGTTTACATGTCCCAATGGGCAAAAAAGTGAGCAATTCGGGTGTTGTTGGTGAAAAAAATGGATTCCTGACCTTGGGGGCTATTAGTTTATGACTACAAAATTGAAGATTTCATATAGATAACGAGAATATTTTAAAAATTCGAGTTGTATTTCATGATTTATTGTGGAAATTTGAAGATTTTCGCGATGGCAAGTATTGTTTTGGGATACACATTCCTGTGTAATTAATTTTTTGATGGAAATATTTCCAACTTCGGAAGCTTTTTATCAAATAGTTACGGTAACAAACACGTCTTCTGCGAGTTCATGTGTTATTTGTGGCGCGAAATCATCACATACGAACGATTTGGCGTTACTAAGAGCAAAACCCAGAAATCAAGAAGCTCTAAAAATAGGAATTCCGCCCTTGCACGCTCGCATCCGTTGTATGGAGTTACACTTAGCCTACAATTTGGAGTTTAAATCTTGGAGAACAACACAAACGACACTGTCCATACATCAAGCAAAAAGTTTATACAAAAAAATTGACATAATAAGCATGGATTTTGGAACAACTAACGATGGGAACACATCTCGAAGATTTTTCGAAAGCTAATTATTAACGGCAGAAGTAACTGAAATAGATGTGCAACTAATAAAAAGATTCAGTGTTATCCTGGAAACAATATGCAGCAACTTTTGGATTGACCCCGACAAATTCGTAGCTTATTGCCAGGAAACCGCTACAATGGCTACAAATGTATATCCCTGGTATTATATGCCAGCTTTGCCCGTCGGATCATCATTAGAGGAGGCTCAAGAAAGCCGGAATAAGGATTATAGGTACTATCGGCTTAGTAATATTGTAGTAGAAAGTTGTCGCGTCCGGCAGCAAATGAAGATGTTATTCATCAAATGTTTGTATCATCTAATCCCTATTTTTCGTATTTAAGGCCTAATCCAAAAACACGCAAGCCTTACTATACTAAATTGCTTAGTTTCTTAAATTCTAAATAAAATATATGTATGTTTTAAATCTATACTTGTACAGTTTAATTTATTGGGTCTATAATTTAATTCGTGCGGTTTGCTAAGAGATGGCGTAACTTGTATTATTCCATTGGAACGTGCGTTGGAAAGCTTCTGTCATTGTACGTCATTTAAGAATATGTCATTCATTTGAAGCGCAAACAACAATCATTTCTTTTCACTCAAATATGTCGAACTTTGTGCCTGAAAAAGTGTTTTTGCGAGAAGTTAGAACTGCTGCCGAAAGTCATCGTATTTTGGTGGAAGTTTATGGTGAACATGCGCTAGTGCCAAAAGTGGTTTGCATTACCTTCGCGCCGTGGATATTCGGCGAATGCTCTGTATTTGGTGTGCTGTATTATGAGCTGCTAAAACCGGGTGAAACCATCAATGGACACCGCTGCCGAACACAATTAATCCGTCTGAAGAGAGCAGTCGACAAGAAACACCCGGAATATGCGACCAGACACGAGGCAATAATTTTCCATCATGACAACGCTCGGCCCCACGTTGCTATTCCGGTTAAGAAATATTTGGAAAACAGAGGATGGGAAGTTTTACCCCACCCGCCTTATAGCCCAGACCTTGCCCCATCTGACTACCATTTGTTCCGGTCGATGCAGAACGCCCTCGCTGAAATACGGTCCACATCAGAGCAGAATGCCAAAAATTGGCTTGATTCATTCTTGGCTGCCAAGCCGGCGCAGTTCTTTTGGAATGGGATTCACAAATTGCCAGAAAGATGGGAAAAAGTCATAGCTTCAGATGGGCAATCCTTTTTTTTTCTTAAATAAACGTTCAAATATTAAAAAAAAACAACACGTCATATACCCAATAAATACGATGTCATAAGTTATAAATTGTAAAGGCATAAATAGTAATATTTAATGATATAAGACGAGTCTCATCTTACTCTCCACAATTTTCCTGTTGGTACCATGTATAGGTCTTCTTGTTTGGATTAGTTTGTCAATCTGAACTATACCGAACTGAATAATAGAAATACTATTTCAAAAACTTAATTTATTAAACAAAAAACTTCCTTTCCGCAAATCGTATGTAAATAAATATCAAATCCAGTCAGCTGTCAAATCACGCAGTCTCGGCGTGTCACGTAAAAAAAAATTGACAAGTAAATAGGCGCCATCTTGTTGTCTGTCATTCCTGACCCCGGATGAAATTGGTCAACTTTAAACTCTTTGTGCGGTTGATTTGTTTCATTCTATGCGTTTGGGCCTTAAATAATTTGTGTTAGTCGAAATGGGTTGGTCGCGCTGTCATATTTCACAGACCGTAACATCGTAGGCGTGAGTACGCATTTCTAGGTGGAGCTACTCCCCAGTTACTCGAGTTTTTTGAATTTATTTCTCAGATTGAATTTTTGGCAAAATGAGACAATTATTTAGTAATTTTTGGTGGACGTGGCGTTGTGGGTATTTGCATCGACCCCTAAGCAACTGAAACTCGCTGCCTGGCCGTTACGCCTAAAATTATTTTCAAGACTCCACCTCTTTTGAATCACTGACAATGCTCGAAGAGTATAACTGTCTAGAAATAGGTTCTCAAATTGGCTCTTCGGAGTCGGCATAAAACTGAAGATGCCTTCCACTTGTGAGAGAACAACACGAGAAGCTAGGCCCTCTGCAGGCTGTACCGCCGCCCATATTAATATTATTAACCATAGGCGCCCGTAGACAATTTTCCAGTGGTTGGTTAAATATCAAAAAAGTAGCATGGAATAAGCAAGCGATATTGCCTTCGCTGTTGTAGATGGCCTATTAGAAAAAACCTAATTTGCATAGAATCGTGTAAACTTGTCATGCCTCCAGCTTCTTGTCAACTTTGTCCCATAGTTCTTCCTGATAGAATGAAGAATTAATTAACAATAATAAATATTGAAATTTCTTCAACTTTCATTCTTGTGCGCATAAGCCTCCCATGTAACATGATATCTGAAGAGTTATGCGGACACATTTGTTTCTAGCCAATCGCTGGGCTGGGCTTACAGACTATAGCAATGAGCGGTTGAAAAACGATTGGAAACATCTCTGATTGAGATTGAGAGTTCAACGTCAAACTTTAATAGCCGTGCTCAATTGTGTGCGGCACGGTTGTAGATCACTTATCATGGACTTCATTCAAAAAAGCGTTCAAATTATACCACATGTTCGGTTCACCAAACTTTTCGCCTGTTGCCGGGCACTTATCATCAAGCTGACACAACTCAAACCGCATTTGCTCGTTCATGCAAAATCTTGAGGGGATTGGATCAGCCGAAGACGGCAAAAATACAAATCATTGCTTTCGCTTGACATTTGAAATGACAGTGAACATATTAAAACAGAATTAATATGACATATCAAGAAGTGGGCAGATGGTCTCAGAAGAGTTGTTTTGAGGAATGTTCTCGAGTACGACGAGTAACCTCCTTAAACTCTATTTTGTCTATTTGTCATGAGCAATCATGTGGGTGAGTAAGAAATGTTTTGTCTTTGCGCACCATGTTCCCTGATCGTTCTGTGCTTCAAAGCTTCATCAAGACAAGTGTTATTTTCTTCGTAAAGCACGAGCTGCATTGGATTAATCAGAAGTGGTCACGCATGTTAAATACATCAGGTGGGGCAGAACTTCTCTAAATAATTTTTTTTTGGTTTCCCACATGTTAGAAAATCATCGTTGGGGAGAGTACGATAGCTTTGGCGCCAAGAGGTATTTTGTAGAGGAGGTAAAAAACCCGCTACGGGTGGAGGGTAGGTCCATCTAACCCCTTTTAGGAGTTAGGGGCAATTTAGCCTAGCAAACCTTCATACCTTCAACACCTTAAAACTAACTTGGTCTAACATAAACCTCAGTAACTCAGGACACTAACTGTGTCCGCAAAAGACAGATGTGCGCACCAGAGCGTACCATTTTTTTGGATTTTTTAATATTTTTTTTTTAATATTTTTAAAACTAAATAAATTATAAGGCAGTTGTCCACCATAGTCAACCATCACGCCGTTTCGTATAGCTAGCATCGGCGAAGACCGGTTCTGGTGCAACCACCAGTAAAAGTGCCGTTCTTTGGCACACTCTCTCCTTTCCCAAGGCGCTTGAATACAAACAGGCACACGATTGTGTTTGTGAGCATGCTATTATCGAAGTTGGGGTGGAAATATTTAAGGGAAGGGGCATATTTGTTTAGAGCCATATCCACCCTTGATCTTAAAAAAGTTTGATATCTTGAATTGAATTTTAGGTGTTGAATGTGCAGTTTGGCAGTTGACACAACTATTGTAGACATTGTCGATTGTTTACCTAATTGTAAAAAGTAGACAGTTAAAGTGGACACGTAGGAGAGCAACACTGTTGCACTCCTAGGTTAGGTTAGGCAGAAGTGACTGACTGCTGAGCAGAATGACAGCAGGCACACTTGCGCCAAGCATAGACCCTTTGTGCTACCACGCGGGTCTGAGGGAACTTACCTGAGTGAAAAGTAGGTGTCCAGGGGAAGGAGATGTAGCATCATTTCAAGGGCGGCCGTGGGGGTTGTTCTTAGTGCCCCTGTTATACAGATGCCTGCTGATCTCTGTGTGCTGCTTGTCTTGGAAATATTCTGTTTTACTTGTAGTGCCGTCCACCAAACTAAGACACCATACATCAATAGTGACCTAACTATGGCGGTGTATAGCCAATGTGTTCTCTCCTTGGTCTGATTCCCAATCTGGGCCGACGATTTTCTTTCAATCGATGCTTTCCTGTATGTTGCGTTTCCAGCTCAATGTACTGTCAACTATAACACCTAGGTATTTGGCATGATCACTGAAAGTCAGTTCTTTCGCTTTTAGCTTCGGTGGAGCTAGGCTAGGGATTTCATATTTTCTCGTAAAAGCACGAGTTCTGTTTTTGATGGGTTCAGATCCAGTCCTACACCCTCTGTCCAAGACTTTGAGAGATGCTGCTGTCACGTCCCTGATAGTGTTGGAGAATGCTCCTGTGACAGCTAGTGTCCGCATATGCGATGGGTTTAGTCTTGAGTAGACCATAATCTACAGTGATCCAGAGTAGAGGAGATAGGACACGATCTTGTGGAGTGCCTCTGGAGACTCTTCTTTCCGCATAGCAGTTAAAATGGAAAGTTAGTTCAAGGGAAAAACGAGGGTTAAAGGGAAAGGGAATAAATGAGTGTACCTCTGCCATGCTGGTTCTCTCCATGGACCATACTAGAGGAGAATCAAAACACGGAAAACATGACACGACGAAGAAAGAACAGAGACTCAAGAGCCCTCAGATGTTGCAGGAACGCCCAGAGAGCAGAGTACGAGTTAAAATACACCCTCAAATTCTTCGCAATCGTGTTGAGTTGCATCGGCTGAGATATGCGTGGAGCATGCTGGGGATATGTTCAACGAAGGCTCATACAGGAGCCCGGTCTTGTGGATCAAAAACTGTAAGTTAATCTTTGACAGTTCATAAGAACAACACAGAGCGATATAAATTCGAAAGCGATATTTAATTTACAGATTGGGACATGACAGCAGGGCTCCGCCGGACTTGTTAAAAACGATAGCTGGATACTGCCGGAAGACCAGTAGGAACCTCATCGTAGGCTGTGATGCAAACACCCGCAGTGAACTATGTGAAGAGACTATGAGGAGAGGATCGCCAAAAACTGGGGACAATACAAACTGTTTTCTGGACACTGTTCATCCCGACACGAGTTTGGTGAAGAAGGGGCATGCTAAAAACTCGCCGCTGCAATTTCCTTGGGCACTTTCGTCCACTTTGTGCACTTGGAATATAATTTAAAAAAAAAAAACGAATATCCGAATATCAGGCGCGATTTATGTTTATACACCCGGTTTCGTACCCGGCTTTGCCCAGGTTTGTTTCTTCAAGCGAAGAAAATATAGTTTTTGTCAAAATATGCTGAAGAAATGTGTTTAAAATAGTAAAACGCCAAGAAAGTGAAACTTTCTCTTATTTTTTATTATAAAACTTGTTTGTAGACTACATTTTTTGCTTCAGAAACATCATCAGCGACAATGCATAACTGCCCTGGATCCTTTGCCCTCGAAGCATGCATTTGTCAAGTCCAGCCCAGTAACCATTAGCGACTGTCCTTGCGACTTATTAATGGTTATGGCGAACGCCAAGCGAACAGGAAACTGTAAACGTTTGAAAGAAAACGGAACATCAGTTGGAATAAGAGGAGTTTTTCGGATGAAAACGGTTTCTCCAGCCGAAGGTCCGAAAATTATGGTTGCTTCTGTGAGATGAGATTTTAGAGATTTAACTATTAGTCGAGATCCATTGCAAAGTTTCGGTGGATCTAGGTACGCAGCAGCATGATCGCTGATCCGATTTTTAATTCGAGTTTATGGCTTGGAATCCCGTTCGGATCAAGGGTGTTTAAAAACTCTACTGGGTTGTTTGTAGATTCATCCTCATTGTCTATGGAGGAGTAAGTATTTCCAACCACTTCAAAGGAAGTTGTTGATCATATCGACTCTGATATTTAGTGGTGTTAAAATTGCTCGTTCCTGTAGCCAGTTACGATGCATAATGCTCTCTTTGATACTTGGATATACGTTGTTGATGAGATCATCCAGTGTCGGTAAGATCTTGCTAAATTCTTGAGATAGCTTGATATGTCCCGTTTGATCATTTGTTGCAATTTCTCCATTGCCAATCGCAAGCAGATATTCGGAGAACTGTCCAGAGTCAAAGTCGATAGATTGTCGAACGCGCATGTTAACTGTCAATTTCATCGTTTTGACATTTCTCCAAAGAGGGGACGACTTTAAATATGCCTTTATTTCGTCAATCATTGTACCTCTTGGGGTCACAGGTAGTATCTGCCGAAAATCACCGGCAATGAGTACAATTCGTTGACTGTGTGCATACATGTTGAAGTTTGAATTATCAATGTGTGCTGCAGCAAAACGGACGGAAATTACTGGTTTTTCTCAACCGTTTACACACAACCTGGAGCGATTCATACAAAAAAAGTTCTTGGAAATCCCATCTATGTAACTGCGCGCGATGTTCGCTTGCTGTTGGAATAAGAGGATGTAATCAGTCTAGCTCTGAAATTATATCTAAGTCGGCTAATCCGTTCAGAAGTTCAATATTCACAACTTCAGCAAAATTGAATGATTTGTGTGTAGGATAGGACAAAATAAGAAAAGTGCGAGAATGTTTATTGTTTCCTTTTCGTTTGATGACTCAGGCAGTCGTTCGTATATGTTCGATTGAGACGTAGAAAAACATGAATGGTTGCACCAAAGCAAAATATGAAAAATGTGTGTGCATATATGGAAGTTACAACACACTGGGGGATGGTTGATATCCACGACTACGCAACTTGAAATGGTTTCATACCGGATTGATGCAACCACCCTCATTTTGAGAATTTTATTCCCGTTTAAAAGGTGCTCCTAACTTCCGAACCGTATGTCGCACCGACTTAAAAGTTAAGTTAAGTTAGGATAAATATAAGCTAAGATATATATAAAGGGTGATTTTTTAAAAGCCATAGGAAAGTTTTTCAAAAAAAAAAAAAACACATAGAATTCAGAAAAATGCATGAAATCTTTATTTGAATCGATAGTACGGTCCATATAATTTATTGTTTGAAGATTATTTCATGCAAATGTTGACCTTGACTGCGCCTCAAATGGTCCATCCGCTTAGTCCAATTTTGGCATACTCTTTCCAACATTTCGGCCGGTATCTCACGAATAAATGCTTCAATGCGTCAATTGAAGCGGGCTTGTCTGTATAGACATGAGATTTAAGAAAAGCCCCATAAAAAACAGTCTAAAGACGTTAAATCGCACGATCTAGGCGGCCAATTGACCGGTCCCGAACGTGAAATAAAATGTTCACCGAACTCGTCTGTGTGGCATGTGGCACCGTCTTGTTGAAACCACATTTCATGCAAGTCAAGCTCTTGCATTTTGGGCAAAAAAAAAGTTGGATATCATCTCACGGTAGCGCTCACCATTCACAGTTACGTTACGATTCCCATCATCTTTGAAGAAGTACGGTCCAATGATGCCACCAGCCCATAAACCGCACCAAACTGTGACTTTTTCTGGATGCATTGGTAGCTCTTGCAATGGTTCTGGCTGATATTCACTCGAAAATCGACAATTCTGCTTATTTACGTACCCATTGAGCCAAAAATGCGCTTCGTCTTAAACTGACCATAAAATGGAAGAAGCGCGCGATGAACTATCTTAACAGAGCACGCATTTTGATAATAAAATTCAATAATTTGCAAGCGTTGTTCGTTTGTAAGACGATTCATGGTTAAATTCTACACCAAACTGAAGATGTTTGACAGTGAAACGAAACACGAAACGTGCGTCAGCTGTTTAAACCAGTGTTGCCGAAAAGATAATAGCTAAGAAATCACCCTTTACATATCTGCACACACCACATGTTTATACGCAATGAATGTATATACACACAATAATGAAACTCTTCAACATCTCTCTCACACAACATGACGCGCAACAGATCGAATGAGTACTCGCAATGATGTTCATTTACCACTTGGAGTAATGGGGTGAGTTCATAATTGCAACGTTGTTGCCCCTGCACTGCACAAAATATTCTCTCAATGCATTTATGAACACGAATACTGCCGCAAGTTTGCAGCAGGTCAGCATTGTCAACAGAGTAGTCATAAATGCGACATAAGTGGGCGACTCAAAAAGTGTTTGGTTGACATTTGTATTGATAAAATCAGAGTCTAAGTCATGTCTAAGAAGCTTATGATACTGGGTTTAATGTTTAATACCAACTTTCAAAAATATTAAATAATGAAACCGTGGCAAAATACGCAGCAAAAGGGCCACGTCAAAATTGTTCCAAATAACCGAAATTTCTTTGAAAAAATAAGAGAATTTCCGTATGATGTTCTGAGGAGCCATTTTCCGGTTTCCCTGCAATCCTGCAACAAAACAAAAATCAGTGCCAATTTGATCGCAGTTTGACTGCCACATTGCTTTTATGAACGCATTTGCCGACTGCTCTCATGCACAGTCACTGCAGTTTGTTTACATTTATGAACGCAAATCTTGCAGGGCTGCCGCTGTGTGACGGTTATGAACTCGGCCCTAGTCTAGAGGCGTGACTTCCGATGGCGCAGTGCCCTGTTAGAACGGCAATGAGTGATCCTGATCAAACTTGTGATCGACCATAGGCCAGAGATGTTTCCTAATGAGGCTGTGAATGAGGTCCATCCACGGTTTGATTAAGCAAGCGTTTCTAGCTTTAGCAGGTGTTTTATAGTAGCGATTGGCATGGAAGGTGGGTCTCACGGTGGGTCTCCACCCGGAAAGAGTGCACAATTTGTGCACTTTCTAGCTTCGCAATTCTCTGAACTGTCACAGTGTCCCGGCACCCACATAAGATGGACGTTGAAACACCTAAATGTGAAGCATTTTAAAATCTTCATCAATCATTTTTGGGCCTAGCTTCTCAGCAACCGCTCGTGTCGTGCGTGCTATTGTACGAGTGGAAGGGACCTACGAGGGGCGTTCAATATATTCTCGGTATCGGGGTGAAGCTGTGGTTTATCAAGTAATACAATTATTTTAGTGCATTCATGTAAAATTTCATATAAATGTTATTAATTCGCGTTTTATCTCTAGTTAAACAGAATCATGATGGCAACTGAAACGATGATGGTGAAAATTGAGCACCGCGCTGTAATCAAATTTCTCACTAAGGAAGGAAAAAGTAAAAAAACTATTCACGAAGAGATGGTGGCTGTTTACCAGGGTTCCGCACCTTCATTATCAACTGTGCAAAAGTGGTCAAGTGAGTTCAAGAGAGGCAGAGAGAGCATTGAAGACGACCCCAACCCCGGCTACTGCTTGTACGGGAGAAAGCATCAAAGAAGTCGAAAAACTTGTTCTTGAGGATGCCCGAATAAAGGTGAGAGATCACCAAGCTTTCAATTGGTACCATTCACACCATTCTTCATGACCATCTTAACCTTTCAAAGGTCAGTGCAAGGTGGGCGCCACGAATGCTCACAGCGCCTCAGAAAAAAGTAAGAATCGCATGCTGTAGAGAGCTTTTGGAGATGTGTAGTGAGAACGCGGACGGTGTTATGGATCGAAACATGGGTCCACCACTATGACCCTGAAAGCAAACAAGAGTCCATGCAGTGGCATCAAAAAGGAACAGACCCCCCGAAGAAGTTCAAAGTCCCTCCGTCTGCCGGGAAGCTCATGGCCACAGTTTTTTGGGACTCAGATTGAATCTTGCTCATTGAGTACAAAAAAAAGGTGAAACCATCAACGCCACATCCTACGCTTCCACTTTGCATAATTTGCGGGAGGAAATTAAAAAGAAAAGACGGGGTAAACTCGCAGCGGGTGTGTTGCTTCTTCATGACAACGCTCCTGCTCACACGGCGCGAGTTTCCAAGGCTGCTGCGCGATATTGTGGTTTCGAAGAAATCCAATACCCACCCTATCGTCCAGACCTTGCCCCTAGTGATTATTTCCTGTTTCCGGATTTGAAAAAATGTCTTCGTGGAAAAAGATTTTCGGATGATGAAGAACTCAAGTCGACAATAAACGGGTATTTTGCAGAGAAAGAGGAAATTTATTTGTTTGAGGGTTTAAAAACGCTTATCTCGAGATGTAACAAATGCATTGATGTTAGGGGAGATTATGTTGAAAAATAAAAACAATTTAAATTGAATTCGCATTTTCCTTCATATCGATACCGAGAATATATTGAACGTTCATGTCGTTTCTTTACAGTGCTACGAACGGCCAATTCGAAAAGCTTTTTCTACATAGTTGTACTCGTTGAGCATTGTCAGTGACTCGAAACAGGTGGGGCAGTGACAACTATTTCGTTCGTACAGGGAAACGAATCTCGGCAGAGTAGGGTCAAAGTTGCGTACGGGCCGACGCACCAACCGCACTTATTGTAATTTAACAAAAGCTGATCACCAAGGTTCCTTTTCATTAAGTGCACGTTTCAGATAATTTCATTTTCTTAGAATTTAAGAATATACTATTCTTGTTTACGGACAGGGCTTATAGTCATCCAAGGTCCTTCGAGGTTTCGTCTAATTTCCTGGGCAGGGCAGGGTTGGACCCTGCAAGTCCATCACGTCTTCGTTCTTTCCGGAACGTGCTCATGGTGGGGCGTAGGTTTTAGAGATTTCGTCTAATTTCTTGGGCAGGGCAGGATCCCATCAAGTCCATCCCGTCTTCGTTCTCTCCGGAACGGGCTCGTGGTGGGGCGTACAGCCCAGCTTGAGCCACTTGAATTATCACTGAAATCTGGGCAGTAACTAAGGTCAGTGTGTTAGCAGACTATCCCCTGATAATTCAGTTGTCTGAGTGTCACGCGTGTTGTCGAGTTTTCCGCTTCTACAGCGCCCCCAACTCCGACTGCACTCGACTAAAATTCACACTGAATACGATTATGTGATGGGTATTCCCAGAGCAGGTGATAACACACATAAACAAAACCATAAGAAATTCTATAGGGTGCAACCGAATTGTTTACGAAAAGTACCCAACCCAAGTAAATATGTGCGCATACATTCGATCTCGGTAATATGCGAATAACTGTGCATGTAAGTTAAATGTAAAGCAACATTTTAAATAAATAAAGCAGTTCGGGTAGCATGCCTAAGTGATTTTGGGTGAAATTGGTACTCGCACTTGAAGTCCCCAACCGTACGTGCTGCGGGTGATAAATTTAAAACGAGTTTAGTCCAAGCGTCCAGTGCTCCGTCAACCAACGAACATCTACTAAGAATGACGCAACGCTGTTTTGACTGCTGGCCGGCCATTCAATGTTACGCAGAGCATTATACTTTTAATGTCTAGCACCAAAGTTGATCCAATTTCGTTATTTAATGGAGCATATATTGGCTAATCGAATTCAACTTGTATCAGTGTAAGATTGGCCTCAGTACATAGGCTCGCCTGGAATATTTAATTAAATGTTATTTCTCTATCTTATTTCAAAAGTCTTGTAAAACTAAAACTTACAACTGCCGTCATCTGTGCAACGCTATTTTCAGAGTGTCTACCTATTCGGTGCACAGTCGCATTCTTCTATTTTGATCTGATATCACACAATGGTCGCATGAATGGAGTCGTATTCACGTAGCTCTCCTCTGCTTTGGTATTCAGCCCATGCGACAGACGATAATTACTGTGGTTTTTGGAAGGTTAAGCTCGTGCTATGCTGCCAGTGGTTAAATTTGGCAATATTCTTGAATTTCAGACAGGCGCAGTAGAACCGTTGGAAAGGCAGGCGACATAGTATCAGATTTCGGAGGCGAATCGGGAGAAACATACGTCACGCGCCTCACTTTAAGGTCGTTGAACTGCGCCACTGCGCAGATCCGCAAATGGGCCTACACTTGACTCTTGCAATTCTAAACTATTTGCATTCAACTCCAGGCAGAGCTCCGATCCAACCTTTCGCCTAAAAGTCTCGCAGAAGTCGACGGAATGAGTAACGTAACTACGGAGAGTTGGTGACGGGACGCAAAGCGATTGAACTGTCACCACAGGCAGTCGCAAACCGTGGGAAATGTAGACGGAATGTGCTGAGATTCGTAGAGGAAATAAAGATCAAGGCAGGTAATGAAAACAGCGAAACGGATATGGGCCCAAATGGACATAAATATGTAATTTATTATGTTTTCATGATTCTTTTTCTATCGCATGTTATTTGTTAATTAAAAGCCCAGGCGGATGAGATAGTTCTGTCGGGACATTAAACTGAATTGACGGCGCCCCGCACAGAGGTTCGGTTTGTACGGGAGAACGGAAAAAAGTCTTGTAAATCTAAACCAGTGTCTCTGGATGGCTCAGTTGGTTGTGCCCTTGGTTAGTAGGGTCCCCGGTTTGAAGTTAATACGATTTTATCCGGTTCTCAAATCTGGTCCAGTCGCCATTTCATACCACTGGAGTGTTCAGTGGTAGTAGTCTGAGTGTGGTTTAATGGTGGTGGTTAAATTTTAAAGACCAATGTTGAATGTGAACCACACCTAAACGTCAAGTTTTTTTTCTGCACATCATTTGACATTTCTCAATTTCAGACTAACTCAATTTGAACCATGGAAAGACACACAATCGAGCAACGCATTTAAGTTATTCAGACTTATGAAGATGGGCGTTCAAATCATCAATTTGTCGGTCAATTTAATCGTCCAAATGTCCAAAGGTCTGTAGGAGATGTGAAAACACCAGTGCATGCTCGTACAGCTCGTACTGCAGAAAATATTGCTGCTGCTCGCGATAGTGTGGCTGAAGAGCCGTCCACCTTAAATCGTCGTCGTGCCCAACAATTGCACCTCTCCCGCTCGTCGTTGATGAGCGTTATGCATAAGGACTTGCATTTACACGCTTACAAGGTGCAATTGCCTCAGGAACTAAAGCCTCTTGACCATTTCAAGCGTCGTCAATGGTCAGAATTGTGGCAAGAAATGGCAACAGTGGGTAATCAATTTTAGAAGAAAATCATCTTCATTGATGAGGCACATTTTCAGCTCAGTGGATTCGTCAATAAGCAGAATTGCCGCATTTGGGCGAATGATACTCCAAGAGTGATTGTCGAAAAACCAATGCACCCACAAAGAGTGACTGTTTGGTGCGGTGTATGGGCTGGCGGCATCATCGGTCCGTATTTTTTCCAAAATGAGGCCGGTCAGGCAGTTACTGTGAATGGTGTTCGCTTTCGTGAAATGATAACGAACGTTTTATGGCCCGAATTGGAAGATATGAATGTGGACGATATGTGGTTTCAACAGGACGGTGCCACTTGCCACACAGCTAACGAAACAATGGCTCTTTTGCGCGACAAATTCAGTGGCCGTGTTATCTCACGTGGTGGCGATGTCAATTGGCCGCCAAGATCATGTGATTTGACACCGTTGGATCATGTGATTTTCTTTGGGGTTATTTGAAAGAAAAGGTGTACGTCGCTAAGCCAGCAACAATTCAAGAGCTTCAAAGGCATAGAACCTCAATTATGCTTCAGCGTCATCGAAAATTTGGACCATCGGATGGAGGTGTGCCGCCGAGGTCGCGGCTGCCATTTGGCCGATATTTTGTTCCATACATAATTGAAATGACAATAATTTCCTAAATAAATTGTGTTTTAATCAAAATCAACATCGGCCCTTAAAAAAAACCCTTTCGAAGGTCACTTTGGTTGTTTGAGAGAGGGCTGTGTTTATCTGTTGCGGAAAGGGAAAGGAACACTTCGGTCCGGATATGCTCTCGAGAGCCGTGGGGGGCGAAGTGCACGTTTGGCCCTGTGGGTTCAAAAGATGATCACTAAGGTTACAGCGAACCCCCTCTCTTGTCCATTGTGGAAGGTAGAGTTACGGAAATTGTTTAGATTTGTGAAGGCCAAACATGTGGCTGTCCGGGAAGAGGAGCTAGAGTGGAAGCAAGTGGTAGGGAAATCAGATAGGGCCAATATTTTAAAAGAATGTCATGACAATGCTTTGGTAGGGCATATGGGAGTAATGAAAACTTTTGCTGGAGTAGGTACCATTGGCCCAAAATGCGGGCCGATATTACCCGGTCAGGCAGTGAAACCAGTGAACTCCGAACCGGCTGGTTTAATGGGGAAAAGGAGAGTAGAAGGAACCACTCCCGAGGTTCGCCAGTTGACACACTTACATTCTTAACGTGGTAGATTATTTTACAAAATTTTCTTTCCTGTTCAAGAGTGTACGAGAGTTAATCTTCGTTTGATTTCAGCCCTGGTGTCGTCGTCTGAATTTATAGCGGTTCCTCGGTAGACAAAGTCTTTGACTACCTCAAAGTTATACCTGTCTACTGCGACGTTCTGTCCGAGAAGTCGGTGTTCGGAGTCCTTTCTCGTTAAACCCATTTTCGCGGCTTCCGTCGCAATTCTCACAAAGGTGCCATCGACATCACGCTGAGTTCTTCCGATAATATCAATATCGTCGGCATTTGCAAGTAGTTGGATGGACTTTCTGAAAGATTGTGTGTTGGCGTGCGAGTTTTGAACAATTCTTTCAACGATGGTGTTGAAGAAGTCGCATGACAGCGCGTCGCCTTGTCTGAGTCCTTTTTTGACATCAAAGGTCTCGGTTAAGTCTTTACTGACCTTGATGGAGCAGCGTCCATTCTACATTCTACACAAGTGGACGAGTTTTGTAGGTATGCCAAAACTAGACACTGCTCTTTATAGCTCGTCTCTATAAATGCTGTCATACGCGGCCTTGAAATCGATGAAGAGGTGATGGGTATCGATTTGTTGTTGCTGAGTTTTTTTCCAAAATTTGCCGTAGCGTGAATATTTGATCGATGGTGGGTTTTCCTGGCCTAAGTCCACACTGGTATGGACCGAACAGGTTGTTGTCGAACGGCTTTACACGACAGATAGTATCTTATACGCGATGTTCAGAAGACTGATGCCTCTATAGTTGGCGCAATTCGGAGGGTCTCCTATTTTGTGAATTTGGCAAACAATGCTGACGTTTTATTCATCGGGCATGCCTTCCTCCGAGCATATTTTGCAGAAGCGGTGACGCATGCTCCTTACCAAATCATCGCCTGCCGCTTGGAAAAGCTCAGTCGATAGGCTGTCAGCTAGCAGCTTTGTCGGATTTTAGTTTAGATATGGCCACATTCACTTCATCCAAGTCGGGTGGACGAAATTATTCATCAATATGGTCGCTTTCGTTCAGGTTGAATGTTTCGATCTGCCTGACAGCGGTATTTGGTTCCTCATCTGCCGAAATGGTTCCTCCATATCCTCAGCACCGACTGCGATTCTACCACGATGTTCTCTTGAGCATTCTTACAGGCTTCGGTTCGGGCTTTATAACCTTGTCTGGCTAACTTTGCCCTTTGGTAAAACTATTGAACCAAAAAAACGAATATTTATAAAAGAAACTTTATTTCAGAATGAAGTTTTGACAGTAAGGGAACGTTGAATTCAAAACATGACAATAAGATTTGTCACTGGCAGGGTATTGCCAGAGCGCTGGTTGACATAAGTTCAACACGCCCTCCTCAAACAGCGCGCCTTAGCAAACTGTTATACCAATGTCATTCATGCACCTGTAATGTGCTGGTCCAGGAAGTGGCTTGGTGAAGACATCTGCTGGCATCCTTTCAGTTGGATTGTGGATGACAGCTATTTTTCCATCCTTCAACAGCTGCCGAACAAAGTGGTATCTAGTCGCAATGTGCTTTGTGCGTGAGTGACATTAATTTTGTCGCTCTCCACTAGGTAACTTCGCCTTTGTGTCACTCGCTGTGCTTATGGATATATGTCCTTGATATATGTTACCTGCTTCAGTCTTATTTCGCCATCTCCTTGAATTATCTCGACGCCCAAGCAATATCGCGCCAATCCGAGATCCTTGACTTTAAAAACATGACTTCGCACCAACGGCTGCAATCATCTATGAACATGACAAAGTACCTCGAATTATCCAACGAATCAGTTCTAGAAGGTCCCCAGACATCAGTGTGTACAAGATCCAGTACGTTTGTGCTTCTCTTCGACCTTGTTGGAAACGGCAACCCCGCTAAGACATACGCTACACGATTTGAGCTTTTCGTTGTTGCTGAGAGATAGTCCAGTCACCAACTTCTTTCGATGCATGTTCTCGTTCACTGAGGTGATCGAGTCTGTGGTGCCATAAGTCAAGTTTCGATTCACCAACATCGACCAAGCACGCTTGTGTTGTACTTTCTTGGACATAATGCAGTTGTCCAACTCGGCTCGCAACTACTTTAATTTCACCGTCATTTCCTTGAACGACTGCTTTCTCTCTGTCGAACGTGATGGTATTGACGTGGTCAGTTAGTCAGTTAGTTCTCAAATTTTTTAGCAATAATGCATTTCAAGTTTTGCTAACCTTTCAGACGTTCCGTCTGTAGTGACAATCCTTGCAGTCCCTTTCGCATCAACACTCGTACTGGAATCGTTTGCCACCATCAGTTTTCCTTGAGCCATTGAGGGTGTGGTTATAAACAGGCGTTCATCATTGCACATGTGACGTGCAACCACTATCCAAACACCATCGTCCTCCAACTTCGCTCCTCTGCATCCCCAAAGCTTGCCATTGCGTCGTGTAGAATGTAGTCTCTGCTTTTGCTCACGATCCGCATCTTGAGTTGCCCCTTGGTTTCTTATTTTTCGGACATACAGGCGCCTTGTGTCCTAGTTCAAGGCATTTGTAGCACCTGAACTTAAACGTGGTGTAGTTCTCATTCGCACTGCTGTAATTTTTTTTTTGTTGTTGTGCTTCCGTTCCAATTTTGACACATCACTTCTGTTCTGTTGTCCAGCCACTTCTGAACTTCCTTCTTGGAATCTTCGCTCCCTTCTACAAGCGTTGGCTTTGGTGCTCCTCCGTTTACGTGCTTCCAAGTTCCAGCTTTGATCATCACTGCCTCGATTTGCATGACCCACGTATCGTAGTTGTCGCTGACGAGCGGCCTGATGGTATTCATACTTATCGTCATAATTAACTTGAAACCTTTGTCAATATTCGGTAGGCGTTGGGTCTGGGCTTATAACCTATTGAACCAAAAAAAACGAATATTTATAAAAGAAACTTTATTTCAGAACGAAGTTTTGTCAGTAAGGGAACGTTGAATTCAAAACATGACAATAAGATTTACGTCACTGGCAGTGTATTGCCAGAGCGCTGGTTGACATAAGTTCCAACAAAAACTTCCTTATCTCATTCCTGCAATAATATCCCTGTATGTATATCTGCCATGAAAAATGAAATAACTCAAATTATAAATTTATTTTGAAACTTGGCACAATTTTAGAAACTCAAACTAAAGGCAAAATTCAGGAATTTCATGCGCGGTGTGATTACTGATGATAGTCAAAAGATGACAGCTCCGTTGAGTGACACGGAGACGTGATGACTAATCCTTTGACCTGAAAATATTCGAAGCGTTACTCTCGAAAACAGTGTGATTGGACTGCGAAGAGCACATCTGTATGCCAAGAACGCGCCAGCCGTGCCGGTCACTTGCCCGAAATCAAATTCAAACATTAATGCCATAAGAATATTCTGTCAAATAAATTCAATTTCATGGATAATAAAATCATTTATTTCAATTTAACGTTCTCCGTCTCGACTGTAGGAGTTATGGGCGCCTAATATTCTTGATTGAACAAGAGAGGTACAAGCTGTATGCTATTCATACTCTTTTCCTGGTTCCTCAAGAGTGGAAGGCAAGGGTTAATTATGTATACATGCCGTCCTAGGTCTCTGATGACAAACTTAAATCGAGTAAAACCACAAACTCCACAAACTGTTCACGGCATTTACCAATGAACTTCAAAATTAACACAATCGACGAACCGAATTGTTACTGTCGCCCTATTTTCGGGTTGCAAAAAACAATCTAACGAATTTCCGCATTAGATTCGATTCAGTTACCCGCGCCTTTCCACTCAGTTGACTGTGGAAACTGCTGGCAAGCCAGCCATTGTACTCAAAAAGTCTGAGCCATTCAATGTCGTTGGCATTGCAAAAATTAATGACCCTTCGTTGCTGTTATGTTAACTGGTAGATTCCGTCACGTGTTTAAGCGTCTAATTTCGTATTCAGATCTCCCCTGACGATTAGACATTTTTGTGGCGGCAGTATGAGCGGAATGAGCTTTTATCCTTTTTTTTCACCGTTGTTGGTTTAGTGTCGTTTTTTTTTTTCTAAATTATTGTAGCCAATATCGCTACTCCGTAGGGCCTGTGTGCTTAAATATTTGTTTACACTCGTGAGAGGAGCCTGAGAGGGGAATTTGCATTTTTGGCGGTGACCATTAAACATACTTAAGATTTGCACTAGCATTGTCTGCTTCCACTCAAATTCGGTCTCAGCGCGTTGAAGATGGTCGTCTGCGGATACTTTAAATCAGCTGGGTTATCTTGCGTTCGGAAAAGTGTGCAATGAATTGAAGTTAAGTGTCTAGCAATAATGTGCGCGATATTAGTGCGGCTTTTATTCTCTTTTATTCAACTCCACCCACATTTTCTAAACGACAGAAACTAGACCCACCTCAACCTTAGCGCCGTGCATATAAATATCATGAAATGGAAAATTAAATCGATTAATTTTATGTTTTAATCAAGGTTTACTTTAGCAATAGTGTAAGTCCGAACATAAAATCTTGCCTCATGGCGCTACAGTCCGGGCCATGCGCGGTGGTGGCACGTTATTCACGTGATTGTTTCGGTTTATTGAATCGGCGTCCTTTAAGGTGCGTGAATGTGAAATGTCAAATTTTGCAGGCCATTCAGTGTTAATGCTACGTTTCAATTTTCTCCAAACCTACCAGGATCTGCCATACATTTTCGCGGTCTGGAAACCTCGCGGTTGCTGATAAAACTCGTTAAACCCTCTTCGAGTTCATCCGTCCGTGAGTGGTTGTGAACCCGGATACGCCTACAAAGTGAATTTCAGTTTATTTCGGGGTTTATTTTCTCATTTTGTCTCTTTCTATTTTCTGGTGTTCTCACACTATTAGGTCCTGTCAGCAAACACATTTCTGGCGGCCATTTAAATATTGAGAGCGAGTGACATTTCTTTTGGCGTTCACTTATAAATTGAGAGCGAGTGACTTGGAAATTGAGAGCAAAACCACTTCAAGCTCGGTGGGGATATTGAGGTTTCAGTAAAAGTTCATTCGGACTAGTTTTGTGTAATGCGTCGAAATTTCGTTCTTTTGGGTCGACTAAAAACCTGCCGCGCTTGTACTGCTTCATCTTCAGTCAATTTCTTTGCAAACACAACACAGCTTGCATAGTCTTCAAGAGCGCTTACAATCCGGGAAAAATAATCCGCGTGATATACTGCTGCCTCTAGCCAAGTACCCCGGGCGAGTTAACACCTGATGTAATGTAAATGCAACAAGATTCCATCTCCTTAAAAAAAGAAATCCGGGATGGACCTTTTTACGAATATTTTTTCCATGTTTGTTGGCTTTCACCGGCTCTAGGTTTGTTGCTCACGGTGTCAACACAAGTTACGCGAACCATTTTCGAATACAACTCTTTTTCATATCCGGTGCAGCGTCTGTTCTTCTTCTTCTTTGTTTGGCGCTACAGTCCGGGGTGGACCTGAGCTTCAACCAACAAGCCTCTCCAGCCAGCACGATCTTTCGCCAGCTGCCTGCAGTTGTGCACACCAAGTTGGTTGAGGTCCTTCTCCACTTGTGTGCGCCATCTTGTTCTAGGAGGCCCTCTTATGCGTTGTCCCAAAGGCTCGGAATCGAAGACTCTTCGGGCCGGAGCTGTGGTGTCAATCCGCTCTACGTGACCTAGCCATCTTAAGCGTTGGATCCGAAGACGCTTAACTAGATGAATGCCGCTGTACAGTTCGTGGTTGAATCTCCTTCTCCAGACGCCATCAATACAAACAGGACCAAAGATCGCACGCAGAACTTTTCTCTCAAAACGACCAAGAGCTTCTTCATCCGCTTTCAATAGCGTCCATGTCTCTGCGCCATAGAGCAGGACGGGGATGATTAGGGTGTTATATAAAGTCAACTTGGTGTTTCGAGAGATGGCTCTGTTACTCAATTGCCTCTTGAGCCCAAAGAAACAGCGATTGGCAAGAGTAATTCTGCGCTTGATCTCGGTACTAGTGTTATTGTCCCTGTTTACTGCAGAGCCAAGGTGGAGGAAGTCCTTGACTACCTCAAAGTTTCTGCTGCCCATTACGACGCTCTGTCCGAGGCGTCGATGTTGTGCGTCCTTTCGTGATGACAGCATGTACTTTGTTTTGCCCTGATTAACTGCCAAACCCATTTTAGCCGCTTCCGCTTCAATGCTAGCAAAAGCCTCATTGACAGCTCGCTGTGTTCGTCCAATCACGTCAATGTCGTCCGCGTAGGCAAGCAGTTGAACGGACTTTTGGAAGATCGTGCCTCTGGTGTTGACATTTGAGTTTCGCACGATCTTCTCAAGTATGATGTTGAAGAAATCACATGACAGCGTGTCGCCTTGTCTAAAACCTTTTTTGACATTGAAGGTCTCGGTGAGTTCGTTACCGACCTTGATGGAGCAGCGAGAGTTCTCCATCGTCATCCTGCACAATCTGACGAGTTTGGCTGGAATGTCAAAACTAGACATGGCATTGTATAGCTCGTCTCTATGCACGCTGTCATATGCGGCCTTGAAATCGACGAATAGGTGGTGGGTGTCGATCTGCATCTCGTGGGTTTTTTCCAGGATCTGCCGCAGTGTGAAAATTTGGTGGATGGTGGACTTTCCCGGCCTGAAACCGCACTGATAAGGACCTATCAGGTTATTGACGAATGGTTTCAGGCGCTCACACAAGACGGCAGAGAGGATCTTGTACGATATGTTAAGGAGACTGATCCCTCGATAGTTGGCGCAGTCAAAAGGGTCTCCTTTCTTGTGGACCGGACAAACGACGCTGAGATTCCACTTATCGGGCATGCTTTCCTCCGACCATATCTTACAGATGAGCTGGTGCATGCGCCCAACCAGATCATCTCCAGCTGCTTTAAACAGTTCCGCGGACAGTCCGTACTAGTCTAGATATAGCTATCTTGACCTCGCCTAAGTCGGGGGGACGGAATTCTTTGTCACCCTCGTCCAAATTAAGTGGAACATTCTGCCTGACAGCGGAATTTGTGTCGTCATCGCCGTTTAACAGTCTGCAGAAGTGATTTTTCCAAATTCTCAGCATCGACTGCGACTCTACTACTAGTTGTCCATTTTCATCCCTGCAGGCTTCTGTCCGAGGTCTATACCCTCCGGATAACTGTTTTACCTTTTGGTAAAATTTTCGGACCTTTCCAACGTCAAAACGAGGTGTCCTGTCTCGACTCCGTATTTCTCTCGATATCCTCATTCTTACCTTGGCTACAACAAGGAAATGGTCCGAGTCAATATTGGTTCCTCGCAAAGTTCGGACATCGATAATATTGGAGGAGTGTCTGACTTGATCATATTATCAATCTGGTTGACGGTTGATCAGGTGACCGCCAGGTCTCTTTATGGATGTTGAGGTGTGGGAACCGTTTGCTCATTACAGAGAGGTTACGCCTCGAGGCGCAATCCACCAGCCTGAGTCCGTTTCCGGATGTGTTGTCGTGCAGGCTGTGTTTTCCGATAACTTTATCAAAGATTTCTTCCTTACCCAGCTGTGCGTTGAGATCTCCTAGAACGATCTTGGTATCATAGCTGGGGCATTGATCGTATGTTCTTTCTAGGAGATCATAGAAATCGTCCTTGCTATTGTCATCCTTCTCCTCTGTCGGGGCGTGGGCGCAAATCAGGCTGATGTTCCCGAGCTTAGCCTTCATGCGGATTGTTATGAGGCGCTCGCTTACATACTTAAAGCTTAAGACTTTTTGCCTAAGTCTGCCTCGAACAACAAATCCACATCCAAAAAAGCGCTGCCCGCCTTCCCTGTAGCAGTCGCCGTAGTAGAGGTCGCAGTTTCTCATCCTCTTTTTGCCCGGCCCGTTCCACCGCACTTCCTGGATAACGGTTATGTCTGCTCTATAGCAGTCTAGGGCCTCCGCTAGTTCATCGGCTGCACGTGGTCTGTTAAGGGACCCCACATTCCACGTGCAGAACCGAAAGTCTTGTCCTTTTTCCGTTTGCAAGGGTCGTCAACAGTAGATCCGTCCGTATCCGAGGCAGGTTGTTGTTTCTGAACTCGTATTTTTACGTGGTGAGGAAGTTAACCTCATGCTCAACCTCCAAACTGGGAGGACAGGCCCTCGAGCAGAGGGTTCGCTGCGTATATTGGTTCACCACACAACGGCTGTTATGATGGCTATCCAGGGGCGCCGCGAGGAGGCTGTACGTCAACTTGACTTATGAACAAGCAGGGATCGCGCTGGCATCCTACCAGGTTGGATGCAGTCAGCAACTTTACCCTGTGTACATAAGCCCATGCCACCCAGCGTCTGTTACAAACAACAAAACGTTCTCACGCTTAAGTTCATTTGGCAACAGCTGGGCCTTGGTGGTTGAGTTTACTCTCTCTAGAGCTTCGGACGTTAACAGGAACCACCGACTATTTGCTCGCAAAGGCCCTGCAATTACATTTGTTACACAGCGCCCTGCTTTGTCTGTTGTTTCATCGATGGATACGAAATTATTTTCGTCACCATCATCAGCTCGAATTTTGTGGAGCTCTTTAAGGTGGCAATACTTCCGGATTGTCGTGGTTCCAAAGGCTTAGCGGTATTTTTTGGATACTTGAGGATCGCAGGCAATAAACAAATCAAAACAAAATCTGAAGTAACAATTGAACGACAACCATCGATTTTATCCAACGGTATGTCACATGACAACAACAGTTTTGTCATACCGCAGTAAAATTAACGGAAGATATAATTGTTTGTGTTTTTTCTCTTCCTTCTCTTTCCATTGCTTGCTGGTGCTTTGATATCTTGATATGCTGTTCAATAATATATTTTTTTCATGGTTAACTTTTATATCACAAACTTTGCATGAACGTACTTTTCCATCAGATGAAAAATAATCCGGTCCAAATTTTTCAATTTTGTTTCCTCTTTGCAAGGAGTTTTACTCACACTTGCACTCGATTTTTTTTAGTAATTTTTGAATAAAAAACATTCCGAGATATTAAGTCGACAGCGGACAACTCCAAACTAGATTCTTAACACATTTGTGCGAAGAGTGCAAGGTTGCAGATAACCAGGGTGCCTTTATTTATTGCCCACTGCTTCCGGTCCCTTGATGTCTTCGTAGATGGCCAAAATTGTCGCATTTGGGGTTCAGAAAACCCACGAGTAATTGCTGAGAAAAAGTGCATTCACAACGCGTGACTATTTGGTGTGCTGGTCAGGCAGTAGCAATTAATGGTGTTCGTTATCGTGACATGATAACCTAAAGGGTGATTTTTGAAAAAGCTATAGGAAAGTTTTTCAAAAAAAAAAAAAAAAAACACATAAAATTCAGAAAAATGCATGAAATCTTTATTTGAATCGATAGTGCGGTCCATATAATTTAATGTTTGAAGATTATTTCATGCAAATGTTGACCTTGAGTGCGCCTCAAATGGTCCATCCGCTTAGTCCAACTTTGGCATACTCTTTCCAACATTTCGGCCGGTATCTCACGAATAAATGCTTCAATGTTGGTTTCCAATGCGTCAATTGGAGCGGGCTTGTCTGTATAGACATGAGCTTTAACAAAAGCCTCAAAAAAAATAGTCTAAAGGCGTTAAATCACACGATCTAGGCGGCCAATTGACCGGTCACGAACGTGAAATAAAATGTTCACCGAACTCGTCTGTGTGGCATGTGGCACCGTCTTGTTGAAACCACATTTCATGTAAGTCAAGCTCTTGCATTTTGGGCAAAAAGAAGTTGGATATCATCTCACGGTAGCGCTCGCCATTCACAGTTACGTTACGATTCGCATCATCTTTGAAGAAGTACGGTCCAATGATGCCACCAGCCCATAGACCGCACCAAACTGTGACTTTTTCTGGATGCATTGGTAGCTCTTGCAATGCTTCTGGCTGATATTCACTCCAAAATCGACAATTCTGCTTATTTACGTACCCATTGAGCCAAAAATGAGCTTCGTTTAAACTGACCATAAAATGGAAGAAGCGCCCGATGAACTTTCTTAACAGAGCACGTTATATAGTTTGATAATAAAATTCAATAATTTGCAAGCGTCGTTCGTTTGTAAGACGATTCATGGTTAAATTCTAGACCAAACTGAAGATGTTTGGCAGTGAAACAAAACACGAAACGTGCGTCAGCTGTTTAAACCAGTGTTGCCAAAAAGATAATAGCTAAACAATCACCCTTTAGTTTTTATTGCCTAAATTACATGATACGGATGCGACCAAGAAGTGGTTTCAACAAGACGGTGCCACATGCCATACAGCCAGAGAAACAATTTAATGAATACATGAAGCATTTCCTTGTAAAAATGTTTTGTTTACTCGACCTAAAGAAACCTAACTTTAGAAAAGCTTTACTACTAACCTCGGTCCTCCATAGATGTAACATCTTTTTGGGAAGGCGTCTTACAAACGAAGCATGGTAATGAGAGTTTAGCATTTCGGTTAACGAACAAATTCGTTTTTGAAGTCTCATCTCTTCCCCATTCAGTGCTGCTGTTGAACGCATAGTTTCCGCACTTAACCCGGCACCGCACTTAACCTTGGCGTACCAAAGATTTTGCTAAAAATGCAAGATGCTTCTTGCTACAATTTGAATGTACATAGCAAGAAAATGAGACTTCTGGTGATAATCTGAAGACGTCTGGCAGCACTGACTGTGGCCCTAAAGAACAGCGTCTCACATTTAGTGTACCTACCCGGGACTACGCCCTACGAGCTCCATTCTGAAGGTCCAGTGTTGGACCAGTACATCCAGCGTTACTGCCTAAATTTGCCGAATTGCGCGAGAATGTGATTTATTCGACTGCGTATCATCCAGTACGGCACACTGAAACACCAGACCTACCAGACCGGACCCTGAAGGTCGATACACTACACCTCATACCGTCGCTTAAAATTCACGAAAAAAGGCTTAAACTACACGTTGTCTGTCAAAAAACAAGTCTTAATAAATCGGCATTGGCGATGTTTTGTGCACGATGTCAAGCATCGCTGAAAAGAAACGCTGTGAAAGAATGCATTCCCTTTATTAAATAACAGTTTTATTGGCTTCTATTTTTCGTATAAATATAATATCATTTTTTAGCCTTTTCCAAAAGCTCGTCTCTTCGTAGCGCCTCAGATGGGGACAGCATGCGGCCTCCTATTGGCAAAATGTCAATATTTTGCACGTGTGCTCTCACGCTCTGGCCTGGCGGCAGACCAATGAACCACTTTCCCACATTTTTAATTATCGTCGAGTCTCTATTCCTGTACTTCCAGTCAGCTTCGCGGCCAATCTCCAAGATGCGCTGGTTGCTGGTTATAAGAGGCGGTATGGAACTGAGGTCGTTGTCGAAGTTCAAGTCGTCGTAGCGACTTGTCGGCCTATTATTTCTACGGTTCTGGTTTTGCGGAGAAACTTCCTCGTCGACTGCTTGCATGCTTTTGTCGGGACCTGTGGCTTTTCCGTCTTCACTTTCATCGTCACTCGTCGGAGGCTGATTCGGTTTTGTTGAGTCTTTGTTGCTGGGCTTGGAGGTGTTTCTGAATCTGACACCACCCCGACCGGAGGTTTTCGCTGGGTTTTCACCCGTTGCGTTTTGTCTTCGGTATGATTTTTCACTGCTGCTTATGTCGAACTGCTCGTCCTTGTTTTGAAGTTGACCGTCATAGCCGGACGTCTGTGCGAACGCATCTGGGGCATTGTCGCTAGCGCGTAAGTTAGGAATGTGCGTGTTTCTATGCGCACCGCGGCCAACACTGTTGTGCACTATTCGATATCCAATGCCTGCACCCGCTTCGTATTCAACTGTTCGCTGAACACCCTTGTCGTCGAGGTATGAATACGCCCCTCGAACGATGCCATCGGGGCCTGTTTCTTCTGATCGCCTCTGGTCGGGACCTGTTGCGATGAATTTGTACACTCCATTTGGGCCCCTTTGAATCGATACTTTTCCGCGTGTTTTCGCCGGCGCCTTATACAAGGGGGCACTATATGCTAACGACGATTGACTGTCCGGCACTCCATTCAGCACTTCGAAGCCAGTGCCAGCTCCAGCGGCGTACCGCACCGTATGCTTCTCACCAATGTCGTCAAAATAGGAATATAAACCTTGAAAATATAAAATTAACATGGATTAGTGAAGCTTAAGGATTTGACTTTATGTCTGATAAATTGGTCTAAATTCCCGATACACAGTCTAGTTTCGATTTTTGCAATTAATGAAACCATGACCTCTAGCAGAAATCGAAAAGTTGCCTTAGTCGAACTGGTGTTTAAAGCACTTTAATAAAAGCTTATAATATAGCTTATAGAACAATTTAAATTTTGGTTTAAAGTTGCTTTGTGGAAGACCACTTGGCAACAGCCTTATCCCGCATATTTTACAGTGGCATCATTTCTTCAATGGTGAGCTGTTTTGTTGGACTTCTTTACTTGACGCTGGCAAAGAGACCTCGACCGGCTTTGGGCCGGACTTTTTACTTTTTTTTTATAATTTGCACGCGCACTAGGGATTGTTAATACCCTTATGTGTCCGGGTTCAAGACACAGCACGGGCCGAAGGTGTAGAGGGAGAAAGGGAGATTGGTCAGTGATAGCTTTTAAATGTAAACAAAAAAATGTTATCAAACGCGAGCTGCAGATTCTGTCCAGCGAGAAAAATCCGCCTGTGTGCACTGAACTATTGCGGCACCGCTGCGGAAATGCGCGTCAAACTGCCGCATGTGTGCACCGTGCCTTAGAGTCGTACAATTTCAGGGTTACGATATTCGTTCGAAAATAGGTAAGTCCATAACACCATTGGTTGCAAAACTCGAAACGGCGAGTATTGTTAAAAAAATTAAAAAAAAAAAAAAACCAAGGGATAATGCAAAAAGAATTACCTTTTATCCGTCCATTGCTGTCCGAGTCTTCCTTTCGACTGTAGTCTGGTGTGTTGAATTTAAAACTATAAGTTGGATCGTCATAAGGGGCAGCAAGTGGATCCTCTGGGCTGCCAATTATTGCTCTTGGTATTTGGGATAAATCCATTTTTCTGTGCACTTGGGGACCATTCACGCGGAATCTGTGTACATGGGATGGTGTCAAAAATTTATAAAGAAACGAATTAATGAGTGTGCATATTTGAATGTCCGTAAAATCGAAGCTGTTGACTTAAAGCATCGTACATACGAGCCGCGTACAGCGAACCCGTGCTTTTATTACATGACAAAGTTAATTTACAAAAATAAACCAAGAATTATCGGGGTGAAGCTGTGGTTGTATATATAAATTGACTTATTTATCAAGTAAGGCTATTATTTTGGTGCATTCATGTAAAATTTCATATAAATGTTATTAATTCGCGTTTTATCTCTAGTTAAACAGAATCATGATGGCAACTGAGACGATGATGGTGAAAATTGAGCATCGCGCTGTAATTCAATTTCTCACTAAGCAAGGAAAAAGTCAAAAAACTATTCACGAAGAGATGGTGGCTGCTTACCAGGGTTCCGCACCTTCATTGTCAACTGTGCAAAAGTGGTCAAGTGAGTTCAAGAGAGGCAGAGAGAGCATTGAAGACAACCCCCGCTCCGGCACCCCGGCTACTGCTTATACGGGAGAAAGCATCAAAGAAGTCGAAAAACTTGTTCTTGAGGATGCCCGAATAAAGGTGAGAGATCACCAAGCTTTCAATTGGTACCGTTCACACCATTCTTCGTGACCATCTTAACCTTTCAAAGGTCAGTGCAAGGTGGGTGCCACGAACCACAGCGCCTCAGAAAAAAGTGGGAATCGCATGCTGTAGAGAGCTTTTGGAGATGTGTAGTGAGAACGCGGACGGTGTTATGGATCGAAACATGGGTCCACCACTATGACCCTGAAAGCAAACAAGAGTCCATGCAGTGGCATCAAAAAGGAACAGACCCCCCGAAGAAGTTCAAAGTCAGTCCGTCTGCCGGGAAGCTCATGGCCACAGTTTTTTGGGACTCAAAGGGAATCTTGCTCATTGAGTACAAAAAAAAAGGTGAAACCATCAACGCCACATCCTACGCTTCTTTGCGGGAGGAAATTAAACAGAAAAGACGGGGTAAACTCGCAGCGGGTGTGTTGCTTCTTCATGACAACGCTCCTGTTCACACGGCGCGGGTTTCCAAGGCTGCTGCGCGAGTTTGTGGTTTCGAAGAAATCCAACACCCACCCTATAGTCCAGACCTTGGCCCTAGTGATTATTTCCTGTTTCCGGATTTGAAAAAATGTCTTCGTGGAAAATGATTTTCGGATGATGAAGAACTCAGGTCGGCAATAAATGGGTATTTTGCAGAGAAAGAGGAAATTTATTTTTTTTGAGGGTTTAAAAACGGTTATCTCAAGATGTAACAAATGCATTGATGTTAGGGGAGATTATGTTGAAAAATAAAAACAATTTAAATTGAATTCGCAATTTCCTTCATATCATCGATACCGAGAATATATTGAACGCCCCTCGTACGTATGAAATAGTAAGGGACATTCAATTGTCTATTGACAGAGGCGAATGTAACACCATGTAGGTAATTAGAACGTTATAATCCATTGGTGGGCAGAAAATTGACAGTAATTAAACCAACTAAGGATGAAGAAGGTGCGTTCAACAATATCGAACCGAAGCTATTTCACTTGCGCTTGCCAACCTTGGGATTGAAAGGTCCCTACAGGTTTTTATCTGTCAGTTACTCACCAGCAGGGTAATCCTCTTTAATCTAGGAGATGCAACGATCCGCAGAGGAGTTAATAGGGGAACCCCACAAGGAGGTATACTGTGGCCCCTTCTTTGGAACGCAGCGGTTACTGAGCTGCAATTAATACTGGAGGAGACTGGATGCAATGTTGTTGCCTTGCGGACGTCTGGTGTCCACCTTAAGAGACATAATGCAGAAGACAAATGGACACAATCATGCGGATTGACGCGTTGACCGCCAAAAATTGGATATTGTACTATTCACCACAAGTGTTGTTGCCACTAAGGGAAACAACCGTCGCAGCCGCTGTACTCTACTGTACGGGTTTCACCGGGGATAACCACCAGAGGGAGTCTAATTAAAAACAAAGGTTTATCCCTCAGTTTGACCTTCAGAAGTCCAGACTCAGGAAGGTACTGGCATCAGCACCATAATGCCCTACTCCAAAGGGCAGAGATAGCCTGGACTACCTCCAGCACGGATTCTCTGATAGGATTGCCTTTTTTTAACTTAGAGAGTAGTTTCTCCCATATTGAAGCTCACTCAGAGTGACGATCGACAGTGTCCTTTGGGCCACTAAGAGAATTAAACTAACCTCAAATCCTTGTGCATTGACTTCACAAGCAAATCTGTCCCGTACTCCCCTTTAGTTATATCATGCACGACTACACCGTGGCGGCAGTGGCGTTGTGGGTTGGTGCTACGTTCTGGAGACTACCATACCAAACAGGAAATCATATCTATCGGTTAACAGATCATAAAACCAGTTTGGAACTACTTCGCTGGGGATGCTCCTACATCGCAGTAATCCAAGTCTTTTAGAACAAAGTCATCAAAAGCATTGTGAATGCTGCTAAGGGTACCTAGACCTACTATTCTTGAAGTGATCAGGATAGGGTATGGAAGAGGGCTGCTAGTGAACTCACCAGTACACTTAGCCCATCATCCATTGGTAGAAGAGATCTTCCGGAGCATGCGAGGTTTACCCGCGCTTACTTGAATTTCATCAATTTGGCATTCAGAGCACTGGGCAGAAATCACATTGCGTCAACACTCGTTAGGGCCATCACAGTGCTTTGTTTTAATTAGACAGACTGGTATATACTGCGAGACTGCAACGTACATGAGACATTGCTACTCAATCGGAAGATACAAGAACAAAAAAAATCATCATCAGCTGCTGTCAGTAAATAGTCGTGCTGTTTTACTGTGCCCTAAAAGATTGAAAAAAGAAATTAATAAGTCACTGTAGGGTCAATCAATCAATGAATTGTCAAATAAACTATTTGTTCTTCAATCTTGACGGTTTCACGAAACTAATTTAAAATTTTATAGCAAGATCAGTAGCAGCCCAAAAGTCTGCAATAAAAACCAACACCTATGTCAAACTAATTGCTCCCATAACATTATGGGCCCAGCTTCTCAGCAACCACTCGTGTTGTGCGTGCTATTTACTCTCTCACGAGTGGAAGGGACCGACTCCGAACGGCGAATTTGGGAAGCTTTTCGTAAGAAGTCAACACTCTCTTTGAGCATTGTCAGTGACTCGAGGATATCACAAGCTATCGGATGAGGAGGATGACATGGCAGACGAGCCCGAGCCCGCGCCATCCAAGTCTCCGCCCACCAGCGAAGATACCGATCGAATGGCGGACGACATTACATGTCCATTGCCGTTCCCAGAACCATGGCAAAAGAGGTGTCTGAAGAGATCGCCCACTCAACGATTTAGCCGTCTCCACCGATGTCGGCTTGGTTGCCGACCAGCCAACCTCGCCGACCCCGATGACACAAACAGCAACAGCACCACCTAAACAACCAACCCAACGTCTGCAATCCCTCCCTAAGGCCAACTCCCCAGCAACAAAGGAACCAGCAAAACGTGTTTCTCGGAAAAAGTAGCTGAGATCAGCCGTTACGCCAGAATAAATGAAATAAAAGTGACGCTAAAAAACTTCAGCAAGGGGAAAACAATCATCACCACACAGACCGCAGAAGAAAAACAGATTTTAAGCAACGGAAAATCGACAACTATACAAACACCCCCAAGGCCGAAAGGAAAAGCCCTTATGGTAATTAAGGGAGTACACTCTTCACACACAGACGAAGGAATCCTAGAGAAATTAAAAAACGAGGGAATACAAGCCATCATGGTATCTGCGTTCAAATCCTGCCAAGTTCAACTGCCATGTGGTTGAAGTAGAAAAATCGATGCCCTTTAAGAGGTATCGAGGAAGACATTGCTGCTAAACCATGATATCCACTGGGAACACCTGAAGACAAAGGACACAGTGCAATGCAGGAACTGCCATCGATTTGGGATGCAATATGAATGCGTGCAGTGTGAGGCAACGCACCAACCTGGGGAATGTCCGAGGAAAGACAGCACAAGGTCCGAGGTATTTTGTACTAAAATACTCAAAAGAAACCACAATTAAACCGACCATAAGTCGAATCAGCCAAATATTGAAGAGCTGCATGCAACTGTTAATTGTTTTCGTGGATTGCATTACTCAGACATCACTTACAATCTAGATACACGCCGGAGACACACTACATTGATCGCAAATTATATTCGGACGTGCAGAGAGACTACGAAGTATATCAGATCTTTGATTGCATCACGTCTTCGCTTTTCATTGTTTTTAGCAACTTTTCAGCATTGCACTGAATCTGCCTTCATAAATGATTCTTGCTGTTTTTGTTCACTCTTTTTTTGTTCGTATTGTAGCAGTTATTGTTTCTCACCCACGTGGTCCAGCCGTGTAAACGGTTTCTTCCACTCGTCCGCTAGACGGATTCCGCGAACCGTAACGACCTCGAACACTGTTGTTTGGATTTCCAGCCACTGTGTGATAGTAACTTCCAATGTCATTGTTAGAATGCCTGTAACCATAAAAAAAATAAAAATGTATGATTAATTTGAAGTAAAAATGTATTCGTATTTATTTTCAAAGACCGAGCAGTGTATGTGTGTGCACTTGCTGGTTCAAGGGGGAACAAATGAGAGAGCGTAGGGCACCCACTAAAAACATGAAATCATATGTTAATTTGGTAATAAGTACTTTTGTCGAACATGTAGTCAATGACTTCCATGTTGTACGAAGGTTAACATGGATACATCCGAGGTTACAGTTTCTTTTTTGTACAACCCATGCCATGAAGGCAACGACACCGCACCGCGGCCTGAGAAGATCTTTGCAGCGTTGTCTCTTGTGGTGGAAATCTTAAATTGTGACCATCACACTATGGAAGGCACCTTTCGTTAACCAGAGTAGTGTCGGACATTCACATAAAGTGTGCTCGGATGTCTCATCCTTTTCCAGGGAAAGCCGACATACCTTGTCGTGGGACAGGCTGATTTTGTCACGGTGGTAGTTCAGCCAACAGTGGCCAGTAAGAAAGCTCGATTTATCCTTTCTTTGTTGAGCCAGATTATTTTCTTATACTTTGCCTTAGACTTAGACTTATACTGCCTTAGACCACCACCGTTGGTCCATTGGTCTAGGCAAAGTTTGTTTTCCCATTCCCTAGTCAGCGTTGTAGCTGCTGTCCAGTGGAAATCGCAGTACAGTGTGGGAGCTATGAACACAGATTTCGAACCATTCCGTGGTCGCCTTCAATCCCCCTGTGCCCAGGGACCTAACTGAGCTTCACTCTGCTGTGTCTTTCAAGGGATTGTAGTGCGTGGAAGCAGCTCTTACCCGTTCAATAGGTTTAACGATAGTACCCTAAGTACTGGAAGATTGACTGTCTGAGAAGATTGAGCTCTGGCACATCTTGGAACACGGTAGGACTAGACCCCCTAGGTACGGAAATCCTTGTGTTGGGTCCAAGAGCCCTTAACACATTTGATGAGACCTGGCGCATATCTCGATGGCGTGGATTTCGTCTTGGAACACAGTAGGACAAGACGCCATAGATACGGAAATCCTAGTTTTAGGTCCAAAGACTCCGAACACAACTCCACAGTTCATCTTGGATCCGTCTGGTTCACAAACCAATTCTCACGGTCCAATATTTCAACCTCAAAAAGCCTGCCAAAACTGCCTAATATCAGACACTGGAAAAAAAAATGTCTCTTTTAGGGACTGAGTCGAGTTTACTGAGGTGACCCGTTAAGTCGCCTGGTTTGTATTCATCTAGCTGCAGTTTGATGGCATATCTAGCAGCTATCTTCCTAACGAAGATTTGTAAGGGAGTTAGCCCTACTATGCATGGAGGGCCACCAAGCGATGGCCGCTTATGTGATGGTGAGTTTCGCCATCATTGTGTACAACCAATGTATGAACCCCAAGTCCTGTCGTATAAACGTCTACTGACGGTGGTACTAGTGGTTCAGTAGGACGCTTTATGGCAGACTTAGAAGTGACTCCCAGTTAAGTCGTTTGCCCGTGTTTGGTATTTCGTCGACTTGTGTCCCCCTTGAGAAGGGCATTGGAGTGATTCGAAAGGAATTGATTGCTAATCCTTCTGTGCTACACTATTCCACAACTTGTAGTAGTGTCGTTCTGTCCCCTAATAATACTCGCCAGGTCATTAAATACCATTAAAGCCAAATCGAAACAGATCGGCTAATAGATTGTCGATAGCTAATGATCACAGTAGTAAGGGGGAGAAAACTCCACCTTGTGGGCACTCCATGCTGGAGTTATGTTAGCTGTAAGAAATACTAGGGAACATAACGAAATACCCTTGCCGCCCAAAAACAATGCAACAGACATCCCGAGTGTATTTCTAGGGAAGTGAAGATTAAGAAGTACACACCAAGAATCAATAAGAGAATTTTGCTTATCAGCTGCAAGGGGTAGTAAAAATAGTTGGTATGAGTAAAACAAGAAAAGGGGTCGACACTTCCTATCGATCTTCAATACATATTCATTTCTCCATTTTCTAGTTAGTTACAATTCAGCAGCGTATCTGCACACTACCTCTGTAACATTAGCTCCTCAAGTTTTTAAATAAAAAAAATACTTTGAGTAAATTTATTTCCCGCGGTTACAGAGACTGACACTATTCCAGAAGAGGTTGTTATTGAACGGATTTCTCGCATGGCTCTGATGCATCGGTTGGTCGATTATTCGATACATCGACTACTGATCGACTTTGTGATCGAGTCGTAGCATCGTATGGTTATTCGCTGTAGAGACTGAATGGTCCTCAGAAGAGGACCTCCAATCCCACACTCCTGCAGAACACTCGAGGAACTCCGTCGTACGCCTTTTTGGGCTGGGCATACTCCCAAATCTTTTCAAGAGTGAAGAGCTGATCGCCAGACTGTTCATCCCCCATCCTGGACTCGACCATAGCTCTCGAACGCGCTTTCAACAGCTTAGCGTAAACTTTCCCCTTGAGACTTAAAAGAGATATGTCCCTTTAGTCGGAGCAATCTCTTTTGTCCCCCTTGTGGTGACAATCACCCCAGTTTGTCAATCGAGAGGTGTCTTACCACGTTCCCAAGACACTTTAATGACACGAGAAAGCCATGAAACTCCCTCTTTACCCATTGCCTTACGCATTTCTGGCCGGATTTCATCCACAGCGGCGGATTTGCCAACTTTTAGCGATTCAATCGCCAAAATGACTTACTCAAGACTACAGGTCTGCCATCCTCAGTGCCCTGTTCGGGATTGAGCTGTTCGCTCCATCTGCGTAAGATGTCCTCCTCATTGGAAAGCAACACACCATCTTTGGATTTGACTCCTTCGATGATGTTGAATTCCCTTCCTCTGAGTTTGGCAGAACACCTTTTTCGCAGGTGACTTGTCTTCTTCTAGTAAAATTACGAATTCGAGCTGGTGATTGTGCAGCGCTAACCTGTGCAATATGCGCAGCCTAGGTTGAAGTGGCTGACTGCTGCGCAGAAGGACAGAAGACACACTCAGTCTAAACATAGGCCATTGTGTTACCACACGGATCTAAGGTTACCTGTTCCGCAAATAATAAAGCGAAGGATTCTAATGCTCAGATAAGTCAGGTTATCAAAGAAGTGGAAGAAGTCTGAATCTACGGGATGAGAGAGCACTGCAGCTACACAGCAAGTGTTCAATGGTTTCTTCTTCATCGTCATTCATGCAGCGTCTGCAGTATGGGCAAGTCTCCTTCATTTTCTTCTACGAGTTCCTCTTGCGTTTGATTACCATGGACATCCTGACTAATTATTGTATGCCGTGTAAGTCGTCCAAAGTTTGATCGCCTAATAGTAGGCATAAGTCAAGCAACTGACGCTCCCTGAAAAACAACTAAGTCTACCCATTCAAGGGAAATTCTCTTACAAAACAAAAAAAAACCTTAGGGAATGAATATTTCGCAATGAATGCCCGCCAACAAATTGCATAGCCTCACTATTTAAACGCAAACTTATTTGCTGAATCTTTTTGAATTGATAATTCGTGCGTCGGTCCAAAGGTATAACTCATTAAGTACAAATTTCGTAAAAATGAGTTTTTATGTGAATACCTACACGTTCTATAAGTGAGAAAAATCAGAAAGGCATAATATTTATTTTTAAAAAATGGTAAGACTCAGTAAGTGCCCTTTGTGAATTTGCCATTAAAGGCATACATCATTATCGTATAGTACGTTTCACCGCACCCAAATCCAACATTTCGGAGAGATAAAATTCGAAATCCAATTTCAAATGACAGCTACTGTCAGAATGGATTATAGATATTTTCCGTTTATTTTCCATTAATTTAAGGACGGATTTAAGTACTTAGTCCGATAATGTAATTATCGCTTGAAATAATCGTTTTGTTGACAGCTTTTGTTTGTTCATGTCGGCAGGCTGCAAAGTCACGTGCTGACGTGATAAATCTGTATTCAACCTATTCCTGCACGACCTCCCGATCTTTCATCAAAATTCAGAGGCAATACTATACGCAGATGATACCATATTGTTCAGCGCGAATGAAAGGCCTCATATAGCCCTGAGTGACGTGAAAGCCCATCTCACAACAGTCATCCCATTCTACAAAAAATGGGGAATAGGTTTAAACATTAGAAAATGCAAATTGGTCTGTTTCAGGAATGCGTCCGGGAGAGGACATCACCTAACTGTTCGTGAAAGCCGAAATCTCAAGCTTGTTATCGCGGGGAACTCAATCCCACTGGTAGACTCAATTAAATACTTAGGGGTCCACCTGCACGAAAGGCTAAAAATGAACCTGCAAGCTAGGAAAGCGCTAAACAACAGCAAAGCCGCAGCAGCCAAACTAAAACTCCTCCTCAACTCACGCAATGTCGAGAAAAAAACAAAACTCTTGATGTATAAAACGCTCATCCGTCCCCTCATATCCTACGGTTTCCTAAATTGGTTCTCCATAACACCCAATGTAGCTTTAGAGCTGCAGCAATTTGAACGCAGGATATTAAGAACCTGCACGTCCAAAAGAAGAAGGCCATCTGGGAAATGGTACAGTAACAACGTACTCTACCAAGAGTCAGGAATAACCCCCCTGCTCGATTATCTCACTAGCATGGCCAAAAAAAGAATTTCAACCCTCCAATTCCATCCTAATCCTATCATCCAAACCATTTATGAAGATAACATCGCCTATTCAATAGACGACCGGTACTACGCCTCCCCGATCAGTACCCTTGACGAGGGATCCAACACCTCTTTCTCGATATAAGAGAGCGACAGCTCGTTCACATCCCCGTACTACAAAAAACAATCCGCATCTGCACACAGAGGCTAAGCGGCTCAACTTCTAACAAGCCCGAAAAATAGACTTAATAAAAAATAATTGCGAATACCCAAAAAAACTTTATTAACTTTATTAACTTTATATACACTTCGGTGTACTAGACAGAGACGGCTATTGCCGCGACTGTCAGTTGTTATACTCTAGGTTAAGTTTTCCTCTCTCTCTATCCACCTATCCGTTGTTATCTAGGTTAAGTTCTATAATACAGATATCGTCTTGTTGAGTGGACGTATAACATATTGTAACCGCAATTCAATTCTTATAAATTTAGCTCTTGCGATTAATAAATGTATGCAAAGACAAACTCTCCCAAAATTGAGTAGCCAGACCACTCCAAAGTCGGCAGCAAAATATGAAACCAAAAGACAAGTTATACACATGTAAAAACAAAACACCCTGTACTGAAGTAAAAACAAAAAATCTCAATAAAAACTACTACTACTACGTGATAAATCTGTAAATAGGATTGTTCGATTTGACGAACTTACAAATGCAGCGACGAAATTCAACACATCAGAATGCAAGCACTAGAACAGCGAGCATGTAATTTCAACCTCCATTAAATGGATGTGTCAGCACAGTGGCCAGGCGAAAGCAACAATGGAGCACTTACTAATCGACTGCCAAAGCCTTGCTTGAGAAAGATTCAAAATGATGAATAAAACATCCGTCACAGAGAGAGAGAGAGAGAGAGAGAGAGAGAGAGAGAGAGAGAGAGAGAGAGAGAGAGAGAGAGAGAGAGTTGTCAAATCGAATTCGTCTTTATATCGAATTATCTCCTTTAGTGTATTTTGTTAGTGAATGAGTTTTACCACTGAACCGACGAAACATCACATTGAATTTTGCAATTGATCGTAATGTTTGTACTGCAGTGTAATTTCGATATTTTCTAGTTGTTTTCCAACCCCCCGACTCTTCCCAAAAAAGTCTTCTTTAAAAACCTCCTGGCAACTGAAAAGAAAAAAATTTGACCAAATCGGTCCAGCCGTTTTCATACCATTTTTAAATGAATCGATAGATCTGCAACTAATTTTGTTTTTTCGCGGTAGATACGTTTTAGGAAAATGGGGATTGGTTCGGTGCCGTGACATTGTGCCAAACCACATTATGTCAGTGTCATCTAGCCGAAAATTGACATTTGTCTGCATGTCGCATTCAAAAATGTCATAGGGCCAAACTAGTTTGCGACATTGTGCCAAATTTGTTGCAGGGTCTTAACTCCACCGGCCATCAGTTTTAAGATTATAACTAATTTAGCCCCTGGAGCCTGTCTAACATATGTTTACATAGCCTTAGTGATCTTTGGAAATAAGGCCGAATTTGAAATCTAGCCCGTAAGAAAGTTGGTGTATTTAAATTATGGGATGGGTGGTTGGCTTCGCTCGCTGACAGGATTTTCACCCTTTTTTCCGCAGAGCTTATAAGCTCACTCGGCTTCGTCTCTCCGCTAAGGGTATGCCAACAACTGTCAGGCAGGCGCCTGGAGCTAAATTAATTATAACCTTAAAACTTGAGGGCCTGCTGTCTCCATAAATATTTCACTGCTTATTGCAGTCATACAAATTCCAATACCCAAAGTGGCTTTACCTAAGCGACATTATGTCGGCCTAGTCCCACTTTCAGAAGCTTCATTGTACCAAATGTTTCCATCTCGGCACCGATTGTTTCCACAGCATTTAAAACTGAAATAATTGTCATAACAATGCAGTAAAAGCCCTTTAATTCGACAAAGTCGTGTATTCCGGAAAAATTTGTTCCAAATAAGAGATTTTTCCGAATAAATGAGAGTCGGTTTTCAATTGTTTGTATGTAAAAATTAAATTAAACTCGCAACATAAAAACTCCGCCCCTTTGAAGCAGGTGGAGACGTTTAAGTATCTGGGGATCTTTTTCACGAGTGATGGGCGGAGTAATGTTAAGCTTTCCTGTAGCATTGGTCAAACTGGGCCAATTTTGAAACAGCTTGGTAGATCTGTAATCAGGAAGGCTGAGCTTGGTGTCAAAGCCAAGTATTCATTCCAACTCTCACCTATGGTCATGAAATTTGGGTAATGACTGCTGCGATGAGACTTCTCCGTATTTTTTGTGGGAACTACTCGCCGGGATAGGGTGAGAAACACAGCAGTGCGCGAGGAACTCAACATTGAGCAGCTACTTCTTCGAATGGTTTGGTCACGTGGCATGAATGTCCCCGACTTCCGAGGCAGGCGTTGAATGCGATTCCATCAGCTTAGCTGAACCAGGACGAGGTGGTTGGACCAAGTCTAAAAACTCGCCTGGTTACGCTTGGGCAAAACTCCTGATGAATTTTGGTCGATGGCGGAGGATCGAGTTGCTTGGAGATCTCTCGTCCGTAGTTTACCCCCGCGACCCCTTTGGTGGAGCATGCGGGTCAGAAAATGATGACAAGACAAGTCGTAATGAATCGCGCTGCTTTCGAATACGATTCCGCATTCGCCTACAAACATATTGGCGTTGATATAAGTTCACCGTCTGCCGTATGCAACCATTGCAATGCATTGAAGTTTCAATCGATCAGCGATGAATAATGACGTCGATTGCTTGAATTTCGTTAGTCAAAGACATCGCTGGATAACTGCAGTCGAACAAATCAGTTGATAGGGTGACCGACGAGAGTCGAGGGACGACGGAAATGCCACTAACTGGGGGTGGGATCGATCATACTCATGTTGCCGAACCTGAATCATCCAAAATTGTGCAACGGTACGCTGTTGTCCGTCAAGAAACTGATGAACAATGTGATTAAATTTTCTAGGAAAACCTGGCGAAAAATAGGACTGATGACGTCCTGAATAGAACTCGCTGCGAAATAGCTAGAGTCGTGGCTGTAAGCATGGCGCACTGGCCCATAGGCACCCACGCTGCTAGACGCGGAATACCGTTCAATACACAGTGTCGCAGTTGCCGCGACACCCTCTCAGAGGAAAGTCTGCCTCACTTTCTCTGTAAATGTCCGGCACTAGCCAAACATCGGCGACCTCTCCGAGGTATCGAACATGATCAAGATCCTAAGCTCCACAGACTGGGTTTAGCTTACCCTAACAACCTAGGTCTACGAGGTGTCAACTGCGCTTCTGGTACCCGATTTGAGTCAACAAACCAACCAATGTGATTCAAGCGACGATCATCAAAGGCAAACTCAAAGGAGAGGAAGTCCTTATCCCACGGATTCCTATTATTCCCACTGATCTTACATTCCTCCAAAAAACCTTGCTTATCAAATAATTCTCATTGAAATTTGAACTATCTGTGCTTTACTATTAATAGAGAGTTTATCTGAAGACGTTGAATTAGAGCGTTGATTAGAGGCTCAATGCGGGCTCAATCACTGCATCATCGCAACAACATCGAATCGGAGCAGATGGTAACTGGTGACGAAGGACGTCGACAATTTCTACAACGAATTGCGATGAGTTAGCGCAAGAGGTGGCCACGAGCCAGGACTGGCCAGGAAGGCTGTGTGTTTGATGATTTTGGTTGACTGTTCTATGAGCCGAACTCCTACTGCTGAACTCTTAACTAAGGCCTCTATTGTATGAGACCTCGACCGTCTGAAGCAAGCATCTTAGCTCATAGGAGGAAAATTGTGTTCCATCAGGACACCATCAGGCCACACAAATGTCCAAAATACATCGGCAAGTGTCTTCCAGCATGTCATGGGGAAGAGGGGATCTTCCCAACACAGTGGAAACTCAGGAAGAACCGTCCTCGTATCACCCCATCTGCCTACTAGACATACTGGGGAAGATGCGCTGGAAACGGCGCTCTATCCAATCATCAGTATGGTTTCAGGAAAACGTGCTCAACCATTGACGGCATAGAAACGGTGGCACACTTGACTACAGATGTCATTCAAGTAAATAGAGGAGGCCGCCACATGGAATATAGTATAATTTGCTAAGCAACAGGCGGTTTTTTTTTTATAATTTGCACGCACAAGGGATTGCTCTAGGTGTCCGGGGTCAAGTTGCACGGGCCGAAGTTGTAGAGGGAAACTGAGATCGGAGGTAGCTGTGCACATTGGTCTTACATATCTGCGGCTTGTAGTCTGTGGGAAATATTAGGCTGGGAAGAGCACCCAGGGATTCCGAAGGTGAGCTTAAGGATAAACTGATGAGCATGCCTGGCGATAGGGGTATTGCGGGTGAGTTCATGGGGAAGGAATGCAGTTATCTAGCTCACTTGAACATCGCTTGTTAAAATAGCGATAAATTACGGACAAAGAAGACACAGTATGTTCGATGCAGAGTCTTATGACTGCAATATTGTTGTCTCCTAAAAGTTTTATCGCTCGCAAGGTGGTCTTGGGGGCACGAGACCAGATATGAGATTTGGAGCGGATATACGCCTTACAAATTAAAGCCAAGTCAGGCGGGGATGAAGTATTTCTTGCATCGATTGAGGAAACCTAAACATTTCGCAGCATTTTGCCACCTCAAATATGTGATCGTTCCAACTAAGTGTTGTGTTGACACACATACCAAGAATGGAAAGTTTTCCTGTTTCACCGACACAGGTGCCATTAATGGACTATCAAGCGTTCGCTTGAGTGACAGCAGACAGCATTAAGTTTTTGAATTCCTCTCGTTTGTCTTTTTTCCCAATTGATTATGCTGCCAAGATCGGAAATTAATAAGCTTGACATACGCAGCCGTTAGATTTGTATGGCCGAAGTGAGTCATGGAACGAATATGAAAAGCTGAGGGTGCTGTCACCAGCGAAGGAATGGGTTGGCTTAGAAGTAGCAGACAAGAGATCATTTATAAAAATGAGGAAGAGTGTCGGAGACAGGAAAGAGCCTTGGGGAACACCAGCATTTATTTGGTAGATATCAGACTTGATCCCGTCCATCTAATATCCCGTGAAGTCTACGTGTTATTAACCATTGATTTTTAGTTTTGATTTTTTTCTTGAAAAGTTTAAAAATTACAATTTTGCCCAATTCTGTTTACATCCCTAATAATAACGGCGCTACAGCTCGTCGAGTAGCAGGTCCTAGCTTCCCAGCAACCACTCACGTTGCGCGTGCTATGTGCTCTATGTGCGAAGGAACCTACAGCTTTATGCCGCCAGCAAATGGCCAATTTGAGAAGCGTTTTTCTTGACAGAGTAGCAGGTCCTAGCTTCCCAGCAACCACTCATGTTGCGCGTGCTATGTGCTCTATGTGCGAAGGAACCTACAGCTTTATGCCGCCAGCAAACGGCCAATTTGAGAAGCGTTTTTCTTGACATTTATACTCTATGAGCATTGTCAGTGACTCAGTGAAAGAGGTGGGGTCGTGAAAGTTAATTCGCTCGTACCGGGAATCGAACCTCGGCTCAAATGCGTAGATCTGATTACGACCCATATTTAAGATCATTGGACTCTGAATCGATTAAAAAAGTGTTCTCTTTGACATCTTTGACCAGTCTAAGATCTTCCAGAAGTCCGACCGGAAGACATTGACGTGATTGACAGAACACAGCTCGCCATCAATGAGGCGTTCGCTGGCATTCAGATGGAAGCGGCTTGAAATGGGTCTAGTGGTGAAAGAGGGCAAAACGAAGCATACAAGGACAAACAACATCAACGTCTTGGGTGGAGCGTCACAATGGGCAGCTACAACTCCGAAGAGGGCAACGACTGCGTCTACCTCGGCCCCGCAACATCAGCACCGAGATCAAAAGCAGAGTAACTTTTGCCAACAGCTGCTTCTATGGGCTCAAGACGGGGATTGAGTAATAGAGCCATCTCTCGAAGGACCAAGCCGAGTTTATATAAGACCTTGATTATGACCGTCTTGCTGTACGACACGGAGGCATGGACAATCTCAAAAGCGGGTGATTAAGTCCTTGGTCTCTTTGAGAGAGGTCTTTGGTCCTGTTTTCGTTGATGGTTTTTGAAGGAGAAGATTCAACCACGACCTGTACAGCGACATGAGCCTTGTCAGACGTCCATGGTCCAACATCTAAGGCGGCAGGGTCGTTTAGAGCGTATGGACAACTCAGGAAAGTCTTCGACTCTGAACCGAGAGACAACGCAACAGAGGATGTCCGCGTTTAAGGTGGCACCCAGGTGGAGAAGGACCTCAACCAACCCAGTCAGAGATCGTGCTATTGAGGATGCTTATTGGTTGAGGCCCAAATCCACCCCGGACTGTAGCGCTAAGTAAAGCTCTTCTTTAGAAATGCGGTCTTAGATGTCCAGGTTGGTTGTTGTCCAAGTCGAAGTTAATTTTTGGAAGCACTTGGGATAAGTCGTTTTGGAATCTCTTTTATCTAAATCATCATCACCACCAGAACATTTTGTTGTCGACCAGTTTTGAATATCCGTCCAGAAAATCAAATTAGTACTTCAATGCGAACAGCTGGTGTGCCTAATTAGACGGCTACCACTGTATATGCACCTTAGAAGCTTCAACGGCACGGCACCAGCTTACATGTTGTATTCACATATTTACACCACTTCCGCCTGCACACTGACTTCGTGACACAAACATGAAACCATTGGTTCAGTGCATTGCTGTGTGCCAGAAAAGCGTCTCATTCGACAGGATAACCCCGTGGAATCCGTGTACTCCGCCGGCACTGCTCGGATAAAACAAAAACTCTATATCCACACACATTGGCTGCGAATAAAATCGTGTCTATTTGTGTAATTTGATTTTGATAAGGATTACCGGAAGGAAAAGGATCCATCAGCATTCACATTATTATACTCGATATCACAAGCCACACTCCGAAGGAACAACACATGAACAAGCACTGACTTTATAAATCCATTGACTGACGTCAACGAAGAGTGCACCATTTTTCTTCTCTTCAGGTCCTTTCTATCACCGATGTGTATCCGTGTAAAGCTGATACTATATTCCCGTATTCACGTAAACGACACAAGCTACCAAGGGCAGCACTAACCACTGACTAGTGATAAAAAGCACAAGTGTTTTCTTAAATATAGTTTCACTTGGCCACCCACTCTTCACACAATGGTGAATCTTTTCGCAAATTGCTATGCCCTTCTTTCGCGTCGATCCCATCTGCTTCAACCTCTCAGCAATATGGAAATCAAATACAACCCGCCAGACAAAACCCCCATGCCATGGGAAGTGGTATTTCTCACTCCATAAACATAGGCTTGTAGTACAATCGACCAAACATTCATTCATGCGGCTGTAAATATTCTGAGCTCAGTTGAGCTCTCCCATACCAAGAGCCAGCATATGGGTGAGTATGTAATGAATCATAATTTTAATTAATGACTGCAGAATCTGTGCTTTATCAAAGATAATGTTCCATCCTCATGGGCGCTACTAATACGCAAGTAAACTGCACCAATGTGTGAGATGCTCGTTGAGCAGGAAGTCGGAAGTCATAATTGTATCGGCTGAAGAAGCATGACCCGGCAGATATAACCGAAAAGATGTGAAGGCAGATAAGAGCTCGCGTGTATGTTACTTTGTCTGATAGGCTCCGTATATTTCCGCGTTAATTTGATCAAACATTGTTCTTAGAGTTGAGCACATTCTGCTTAACCTTTGTGTCACTGCGAGTGCGGCACTACGCTTGATCAATACGTACATACCCGGGTGTGCCACCGAGTTTCGCTTGTATTTAAAACTGCTGAATCAGGAGTGTGATGATGATGTAATTACCTTTGAAATAATATATCAATTTGTTTTTGAGTGCATTTGAAGTTAGCCACCAGATCGACTGTGCTGAACTAAGACTGGCTTGTTGCAAACTTGGCATTCCTTCCTAGATGGGCCTCTCTTAGAGTGGGCATTTGGTGTATACTTGCCTTTTCGTTCCATGAAACCTTTGTCTTTTCGTGTACCTCTTGTGGAGACTGGCGGCGAAAATCTGGAAGTTCAACTCCCACAATCTAGCATCGTTTCTATTCCATTCTAGCTCAAATCCTACAATCTACTCCAGCATCGCTTCTATTCCATCCTAGTTCAACTCCCACAATCTACTCCAGTATAGCTCCTATTCCATCCAAGTTCAACTCCCACAATCTACTCCAGCATCGCTTCTTTTCCATCCCAGTGTTGAGGTTGTGGTGAATATATGGAGTCCTCGGGTCGCTTTCATTTGAAATTTTGCAATAATCCCCCTTATTCCCTTAGACGAGGTGGCAAATTCTCGCCTCGCATTTTTCTGTCACCTCACATCCAGATCTGTATTCTTGAATTCGAGTGAGGTGAGAAAAAACCAATCAAATTCTCTTCCCAAAACTAGTTGGCAACATATGCTCAAGGTTTGTGTCTTCAAATGGGGTCCATTTCAAGTCGGTGGTTGCATTTGATTATTTGCATAATTCTTGGATGCCTTTGGTTCAGAACACCGATTTGTTGGTGCGCGTATGTGTGCAATGACAATGCAAACGTTTCGCTTTCTTATAAAAAACATTGATTTCTTGGTGTGATTGGAGTTATCCTCCATTAATGAGACCAGGCACTCAAATTGTTGATTTATTGTTATTTTACCACTAAACGTGAACATATTAATTAACTTGTATTCATATCAAAAGCTAAATTTGGGCCTACGTCCTTTGGCGCCACAAACAAAATTGCAAGAGATGAAATCTCTCTCATCCTATCTGACTTTCTCATGAATTGTGACTACACACGATCGTCGTGAGAGTGACAAATGTCACATGAAGTAACTTCTTCTTCTTCTTTGTTTGGCGCTACAGTCCGGGGTGGACCTGGGCCTCAACCAACAAGCCTCTCCAGCCAGCACGATCTTTCGCCAGCTGCCTCCAGTTGTGCACACCAAGTTGGTTGAGGTCCTTCTCCACTTGTGTGCGACATCTTGTTTTAGGACGCCCTCTTATGCGTTGTCCCAAAGGCTCGGAATCGAAGACTCTTCGGGCCGGAGCTGTGGTGTCAATCCGCTCTACGTGACCTAGCCATCTTAAGCGTTGGATCCGAAGACGCTTAACTAGATGAAAGCCGCTGTACAGCCCGTACAGTTCGTGGTTGAATCTCCTTCTCCAGACGCCATCAATACAAACAGGACCAAAGATCGCACGCAGAACTTTTCTCTCAAAACGACCAAGAGCTTCTTCATCCGCTTTCAATAGCGTCCATGTCTCTGCGCCATAAAGCAGGACGGGGATGATTAGGGTGTTATATAAAGTCAACTTGGCTCTGTTACTCAATTGCTTCTTGAGCCCAAAGAAACAGCGATTGGCAAGAGTAATTCTGCGCTTGATCTCGGTACTGGTGTTATTGTCCCTGTTTACTGCAGAGCCAAGGTAGACGAAGTCCTTGACTACCTCAAAGTTTCTGCTGCCCATTATGACGCTCTGTCCGAGGCGTCGATGTTGTGCGTCCTTTCGTGATGACAGCATGTATTTTGTTTTGCCCTGATTAACTGCCAAACCCATTTTAGCCGCTTCCGCTTCAATTCTAGCAAAAGCCTCATTGACAGCTCGCTGTGTTCGTCCAATCACGTCAATGTCGTCCGCGTAGGCAAGCAGTTGAACGGACTTTTGGAAGATCGTGCCTCTGGTGTTGACATTTGAGTTTCGCACGATCTTCTCAAGTATGATATTGAAGAAATCACATGACAGCGTGTCGCCTTGTCTAAAACCTTTTTTGACATTGAAGGTCTCGGTGAGTTCGTTACCGACCTTGATGGAGCAGCGAGAGTTCTCCATCGTCATCTTGCACAATCTGACGAGTTTGGCTGGAATGTCAAAACTAGACATGGCATTGTATAGCTCGTCTCTATGCACGCTGTCATATGCGGCCTTGAAATCGACGAATAGGTGGTGGGTGGCGATCTGCATCTCGTGGGTGCTTTCCAGGATCTGCCGCAGTGTGAAAATTTGGTCGATGGTGGACTTTCCCGGCCTGAGACCGCACTGATAAGGACCTATCAGGTTATTGACGAATGGTTTCAGGCGTTCACACAAGACGGCAGAGAGGAAGTGAAGTGAAGTAACTAAGAGAATGCAAATTTGTCAGAATGACTCATACTTTTGAGTGACACGACTAAGAGAATAGGGGGCATAACGTCTTCTCCATATTAGGGAGGTCGGATGACATTAATGTAATTGCCACTATTTTGTTTGCTTCACTCTACAGACAACATATTTAGCTACTTCCAATTTGTTGGCCCGAAATGTACCCACAACGCCTTAAATTTTGTTTTGTTAATAGTATAAAGGTGTAATAACAAGTTATATGTATATTTACGATCAATTATCAGATGCTCTAAATTTTATTTAAATTTTACTGTAGGTAGGTAAGGCGGGGAAGAGGGCTGCTTGTGAATTCAGCAGCACACTTAGACCATGTAGGTCCATTGTGATACCCACAGTCAGACACTACAACTGATAATAATATAATACATATAAAAGCGATTTAAAAATTTATTTGAACGGAATTCTTTTTACTATTGAGGTTACAACTAGACTTACACAACTTAAGGTTAGGGTGTTGGCTATATATAACTTTCTTTAATTTAATGTTTATTATTATTGTCGGTTTATTTTTTTATTTTCCATGTCCTACAATTGTGGTTGGGTGTTGTGGGAATCGGGTAGGCACTGACTGGCGTCAACCTGGCGAAGCCCAGTGTTGTAACTTTTTCTACACACCAATTGTGATTATTTTACCTCCAAGTGGTAGCCATCGGGTAGTGGTTGTAGTTCACCCGAGCTCAACTTGCCAAACCTATTAGTGCGACCTCTTGTCCTAGGGGTGACAAAAAAGGAACTGGCCCTTTAGGTTGGGGGTTGTGCCGTCGGGGTAACTGCCCGGCCACATAAAAAAAAATGTAGTTACGAAGCAACAACAAGCCTCGGAAACGGAGGATTTTACTGATGACAAACCCTGCAAACGATATACGGACAACGATCTTCGGATCTGTACGTGGAATGTAAGGTCCCTTTATAGGCCACGTGCAGCCGAACAATTAGCGGAAGCCCTAGACTGCTGCAAAGCAGATATAACCGCCATCCAAGAAGTGCGATGGGATGAACCGGGCAAAAGAAGGCTGAAAAACTGTGATATATATTACGGTGACTGCTACAAACAGCAAAAACAGCGCCTATTTGGATGTGGATTTGTCGTTAGAGGCAGACTTAGGCAAGAAGTCTTATCGTTCAGATCCGTGAACGAGCGCCTCACGACAATTCGCATCCAGGCTAAATTTGCCAACATAAGCCTTATATGCGCACATGCCCCCACAGAGGAGAAAGATGACGACACCAAAGACAAGTTCTATGAGCTCCTGGACAAAACTTATAAGCAATGCCCTAGCTACGACATTAAAATTGTCCTTGGCGATTTTAACGCAAAGCTTGGAAAAGAGAACATCTTTGGCAGTACGGTCGGGAAGTACAGCCTACACGACACCACATCCGATAATGGATTTAGGCTGATCGACTTTGCTGCGGGGCGAAATGCTGTAGTAGCCAGTACAAGATTCCCACATCTCGATATCCACAAAGGAACGTGGCGATCTCCTGATCAATCAACCGTCAATCAGATTGATCATATTGCGATCGACGCAAGGCACTCCTCCAGTATTATAGATGTTCGAACGTTCCGAGGCGCCAACATTGACTCGGACCACCACCTTGTTGTACCCAAAATAAGGTTGCGGATATCCCGAACACCGCCAAGACAAAGAAATACTGTGAGGAAGTTTAACGTCAACCGGCTACAATCGCAAGAGATTGCCAAATCCTTTTCCGATCGTGTCTCCCTTAACCTCTTAAGAAATCCCACGCCGCCAACATCAAGTATTGAAGATCAGTGGCAGCATTGCCAAAAAGCCATCAGAGATGCCGCCTCTGATGTGCTGGGTTTCAATCCGCCACCACAACGAAACCCCTGGTTTGACAACGAGTGTCGGCAGGCGAATGCAGCCAAGCAAGAAGCATACAAAGCGGCACTGCAAAGAAGGACAAGAGCTGCTCGGGAGCTCTACGAGCAGAAGAGGAGAGACGAACACCGGCTTCTCAGGAGAAAAAAGAAGGAGCATGAGAAGCGCGCGATCGGCAAACTAGAGGGATATTACTGCAGGAATGAGGTAAGGAAATTTTACCAAAGGGTAAAGTTAACCAGTCAAGGTTCAAAGTCCGAACCGAAGCCTGTAAGGATGATCAAGGGAACATCGTAGTAGAGTCACAGTCGATGCTGAGGATATGGAGAAACCATTTCTGCAGACTGTATACCGGCGACGAAGAACCAAATTCCGCTGTCAGGCAGAACGAACCATTCAACCCCAATGAAAGGGACGATGAAGATCAACAATTCCGTCCACCCGACCCAGATGAAGTGAGGATTGCCATATCCAAACTAAAATCCAACAAGGCTGCGGGAGCTGACGGCCTACCCGCCGAGCTTTTTAAGGCCGCAGGCGATGATTTGGTAAGGAGCATGCACCAACTCATCTGTAAAATATGGTCGGAGGAAAACATGCCCGATGAATGGAACCTCAGCATAGTCTGCCCGATCCATAAAAAAGGAGACCCTCTGAACTGCGCCAACTACAGAGGCATCAGTCTCCTAAGTATTGCATATAAAATCTTATCTGCCGTACTGTGTGAACGCCTAAAGCCATTCGTCAACAACCTGGTCGGTCCATACCAGTGTGGCTTTAGGCCAGGAAAATCCACCATCGACCAAATATTCACACTGCGGCAGATTTTGGAGAAAACCCAGGAGCAACAAATCGATACCCACCACCTTTTTATCGATTTTAAGGCCGCGTATGATAGCATTTATAGAGACGAGCTATACAGAGCAATGTCTAGTTTTGGCATCCCTACCAAACTCGTCCGTTTGTGTAGGATGACGATGGAGAATGCACGCTGCTCCATCAAGGTCGGTAAAGACCTAACCGAGACCTTTGATGTCAAAAAAGGATTCAGACAAGGCGACGCGCTGTCATGCGACTTTTTCAACATCGTTCTTGAAAGAATTGTTCAAAACTCGAACGCCAACACCAGAGGAACAATCTTTCAGAAGTCCGTCCAACTGCTCGCATATGCCGACGATATTGACATTATCGGAAGAACGCAGCGTGATGTCAATGGCGCTTTTGTGGGTATTGCAACGGAGGCCGCGAAGATGGGTTTAGCGGTAAACGAGGGTAAGACCAAGTATATGCTGTCAACGAGAAAGGACACCCAACACCGACGTCTCGGTCAGAACGTCACAGCAGACAGATATAACTTTGAGGTAGTCAAAAACTTTGTCTACCTAGGCACCGCTATCAATTCAGACAACGACACCAGCGCTGAAATCAAACGAAGAATAACTCTTGCCAATCGCTGCTTCTTTGGGCTAAGAAAGCAATTGGTAAACAAAGCCCTCTCTCGAACAACTAAACTAACGCTTTACAAGACCTTAATCGTCCCAGTCCTGCTATATGGCGCGGAGGCATGGACATTATCAAAAGCGGATGAAGCTGCTCTTGGTTGCTTCGAGAGGAAAATTCTTCGTGTGATTTTCGGTCCCGTCTGCATAGATGGTGAGTGGAGGAGGAGATTTAATGACGAACTATACGGGCTGTTTAGCGACATCGACTTAGCCAGAAGAGTGAAGATCCAACGATTGAGGTGGCTAGGTCATGTAGAGCGGATGGAAACCAATGCTCCGGCCCGAAAAGTCTTCGAATCCACCCCCGAGGGACGGCGCAGTAGAGGAAGACCGCGACTCAGGTGGCGCACGCAAGTGGAAAGGGACCTCAACCAACTATGCGTGCGAAACTGGAGACAGCTAGCTAAAGATCGAGCTGGCTGGAGACGCTTGTTGGTTGAGGCCCAGGTCCACCCCGGACTGTAGCGCCACCTTAAGTAAGTAAGTAATAGTGTGAAATTTAAACATTTTCTTCAAATCCAACATTTCGGGTGCTGCAAATTCAGCATTTCAAATGACAGCTAGTGTCAGAATGGATTACAGATAGCGGTTTTTTGTTTATGTCAGCAGACTGCAAAGTCATTAAATGACGGGGTGAATCTGTAAAAAGGACTGTTCGATTTGACGAACTTACAAATGCAGCGACGAAATTTAACATTTCACTGGAATGCAGGAAATGTGTGTCGAAATGCAAAGTTTTTGGGCTGGAATGCAGAAACAAAAGAAAAAGGAGCTCATAATATAGCACACCCTTTTGATCCCACGAAATACAGAGCGTTACCTTCGCTCTGTGGATATTCGGCTTTGCCATTGATTTGGCTGGTTGACCAAGCCAAAATCGTGTAAACCACTTTTGGCATATTCGCACAGCTAGGGCACGTTCACCATAAACTTCCACCAAAATACGATGACTTTCGGCAGCAGTTTTCTTCATAATAAAGTAATGAAGAAGAAATCCCCGCAAAAACACTTCTTCAGGCACAAAGTTCGACATATTTGAGTGAAAAAAATGTTTGTTGTTTACGCTTCAAATGAATGACATATACTAAAATGACGTACAATGACAGTAGCTTTCCAGCATGTTCCGATGGAATTTTATTTTTATTAATTTTTATTTACTCCATCTCTTAGCAAACCGCACGATTAGGCTTTATACCCAATAAATAAAAATAAATTGAATACTTTGTTCTTTTTCTCCTATTCTCCTATTAAGGCACATCTTATTTGTTAAGGAAGCATAGATTCATGGTTCCAATTCGTTCGTTTTATAACGAATCTCGTAAAGGACTTTTGAACCCCTTCTAGACGTAACACGTGCTTTTCATACGATTGAGACCATATTACAGAACAACATTCCAGCTACGGTCGTACAAGCGACATGTAGACTGACTTTAAAGCATACGGATTGGAAAATTCATAACAAGAACGATTAAGAAACCCAAGCATTGAGTTTGCTTTAGCAAGTATGTAGTCAATGTGAAATCAATAGAGTCATCCCACGTATAGTACATTCGAGGAGAACTGGCAACAAAATATGCAAAACAGAAAACGAATGGCATTTATTTACATACAACTTCAGATGGTTGACATCACACCATTTAACTAATGCGACCAAATCTTCTTGAATTTTCATACAGTCTTGCACCACGCAGAAAAGTCTTTAAGTCGTCAGCATACATCAAGCAATTAGCATACTTAAAAATTTACGAAATTAATAGTTTCGAGTTTTACAGCGACAATGGGACCAACTTCCATGGCGCTGAACGTGAGCTGAGGGAAGCTTCGAAACTGGTGGACTCAAAAAGACTGATGGCCACCTTTGCGGACACCACCACTGGCTGGAAATTTACACCCCCAGAGTCAACACACATGAGAGGTTGCAGGGAGGGCCTAGTTCGGAGGTAGTCTACGTCGCTGATGCAGAATCCCAATGATGAGTTGCTGCGCAGTATGTGGATTGAGGTTAAAAATATTGTCAATTCGCGGCCTCTGACATGCATGCCAGTAGAGAGTGAGAATGAGGAAACCCTTACGCCGAATCACTTTCTAAAGGGGGCATCGAGCGGTCTTAAACCTGTGGCGGAAATTAATGATGACGAGAGAGTGGTAAGAACAAACTGGCTTGTTTCACAACAATTTGCGGGTCGCTTCTGGAAGCGCTGGGGGAAAGAATATCTGCCACGCTTACGCGAAGGGGGAAATGACGTCGTCTTAATTGTCGACACAAATATCCCCAGGAACTGCTGGGAAAAGGGACATCGTCTTAATTGTCGACCCAAATAAAACCAGGCACTGCTGGCCAAAGGGGAGGATAGTCAAAGTCCGCCCGTCTGAAGATGGACAGGTCCGCAGGGCGCATGTGCAAATGCGCAGTGGGATCTTTGAGAAGCCCGCGGTCTAAATTGCTCTAGAAGTCGGCAAAGGGAACGGAGATGGAGAACCTACACGGGGGGAGTGTTGCGGTGAATGCGCCCTTAATTAGGTTGTTTCACCGAGGTGGCGGTAATAGTCCATATGTAGGCGACAGAAACTCCTGTCAAGTGTACATTCACATATTAAATTGAAATTGAATCTCGGTATGACCAGGGGGTTGGCCGATCAGGCTATTTAGAATACAATTGGCATTAAATTAACGTACCACATTTTGTAACGATACTCGGAAAGAACTCGGACGTTTATTTAAAAGGTGTAGTTGCAGCCACCATAGCTGCAACGGGCCCTAAGTGACTGCCTTGGGGAACACCAGATAACACCTTGATAATTCTAGTTTGGCAAGTACTTATTTTCACGGTTTGAGTCCGATTTGATAGGTGACTCGAAATCCATTTAAGGAATGTAAAATGAATATCAAAGGACTTTATGACATACTGTGTCAAAAGGATTTTCAAAGTCTGTCAGAACCACATCAACTTGATGTCCTGTCTCTAAACAATCAAAAAGATTTTTTGTGTCAAGTTAGTTAAGGTGGATCTTCCAGACATGAACCCATGTTGTTGTGATCATATTCTTTTTTTTAAAGTAAAGCTTTTTCGAACAATGTCGAAATGGCGGAAAGCTTTGAGATGGCTCTACCGTTCTCAACATTTTGCGGAGGTCCGGTTTCGTACATAGGGGTCATGAATGCGCTTTCAAAAATGTTTGGAAAAAAGGAGCTGCCATTCACAGAATACAAGTTAAAAATATATAACAAAGTATCAGGTAAGATTTAAATATTATTATTCATTTAAAAAAAAAACATAACAAAAACCAAAAGGAGTTGCAAAATTCACAACAAAAATGCAAGTCGATAAATTATTACCTCATCTTATTTCTTCTGGCGTTAGTGTTTAGTCGGATATGCCCTCATACTCGTGACCATCATAAACTAATAAAGCTTCTTTTAACATCTCTTTATTGCTGTTATCGTGGGTACGGAAGTTTTATTTCAGTGCTACCGACACGTGATCAATGGAATTCAGATCTGGGCTGTGTTGTGGGGTTCGTAGTATGTTGCAAGGCTGCTGTATAAACAGCCATAGTGGGTGATTAATTATTTTGCTAGAAGTAATAATCGATGCTTTTAAGTTTCGTTTATGAACTTGGAGCGGAAACGGCTATGCTTGGTCACGTGGAATGTCCCCTTTATCGCGACTTCCGAGGCGGGCGTTGAATGCGATTCCACTAGGTAGGCCACCACTTGGCAGACCCAGGACGAGGTGGTTGGACCAAGTCCAAAAACTCCCTTGGTTATGCTTGGGCATAACTCCTGATTAGTTAGAGTCGCCGGCGGAGGATCGAGTTGCCTGGAGATCTGTCGTGCGTGGTTTACGTGCGTGGTACCCCCCCTGGAGCATGCGGGTCAAAAGATGAAGATGATAATGTACACGTTCATCATTCCTTCGATTAGTTCCATCCTTTGGACCCCTGGTGCCGTCATAAGGATTTTATTTATCGTTCTTCACTGTTTCGATGAAATTCTTTGCGTTATGGGCTCATTTTATAGCCTCCTACCTACCCTCAAAGGTCGTCAGATTCAAAAGCGCTTTATTTTCATTCGCCGGAGAAGTCTGGCGACTTATTAACATGCACCTTTGAGATTGCGACCTGTTTCGGTCGATTGAACTTCTTGACTAATGCAACGTTTCCACCGAACGAAACCGCGAGGTTGCATCAATTTTCTTCGAACCTACCACGTTCTGCCACACATTTTCGGGGTCTGGAAACCTCGCGATTTCTGATAAAACTCGTTAAATCCTCCTCGAGTTCATCCTTCCGTGAGATGGATGAATCCGGGATCCGGGCTTACAACCCGGGTAAGCCTACAGAGTGAATTTCAGTTTATTTTGTTGTTCATTTTCTGGTTTTTTCACACTATTATGTCCTGTCAACAAACATCTGTTCTCCCTGCCATTGAAAAATTGAGATCGAGTGACATTTCTTTTGGTGGACACTTATAAATTGAGAGCGAGTGACCTGAAAATTGAGAGCGAAACCTCTGGGGAAACGGCCTATTTGGGTTTCAGTTCATCCGGACCTCGCGGTTTCGGTTTAGTGGAGACGTAAACTTATAGTTTTTCCTGGATGTCCATGATCTGAAACCCTTAAGATGGATGGATGCATTAGGTAGTGGTTAATTGTTTATGTTGAGTGCTCGTCTTATTAGCCATTATAAATTAAATGTTGACCACCATTCGCTTGATGAGAGGATTATCTCTTGGAGCTCCGTCTTCCATGGTCGACCTATCTTGGCTAGGATTCGATCGGTGCCATCATACCCAAAGCGATCTATCGTTCCTCAACAGTGCCAATGCCCGAATAAACAAGGAATCTCCAAGATGAAACTAACTACCGTGGCATTAACAGTGTTCAATGAAAGAGCACTTTCGTGTGTACGCAACGAATGGGTGGCGCAGTTGGTTAAGTGCCTAGTTAGTGGGGTCCCCGGTTCGAATCCTAGTGAAAGCATAGTTAATACGCCTTTATCTGGTTTTCAAATCTGGTCCAGTCATCATTTGCCGTGGTCGATCGGTGGTAGGAGTCTGACTGTGGGTACCACTATGGACCAACATGGTCTAATAGCCCTTGTCGGCGCAGCTTGGAACGTCCACTACCGGTGCAGCTATGTCGCGTGCGAGACTTCTTGGAAATAAACACCGAATTTATATTTAATAAATCATACATATAAAATCAGGACTTACTGTCTCGGACGGTTGAGACCTACTCGTTCTGCCTGAGGGCGCGGGCGCATTGCTGCTCGCAACAGTCCTATTCTGGTTGTGTGGTGGTCACAACTGACTATTGTCTGCGATGCGAACATTTTGATGCATCGCTTGTGAGGTTTGAGCAATTTGGTATTCTAGCAAAAGGCTCACAAGAAAACACACACCTTGGTGTGGCGAGATTTTTTTTTCATGTCAAAAATTTGTTTTTTCGCTCTCTTTTCGCGTTGTCCACGCAATGCGGGAGAAGAAAAATATTGAGAGCAATAAATAATCATCGGAGTTTGGAAGAATTTGACGACACATGTTTTCTGCAAGGCGAAAGGAGAATTCCTTAGAATTTGTTCTTGTAGTCTAAAAAATATGCATTACCCTGAAATTATTACATTTCGCTTTATTTTCTCATTTGTTCCCATTTTATATGCTCAATCATACATCTCAACTTTGACAGTTCTTGTGGAGCTCACAAGTTGTGAGGTTTGAAAACCTCTCAATTTGTGACTCACCACCCACTTGTGAGGCACCTGTGACTTATGACACATGACAGAAGTGTGCCGGAATAGGGCCATAAGTGCGCTGGTGAATCGACGAGCAGCCTCCCACCCTACCTTCGGCTGAGCGCAAACTTTTATGGAGCACTGTACTCGTACATGTTCATGTAAAAACACAATTTGCCAATTCCCCGCCTGATTACCTGCATTCGAAAAAAAAACCTTCCCTAATGTGCAAGCTACTGTCGAACCTATGAGGGAATTATCCGAACTCGTACCCGTTTCAAAATAATTGCTCAATTGTTTTGTACGGGTTCGAGTTGAGGCTTTGCAACAAACAGAAATAAGCCTGTGGTACACATGGGCAAACACCGCAGTGTGTTTTGATACTTAAAATATACTATTATCTAATGATTATCACCCACCTGTTTGGTGCTTCTCGAGACCGCGGCTAAATACGAAGCAGCATCGATGAAATCCGAGGAAATCGAGTGTGAGTAATAAACGAGATTCCATTCACAATGTGCGCTGAGAACATCTTCGCCAAGAGACTGCGAAGATTCAGTAAGGTTCTATATAAGAAGATCGTCCGCTCAGACAAGGCATTATTTCCAAGTTGAGAGTCGTGCGGTCTGTTAGCTAACTCCCGATTAGTGTGTCGAACCAGTGTGCCGGAAGTTTGTAGTGCTTTGTAGTTATAATTAAAAGGCTTTCAAGATGAAATCTATCTGTGTGGCCGCTTTGTTTCTGGTAATTTAAGCTTCATTGTTTGCATTCAATATTCGATCCGAAATTATCGACGGTTTGTAGAGCCAAATTGGGAGCGCGTTTGTGCCTCATTCACGAAGAGATGATAATTCAATTTGGAATCTAGTTTGACAAGTTCATGGTTGCACAATTATTTCTGCGCATTTAAATCTGTGAATTCGAGTGTGCAAACATTTTCCCATTTGCCTGTATTTGCCTGCGATTTTTTAGTGTTGACAGTATTGCAGTGAATTAACCGAGTGATTTTGTTTGATTTTTAGGTTCTGTCGACCGCGTATGGTGAGAACATTTTCAAGATCAACATCAGCCCTGAAGAAGCGCAGCAGTATTTGCAATCTGCGAATTTAAACATTGAATACTCTCCCAAGATTGGTGAGAACCCTCTGCCTGTAGTGAAGAACGATTTGGGCGAGTTCATTTACCAGGGACGCAAAATCGATAACCCCTCGGATTACGTTGAAGAGCACTACACAGCTCACCAGTACCACGGACAAGATGGCTTGGGTCAGTATGTGTACGGATACAAGGACTGGAATCAGGGAAAGGCTGAGCAGAAGACTCCGGATGGTGTTGTGAAGGGCACCTACAAGTACGTCAACCCACGCGGCCGAGATTTCGTTGCCAACTACTATGCTGACAAGACCGGATTCCATCATGAAGACAATCGTCCAGCAGAGGAGAAGAATCCTGCAACTGATACGCCCGCAGTGAAGGCTGCCAAGGAGGAACACTTCCGTCTTTGGGGAGAACTGGCCCAGGCCAATGGCCAAGATCCAAACCCCTACAGCAGTGTGTACCAGCGCGAGGGACAATATAACCCAGCTGAGTCTCAGACTCAGTACGAGCACATTGAGCCTCCATACGTCCCAACCGAAGAGGAGAAGGGTGACCCACGTGGATTCTACTACAGCTTTGACTACAACACTCCCTTGTTGCGAAACATCAAAGAAAGGGCGGAACTCGAGCAACTGCGCGCGGAGAACAATCATTAAAAAAAGCATTTATTTTATAATTTATAATCGCTGTTTTAAGTATTTCAATATTTATGTGGATATTTTGTAAAGTGTAATTTGATGGCAATTAATATTTATTTATTTGTAATAAAATAAACCATCATTGAATTTATTTCAAATTAGTTGTGGCGTGTTTCGATAGTTTGTGGTGGTTTTGCAAGGTCGTTGGAATTGGAAACTTCCCTTTTCGATTTTGACAAGATGTGGCTGTGTTTTCCGTGACACCGTTCGGCATTGCCACGACAATTCCCGTGATTGACGTGAGTTATAACTTAAAGAAAACACACGAACTTTTTATTATTAAATTGTTTATTGAACAGACTTAATCTTAAAACTTCATCGTCCCTTTAGACTGACTCCTTTCAAAAACATCTTCTATCACGAAGTACGAGTATGTGTTGTCTTGATGTCTGCTGATCTCGTTTACTAGTTCCCAAAATTCAAAAGCTCGCACTTTTTGGCGGGATCGATTATCCCAAGCCTGGTTTCTGCGATCTACCAAAGTTGAGCTTTAATCAGCTGTGATGTGGAAGGTGGTTGTTGTCCAGGGACTTAGTGATGTGCTGACTTTGAGGGCACGGGTCAACTGCGTTTTATTGGTGTGGACTTCCGACTAAAGATCTCCGTTAATCGTCATTTCAATGTCGTCGTTATTATCAAAGATCTTCTGACTAATTATGCAGCAGCCAGCTAACAGTGTACAGTGCTTCTGCGGATGCCACTTGGTGAACGTCTTGTGGATGGACACTGTTCTAGACCAGACAATTTTGCCAAGTACCCTTTCATCGTCGACGTTAAAATCAGAAATAAAGTATGATAGAGACGCACAACTTCTACCTCTCTTGCCCCTTAACATTTTTGACAACCAGTTTTTATATCGTTTTCTAAAGCCAAACTCATTTGAAGATTTCGTGCCTATTGTAACTAAACCCATTAATTCTTGTCCATGCCCATGGTAAAGTAGTGCAATTTAGTGTAAAATTATCGAACGAGAGCCTCTTTGTATTGGGTCTACAACCTAATTCGTGCGGTTTTTCTTTCAAAATTTTAAAGTTTGTTTAAGAAGAACATGAACAATAGTATTATTCAAAGTATTGTCCATCTGAAGCTATGACATTTTCCCACCTTTCTGGCAATTTGTGGATCCCATCCCGAAAGAACAGCGCCGCCTTGTCAACCAAGAATTCTGCTCTGATGTGAACCGTATTTCAGTGAGCGCGTTCTGCATCGACCGTAACAAATGGTAGTCAGAAAGGGCAAGGTCTGGGCTATAAGGCGGTTGGGGTAAAATTTCCCATCCACTGTTTTCAAAATAGTTCTTAACCGCAATAGCAACGTGGGGCCGAGCGTTGTCATGATGGAAAATTATTGCCTCGTGTCGCATATTCCGGGCGTTTTTCGGCTACTGGTTTCTGCAAACGGATTAATTGTGTTCGGAAGATCCCACCAAATACAGAGGAAACTACGCGCGATTTGGCTGGCTTCCAAGCCAAAATCACCACTTTTGGCACGTTCGCTGAGCTAGCGCATGTTCACCAGAAACTTCCACCAAAATACGATGACTTTCATCAGCAGTTTTCTTCATATTAAAGTATTGAAGAAGAACTCCCCGCAAAAACACATTTCAGGCACAAAGTTACAAGTTTACGATAGTTACAATATTACGACATATTTACGTTACGACATATTTGAGTGAAAAAAAAAATGATTGTTGTTTACGCTTCAAATGAATGACATGTACTGAAATGACGTACAATGACAGTAGCTTTCCAACGCATGTTCCAATGGAATAATACAAGTTACGCCATCTCTTAGCAAACCGCCCGAATTAAGTTGTAGACCCAACAAATAATTCAAACGTAACCCGACGCGGGAATGTTTGTCCTTACTCGTAATACCAAGAAGTCTTATTATCTAAATAAGCTCGAACCTAATTTGGGTTCTTAAAACTTGGGTGTAGTATCTGATAGTAAACTGTCTATGCGTTCGTTACCCCCTAATCAAGTGAGTGAATTTCTTTCCCCGGGTGTTCCTGAACCTCCTATATTTAGTTATAATTATGATCTAAGCTAATGAGTCGCCCTCGAATTTTCGTTTTCAATGTGTTGTTGAAGTTGGTGTATTCAGTGCCATTAACGCAGTCAAATCAAATGCCATTGGAGCTGACAGTATTTCCCCTCGGTTTTTGAAGTATCTATAGCTCCCAATTTCCGCTAATATGGAAGAAAGCAAATATCATTCCTATTCCTAAAAGTCAAATCCCAAGTGCTGGGCTGACTTCAGACCTATTAGTATTTTGTGTTTCCTATCAAAAGCCTTTGAAAAGATGCTATCTTCTCAAATGCAGAGTTTTCTGCAATCTGGTTCTCGGTGTCAGCATAGCTGCGAATCTGTTGTCCTAAAAGTTTCTTCTGACGTTAGATCTGCTTTAGATAGAAATGATATCTGTGTCGCAGTCCTACTAGAATACTTTTGACTGCATTGACTGTATTCTCAAGTTCAATTTTTCAAATTCTTCCCTTCATTTGTTTAGTAAATATCTGCGAAATAGACTGCAGACGGTCGTCACTGAACTTGGTCACTCTAATCCGAAAATTAATCGAGCGGGAGTTACCCCAGGCTCTGTGCTAGGAACCTCCGTCACTCTGCCTCTTTATCAATGATACTCCAGGGATTGTTGAAAACTGCAAAATAAAGGGTGATTTTTTAGCTATTATCTTTTTGGCAACACTGGTTTGAACAGCTGACGCACGTTTCGTGTTTTGTTTCACTGTCAAACATCTTCAGTTTGGTCTATAATTTAACCATGAATCGTCTTACAAACGAACAACGCTTGCAAATTATTGAATTTTATTATCAAAATGCGTGCTCTGTTAAGAAAGTTCATCGCGACATCACATGTGTTCAGCGACGAAGCTCATTTTTGGCTCAATGGGTACGTAAATAATCAGAATTGTCAATTTTGGAGTGAATATCAGCCAGAAGCATTGCAAGAGCTACCAATGCATCCAGAAAAAGTCACAGTTTGGTGCGGTTTATGGGCTGGTGGCATCATTGGACCGTACTTCTTCAAAGATGATACGAATCGGTGAGCGCTACCGTGGGATGATATCCAACTTTTTTGCCCAAAATGCAAGCGCTTGACTTGCATGACATGTGGTTTCAACAAGACGGTGCCAAACGCCACACAGCACGCGCAACAATGGACTTATTGAGAGGCGAGTTCGGTGAACATTTTATTTCACGTTCGGGACCGGTCAATTGGCCGCCTTGATCGTGCCCTTAGACTATTTTTGCGGGGCAGTGTTAAAGCTCATGTTTATACAGACAAGCCCGCATTGGAAACCAACATTGAAGCATTTATTCGTGAGATACCGGCCGAAATGTTGGAAAGAGTATGCCAAAATTTGACTAAGCGGATGGACCATTTGAGGCGCAGTCAAGGTCAACATTTGCATGAAATAATCTTCAAACATTAAACTATATGGACCGTACTATCGATTCAAATAAACATTTCATGCATTTTTCTGAATTTTATGTGTTTCTTTTCGAAAAACTTTCCTATAGCTTTTAAAATATCACACTTGACACATGTGTATCGATGATGTCATTATATACCTGGTTTAATGGAAGATGGTACTGCCAGGTTGAATGGAGATCTTGCTAGCATTTCAAGATCCCAGCCCATCAAGACTGTATCTACTGTTTTTTCACTTCACGAACTGTGTTTTAATGATTTGTCACCTATAATCCTATAATCCTATTAACTCCCACCTTACATGCTGTGATGGAGTTAAGGATTTTTGTCATTGTCAACACAAGATTGATCAAAACACTTATAATGCCTCATCTTTTGTTTAATTGTTCTGTGTATTCGAACTTAGATTCTGTTTGTAAACATAGGTTAAATGTTGCAGTGTTCGTCCCACTTGTCATCGTCTTCCTTTGGTATGAGCCTAGATCTATATTTTAACTTTCGGAATATCTTAAAACTCTTCAAGGTAATTAATAGTAAATCTCCAAGATACCTCTTCGAAATGATAAGACTTGCACAATCTGGCAGAGGTAAAAAAAAACTAATAATCCCCTCTTTCACGCATTGTATTGGTGAACGATCCTGCCTCGTATCTGCAATTCGTGCCTGGAACAATCTTCCGCATGAATTGCAGACAATCAATGCTTATACCGCCTTTCAGAAAAAAAAAAAACTATTCATATTCTTAAACGACAGCCACATCATAAACTGAATTTAAATTATTACGATTTTACTTGCTCTTACATTATTTCTTTAGTGATTACTTTTGAACTGTAACTTCCAAAAGACGAATTGTCTTGCAGTATTTTATTGCTATACTAATTAAAAAATAAATCAGAGAACGGCATTTACGTTATTACGTGAATAACTGCAAAAAGCCTCTAAAATTCCTCGATGGACTAGGGGTCAATCAGCTGTGAAGTTGGGTATCCCTGCCATACTTAATTTCTGGTTAAAATCATGGCTTGGAGTGTCTAAAGCAGACCTCGTTTTCAGCATTGATATCTGTGCTCTGCGCAGTTTCACAGACATCGATGGTATTTTCGGCAAATCATACACTTCCTTGACGGGATCCGACTGATTGTTCACTGAACCGGTCGGTGACCATCAAACGTTGAGTAATATCATTTGCACGTGTGGACGTTGTGGCTTGTCATGGTCATCTTCCCTCTAAATGCGTGACTGTTCTACCGTAACGAGGTGTGTGAAATACGATTTGTGTTGTCTGGCTTGTGTGTTATGTCTAATGTATGCGGTGAGTAATACGTTTCAGAGATGATCACATTTAAAATTTGTTTGCTCAAGACAGCTTCTTGCGTCGAGGATAAATGTGGGCTGAATTTATTTTGGAAGTGATGTTTGCAGATGTGAGACTCCTCTTAACTTACTATTGATATTACATTGGACCGCTTAGTTCTGTTGCGCGATAGTTAAAATTTTACCACATTTCCTAGGACATTAATTTTTTCCCTGTTTTCATGCTCCTGTTAGAATACACAACTTCAGTTGTAGTTTGGCCGGAAATAAGAAATCGATTACAACTTTGAGACAACCAGTTGTGTTTCAGTTGTCAAATCAAGACAACTGCTAATTTTCAGTTGTGTTGTCATTTTTTAACTATAACTCAACAGAGTATTTGTCAATACTACAGAACTCCTTCTCTATAGTTGTGTATACAGTTGACGCTCGACAAAGTGAACATCGATATAGTGAACAATCCAATTTAGTGAAACACAATATTTTATACAGGCTTTTCACATTTGTTTCTTGCATACAAAACCACTTCTAAAACTGATTAGTATGATCCACAGAAAAACTGCTCAAGAAAAGACCAATGATCATATTGTGACGTGAACAGTATAACGTGTATAAGATGAGATAATCAGGTCACCAACCACCACAAGAAACGCCATCTATTTGCAAGGGAAAGAACGATAACCTCCGAAGAGTATTCCCGAAATTGTTGTACATACTGCAAGAATGGATGTCGCCACCTATGCACTGATAGAGTACAAAGCGCCAGCGGGGAAATTCAACACACTCGTTGCCAGAGTAGGATCTAGAACCAATACTGGAGTCATGTTACGGTAGAAAAGGGTTAAAAATTGAAACACCAAATTATGTAAAAAACCAAAGTTGACTTTATTCTTAGTCGTCCAAGCCTCGAGTGAAGTATCATTTCTTAAAACATAAACTAACAGCTAATACAAACACAAGCAGTACCGACAAAGAAAGACAAAAAGGACGCTTTACAAAAGGGGAGCATGCAGAAAAGAGACACGTGACAATAGTTCGTAAACAACATACTTGTTGCAGCGGCGTCTTTTGTTTGTCAAGCCTGCTTTGTAACAGGTTGCTTGTGATTGAGTTTGGGAAGTCTGTACCCGAACTTTGTGGACTTTACAAAAGGGGAGCATGCAGAAAAGAGACACGTGACAATAGTTCGTAAACAACATACTTGTTGCAGCGGCGTCTTTTGTTTGTCAAGCCTGATTTGTAACAGGTTGCTTGTGATTGAGTTTGGGAAGTCTGTACCCGAACTTTGTGGACTGGGATGTTTGTCTTCTCCATAATGCATCCACGTAGAGACCTGTGTCTATGTATTCATGTTTATAAACATATTAGATTATAATAATGCTGCTGTTGATATGCTGCTACTGCAGAGCATGCCACTCTGGGGGTATAAATATCGGCACGGTGGTCAGTTCAAACAATTGCATCAACAATTGCTACTTTCCTAGCAAGTGGAAAATTAGCAAAAATTGTCGCAATACCAAAAACGGGGAACGCTGCCAGTATTTCAGGATACAGGCCTATATCGCTCTTGAGCAATATAAGCAAGATCCTGGAGAACCTGGTAGTGCGAAAACTAAAGCGATGGTCTACCGACTTAAACATCATTCCGGATATTCAGTACGGATTTCGGGAAAAACATTCAACGCTACATCCTCTAATGAAGCTCCACCACGATGTTGTAGCTGCGCTGAACAATAACGAGGTCACCGTCGCCTGGTTCCTGGACGTAGAAAAGGCCTTCGATACGGTGTGGATTGAGGGACTCATCTACAAGCTGAACCAGATGGGATTCCCCTCCAACCTCACCAGAATAATTTATAGCTTTCTGCATTCCCGAAGATTCTACGTCTCAGTTAATGGCAGCAAGTCAACAGAGCGGAGCACCAAGGCGGGAGTTGCACAAGGATCAAAGCTGGGACCGTGGCTTTTCAACATCTACACGGCAGATCAACCACATACAACTGACACAGTGAACTGCCGTCTATTTGCAGATGACTCGCTGACTTATGCCAGCTCGACGTCATCACAGATAGCCGCGCAAAGGTTCGAAATCCAAACAGCACACTAATTTCACTACTATACCAAATGGGGTATTCGTATCAATGCTGGGAAATTGGTGCTTATGTGCTTAAGGAGACCATCCAGAGGTGGATACAAATCAGCAGCCAAATGTCGAAGCAGAAAGGAAGTTCTTCCTAACGTTACAGAAAAAGAAACAGACGAAAGGGCAGGTATCTTGGCGTTAACTTCACGGAAAGATTGAATTTCACCCACCAGTCATACGACCCTTAACTGACCCTTAAGAAGGCCTACCTAGGCTTCCATCGCATCTATCCATTGATGCGAAAGAAAAATGGACTCAGCCGGAGGACAAAACTGCTGTTATACAAGCAGCTTATGCGGCCGATCTTAACGTACGGCTTCCCAATATGGCGCACCATCTCTAAGACCAGCATGACGAAACTCGCAATTTTCGAAAGAAAAATATTGCGAATATGTACCGGGCTCACCTTCGACAGGGACGGACAGGTGCAATAGGCTTTACGACCAAGCACGCATCACCCCCTTCAACAGTACATGGTGACATTGTTCAGAAAGCAGTTACTAGACATCAACCACCATCCTAACCAGGAAATCAGGAACCTGAGAAACACAATCCCCGGACAATGCTACCTCAACGCGTTAAATCTGCTAAACTAGCAGAACTTTCCAACGACGTCAAACAACGAGCTGCATGGATTCTGCCAGATAAGTGATAACAATCACCATCGAGGCTAAGTCGGCTACCACACCACCCCATCCCAAAAGGACCACCAGCCATTGCAGGACATAAAAAAAGAAACAATAAACCGACAATAATAATAAATGCTAAATTTAATAAAGTACTTCAGTTGGGCCCCTATTGTTGAGCCAAAGCCATAAGATTTAGTTTGTAAGTCTACAACTAGACTGAATTGTAAAAAATAATTCTGTTCAAATAAATTTTTTTGTAAATCGGTGTCCAGTTCAGTTAAATAATTATTACAGTTCAGTTCATATAGTGTATAGTGTTGAGTTAAATGCACACTCTTTAAGGAACCATTTCCAAAACTTACTTAATACGATGAGCAGCTCGTTGCCGACTTACTATGCGGTACCTTTAAACCAAAACGAATTGCTTGACACACCATTCTCCAGTGTTGAAGTTCATTCTGTCCTGAGTAATCTAAGTGATCATAAATCGTCAGGACAAATTGACATCAACATTTAATGAAATATTAAACGCAGGAATTATACCACCTCAACTTAAAGAAACAATAATATCCCGCATACATAAAAAGGGAAATATAACTGCCCCGGCCAATTACCGAGGGATATATCTGCTCAACACATCTTACAAAGTGTTCGCCAAACTTTTAAGCAACCGTGAAAATCAAGCTGGTTTTCGTTCAGGATATTCAACCGTAGACAATATTTTTGTGTTGCAGAACATTGCGGGCTGATTCTGAGAACAAACAAAGAAATTATTCGCTTTCTTCGTGTATTTCAAGGCAGCTTTTGATACGGTCGATCGGAGAGCTCTATTCTACAAACTTTACACCATCGGAATGAGTTTCAAATTGGGAAGAGTTCTTGAGTTTGGTGTGGGTCAGATGTTTCAAAATGGTTTGAGACCAATATGGGAGTAAGACAAGGATGCCCTTTAAGCCCTCAACTGTTTTCCTTGTATATCAATGACTTAACGGACTTTCTACCAGGCGGAATTGAGTTTGCTGGGGTGACAATAAAAGCGCTTCTGTTTGCTGATGATGTGATTTTACTAGCGAATTCAGCCGAAATGCTGCAACTGATGATAAACCGTCTCTATATGTATTGTCTAAGGTGGAACTTAACGGTTAACCTATTAAAATCAAAAGTGATGATTTTCAAACAGGGAGGTGGTAGACTGTGTCGAAATGAAAGTTGGCACTACAACGGGGAACCAATTGAAGTGGTGAAAAAGTACAAATACCTTGGAGTGACAATCACTAATAACCTTAACATGGATTTTAACTTGAAGGACAAACTTATTAAGGCGAAAAGCGCTATATGTGCTACCTGGAAAAGGTGTTTCTCAAATAATCTGGTTGATCATAGCGTTAAATATAAAGTCTTCGTTGGTGTTGCAGAATCGGTATTGATGTACGCAGCTCAATCTTGGGGACATACGCAATATGAGACTGTAGAACAACTTCTAAGATATTACAACAAACGAACCTTTGGTTTACCAAGAACGACGCCTAACTATATGGTAATGATAGAAACAGGAATATCGCCATTATTCGTCAAGACACTGAAGCTGCATATTGATTATATATTGAAAGTTCTTGAGATGCTTGATGAAAGACTGCCAAAAATTGTCGCTATGAAAACCATACAAAAAAAAAATTTTTGGTTTAGGAAACTGGAAGAGCTTGCAGGTTACTGTGGGATGCAATTCCATTTCACGACGACTAACCCCAGGTTATTGAAAGTTATGCTCTACGAACTTATCTCCAAAGTAGACGAACAATATAGAAAAGATTGTATTAATATGGCTACATCCTCCGTACATCGATCAACATACAGTTGCCTCAACCATAATTTATGTGAACGAAATTATTTCAATAACAGTAACAGTCAAGAACTCATATCTACCATTTTCAAGGTGAGAGGAGAACTCTTTTTTTCTTTGCAACCTATCAGAGAGAGAAGATATTGTGCATTTTATTGGTAGATGTCCAGTCCTTAAGGAATTGCGCAGATTTTATCCAGGCAGTGATATTAAATCGGTATCTGAGGTCAGAGGCCTTTTAAATTGCGATCGTGATATAAAACTACTTTTAAACTATTATAAAAAGTCAATCAATTAAAGAAAACATTTTATAAACGACAAGTCTTAAAATTCATAAGCGAAAGCTTATGTTACCTTATAATGTTATATGTACCTTATAATTATTCGATTACAAACTTATTCCTTTTTTGATCATTATATTAATGTCAATCAGGCAGACGGCAAAAGCCATGCTCGTACGATTTATGTAAGGAAAACAAAACCACAACTTGTAATGATGAACAGCTACAATAAATCTATCTCTATCTATCTATCTATCTATCTATCTATCTATCAGTTGAAGAATTAGTTCAGTTTAGGATTTTATAGAGTTCAAAGTGTTAATCAGTTCAGTCTGAAAGGCAGCAAAGAGTTCTGTAGTAAAGTAATAGTGATTTTTAAAGTGTAATAAACTATAAGAAGTAAATCAGTGTTTGCCAAATAAATTCGTGTATATCGTGAAAATTGAACTTTTGTGTTTAATCCGCCACAATCCAGTGATCAAACCTGTGTTGTGTGGACAATTTAATTCATCTTACGTAGAATCATTTCGGCTAAGCGTAACAACATGTTCAGATATTTCAGAAAACAAAACGAAGGCGAAGGCGAACAACAACCGGAGGTAGATCATCCGATTTGTTCAGAGTCTTCTAGAGATGCACTCCAATTATTTAAGAATGCACTTGAATGGGCAACTAACAATAAAATGGAACACACGGATGCTGTGGTTGCAAGAAAATACGATATTAATTGAAGAAAACGAAAATGACTAACTATTTAAGGACAGCCTAAGTTGGTTGTTTGTGTTGTTTGTGTCGAAAATCCAGGGAATGCACTATTTTTGGTGGATTTTATTTTTACGGATGAGTGGTCTTTGCTGAAAATAAGAAATTCTGTTTTATAAATATTGTCTTGTTTTCTTGGTAATTGCAAAGAAAAACTGTAATTACATTAATTTTTTGATTGATTGTACGTAAAAGCATACACATTTTGACGCATACACATGCTTCAAGGAGTCTCAACTCGTTATAGTGAACGATACAGTGAACTGGCCCAGTTTTTATTAGTTCACTATATCGAGCGTCTACTGTACTATTTGGCGGAGGGGACTTTCTTCTCACAATGGGAAAAAACGTGAGTATTTCCAATACGTCTTTATTTGAAATAATTACTATAATTCGAATTTCTTCCAGCTTGAAGTAACAAATAAGAAGCAGTTGCAAAAGCTAGTTCAAGTGATAAATGAAAACACTGAACTAGCAAGAGACAAAGGTCAGTTTGCAGTGGGGAACCATGACTGTCGAATCGAACAGCTTAGGACCACCAGTTAACATAGTAATAATTAAAATCCTCAATCTATTGCAATATAACATCTTAGGTTTGGATTCATTATAAGAAAGCTAGCCTCAAACAAGAGGCAAATGCAAGCTATTGGCGGTGGTCCTTTCGACGGAGTAAGCCTTAGCAATTTGGAACAACGAGTGGTTTCCCTAATGGACAGGCCATGGGTATTTCCAAAGTTCGCTGCGAAAAACAATAATAGAACATTTCATTAATTATAAACTTCACACTACAATCTAGGTACGCCCAATTCCGGCTCTACTTCGTCCAACAACGCAGACGCTGAAGCTGTTCGGACAAATTTAAGAAAAACCAACGTTGTAATCTTCTTCTATCCTTAATAAATCCATTTAACTTCGAACGCTCGCTGCCCTATCAAGGTCGGTAACGACCTCACCGAGACCTTTGATATCAAAAGAGGACTCATACAAGGTGACGTGCTGTCATGTGAATTCTCTAACATAGTACTTCAACGAATTGTGCGAAACTCAAACGCCAACACCGGAGGCAAAATCATTCAAAAGTCGGTGCAACTACTAGCCTACGCCGACGATCGATATAATTGGCAGATCACAGCGGGCTGCCTCTGGTGGGTAAGCTAGTCTCGAAACGGAAGCTGGCAAAGTGGGTTTAGCAGTAAATGAGGGTAAAGCCAAGTGCATGCTGTCAATAAGAAGGGATACACAACATCGACGAATTAGACAGAACGTCACAATTGACAGCTTTAACTTTAAGGTTCGTTCTCCAACTTGGCTCTACTATAGACTCATGCAAAAACACCTCGGAGGAGATAAAACCAAAAATTACTCTTGCCAGCCGCTGTTTCTTTGAGCTCTCCCTAGTAATAAAGTGATGGGAATCGACTTTTTTTGACTGCACTGAAGGCTGAAACAAAAATTTACTGAAAATGACCAAATTGTACGGGGCTGTTTTAAATGCGCAGTCAAAAATGTTGCCAAATGTGTACTACAACCTTTTAGTAAAAACAACTCTTTGACAGGGGTACATTGTTGTGCTTTTAATTTTTGTTCTTTTAACTTGGTTGTTGATTTATTATCCAAAACATTTTAAAACAACAGAACAAGACCCGACCAGCGCGCCAAGCGCGTGAAATCCTAGCGAACAAAAACTCAGAAAAGTCATCGAATTGACGTTTATATGTGAGTTCAGTATTCAAATGGGCCCATTCAGCCAAAGTGGGGAAGATTTTGATATTAAGTAACTGAGCAAAGGGTGTGTTCGCAACGCACATAGATTGTTCTTAGAGAAGCTAAGAAAAAATGGACTAAAGGAATAAATCAATTTCCGACAAAGACACTAAAAATGGCAAAGATGGACTTGAGTACTCAAAAAATTAAGTTGCACTGAATTGGGTACATTAGTAAGACTTTTTCCATCACTGGACCCTATCCCTATAAGACCTTCGACATACCAGTCCTACTTTAGGGCGCTGAAGTATGGACTCTGTCAAAAGCGGATGAGGATGTCCTCATTGGTTTCGAGAGAAAAATTCTTCGGAAAATATACGGATTCAACGACTAACTATAGGATCTGTGGCATCAACTTGGTAAACTGCACATCAGTCGCTTAAGATGGCTGGGATATGTAGAGCGAATGGACACCAATGCTCCAGCCCGCAGAGTCTTCGAATTTAACCCGGAGGGAAAACGCAGTAGAGGAAGATCTCGCATTAGGTGGCGCGCACCAGTTGAAGGAGACTTCAACCGGCTTGGAGTGAGCAACTGGAGGCAACTAGCTTAGGACCGTGATAGCTAGAGAGGCTTATTGGTTCAGGCAAAGGTTCGCAACGAACTGCATCGCCAGAGCAGTATCGAAGACCCATGGTGGTTGGTCAGAGCAAATTGGGTAAATTGGGCCAGTGGCTTTGGCCCTTTACAAACCATGTTGTTATAGGTAGCTAGGGTAGAGAAAGGGGCTGCTAGTGAATTCACCAGCACACTTAGACCATATTGGTCCATTGAGATGCCCACAGTCAGACTACTACCACTGTGCCAGTGCCGTTAATTTGATTCCAAAGGCAGATGGTGACTGAACCAGATTTAAAAACCCGATAAAAGCGTATTCGCGTTCACTAGGATTCGAACCGGGGACCCCATCAACCAAGGGCAGGCACTTAACCAGCTGCGCCATCCAGTCTTTTTGATATAGGTGACTTCGCCATGGTTTTAAATGCATATTTAAACTGCATATTTAAGCGCACATTTTGCGTATTTAAGAGCTTGAAAATCCTAACCCTAGTCATATCGAATGAAATTAACCTGCAAGCGCATGGAATACAAAATTAATGCTTTTGGATTCAGACTTATGGAAGCAAAGGAGTTAAATTAAAGCGAAATGTAGTGGGAGTCTGAGTTATTTAGTTTTGGTCGATTGTGAGGTTTTGTCTTAGGTGGTGTTAGCGTCATTAATCTTTAGACCAGATCGCTTGGCATCATCTTCGATTCGATCGATGAATGCTTCTACCACGGCACGCTGGGAACCCGCCAAAGTCTCGATGGCATCTGAATATCCCAACAGTTGGACTGTCTTATAGAAGAAGGTGCCTTCCGTGTTTAATAATTAAAGAAACAAAATTCTTGAGTCGAGCTGCAGGGGGCATCGCGTATGTGTTAGAGTCGTACGAAGCAATCCGAAAAAAAAAAAAAACAGTCGTATACGGCTTTAAGATCGATAAAAATATGGTGCGTGTCGATTTGAAACTCGCTCGTCCTCTCCAGGATTTGCCTTCGTGTGACGATTTGGTCTATTGTCGATTTGCCAGGCAGCAAGCCGCTCTGCTATGCCGATGATGTCGTCTTCACGGCCTCTAAAAAAAGGCCTATCCACGATTAGGGATACAATGCAGTCGGCTATTATCGAATTAGAAAAATGGACCAATGCTTACGGCCTAGGTGTAAGTCCGTTGAAAACAGATTTAGTTCTCTTTCCCAGGAAACATAAAATTCCTGCCTTCAACCCCTTTAAAACTGAGCAGCAGTGCCAAATTCCTGGGCTTTATTTTAGACGCGAAGCTAGGCTGGAAACCCAACATCCAGGAACGCGTCAAAAAAGCCTGTAGCGCTCTATATTGTTGTAAAAAAAGCTATAGGGGTCTACATCCGCGAGTGGTTCACTGATTATTCGTATCGGTAGTCAGACCTATACCATTGTACGGCGTCGCGATCTGGTGGACTGCGACAGACACCAACTGCAAAGAGCTTGAAAGGGTGCAACAGATGGCATGCATTTGCATTAGCGGAGCGATGCGAACTACCCGCTCCCAAGCTTTAAATACACTCCTTAACCTCCCGCCGATAGATCTCTTCGGGTGGCAGGTCGCTGCCAGCACGGCGTTTAGATTGAAATCGCCGGACACTCTACCATCCTTAATAAATTTGGATTCCTAACAGGAAACGCCGACCAAGCTCACCTTCTCAACCTGCATACCCCCAGATCTTACGTCTGAACATCAGACGCTGGACTGTCCTCTGCGAATTTTCACAGATGGATCGAAGATGGTCAAAGGAGTTGGTGTGGGAGTCTACTCTAAGGATCTGAATTTTGAACTGTCATTCCGACTACCCTCTCACTGTAGCGCCTTCCAGGCGGAGACTATAGTGCTCAAGGAAGCTCTGTCATGGCTAGAAAAGACTATGCAATATCAAGTACAGATATCGTCATCTGTTCAGACAGCCAGGCAGCAATCAAAACTCAAAGGCGTCCTTTAATTGCCGCCTATCTTTTGACGAGGCCAGGTAGTTCAGCATCCAACTCATGTGGGTGCCGGGACACAGTGACATCCCAGAGAATTGCGAAGCGGACGAACTCGCTAGAAAGGGAACCACCTCAACACTCTCTCCGGACGGGGAACTGCCGTCCATGTTTGTCGCTCCTACAAAGCAGCTACTAAAGCTTTAAACGCTTGCTCAGACCAAATGTAGGTCTTCCAGCACTGGATGCCTCATAACAATGCAATTATGGCCTACCATCCATCCACAACGCTCTCGCGCCCTGATCAGGGTAAGCTGACCGAATCAGGATTCTCATCAGCGTTATAACCGGGCATAGAGTGGCATTGCAAGTCACCCCCAAGACTGGGTATCCCCTACGACTGCTGCAGAAGTTGCACAGAGAAAATATAATATAAAATCAAGAAGATTGCCGTATTGGGGTGTTTTACTCAGAAATCTCATTAAAGTGTGTGAATAAGGTGAAATATCCATAGAGAAATCTTATTAATTCTATGGAGAAAATCTTATTAACCGATTTAATAGATTTTCTCGTTCATTTTAAAAAGATCACCTAGTGAATATACGTAAATAATGAGAAATTCTTATTGAAAACATGAGATGAAATGAAGATAATCACTTTGGTTGAAAGAAGCCTAAAATTATAATCTTCTCAGAACAATCAGGGTGTCCTTGTATTCCCCTTTGAATTCTACGCATAACGGTAAAAACTGAAGAGGAGCCCCTTCTAAGAAGTTATCTCGTATTTTAGAAACTTCAAGAGAATATCTCAGAAAATCAAAAGGAATTCCCCCTTAAATCAAATCATACAGTTGCTTGGTGTCCGTTTTGACGCGCCACGTCGGAGTTTTCTCCGGTGCGGTGGCTTGATAATTTTCATTCCCTTTCGTGATTTCAGTGTGCTGAGTTCAGTTTATATGTTTTATCAAAATGGATGGAAATTCAAGTGAAACACTAAGTACAACAATAAGCGGAGTTATAAGTGTCCCAATTTTAAAGCGGAATAGTAAAGATTTGTTGCAGACAGAAACCATTTATATTTCTTGGGGACTAAATGCCGGAACGGTAGAAATCTTAAGAGAGAAGTAAGTATGAGAAGTTTTACTCCAAAGTAATATCTTATTTTAGTGAGGAGATAAGGGACAAGACGTCTAAGGAAATGATGGAACTTTTATACATGAATGAAGTTTCCCAAGATTTGTTTTTTGTACCTACATAAGCTTATAACAATATTTACTACAACCCTTTCCAGATTCTAAGGACTGCATTTTAATCCTCCTCTTACGTGCAGTAGTTCAACGTCATCGTTTGAAAAAAAACAAGCAAGCCAACCATAGCCGATGCGCAAGCAGATTTTGTTGTACATGTTAGATCAAATGACATGTTCCCGACGCTGGACAGAGTACGGATGTCATTTGTTGAACAAAAGGAGTGCATGCAACCCAGAATTGTAGTTGTCGGACCGGAATTGCAAGCCATCGACGACTTCTATGTATATTGCGATGGTATAAGGTACAAACTTTGTAGTTTTGTTAAGTGCGTTGACATTAATGTCAAGTTGTGTAGTGTATATAAAACAGTATTCACAAAGAAGCAAGTTAGTTTGGACATTTTTGGAGAAATATTTTTTCCAAACAGAATGTGAAATACATTCATCTGTTTCAAATTTATTACAGAAAGTTTCCTAAAGGAAAGCAAATTTAAATTCTATAAATTAAATTGCTTCTTGTGTGAAAATACTTATATTGCAACTAAAATGCTAATAGAGCAATTAAAAAATCACCAGGAATACCATCAATTTATAGATTGAAATGTAAACGACAGAAATGCAAGCAAATATTTCATAATATTTATGCGTTTGGAAACACATGACAAAACATGAAACAATTATCAATAAACATAATAAAATATACTGTTAACTAAAGTGCGTGTTATTTATCTATTTAAAAATTGTGGATACTACAAAAATATGAAGATATGGAAAACTATTGGTAACAATGAAAAAAAAAAACTAAAAGGTAAGCGATTAGCGACTTAAAGCAATATGGAAATCGTTTTTAAATATTGCGAAAACATTCTTCAAACAATAAGGGAATCCTTTTGAAATGATTTGGTATACTTCTTAAGACAATAAGAAGTACTTTTTAAAATAATGTTGAAATCTTTTAAAAACTATCCGGAAATCTTATTAAATATTACCACATTTAGTGGTTTTTCTTCTTATATCGAGGAGGATTTCACATTCTTTTAATACGTTTTTCTTTTTATATATCTAGAAGTTTTCTTATAAAAACAATAAGATATCTTATTGAATATATGTAACAGTCACATAAAACGTTCATCATTATTTCAATAAGATTTTCTTCGTTGTGTTAATAATACATTCTTCTTGAAAAAAAAAAAGCAATAGAGAAACCTTATTGTTTTTGTTCTATTTTATCTGGTCGATTTTTCTCTGTCTAGAGATGAAGAGGAAGAAGAAACTACTTCACACCGTCTTTGCAATTACAATGTCCTCTCATCTCGCAGACTTAGTCACTTGGACGCCCCATATTTATACGACTTGACAGATCTTATTCAATTCCATTGCTTTATTAAGAGCTCAAAATGGTTCGCCTAATACGCGATCCATGAGACCTTGTGGTAACACAAGGGGCTTACTTTTGCCCTAAATGAGGCTACCCTAAAAAAGTTTGGCCACTCTAACATCTCCTAACCTAGTTTCAATTCGAAAATATGTTTTTTTGACATCAACCTTAAACGGAGCCAATGCAACGCGTTAGCTCAACCAAGTGTGATTTTGGTAATTTTGAGCAATGTTTGGAAACTACATCCCGAGGAGTTTGGTGTGTCAATTTGAATTTTGCCATTACTAATCTCTAGCATTTGCCATATGGCGCAAACTAGATCATCTTCTTTTCAAGATTTCACCGCGCATCACATCTGCACCAGCAGCTTTGTAAGACTTCAGTCTCGACATCGCAACCTTGAACGGTCCAGATGGTGAGGACGGAAATGTTGTCTATTGTATCCACGTTGAGTAGAACGTTTGTTAGGATCTATTTGATGTGTTACCACAACACAACGGGCCTATTATAGTCAGCCACTCTAACCTAACATAACCTAAGCCACTCTGGTACGACATGATTAGTGCGGAGCACACGCAGTACTCTGGATAGGATCTTGTAGTCGGCGCACAATGGTCCCGAAATGAAAGCAAACACCCGAAGTGACATATTTTTCCCGGCCAAAGGGAACATGTTTTTCGATTCTACAAATATGAGAACCGAGAAAGCCAAAAGTCTGTTGACTTCTGGTGACCCGTTTGGCTGTACAGTGGTGGCGGTCGCGCGTTGAGCAGGGATATAGGTCAGCAGGTGTTGCAAGAGGTAGGATTGTCTTTTCTGTGAAGGGGGCATATAGAGCTGTTATTCCAGTCTACTGATGATCTGGTATAGCATCACCACCGGCCTTGAAGATCTCTGATGGTAAGCCATCGGAGTGTGCGGCTTTCTTGTTATTCAGCTTTGTCATGCCTGTGACGACTTCTTCAAAGTTGGGTGGATGGACTATTTCGTCGACTGCAGATGGGATTTCCTCTCTGCTTAAGCACGTCCACTATTACTAGGTTAGCCTCACAATTTCGAAGTGCCTGGCCCTTCATAAAGCCAGATGTGGCCAGGTTTTTGGCTGTTTTTCGTGTCTCTAGACAATTCGATGTCCTTGAGGTGGTCCATCAGGTGAGAAGGCTTCCTCTCTTCCCGTCTTCTAGCCAGATACTGCTCACACGCAAAGTAAAAAAAGTCCCCTGTACGGCGACAAGTTTTATAAGTTTGCTTAAAAATTAACTTATCTTGGTCTTTAATAACAAATTTCCATCCCTTCCCACTCGCACCAACTTCCGAGATTGTTCATGTCTACAGGGGGTATTGACAATGATGTAGGATTATTTTGTTTAAGAAACAAGCCAAACACCAACGTTGATGCATTAAGTGGGAAACACAAGAAAATAAATTTTAAGGCTGCGCTTACACCATCCAGATTGTTTCTAAATTTTTTTTAACAAGCCTGCGTAGGCTTATTTGCTTTCGGTTTATTCCAGAAATGAAGAGATGCCCAACTTCTACCTCTCTTGCCCCTTAAATTTTTGACAACCATTTTTTATATTGCTTTCTAAAGCCAAATTGACCAATAAGAGAACGACATTTACGTTATTTCGTGAATAACTGTCAAAAATTCATGAATAACCGTCAAACCGTTTCTTGATTATCCGTCAAATTCGTCGATGGACTAGGGGTCAGTCAGCTGTGAATTGGGTATCTCTACCATACTTCATTTCTGGTTTATTCGTACGCAGCGGGGCTTTTCTTCGACACTCGGTGCACAGCCTTAAATTCAGGTCACTTCAGTACAGGTGGTACAAAAACCAAACAAATCAAATCGTTTCTGCCATAAGCGACGTCGTTATCGCCGACTTCCACTGCCAATGAGCTTATATTTATTATTTTGGTTAGCAAACAAATTTCAATCGATTGCCGATAATGAAACACAAATTCAATAAATACAAAAAAAAAAATACTGCATTTATTCATTTTTGTACCACATTCACTTTGAGAACATATTCCACACACGCTCCTTCAAAATTGTAGATCTTCGTCCAAGGAATTTTCATCCGACTCGCCAACTGTTATGAAGCCGCTGTCCTCTGTGAGTGTCGCCCCTTTTGTGGCCGCCTTTGATGGCGGGGTGAGAGTGCTAGTGGAGGTCGTTGTTTTCAACACACTCATGCTGGAGCTCCCGGCCTGCGCAACAGGCACGGCGTTGAACACTTCGGTGGACAATGGCTGCTGATACACAGAAAAAAACGACTGAATCCTTTGCACAATCGTCTCCAACGCCGGGGGGAATTTCGATTCAACACCGTCGCCGTAAATTTTGACTGCAGCCTTAGGAAAGCGGTGCACTTGCAGAGACGTTACATCTTCGAAGTCGACTGCGTGCGCGCTTAGAACACAGACACAATACGCAAATATGAGTTTCTTCAATAGTACGGGCATGGGAAATTCTCTCGGCCTATCGGGTAAGCGCGTTGAAAATGAAATCCTTGGAACCGCAACACGCTCGAGCGAGTGCTGCTGAGTAGTGACAAAATCCGTTTACGACTGCCTCTGATCACCAGAGTCGATGGGATTAGCAACCTAGCACCTCCCTCTCGTGCATTCGACTGAGGCAAAATTGTAAGTAGGGTAATGCGCAAACATTTACTCACCTCGTAGCTGCCTAGTGAAAGCTGCTAACCAGACGCATCCAAAAGCAAAGCAAAACGAATCACAAAAATAGAGAGAAAAACAACAAAACGAAAAACGAACGTCTTAACGAATGTGATTGGAGTTTTTATTTGTTTCCCTCTCTCACATGTTTTCTTATGTTGATGATGATAAGGTGATGATACGTTGATCGATGACAAAGGACTGGAATTGTTAGTGAGCTTAATGCTGAGTGTCATGTTAATTAAAGGGCAGAAGTATGAGATGAGAATTCGTATTTGTTCGTATCGTAGTTAAAATCTAGTTGTCTTTGATCTCACTCGATCCGGCGATTGCGATTCCTGATGGTGCGGAAAAGGCGACACCGTCTTTGCCCACGATGGCCGATCCAATTGGCTTGGCTTGTGACAAGCCACCTTCGCCGCTTATAGCCAGTCCGGATGGAAGGGCTTCTGCGAAACTAGCGAGTTCACCTAGAAAAGTAGGGGGAAAACGATGTTCGGTGAATTAGCTGGGAACTTCTTTCCTCAACGCATCTCAGTCATTACCTTCCTCCTTCTTTGATTCTTCTTTCTTCAAATCTTCCTTCTTGGGGTCTTCTTTTTCTGGGAGCACAGCATCCTTCTCTGTGGACTCCATGCACTTGCCGAGACGGGAATTGTCCGCTGCGACTTCGGATTCTTTTTGAGCGGGTAAGTCCTGCGCATTTAGGGATTCAGCCTGAGATTGTTCCTCTGGCGCTTTTGCGGCCTCGATGCTCCTTGTCTCGCCTGCATTTTCAATCGGAATAACTGTTTGGATGCAAGCAAAAAAACATGCAATTTGAATAAGGTGCGCAATGCGCTGTGTCTATCGCTTACTGTTCTTCTGCGCCTCAGGCTTGATGTCAGCAATTTCACTCTGAAGCTTCGACTCGCCGGCGCTCTCCAATGCAACTGAAGCAGGATTCTCGGGCAGTTTTTCGTCGGGAAGCACTATGTTTCTGGCACGAACAGCAGTGTACGGATGTACAGCGAAGAGCGGATTCACGGGCGCGTGAATCAATTCAAAATTGCTGTAGAACTGTGGACCAGCTGGGAGACTGTAAAAGCGACCACCTTCGTGGCGTGCACTTTCAATTAGCTTATTAGCCCCCTCCAATGGAGTGTCTTTGTCTCCTTCTAACTTCTGTCCGGCTGGCTGAATAAGAGTTTCCAGGCCTTGTGTCAATTGCTGTTGGAAAGCTTCCAACTGTGCCTGGGCCGTTTGGCCGGCGGTAACAAATTGATTCACAATGTTGGTCAGATTGGCCGACTCTAATTGTTTCGGTTTAATTTCGGCCTTCTGAAAGGCATTATTGATCAGATTCTCGTTGGGGTAGTAAACAACGGTCTGATCTGTGGGGCTGTCAATGCGTGCAACTGGTGCCAAATGCTGAACAATCGGTTGGGGATACTTGAGCGATGGCTCCAGTTGCACCTGGGCCTGAGGGGTGAGAATCAATATGTGATTTGTAGCCGGAATCGCAGTGAGTGCGCCTGCGGGTGTCAGAAGTTGTGGTGTCGGAATTGCACTGGCGGCTGCCAAAACACTGGCGCATATAAGTATAAGCATCTGTGAATGGATATAAATTAGTTGAAAAAAAGAAAAACGAATAAATTGAATTTCTAGAATTGTGAAAGTACGAAAAATAAAATAAAGTCGAATCTTTGCTATGTAATCAATTCACATAAAACCGGTAAAATGATGCTGACTCTATGTGCTTGTTGTCGTTTATAAAGAATTCGCATCCTACTTGCAGATGCAGGAACAGGTTTAAGATCGCATCATGGTTGTCGAGGTCAAGATCTTTGCTATAGGCAATCTTCTTTTTCTGTGCGTTTTTTTTTTTGTTTTTTCTTTCTCTTGCATTTGCAAGTACATATACGTACGTGTTGGTATCTTTCAAACAAAATAATAATACTTCACAAATTTATTTTACACAATTTGCAGAGAGGAAATGTTCACACAGTACCTTGTTGTTGTATGTTGGTCCTAGTGGTGAGCCTAATGGTAAATATTCTTACTTGCTTACTGTGTGAATAATAAACTGTGCACCACAAGATTCAAAAGGAAAATGATACAAGGAGCAAAGTTCGAAACCCTTTTATAAGATTGTCTTGTGCTATGCTTACATTTGGTATGTTGTCGCGAAGATGCGTTGCAAATAGTTACGCTATGTTCTTGTTTTTCTGTTCTCTTGTTTTTTTTTTTTGTTTTTTCTTAATGCAAGAATAGTAGCAAACTTGTTATATCCACTTGGTAAGGTAACTTAAGAAATGGTAGAATGATAACGAGTTAGCTTGCACAGTGCATTCACATGCATTTATATACACATTCGTGGGCACATGCACTTTGAATGCGTTTGTATGTGCATAGACACACATAGAGGATGCCAATCGATTCCTTATTTTCCTTCTATTTTTAAAAATTCTCGTTCTCTTTATAGGACGTGTAGTTTTATTGAAGCGTGTAGTCATTTATTTTCTAGTTTATTGCGTCTAAAATATGTGCGCTTATCAAAATAAGGCGAAATTTTATTCCACAGTTTAATTTTCATGAATTTGATGAGTTTTTTCCTTTTAGCTTGTGGAAATTTCCCTTCAATAGCGTCCGAATGCAATGGAGGTGTTTTTCAATTATCAAACGGCTGAGGGGCTATGTACGTAATAAACTCGTTGTCACTCTAAGTGCAACTTCATTCTGGCTCCAGGCGAGTAGCCAGCAATGTTGGGCTGAACTTGATATGATTTTGAATTTGACTGCGGTTGGAATAGGTCATTGCCACTGTTTCGGGTTTAGTAAGACCACTTTACCCATTTTTTCTCAGCCTACACTGAGATTGCAAATTTGCTGCGCAATTATTCGTCTTCAAATGGGTGAAGGGGAACGCGTAATCAGAGTTATTACAGTCGATTTACCGGACTGGTCTGGACCGAGTTGATTGCGGAGAACCGAAGTCCAGCTTGATAGAGGGTTTTCTTTATGAAAAAAATATATATATTTTAATGGTCATCATCTTTATTTAAACCTTATAAAAAGCAATTAAATTATTAGGAATTATAAGGAATTTCAAAATTAACAGGAATTCACAATTTCTTTCCATGCCAACTGTCACGAAATTGAACTATAAAATAAAATTTCCCTAAGTCGAAGCTTCTTTCAAACTTTCTCATTTTCAATTATCCCTGTTCTTCTGATTTTCTGTCGTCTGGATTTAACACGGTTTATTTTTCGTCTCATTACTGATTGCAACAAAAAAATTAAATAATTTCTCCCAACAAATCCCTGACTCACCGAATCCCGATTGGTCGAGTATCAACAACATTCAAAATTCAGTACCCAGCCCAACACATCATATCAAGTTCCCCGAATTCCCTTGATTGATTATTTTCATCATATTCCAGGTCGAATAAATTCTGTATTGCTTGACTTTATCAGGGACCATCCCAAAGACCGAAACTCAAATTTGACAAATAATCACCCCCGTTCGAAGTTGAAGAAGAATACAAATCTTCCTCCGAAGAATGACCATTCCCTCCATCGAACAAACAAATATACCACAGTCCGTTGCAAGGTGTAAGCAGAAGAAATTCAAAGCGCTTCTGCAACTTAACAACTGAGCAGAAACGAAAAACACTAATTCATTTTCGCCTAAGTGTATGCCACGGTTTCGCATCGTGGGAAGACTTTAAATCGATTTGCCCCGTCTTTACATCTGCAGGCGCGCACATAAAATACAAAAATATGTACTGGCTGCTTGTATATAAGCGAATCCTTCTTGGACAGCTGTGTTCAAAATAATAAAGGGTGATTTTTTAAAAGCTATTGGAAAGTTTTTCAAAAAAAAAAAAACACATCAAATTCAGAAAACTGCATGAAATCTTTATTTCCATCGATAGTACGGTCCAAATAATTTAATGTTTGAGGATTATTTCATGCAAATGTTGACCCTGACTGCGCCTCAAATGGTCCATCCGCTTAGTCCAATTTCGGCATACACTTTCCAACATTTCGGCCGGTATTACACGAATAAATGCTTCAATGTGTCAATTGAAGCGGGCTTGTCTGTATAGACGTGAGCTTTAACTTAGCCCCACAGAAAATAGTCTAAAGGCGTTAAATCACACGATCTAGGCGGCCAATTGACCGGTCCCGAACGTGAAATAAAATGTTCACCGAACTCGCCTCTCAATAAGTCCATTGTTGCGTGTGCTGTGTGGCATGTGGCACCGTCTTGTTGAAACCACATGTCATGGAAGTCAAGCTCTTGCATTTTGGGCAACAAAAAGTTGGATATCATCTCACGGTAGCGCTCACCATTCACAGTTACGTTACGATTGGCATCATCTTTGAAGAAGTACGGTCCAATGATGCCACCAGTCCATAAACCGCACCAAATTGGATGCATTGGTAGCTCTTGCAATGCTTCTGGCTGATATTCACTCCAAAATCGACAATTCTGCTTGTTTACGAGCCAAAAATGAGCTTTGTTTTAAACTGACCATAAAATGGAAGAAGCGCGCGAAAAATGCACGCATTTTGATAATAAAATTCAATAATTTGCAAGCGTTGTTCGTTGGTAAGACGATTCATGGTTAAATTATAGACCAAACTGAATATGTTTGACAGTGAAACAAAACACGAAACGTGCGTCAGCTGTTTAAACCTTACTTACTTACTTAAGGTGGCGCTACAGTCCGGGGTGGACCTGGGCCTCAACCAACAAGCGTCTCCAGCCAGCTCGATCTTTAGCTAGCTGTCTCCAGTTTCGCACGCATAGTTGGTTGAGGTCACTTTCCACTTGCGTGCGCCACCTGAGTCGCGGTCTTTCTCTACTGCGCCGTCCCTCGGGGGTGGATTCGAAGACTTTTCGGGCCGGAGCATTGGTTTCCATCCGCTCTACATGACCTAGCCACCTCAATCGTTGGATCTTCACTCTTCTGGCTAAGTCGATGTCGCTAAACAGCCCGTATAGTTCGTCATTATATCTCCTTCTCCACTCACCATCTATGCAGACGGGACCGAAAATCACACGAAGAATTTTCCTCTCGAAGCAACCAAGAGCAGCTTCATCCGCTTTTGATAAAGTCCATGCCTCCGCGCCATATAGCAGGACTGGGACGATTAAGGCCTTGTAAAGCGTTAGCTTGGTTGTTCGAGAGAGGGCTTGCTTTCTTAGCCCAAAGAAGCAGCGATTGGCAAGAGTTATTCTTCGTTTGATTTCAGCGCTGGTGTCGTTGTCTGAATTGATAGCGGTGCCAAGGTAGACAAAGTTTTTGACTACCTCAAAGTTATATCTGTCTGCTGTGACGTTCGTTGTCGTTGACAGCATATACTTGGTCTTACCCTCGTTTACCGCTAAACCCATCTTCGCGGCCTCCGTTGCAATACCCACAAAAGCGCCATTGACTTCACGCTGTGTTCTTCCGATAATGTCAATATCGTCGGCATATGCGAGTAGTTGGACGGACTTCTGATAGATAGTTCCTCTGGTGTTGGCATTCGAGTTTTGAACAATTCTTTCCAGAACGATGTTGAAAAAGTCGCATGACAGCGCGACGCCTTGTCTGAATCCTTTTTTGACATCAAAGGTCTCGGTTAGGTCTTTACCGACCTTGATGGAGCAGCGTGCATTCTCCATCGTCATCCTACACAAACGGACGAGTTTGGTAGGGATGCCAAAACTAAACATTGCTCTGTATAGCTCGTCACTATAAATGCTATCATACGCGGCCTTAAAATCGATAAAAAGGTGGTGGGTATCGATTTGTTGCTCCTGGGTTTTCTCCAAAATCTGCCGCAGTGTGAATATTTGGTCGATGGTGGATTTTCCTGGCCTAAAGCCACACTGGTATGGACCGACCAGGTTGTTGACGAATGGCTTTAGGCGTTCACACAGTACGGCAGATAAGATTTTATATGCAATACTTAGGAGACTGATGCCTCTGTAGTTGGCGCAGTTCAAAGGGTCTCCTTTTTTATGGATCGGGCAGACTATGCTGAGGTTCCATTCATCGGGCATGTTTTCCTCCGACCATATTTTACAGATGAGTTGGTGCATGCTCCTTACCAAATCATCGCCTGCGGCCTTAAAAAGCTCGGCGGGTAGGCCGTCAGCTCCAGCAGCCTTGTTGGATTTTAGTTTGGATATGGCAATCCTCACTTCATCTGGGTCGGGTGGACGGAATTGTTGATCTTCATCGTCCCTTTCATTGGGGTTGAATGGTTCGTTCTGCCTGACAGCGGGATTTGGTTCTTCGTCGCCGTTATACAGTCTGCAGAAATGGTTTCTCCATATCCTCAGCATCGACTGTGACTCTACTACGATGTTCCCTTGATCATCCTTACAGGCTTCGGTTCGGACTTTATAACCTTGACTGGTTAACTTTACCCTTTGGTAAAACTTCCTTACCGCATTCCTGCAGTAATATCCCTCTAGTTTGCCGATCGCGCGCTTCTCATCCTCCTTCTTTTTTCTCCGGAGAAGCCGGTGTTCGTCTCTCCTCTTCTGCTCGTAGAGCTCCCGAGCAGCTGTTGTCCTTCTTTGCAGTGCCGCTTTGTATGCTTCTTACTTGGCTGCATTCGCCTGCCGACACTCGTTGTCAAACCAGAGGTTTCGTTGTGGTGGCGGATTGAAACCCAGCACATCAGAGGCGGCATCTCTGATGGCTTTTTGGCAATGCTGCCACTGATCTTCAATACTTGATGTTGGCGGCGTAGGATTTCTTAAGAGGTTAAGGGAGACACGATCGGAAAAGGATTTGGCAATCTCTTGCGATTGTAGCCGGCTGACGTTGAACTTCCTCACAGTATTTCTTTGTCTTGGCGGTGTTCGGGATATCCGCAACCTTATTTTGGCTACAACAAGGTGGTGGTCCGAGTCAATGTTGGCGCCTCGGAACGTTCGAACATCTATAATACTGGAGGAGTGCCTTGCGTCGATCGCAATATGATCAATCTGATTGACGGTTGATTGATCAGGAGATCGCCATGTTCCTTTGTGGATATCGAGATGTGGGAATCTTGTACTGGCTACTACAACATTTCGCCCCGCAGCAAAGTCGATCAGCCTAAATCCGTTATCGGATGTGGTGTCGTGTAGGCTGTGCTTTCCGACCGTACTACCAAAGATGTTTTCTTTTCCAAGCTTTGCGTTAAAATCGCCAAGGACAATTTTAATGTCGTAGCTAGGGCATTGTTCATAAGTTTTGTCCAGGAGCTCATAGAACTTGTCTTTGGTGTCGTCATCTTTCTCCTCTGTGGGGGCATGTGCGCATATAAGGCTTATGTTGGCAAATTTAGCCTGGATGCGAATTGTCGTGAGGCGCTCGTTCACGGATCTGAACGATAAGACTTCTTGCCTAAGTCTGCCTCTAACGACAAATCCACATCCAAATAGGCGCTGTTTTTGCTGTTTGTAGCAGTCACCGTAATATATATCACAGTTTTTCAGCCTTCTTTTGCCCGGTCCGTCCCATCGCACTTCTTGGATGGCGGTTATATCTGCTTTGCAGCAGTCTAGGGCTTCCGCTAATTGTTCGGCTGCACGTGGCCTATAAAGGGACCTTACATTCCACGTACAGATCCGAAGATCGATGTCCGTATATCGTTTGCAGGGTTTGTCATCAGTAAATTCCTCCGTTTCCGAGGCTTGTTGTTGCTTCGTAACTACATTTTTTTTTGTATGTGGCCGGGCAGTTACCCCGACGGCACAACCCCCAACCTGGAGGGCCAGTTCCTTTTTTGTCACCCCTAGGACAAGAGGTCGCACTTATAAGTTTGGCAAGTTGAGCTCGGGTGAACTACAACCAGTACCCGATGGCTACCACTTGGGGGTAAAATAAGCACAATTGGTGTGTAGAAAAAGTTACAACACTGGGCATCGCCAGGTTGACGCCAGTCAGTGCCTACCCGATTCCCGCAACACCCAACCATCCAGTGTTGCCAAAAAGATAATAGCTAAAAATCACCCTTTACATATTCATCATTACAAGTTGTGGTTTTGTTTTCCTTACATAAATCGTACGAGCATGGCTTTTGCCGTCTGCCTGATTGACATTAATATAATAATCAAAAAAGGAATAAGTTTGTAATCGAATAATTATAAGGTACATATAACATTATAAGGTAACATAAGCTTTCGCTTATGAATTTCAAAACTCTTCGTTTATAAAATTTTTTCTTTAATTGATTGACTTTTTATAATAGTTTAAGAGTAGTTTTATATCACAATCGCAATTTAAAAGGCCTCTGACCGCAGATACCGATTTAATATTACTGCCTAGATAAAATCTGCGCAATTCCTTAAGGACTGGACATCTACCAATAAAATGCACAATATCTTCTCTCTCTGATAGGTTGCAAAGACTGCAGTATATCGGCAAGTCGGGACGATGTGGGATATAATTTAAATTAACCAGTTCTCCTCTCATCTTGAAAATGGTAGATATGAGTTCTTGACTGTTACTGTTATTGAAATAATTTCGTTCACATAAATTATGGTTGAGGCAACTGTATGTTGATCGATGTACGGAGGATGTAGCCATATTAATACAATCCTTTCTATATTGTTCGTCTACTTTGGAGATGAGTTCGTAGAGCATAACTTTTAATAACCTGGGGTTAGTCGTCGTGAAATGGAATTGCGTCCCACAGTAACCTGCAAGCTCTTCCAGTTTCCTAAACCAAAGATTTCTTCTTTGTATGGTTGTCATAGCGACAATTTTTGGCAGTCTTTCATCCGGTATCTCAAGAACTGTCAAGGATTTTATTTTTTTTTTGGAAAAGTCAGTTTTTCAATTGCTCCAATTAAAAGTGTGAAATTGTTATTTTAAAGTCGTTTATTTAAAATTAATTAGTTACAATAAGTTATCTGAAATACTTTCGAATTGAAAAGACCTAAATTGATGTGAGTTCAACTTCTATCAGTTGTAAATTCTTAATTGTAAATTGCCTGAGTGCTACCGCCATATATATACATTCTTTATCGCAATCTATATGTCAAAATCAGATTTATGTGAATTGTTTAATAATCTTATAGACATACAAATTAAAAACATTGCAACTGAATCGGATCTTGAAGTCATCGCAAATGTAAGCAAACAACTCATGGAGAAGAATTTGGAGTTAGCTACGAAGGTATGCACTTTGGAAAAAAAATACGAAATGGAAGAATTGCAAAAAAGAAACACTGAAAATAATCTCATGATACGAGTATCGTCACGGGAAGGCAGAACGGAAAAAGAAGAAAATTGTAAAAGACATTTGTTCAACATTGATTCAACCAGCAGCATGTATCGATGAGCATCACATTAGAGAAATCGTATCTTTTAACAACAAATCTAAAAATTTCATCGTGAAACTGGAATCCAAGCAACAAACAGGACTGAAGTCGACGAAACTGCAAAACACGGGAGTTAACATCGCAAAAGATCTGCCAGCAACGTTCGTTGGAGCTCAACCTTGGGTATCTTACACAACAACTCAAATGGAATTAAAAAATAAGTTCTATTTACAATGTGGATCTAAGCAAACAGATGTGTTTTGACGTAAAGACAATCGTGCCCGAAGCCGGAGCTGTCAATCAAGGAGCGACATCTTCAATTCACTTCAGAAAGCATTTAGCAGTGACATCAACCAAATCATTGTTGTACTATGTGATGGAATAATTTAAAAATACGCATATGAACGAGTGTGTATACTATTCTTCCTTTTTTTTTGTATTTTTTTTTTTTTTTTATTTCTGCTATTTACCTTAAAAACTACCCTAAAATATGTAAGACGGCCATAGGTTGCGGCTGCTCAACTGCAAGAAAGTGACCGACTACTGCTCCCATGCGGGGATACGCATTACCCTTTCTACCGAGGGTCTAAAGAGTTCGACGAAGGAGTTCCTTCACTCCCCAGCCACCAGAAGTTTCGACGTTGGAATACAACATCCCGAACTTCCCGTCTTGAGACCGCCATACTGAAGCGGATGAGACCCTCCTCAGCCCGTTGTGCAACGGAACAGTCGTGGTTGAGTCGCCCATCCACAGTCCATCTGGCGATGTGGTAGATGAGCGGTACCGCATCTATGTCTTGTATCAGTCCGTTTTTGTCTAGGTGCAGAAAAGCTTCTAGGGGGACGAAGCCGTTGTGACACACCCTTTCGTGGTATTGTGAATTGGCGTAGTAAGCCCCCGAGATCAAGTTATTGATCGAGTTCATCGTCAGTATGACCTTCACTAGGAAATTATCCACTCTTACCAGGTTTGCCCTGTTGTATAAGACCTCACTGGAATAGAATTGTCTGTACTGGGAGTTCAATAAAGGCGAAGGCAAGCCCTGAGACAAGCCCTCTCGCAGAACCGAATCTTTTACATCAAGCTTGCACTCATGTTGAACCACACGGGACAGCCATAAGTGCGCATTGGCCAGATGAGGGCCATGTAACAAATTACCTTCATCCTCGCATCGAGTTGGCTGTTGTAAAACAGTCCCTTTGTAAAAGCAAAAGCGCCTCGGGCCCTGGCCAGAGCAGCACCCACATGTTTGTTAAAATATAGATTCTGGTCTAGGCAGATCCCCAGGTATCTGGCTACAGTACATTGCGCCAGTGGTTGCCCGTGTCGTCCAACAATCGAGAACTTTTGCCAATTCTTTTTCGTATCCGCCTTATACAACGGCGTCCTGAGCAGTATGGTTTCCGACTTCTGAAAGTTGATCGTTGAAGCAAGCTCGTTGCGCTTGATATTTCCAAGGCATTTGACAGAGTTTGGCATCAAGCTCACTTGTCGAAAATGAGTGCCTATGGTGTCGATGAATCTCTTCTCCAATGGATTAGAAATTTCCTTTCGAATGGGTTCTTTTTGGATGGGTTCAAGTCTGATATCCACCAAATAATTGCGGTGTTCTCCAAGGCTCTGTTCTGTCTGCGACACTCTTTCTCATTTTTATAAATGATCTCTTATCTGCTACTTCTAATCCATTCCATTCCTTCGCTGATGACAGCACCCTCAGCTTTTCATATTCGTTCCAAAACTCACGACCCCGCAATTCGGCCGTAGAATTGGAACGGCAGCTTATGTTAAGCACATTAGATTCCGGTCTTGACAGCATAGTTAACTGGGGAAAGAACAATCGAGTGGAATTCAATGCTGCCTGCTGTCACTCAAGCGAACCCTTGTTAATCAGCCATTATCCATGAATGGCACCTGTGTCGATGAAACCGGAAAGCTTTCCATCCTTGGTACGTGGATCACCGCAACACTTAGTTGGAACGATCACATATTTGAGGTCGCCAAAAATGCTGCGAAATGTTTAGATTCCTCAATCGATGCAAGAAGTACATCACCCCTTCTGATTTGGCTTTAATTTACAAGGCGTATATACGCCAAACGCCAAACTTGAGTACAACGCTCATATTTGGCCTGGTGTCCCCAAAACCACCCCAAAACCACACCTACTAGATAGAATCCAAAAGCGAGCGATAAGACTTATAGGAGACTACAATATTGCAGAGTTTTTAGACTCGCTCGAACATCGACGTACCGTCTCGTTTCTGTCCGTATTTTATCGCTATTTTAACAAACAATGCTCAAGTCAGCTAGCCAACTGCATTCCTCCTCTCCATGAATTCACCCGCAATGCCCGTCTCGCCAGGAATGCTCATCAGTTTACCCTACAGCCTACTTTCAGCCTACAGTTACATTTAGAGACTCATTCTTCAGCTCTGGAGAGCTCTTCCCAGCCCAATATTTCTCCCAGAATACAATCCGCAGATATTTAAAACCAATGTGAATAGGTACCTCCTCTCACTTCCTTCATCTGTACCTTCGGCCCGTGCTGTGTCTGTCCCACAAGGAATACACTTTAACAGCTTTCCTCGATATAGAAGGACATTTATATGAGCCCAGAATCAGCCGTAGGCGTAATAGTTCTTCATAACGAGATCATACGCTGGATAAAGCTAATGCTTGCAAGCAGACAATTCCAAGCGGACTTCGGTAGTAGCCGAATGGTGAGAAGAGTGAGGCGGGTACCCCACAAGGAGGTATACTATCTCCACAACTCTGGCTAGTCACCGTATATGAGCTTCTTCTTTCACTAGAAGTGTGTGGTGGTTAGGTCATCGCCTACGCGGACGACGTCGCCATAACCGTCTGTGGGAAATACCCTCACACTCTAGGGGAGTTAATGAAAAACACTGTCAAAGTGCTATCGAACTGGGCCAGGAAATGTGGTCTGGATGTAAATCCAGCAAAAACTGAAATGGTACTCTTTTCGAGAAACCGGCCCAAATAATACCACCAAAACTCAATGGAACTCCACTGACTTGGGAAAGTGTGAGAAGATCAGGAGAAGATCAGGAAGCTCAGTTGGAAACAGAACTCATTGGAGAGAATAAAGAAAGCAACCGCAGCACTTTATGCGTGCAATAGGGCTTTATGTAGGAATTGGGGAATCAACCCCAACATTATGAGATGGCTTTACACCGCCGTTATAAGACCCAGCAAGTCAGCTACATAAAGATGATTAACAGGGTTCAAGGGATGCGGAGATATTCCAGGAAACTGCGAATCAGACGAGCTAGCCCAAAACGGAGTAACAACCAAAGATTGAAAACATCTGGGTGCCAATAGAAACTCAAAAAACCAAAATCACAGAGCTAGTGATCCGCAGTGCCGGTGAAAGATGGAATAACGTCAACACTTGCCTACACATGAGACAATTATGGCCAAAAATGGACTTACAAAGATAAGCGGCTATCCTCAGTCTAGGCAGAATAAACCTGAGTAACCTAGTTGGAGTCCTCACAGCACATTGCGCAATAGGTAGACACACCGCTAGACTACGAGGGGCGTTCAATATATTCTCGGTATCGATATGAATTAAAATGCGAATTCAATTTAAATTGTTTCTATTTTTCAACATAATCTCCCCTACCATCAATGCATTTGTTACATCTTGAGATAAGCTTTTTTAAACCCTCAAACAAATAAATTTCCTCTTTCTCTGCAACATACAAATTTATTGCCGACTTGAGTTCTTCATCATCCGAAAATCTTTTTCCACGAAATCCGGAAACAGGAAATAATCACTAGGGGCAAGGTCTGGACTATAGGGTGGGTTCTGCATGGATTTCTTCGAAGCCACAATCTCGCGCAGCAGCCTTGGAAACTCGCGCCGTGTGAGCAGGAGCGTTGGCATGAAGAAGCAACACACCCACTGCGAGTTTATTCCGTTTTTTCTTTTTAATTTCCTCCCGCAAATTATGCAAAGTGGAAGCGTAGGATGTGGCGTTGATGGTTTCACCTTTTTTTTTTGTACTCAATGAGCAAGATTCCCTTTGAGTCCCAAAAAACTGTGGCCATGAGCTTCCCGGCAGACGGAGTGACTTTGAACTTCTTCGGGGGGTCTGGTCCTTTTTGATGCCACTGCATGGACTCTTGTTTGCTTTCAGGGTCATAGTGGTGGACCCATGTTTCGATCCATAACACCGTCCGCGTTCTCACTACACATCTCCAAAAGCTCTCTACAGCATGCGATTCTCACGTTTTTCTGAGGCGCTGTGAGCATTCGTGGCACCCACCTTGCACTAACCTTTGAAAGGTTAAGATGGTCATGAAGAATGGTGTGAATGGTACCAATTGAAAGCTTGGTGATCTCTGCCATCATTTTCACCTTTATTCGGGCATGCTCAAGAACAAGTTTTTCGACTTCTTTGATGCCTTCTCCCGTACAAGCAGTAGCCAGGCGCCGGAGGGGGGTCGTCGTCAATGCTCTCTCTGCCCCTCTTGAACTCACTTGACCACTTTTGCACAGTTGATAATGAAGGTGCGGAACCCTGGTAAACAGCCACTTTTTCCTTGCTTAGTGAGAAATTTAATTACAGCGCGATGCTCAATTTTCACCATCATCGTCTCAGTTGCCATCATGATTCTGTTTAACTAGAGATAAAACGCGAATTAATAACATTTATATGAAGTTTTATATGAATGCACTAAAATAATAGCCTTACTTGATAAATAAGTCAATTAATATATACAACCACAGCTTCACCCGATACCGAGAATATATTGAACGCCCCTCGTAGGATTACCATACAACGACTTCTGTAGCAGATGCATGGATGTGGAGGAAGAGGAAAACCCTTCACATCTCCTCTGCAACTGCCCTGCACTGGCCTCTATTAGGAAAGAAACCTTGGGAGAATACAACTTAAACGAACAAACGAATACATCCGAAAATGATATCAAATCAATTTGGGCGTTCGTGCAAAAACAGTAATGGATGGCAACAGGCTCAGTGACAACACAATGGACCCTGGGTCTAAGTGAATCCATCAACTACGATGGAAGCCACACTACCTAATCCAGCCTAACCTAAGATCAAGGCCACGAATGCTTATGTATGTAAGCCTGTGTGTCTATGTGATTGTGACGCTTTAAATTTTATTTAAATAGGGCAATCGTGTTTTTTTTTTTCTTTTTGTATTTCTCGTACAACGTTCGTCTGATTTTTGCTTAAAAAGCGGCACCAACGTGCGAAGATTTTTGGCCCAGATTTGGGTTACTTCCTGCCATTATAGCTTTGTTTAATTTTTCAGTCAATGCAGCTGAAAAAAAAATAAATAAGCGCCATCAACTATTTTGCAAAGATAACATCAGAAGTTCAAGTCTTGTATTCCAGATAAACGTTCGTCCAATTTCGGTTGACTTTGTGGAGCCTACACAACGTAAATAAAACCTACTAACGATGATTAAGCAAATATCTCGCTCAGTTGCCGTCACCAGATCACGTACTGTGTCCAAATAACAGTTCACTCAGGCAATAGACTTGAGTATGTGCATAATTTGTCGATAGGCGTATGTTTATGCGGGGATATCCCGAAATTGTCGTTTAACAGCAAAATCAACTCCGAGTTTATTTTTATTTACTTAAACCACCTCAATAACGCATTCGATCCACATCATCTGCTCGCGGGGGACATCAGCAGACGTGTACTATGCCCACGCAAGAAATGAACAAATTTCTAAACAGTTTCAGTGCGAAGGCGTATAAAATGAAATCCGGTCAAGTGCGAGTTGTAATTGGGGGCTGTGAGTTCCGTTTTTCCAAGGACCACAAACGACAGATTGTTTCAATTGGATTAACTGTAAGTTTCGGCCAGAGTCCGTGTCACGTTCGTAACCAGACAATTACGACAAATATGTCCTGTTCTACTCCTACATTCCTCTCATTCTATTTTTCTTCATTTACTAATTTATTTGCCTTTCTGTGGTGGGATTATTTTGCCCTGATGTTACGTTTAAACGCTCTTTCAATGGATTATACAGTGAAGCCTAACTCCGCTGGCCATCTGCGGTTGCTGTCCATAATATTGTGTCCCAGATAGGCAGGTTATGAACTTCTAAGGCTGTCCGTTTCTTTGATGTAAATAAAAAAAAGCAACCATCATCATCATCATCTTCTGACCAGCATGCTCCTCTAAAGGGGTCGCGGGGTTAAACGACGCACGAGAGATCTCCAGGCAACTCGATCCTCCGCCATCAACAAGTCAGGAGTTCTGCCTAATCGTAACCAGGCGAGTCTTTGGACTTGGTCCAACCACCACGGCCTGGGCCTGCAAACGGTCGCCTTCCTGATGGTATCGCATTCAACGCCCGTCTCGGAAGTCGTGGACATTCGTGCCACGTGGCCAAACCAACGAAGCATAGCCCTCTCGGTTCGAAGAAGCAGCTCCTCAGTGTTGAGTTCCTCGCGCTCTGCCGTGTTTCTCACCCTATTCCGGCGAGTAGTTCCCACAACAGCACGGAGCAGTCTCATCTAAGCAGCTTGTATTGGCGATCTTATTCTTTCGGTCATTACCCAAATTTCATGATCATAGGTGAGAGTTGGAACAAATACTGAGTTGAAAACGGCTAACACCAAGCTCGGCCTTCCTGTTTACAGATCTACCAAGCTGATTCAAAATGGACCCAGCTCAGCATTACTCCTTCCATCCATGAAAAAGGCCCCGTGATACTTAAACTTCTCCACCTGCTTCAATGGGACTCCACTAACATGTAGAGTGCATTAATAGGCGCTCTGGAGATGACCACAACCTCCGTTGACCTTTATTCCAGCATCTACACATACGGCCACAAACCTATCGAGTGCGCGCTGTAGTTCCGTCTGGGAAGATGTGAGGATAACTAAGTCATCTGCAAAAGGAAGATGGTTAAGCGCGTACTCTGGCTCTAGACTTGGTGCATACACCAGCACTAGAGCCAAAGTTGACCTTTCAAGTTTAAGATCCTGACTCTCCCTCCTAATGGTATTCACTCCAATAACCTGCCTGCCAACCTGGGACATGTGTGTTTCTCCACTCCAGCCTTTGCAGACATTTGAGGTGCACCTCCGGACAGAAAGAGTTTCCACCCGTCCAAAAGGTCCCTAGATCCCCTTTGCTTCATCGAAGAGATGCCCACGATATCCCAACGATACCTGTCAGCCTCCTCAACTAGTTCGAGATCCTTTCCTGAAAGCGATGAGACGCTCCATGTGAATATTCAAAGTCGATGCCGTTGCCCTTTGCTCCCCGTACGCACTGGTTTCTTCATGGCGTGACTTCCTCCCACCCCCATACCGGCTCCCGAGGCTCCTGGTGGGTTGCTCGTAGTTCCTTCGAGCTAAGCCCGATTGGCTGACGAGCGGGACAGACCGGCCACCAGACGCTCGCATGCTGCCACCATTCTGGCCTGGCTCCAAATGGGGCCCTGGCACACCAGGGTAGACAATATCCGAGGCCAAACCTAGTCTTCTTCTTGTCATTTGGAGGGGTTGCGCTTTGTTAGCCAGCCAACATGTTAATTTATGTTCATTTATTTGTGCCTCGGTATAAACAAGTAATTCATCCCGCGACGACGTTACGCATCACCCTCAAAGCTGTCAAGCACGCCATGTTTTCCTTACGCAAGGCGGAAAGCAAAATGTTTCTTTCATCGTCGGCAGGTATATTTCTTTCCGCTCCGAATCAGTTGCCATCAATGATTCAGAAGAACCACTACCATATTTCATGTACGCACGTGGCAATCTAACAATCTAACGCTGCATCAGTAAGCACGTCACGTTCTGTGTTGCAGATTTATTGGCACACCAAAAGCTGTTTAGCACGTGCGTACAAGCAAGATATTTGATAGTTTCTCCTTGCCCAGATAATCTCCATAATCTGGTAATTGTCAGAAATATTATGCACATTTGGAAGAACGTTTGGTCTGAGTATTCGGGTACAGCCGTCCCTGTAAGGTTCCGTCCATTTTGGACAGTTCAACTGACGTAAAAGGGGCGGAACATTTTTCTTGAGAGACCAATCTGTTTAATGAACAGTCATGCCGTAAACATAATTTACGAATAAGCAGTTCGGCCTCGACACAGTCATGCTGTTTGGTCTTGCCGCCAAAAAAAGAAAACCACACTGCGTTAAGGGGCCTTCATCTGCATCCTCATGAATCTGAATTATTCACGAAAGTCTCTGTGCGGGTGGAGGAAGTCATTTTGGCCGCCGGTGTGGGTGGAATACGGCCAAAAATGATTAAGGCTGGTTGAAGGGGGACTCTTATGGCTCTCTCGTACAATTAAAGTGGCCTGGGAACGTGGAGAGACACCTGACGTGCTTGTCAGGGGGACAAAAGAGATTGCTCCAACCCCATACCTCAGTTAAGCCTCCCCAGGAAAGGCTATGCTTAGAATGCGCTTCCAAAAGAGCTATGGTCGAGTCCAGGATGGGGGATGAACAGTGCGGCTTTCGTTCCGGCAGAAGTACAACCGACACTCGAGAAGGCCTGGGAGAATGCCTAACCAAAGCATTTCTTCCAAAACGACTGGATGACGTAGTTGGTTAAGTGCCTGCCCTTGGTTAGTGGGGCCCCCGGTTCGAGTCCCAGTGAAAGATGAGTTAATAAGCTTAATCACTGGAGTGGTCGATCGGTGGTAGTAGTCTGATGTCTGACTGTGGGTATCACAATGGACCAACATGGTCAAAGTGTGCTGGTGAATTCACAAGCAGAATACCTTCCCCTCCCTACCTACCATGCCTAACTGCAGTTTTGTATGGGCAGAATTGTACGATTGATGGTCCTCTTCTGATGGTCAGGTGTTTGATTTACGGTGGGAGTTGGTCTTCGCCAAGGGTGCGTCACCTCTCCTTTTCATTGTATAAATGGATTGGATGTTGCAGCGCAGCCGAGGCAAGGAATGTTTCACATTGGAAGAGTTGAGGGTGAGTCATATTCTTTTTGCAGATGACCCTCCCGGCAGCTAACCTCCTAGTGGTGGGGGCGGGCAGCATGCTTGGGGTATAGGAGTTTATTTCCATATATCCCAAGACTAGCTAATGAAGAGCAACCCCTCCAAATGACAAGAAGAAGACTAGGATTGGCCTCGGATATTGCCTACCCTGGTGTGTCAGGGCCCCATTTGGAGCCAGGACTGAATGGTGGCATCATGCGAGCCTCTGGTGGCCGGTCTGTCCCGATCGTCAGCCAGTCGCATAAGGCATAAGGCATAAGGCAACGGACAACGGCATCGACTTTGGATAGGCACATGGAGCGTCTCATCGCTTTCAGGAAAGGATCTCGAACTAGTTGAGGAGGCTGCCAGGTATCGTTTGGATATCGTGGGCATCTCTTCGATGAAGCAAAGGGGATCTAGAACTGTGGACCTTTGGACTTGTGGAAACTTGGTCAATCAAATGTCTGCACAGGCGGGAGTGGGGATACTCACAAGTCCCAGGTTGGCAGGCAGGTTATTGGAGTGGATTCCATTAGGAAGGAGAGTCGGGATCTTAAAGGTCAACTTTGGCTCTAGTGCAGATGTATGCACCCAATCTAGAGTCAGAGTACGCGCTACGCATCTTGCTTTTACAGATGACTTAGTGATCCTCACATCTTCCCAGACGGAACTCCAGTGCGCACTCTATAGGTTTGTGGCCGTATGTTCTGATGCTGAAATGAAGGTCAACGTGGACAAATCGGAGGTTGTGGTCATCTCCAGAAAGCCTGTTCAATGCACTCTACCTGTTAGTGGAGTCCCTTTGAAGCAGGTGGAGAAGTTTATGTATCACGGGGCCTTTTTCACGAGTGATGGAAGGAGTAATGCTGAGCTGGGTCCATTTTGAATCAGCTTGGTAGATCTGTAAACAGGAAGGCCGAGCTTGGTGTTACGGTTTTCAACTCAGTATTTGTTCCAACTCTCACCTATGGTCCTGAAATTTGGGTAATGACCGAAAGAATAAGATCGCCAATACAAGCTGCTTAGATGAGACTGCTCCGTGCTGTTGTGGGAACTACTCGCCGGGATAGGGTGAGAAACACGGCAGTGCGCGAGGAACTCAACACTGAGGAACTGCTTCTTCGAACCGAGAGGGCTATGCTTCGTTGGTTTGGCCACGTGGCACGAATGTCCACGACTTCCGAGACGGGCGTTGAAAGCGATTCCACCCAGGGCGAGGTGGTTGCACCAAGATCAAAGCATACGGGCCAGAAGATGATGATGATGACCCTGTGGTCGTCGTGGCGTAGTGGTTAGGTTATAGGTAACCCATGGGCGTAGGGGAAATTTCTCATCCAAAGAGGTTAGAGCGATTTTTGTTAGATCCTGGAGATCTTGGAAGAAGTGTTCTGCCAGTGTTGCTGCCACATGACTATCAGTTAGGATGGAAGTATCAGCCGGTGGTATTTCCAACAGGAATAGGATCTAGCATCTTTGGCAATCGAGTCTCCCGCACTAAGTAAATCGTCACCGCTTGAGCAAACAATCGCAGAAGATTGCAGGCGATGTCCAGAAGCCACCAAAGAAGCAACCACTGATGTGCTGAGCTGAAGTACGACACCACCTAGGAAGAAGCCATGTTTTGACAACGAGTGCAGGCAAGCCCATGTTGCAAAGTTTTCCAATGGATATAAAGTTCGGCCAGAAGCCTGCCGGGACGACAATGGACCAATAGTAGTAGACTCGCAGTCGATACTGAGAATCTGGAAAGATCACTTCTGTAGACTGTCAAGCGGCGATGAGAACACCAATGCCGCTGTCTGGCAGTTCGATCCACACAATGGACGATGGACAAGAGTTTCGTCCATCCGATAGCGATATCGAGACTAAAGTCGAATAAAGCTGCCAGCCAAATCGACCGTGTGCTCATTGGAAGAATGAGAAGGAATGGGTCAACTGTCCTCGATTTGACATTTAGAGGATCAAACGACCATTTCCTCGAGGCAGCACAATTCAGAGCTGGACTGTCCAAATTTAGAAAGGGGCACCAGCCATCAACGAGGTATTTTGACATTAGACGTCTGAGCACACCAGAGACTGCCAGAGACTACGAAGAGCAATTAAGTGAGAGACTCTCCGGTAAGCCTACGTTGAACATCAACGCCAATGAGGTATGGTTGGATTTCCACTCGGCCATCAAAGAGGAAACTACTTCACTACATCCGACAAGAAACCCGTGGTATGATGGCGAGAGTGAGTAGAAGAAACGTGCAACTGACGAGGCATACCAAAACGCGCTGCCACTTAAATCAAGAGCAGCACAAGACGAGTATCGGGCTAGCAGACGCGAAAAGAATAAACTGAAGAAAAGGTCTCTGGCAAGGTCCCACCTCGAGGATACCGAAGAGCCTACGGACGTGAAAATATGGGCTTTTATAAATGAGCCTGGCGTCAGGATTTGGAAAGGCATCCAGTCTCTCCGACAGGGCTTAGGCTTGTTACCGACCCGCAGGGAATAGTGGATGTGTTTAAGCAGCACTTGCAACAGCTGTTTAGCGGCCAGACCAGGAGAGAGCGATAGGGAATGAGGAAATCCCAACCCCAGTAGTCCTCCCTAGCTTTGAAGAAGGCTTTGGTTTAACAGCTCTTCAAGGTATTACTCAGGCTCAGATAGTCCATGGGTCGCAGACCAGAGATGTACTCGTAAGTGAGTAAGTAAAATAAGAAAATGTGTGGCACTTACTGCTTCTCATTTTACGGCTTCTCCCTGGGTTTTCGTAAACTGCTCCTTATTGTGAAGACGTTTCTGTTATTCTGACAGGTTGGCCGTATGTTTTTCTGAGTTCGAATTTTCAGCAATTTTATTTATTTTGGAAACTTCTACGCTTCATTAGCAGCCTTTGGAAACGCCGCTAAACAAAGGCGGCCAGAATATGCTCAAGCAACTGGTAGCAGCAGAGGCAACTTCACCCTATTCGCTGAAGGAGTTCCGGTACGGGTGCAGGGTCTCCTGTGAGCTACCCGAAAAACCCTTGGCATTATGAGACGACTGCAGCGTCTTCCAGGCTAGGGTGGCTGCAATACACGAAGCAGCACTCGCGCCCTTAGACAGCGCAACATAACCAACAAAACGATCTCCATTTACACCGATAGTCTCGCGGTAATAAAAGCCGTAGCGCCGGACACCTTGACATCGAAACTTGCCAGGTTATGCAAGTCTGCGATATTTCATTGGTGAACTCGGTGACCCTGTGTTGGGTATTAGGGTATACTGACGTCCAAGGAAACGAATATGCTGACCACGGCCTCGCGAGGAACGGAACTGAGCTTGGAAAATCCCGGGCAATTCTTTACGCGCTCACACCGCTCAGCTGTGTACGAAGAAAACTGGAACACGATTAAAAACCAGATGGGTCAGTGTGGATATTGGAACAATAGCAAGGACAATAGCACAGGCGGACGTTGAATAAAAAACGCTGATCAGTTTTAGCCGAAAAAACGAGCGGAAGCAAATAGGAGTCCTAACCGGACACTGTGTCGTCGGCACGCATACATCGTGACTGAGAACACCACACAACGACTTTAGCAGGAACTGCTGAGATGGGGAAGAAATAGAATCTCTCCAACATCTGCTATGCGAATGCCCAGTCCTTGCCCAGTACCCCCCAGGGAAACACTTCTTTGCAGATCTGGTAGACCTGTGCGCTGTTGAGTTGAAAAGTCTCCTGAAGTTTTCAAATGAAGCAGGATGATTTTAGTACATGACCCATGGTAGTAGTAGCTTACTATCTATTAAGACAATGGACCCATCTTCTTGATCTAAGCGAGCCGCGGTCGTAATGTCGTAAGGGCCCCCATACACCTCATCTCAGTTATTTCCGCCCCCATGTGTTGCAAGTCTACAAGAAAACCCTGTTTTGGCACACATTAATTGGGAAGTTCTGAAACACCCGCCTTATCCTCCCACCTTCTGATTATAACTCGATTCAGCGCAGACCTTCGAGACTGTACTGTCAGTGGATATCGACGAACGGTTGATCCCAAACGGCCAGCTGCGGCATTGACGAGGCTCGGTATTTTCCCTTTCCACCAAATTTTAGTAGTCCCTTCGTCCTACGGAATCCCTTTAGCTGAAAGTCTCTGCATATTCTCCAAGATTGCAAGAAAACAAAATCAAATAATGGATGTTTATCTGAATAGATACCGCTGTTAATATTTATTGATAATATTTAGAAGCTATAAGCACATAAATGTATTATAGTTTTACAAGACTAAAAAATAGGGATCGCCAGCTCCGGGGAAGGAAACGTCGATCTTCTTCTGCGCCCCCCTTCTTGCGTGTGCATTAAGCCTGAAAGCAGCGCTGGGAAGTCGATCGCTCTTGTTGCGGCTTCTTAGTCCCTTGGTTTGGATTTCATCTTCGGTGATTTCAAAATCATCCCTTTCGGCAGCAATGTCACTCTTGACGTCATCGGTCGATCGGTTTAATGCATAATTTCTCAAGGCATTTCTGATTTCTGCTTTTGCGGATGAAACATTCGCTTGGCCTTCCTTGCTTTTGATAACTATTTGATTGCGACTTGGCACGTTGATACTGAAGGCGGCGGCCTCTTCCGGTGATACTCCGGCAATTGCAGTGGCTTTTGGTGATGCCACAGCCAATCCCTCACGACCTGCAATTGCAACGGCATTTGGTTTTGACGATGCGACGCCTCCTTCACCGGCAATTGAAAGACCTGGAAGATGAAGAGATCATTTTATAAAAATATTGAAGCACAATCTTTGGTCATATGTAGGGTTTGTGAGCGGAAGGGGGCTGCTAGTTAATTCACCAGCACACTTAGACCATGTTGTTCCATTGTGATACCTAGTGATGGTGCCGTTAATTTTACTAGATTTGAAAACCAGTATGAACTTTGCTGGGATTCAAACGGCGGACTCCAATAACCAAGGGCTGTCACTCAACCACCTGCGCCATCCAGTCGTCATGGTCATGTGTAAGAATAAGAATTTCAAATAAATCTCGGAACAATCCTGTTCATACACCACTTTTTTTACAAATCCCATTCTGCGCCATCTCGCTGTGGTGTGCGAAGAAATGGGAACAAATTAGATCCAGCTTGGACGTCTGGGGACCTATTTTAGAAACCACAGCGCCATAGAGTCTGACGGTAAGTCTGGACCTGGCTAATTGAGACATGACGCCAAAACCTTTGGCGTGCTGGGGTATAACTGAATTTGAATCTCCTTGAATATTTGGTGCGGCATTGGCGGCCAATACTGCAAGGCTTCACAGTGGTCCACATTTATCTCTCGTCCTGCACTCAGGAACATCACACTCTATTCTCAGACATCAGGGGCTCTCGGAGCAAATGATTCCACCCCGTCGTCTTGGAGATGGGTGGGAGTGTTGCGAATTCGCCATAAGGGACTAAAAATCTGTCTAACACTTCAGTGAGGTTCAAGCATGGTAATTCGAGAGGGACTGTTCCGGGATTTGGTGAGACGCAAAATAATGGGCTGTACACAGAGTGAGTAGACAAGCGTCTACAAGATATGTTGGCTGGGACATGTGGAGTTGGACAAATCAGCTATGGCTTGGGAGCCACATAAAATAAAAGAGTGCTCTTTGCAGACAGTCAGTCAGACATCAGTGCACTCTATCCGGTCTCCTTGAACTCCAATCTAGCTAATCCTCAGTGCTAGAGGAGACGACTAAGCAGTGGAACACTTCCAGAGTGGTCACTGGTCCGGCATAAACTGGATCGAAGGCTAACTTAAAACGTGTTGTATCAAGAGAAATGCAAACGCAGTGCATCTCTGAAGGTGGATTCTGTCAAGACGGCAGCTTTCAATTCCAGATGTTTATCATCACTGGACAGGAGATTACTCAAGAAGACTTAATGCCTTCACTGGCAACTTCTCCAGAAGGTGCCTTGCTGAGAATAATATTGAAAACATCTACTTTGCAGTGTGTACCTGCCTCATTCGAGCTGCCCTTCGTCCGGGTTTCCTGAAGGTTTACATCAATACAGACCCGTCGCTGGAGACCTTTATGTTGTGTTGTGTTTTGTTGTTATGTGTCGGCGCAGACTGTCTGTGTGGTGTACATTCAAGTCGCATGTCTGCAGCGACGGCCTGCGTAAATTCAAAAATAGTTTTTCAAATTGTTGATTTATTGTTATCCACCCAGTTTTCTCAACAGATTTTCCGAGTGCGTTGGCCGGTATTTTAAAACGACTGGATGGCACAGTTGGTTAAATGCCTACCCTTGGTTAGTGGGGTCCCCGGTTGGAATCCCAGTGAAAGCAAAGTTAATACACTTTTATCCGGTTTTCAAATCTGGTCCGGTCATACATTTGCCGTTTGAGTGGTCAATCGGTGAAAGTAGTCTGACTGTGGGTATCACAATGGATCAACATGGTCTAAGTGTGCTGGTGAACTCACTAGCAGACCCGTTTCCTACCCTACCCTGACCAGTATTTTGCTTAGACTGTCGTGGAGGTAGGAGCCAGTATAAGCTGTGTTATTTGGAACAGGAGCAGGGCAGGTGCAGAGGAGGTGTTGGATGATTGCCTCCTCTTCTTCGTCCAGGCATCTTCAACAGAAGTCGTTGCAGAATAGGCCTAGCCGTTTTGTGTGAAGGCCCAGTAGGCAGTGTCCAGAAATTATTTCCACGTCAGTGCTACTTTTTGGATATCTTTGGCAAAATAAGGCTACTTGATCTTTTTGATTTGAAAAGAGTCCAGATATATCTTGAGATTCATCTTGAATCATCTGACATAGAGTAGAGATTATTGAGCCGTAACTTGTTGCTATAGGGCTACCTATGTTACGGGAGGGTCCATCAACTGGCAGTCGGGACGCGTTTAGCGAGTTCGTCCGCTTGTAGTTTCCCGGGATTTCACTATGACCTGGCGCTCAGCGTAGACAAATGTCGGCAGTCGATAAATACATTAGAGTTTAGTGTTTTAGACAACGATGTCAGGAATTTGATTGCTGCTTGGCTATCCGTAAAGACAGAGACGATATCGCGGGTAGATACCACGGTCGTCCTTAGCCAGTACAGGGCTTCGTTATGGATGATGTCACATGACCTCTGCAGAGACAAAGAAGAAATAGAGTCTTTGGACGTCTGACCTGCGAGTGTTCAGCCCTTGCAGGGAAAATAATGCAGATTCTGGGGAAACACTTCTTTCAACGCTTCTTTATGGCGATGCAGGTTTTGAAGTATTGTGGGTTGCGGTGGCAACGTGGGATGCCGCGTCGACGCCTACGCTGGGGATGCCAACTTGCATAATGCACGACTCAACCTCTGCCCTGAGTGACTGTCTAGAAAAGTTTGGTCGTTCGCACCGTTCGCAGTCGGCGTAAATCCGTGGGACCCACTCACTTTTGATAAGACAACATTAAGTACGAGTGGGTGCTGTACAAGCTAAGCCCAGGTCCACGTCCACATCGGACTGTTGCGCCACCCGTGTTATTAACATTAAGATTCAAAACAGGATCAAACTGACAAATTTTCGGAGATTTTGATATAAACTGATTGGTTTTTGGAAGCGGAAGGGTCGATCGGTAGAAGTATGGTCGGAGCGAGACTCAGCAATAACGCCGTATACCTTGGTTAACCTAAAGTGAATTTCTGATAGAAGGCACAGTCCATGCCGTGAGGGCAATAGCCGAGTGCTAAACCAACACCAACGAGGGAAATAAATGTAGAAACCTTTTTTTTTATATCTTCCCACCTCCTAAGCTGGACCTGAGGACTATTGCACCAACCACTTATCACCAGGGTTGCGTAAATGCCACATTTTTGGACTTTTATACATTTACCGGATAAAAGTGTTTAAAAGCGTCTAAAAGTATAAAAAGTGTAGGTTAGGTTAGGTTTTAGTGGGTGGCCATAGAAGGCAGTCACACTTCGGCCAAAGTAGGCCCGATGTGATACCACGCGGATTGATTCCCTCTAACAAGTTGGTGCTTGTGACAAAGCGGTTTAGCTGGCTAATACTGACGCTTTTTAGCTCATTGGGGTTGTTGAAGTCTACTACTTCTAGTCTAGTCTACTACTTCAACAACCTCCCGTCCCTAGGTGTCAGTATCTACGACATGCCCGCGCGCTACACGAGCAGAGTAGGTGATCTGTGGTTTCAACCTCCTCTTCATCCATGCAGCTTCTACAGAAGTCGTCATATAGGACGGCTTACCTACGGGCTTGGGTGCCAATTGTGCAGTGCCCTGTTATGACGCCGGTGAGCGTCCTGAGAGAAGGTCTACTGAGTCTAGGCAGATTGGGTGATCGTTTGATATTAAGCGATGGCCACGTTTCCTTTGTTTTAAGACCAGTGGTGCCTTCTAGCCATTTACGATTAGTGGTGTTGGTTGCGTGTGTTTTTAGTAGATGGTAGGCTCTACCGATTGGCATGGGAGGTGGAACACCTCCTATAGTTTGGGTGGAGGATGTGCCACACCTAGAGAGTTCGTCGGATTTGCAATTGCCCGGTATGTCACAGTGTCCCGGCTCCCACATGAGGTGTTTGTTAAAATGCTCAGCCATCTCGTTAAGAGACAGCCTGCAATTAAGGGATGTTTTTGAATTAAACATGACATTGTCCAGGGACTTGATTGCAGCATGACTGTCCGAACAGTGATATTACGTTGTTCTTGAGCCAGGACAATGCCTCCTTTATCGTAATGGTTTCTGCCTTGAATACGCTACAGTGGTCAGGGAGCTTCAGGGAGATAGCTATGTCTAGGTCTTAAGAATAGACACCAGCACCTACACCCTCATCTGCCTTCGTGTATGTTTTTACACTTTTTTACACTTCTATTCCAGCAACATTTTTCAGTGGACTTGGAAAAGGCATTCGACCGAGATCCTCGAGGTAAACTCTGGAGTGTTCTGCAGGAGTATGGGATTGATGGTCCTCTTCTGAGGGCCATTTAGTCTCCATACACAAACTGTAGCAGCTGTATTCGGGTAAACGGTGCTAAATCAACACCTTTCCCCGTTAGGGTTGGACTTCGCCAAGGGTGCGTCGTGTCACCTCTCCCTTTCATTGTAAATTTGGATTGGATGTTGCGGAGCAGCCGAGGCAAGGAATGCTTCACATTGGAAGAATTGAGGGCAAGTCATCATCTTTTTGCAGATGACTTAGTGATACTCACATCTTCCCAGACGGAACTCCAGCGTGCACTCGATAGGTTTGTGGCCATATGTGCTGATGCTGGAATGAAGGTCAACGGAGGTTGTAGTCATCTCCAGAACGCCTGTTCAATGCACTCTACATGTTAGTGGAGTCCCTTTGAAGCAGGTGGAGAAGTTTAAGTGTCTCGGGGTCTTTTTTACGAGTGATGGAAGGAGTAATGCTGAGCTTTCGTCCAACATTGGTCAAGCTGGGTCAATTTTGAAACCGAAAATTCACGGTTCAACGGAATGGATTGGCTTATATCACCATCACGAATAAATGCGGATGAAAGATCATACCAAGCCTCTTCTTTGTTTTTTGGTGGACACATTATTTTGCAAGTAGCCGAATAAAATATGCTGACAACACAAAAAAAGAGGTACACAGTAAATCAATTGTACCTTCCTTTTTATTTGAATATTTCTAAAACTTTATTCTCCGTCGACTCCTGCCGACTCATTGTTGTCACTTTATGTCTAACGAAACTCACAGCCTATGTATTACATTGGCTTCCACATTGCCAGTGATTAGTGTTTGGTTTAATAGGGCGCTGATACACAGAATTTTTACCATTGATAGACACTCTGTCTTAGTCGTGTCACATGGAAAATGTGACAAATTCGTACTGTCTTCGTCACTTTACACGACTAATTGAGTACAAATTTGTCACAGTGACACGTGACACGACTAAGAGAATAAAGGTGATTGAGAGACCTACAGCAAATTATAGGTCGAGCTGTGCAAAGAGAATGTGCATGAAATTATTTGTACTCACCAATTGGTTTAGCCTCGGCCACGGATGCATCCTTTTTGGGGGCATTTACGGCAACACTATCTGTGAAATCTTCGTAGGGATCTTCCTGGGTGACCGGCATTAGTGCATCCTCGTTTTGGCCGGGCGGCAAGTCTGCGGCTGGCTTAGCCGGGGTGTCGTTCGATGGCTGTGGCTTGCTTTGCGTATTGCTTCCCTGTAAGAGCTTACTGAAGTCCTTAATCTCGCCGGTTTGTTGTAATTGAGCAAGACTCTGCGCCGCTATGCCCAGTTCGTAGAGGCTATCGGCGTAAAATTTATTATCTTCCTGGCTGAAGGTTCCCTTTTGCTTGGCCAGCTCTTGAATGGCAACCAGACGAGCGGCGGCCTCTTGAATTTTGTTGAAGTGATTGTCGAAGCTGCTACGTCCCTCGGTGTTGTGTGGCTTTAAAACAACGACTCTATTCACCCGCCCATCCTCGTGTTGAATATTAAGAGAGTGGCCCTTCAGACCACCGTAGTACGGAAACGAAATCACATCGGAATTGCGGTTCACTGACCTTTTTCTACGATTATAGATTGCTTTCAATTTGCAAGGATATATACGAGATTAAATGGGAGAAGACACACCGCAAAAAGCACGTAGATGCGAAGTAGACAATTGAAGAAGAAGAAGAAGGAGAAGAAGAAGAGTGAAAACAGAAGAAAGAAAAAGCTGGTTTTTTTAAGATAAATCGTTCGTACAAAATAAAAGCGGCTTTATTTACATAAAATAAGTGATAGAAGACTCGAAGTGAAGAGGTACATTTTTGTTTTTTTTTTTTTTTTTTGAGAGAAAGCAGTAGGCGTCGGGAATTCACTCCATCAGATCCAGAATTAAGTCAGCCTGAGCGTGGGCTCTGCCACCGGCCCCGGCAATCGCAACCGATTCGGGACTGAAAAACACGTTTGTTGGTACTCCCTTCTTTAGGACTGCACGCGAGATGGGCGCCGATATTGCGGTGCCGCCATTGCCCACGACCGCCTTTGAGCTTGGCTGCAAAATGAGTGAGGCAATTTTGCCCCCATAATTCTGGATGTTCGCATTGTACGGTATAAAGTAGGATCCGAATGATATATTTGGCACACTTCCTCCGGCGGCTGTATTGCCCATGGCTTCAACTCTGATTGGGGCCGCTGTTGCTTGGATGGATTTTTCGTTTGACGATGCTTTTTGCTTTGGTTGCTTCAGGTCGCCTTTCTTCGAGAATGTCTCCACGGATGAGAGCTGAAGAAATCTGGTTCCTGGAATCGGAATGATGTTCTCTATGACAAACATTGGATTCACCTTTTGAACGGCTGATATGAGACGAGTATCAGTGTCTAGGTTGCCCGAGTTATTGTCGACTAATTTGTCGTTTTTGGGAACCTTGCGGCCAGCCTTGATCCGGGGGATCTTTGTTGTTGGCTCTGGGAATCGATTTGCTGGCCTGACAGTGGATTTTACAATTTTCTTTACTTCAGGTGCATGGATTACATTAGGTACTGGGGTCAATGGCAATGGATTCGTGTTGTAAAGGTATGATGGATATGGAAATGGATTGAAGAAGAAACCGGGATAAGCGGTCCAAGGACTCGGCTGGCCAGTAATTGCGTTGATAGCCTTATCGTTCTCACTGCGTAATTGAGGACTGCCCTTGCCAGTGATGGGTGGTGAATTAACTAATGCAGCTGACGGAAAGAAAGGTTGCGCGTGAGGCCAGGAGCTTAAGCTTGCAGTTTTCCATCTAAATAATTTGGGTTCGGTTAAATAAGCATGAGTGTTATCGTTAGAAGGAGGGAAGAAATAAGAAAGCGTGTGATACTTGTTGATTAGTGCGTAGTTGTGTGTTTCTGTCTGACATGTTCATGAGGTGTGAATGGAGTGGGATTAGCGATGAAAATGTGTCAAGCGAGTAGTTCTACTTCCTAAATACTGTTTCTGTCTACATTGGCATACACAAGGATTCAATTTTAATCGTATATATATTTTTGTTTTAAATACAGCTTACTGCAACTAGTTTCGAGAATTGTACTAATTAAATCTAATTAATTCTATGGACGTTTAGAACTAACAATTTTTATAAAACTTGGCTATCATCGTCTGGGGAGTAGTATATAATGGGGCCTGTTGCAACAACTTCTCCCTCATCGGCGAAACTTTTGCCTGAGTTTGTGCGCAGAAGTGCGTCTTTCAGGTCGGTGGTCTGTGGTATTGCAATGACCTTGGCACCGGGGCCGGCAATTGTCAAACTCCTGGGATGTGTGAGAGCGTATCCGCCGGGGCCGACAATTGCAGTTCCCCCACTGCCCGCTGTGGCCACACCGCCGGGTCCTGCGATCGCTATCCCACCCTTGCGCACTTTAAGTCTCTGTATTATGATCCCGCTCTCTTTGAGTGCTTCCTTCTGCACTTCGTTCATCTCCTTGCGCTTCGCTGCGAATATGTGCTTTTCTAGTTCTTGCGGATAGTCGCTCTCCTCAGACGACTCCATGCCCCATGTATAGTCTTCGTTTGAGATTAACTGTGGCTGTGGCTGTGGCTGCGGCTGTTGCTGTGGCCTTGGCTTTGGATGCTGCTGCGCGGCCGATTGCGGCACAGTCAGTGGCACAGATTGCAGCACAGGCTTTGCTTCTACCTTCTGGGCAGCGAGTACATTTCCAGGCCGGTTGAAAAACGAACCAAAAGGTGCTTTCGCGGATGGAGCGGGAGTTGGTGACGTCGTCGTAGTTGGTGAGGCGCTAACAAACTTTTTGGCACTGGACGCTGTTGTCTTTGTGCTTGGCGGCGCCTTCTCTGCGGAGGCCTTCGACGACGGGCGGATGGTGGGCAACTTTTCAACTCGTGTCAGTTTTTGATTTGCCATGTACTCCTTTGGCTTGTCGCTCAACTTCAACTGCCGGGGCACGAAATACAATCTCAACCGAGGTGACTGCTTCTCGTCGTCTTCGGGTTTTTCTTCGGGTGAAATGTCAACGTCGCCAACGACCTTATAGTCGACCAACTTAAACTCCCTCGGATTTTTTTCCTTTACATATTCGTCCTTGGTTTGGGTCGACAACTTAAGCGGAACCTCAAAGTTGGTTTTGTCGACGTCGCTATCACTCGGAATATTGATCGACTTTGGAACGTAGTAGTAAAAGAACAGATTCGGCTTGGTTGACTCTTTAGACTTAAGCTGGCTGGGGCGGTCTGAGTCTGAGGCAAAGTTCAGTTTCCGAATTGAGGGTTGCAGTGCACCTGCATTCACTTGGGAATGAAACGGATGATACATGGGCTTGGGGAACAAGAACTGATCTGAGTTGAGCATTGAAGGCAGAGGGGGCTCCTGTTTCTTAACGTATCCCAGTGCAACATTTATCTTATTAATCTCCTCTAATATTCTCTTGGCCTCGCTCGACTTTTGCTCGTTATCGTCAAGGCGAAATGTCTCTTCTGGAAACTTAACCAGCCTTTGTTTTTCAATTCTGCAAACAGATGGTTTTTATATATGTGTATATAGATCTGTGTATATATGGTATTTAAATCGGAAGGAAGTGTTTGGAAGAGATATATGTATGTACAGGATAATAGTTTATGTAAACACTCAGCCAGTCGTTCCAACAAAAAATACTGGGATGCCTGATCCTCATGACAGTACAATAATGCCAAAAATAGTCCGATATTGGTTACAACATTCCATTCTCTCTAAAAATACAATCAATTGGAACAAACAATGGTTCTTTTCATGATGAATAAAATAGTGTTCGCGTGTAGAAATGAAAACTGGTAAGGATCCTGAAAAATCAGCAAGCATGCCTGAAATGTGAACGCTTACAAATATTGTACACAATCCATATTTGAGCTCGGTTTGACTAAAATTTTGCATGGAAGTCTCCGGATGATGTGAGAGGCGAAAAAAATGATACAAAGCTGTGCAGAATGTGTAGATTGTTTGATTACCACCCCGATATGTTTTTGGTAGAGCGACTGTTTGCAGCAAATAGCGTATATTTTGAGGCATGCAACTGTTATGTGGGGGGAGAAAAGTTAGTGTTGCGCGAACATACATTTGTGTGCTTGCGCATGTAAGGTGTTCAGGTGTGAAAAGCTTATCGTCTGTGCAGTGGTTTGGCCAATACTTACTCGAACAGATTGTCACCGGGACGGGCTTGCACAATAGCCATAAGTGCCGCTAGGGCTGTTACCTAGAAAGATTGAAATAAATTTATAGAAATCTGTGATGGCTTAAGGAAAATTACATATTTGTATTAAATTTGATTTTGCAGTACTTATAATAATGTGAATATGCCAATGCACTCCGTTTTGAACTGAACTCCGAACTTGAAAATTTTTCAAATGCAGGGTGTTGGCATGTAAGGGCAGGCCCCGCCAGGAGTCAGTCACTTCGTTAGAAAAGTCCATCAAAATAGTAAACGTCAAAGTTTTTTTAACAACTAACTGTTCTTCTCAAGACAGGTGCATTACATCGAGACAGTTCGATGCACTAGTCAACAAGTTACCCCTCCTGGCCATACCGAAGGAAGACGCGATTAGGAAATTCAACTTCCACGAGGAGTTTACCATTAAGCTCCAAAAGACTGTACGAAGGAAGGAACAGGGGCCGGATGAAGGAACAGGGGCCGGAGTACTTCGACTCCGCACACAGTACAACCAACGCATGGGCAAACGCACCAGTGTCTGTCGAGCTATCCCTTAGACAGATGCGCTCAAATCAATCTTAACTGGAACTATACCAAATGCGAAATGGCAATAATGTCGGATAGTCGTGTCGCTAGCCTGGCACAAGACTCCTTTTCTCATCAAATCCAAGCTCATGTGGGAATGTCTACAGAAGCTTAAGGAGCTGAGCAGGAGTAACAGGGTAAGACTCTGCTGCATACTTGGTCATATAGGAATGGAAGGCAATGAAATGGCTGACTTTCTCGCTAGGAAAGGCCATCGAAACCTTTTTTAGGCACCGAACCATTCTGCGCTTTAGTAGATCACGCCCTCATAGAAGAGTTCAGTTAACTAAAAATAAGGAACCGGCCAGATACCTGGAACAACGCTCATGGCATGAAGCAGGCCAAGAAGCCCTGGGGCCAACATAACCGGAAGAGGTTTGAGACGTGCATCAGGGGACAGTAGACTGTAGACTCAGTGAGCACCTAAGGAAACTACGAGCATCAGAAGAAGGTATCTGCATTCTGCGGAAAATCGAATGAAATTCCAGAACATATGCTGGGATTTTGTGAGGCACTTGGCAAGCACCTAATATCAGAGGAAGAATTGAAGTCACTGTAACCCAGAGATAATGGAGGAAGAGATGGGCCACTTCTACTTTTCCTGCCCCTCAGATTCATCTGACAGGGTTTTTATGTAAACTTTTCACAGACAGGCGTCTGTGAATACGTGTGAGCTAAGCGAAGCTGATTACTCCCGCCTAACGCCATTGCGTTGCTCTATACTTCTAACAAGTGTGAGTGAAAATAAGGTAGTATGCGTGACTTGAGAGCACAACTGCGATGGACTGGGGGTTTTCCACTGGAAAGAGGAATATCTCTTCCTCCAACATCTCTGCTGTAACCGGTACTCATTCTCAGATTCCTAAAGGAAACTGGTTAAGAGAGAATACTCCACGACAAATATTGGGTCTATAAATTATTCGTGCGGTTTTTTTCGTCTGATCGCATATTCCGTGCGCTTTTCGGATACTGCTATCCTCAAACGGATTAATTGTGTTCGGTAGCGTTGTCCATTGATGGATTGCACCCGGTTTTAGCAGCTCATAGCACAGCACACTCTTCTGATCCCACCAAATACAGAGCATGACCTTCGCGCCATGGATAATCGCCTTTGCCATTGATTTGGCTGGTTGGATGGCCACTTTTGGCACATTCCCTCAGCTAGCGCATGTTCACCATAAACTTCCACCAAAATACGATGACTTTCGGCAGCAGTTTAAAGTAATGAAGAAGAATTCCCCGCAAAAATACTTTTTCAGGTAGAAAGTTCGACATATTTGAGTGACAGAAAATTATAGTTGTTTACGCTTCAAATGAATGACATATACTGAAATGACGTACAATGATTTCCAACGCATGTTCCAATGGAATACTACAAGTTACGCCATCTCTTAGCAAACCGCACGAATTAGGTTGTAGATCCAATATCTTTCATCATCGCTCAACAGGAGCAGATAACCCTCAATACAATAGATCTATAGGTCGCGGTGCAATTTACCCTTAAAAAAAATACAAAAAACTATTCTTCTGTCTGGATGTAAGCTTATGTATCGATGCCGCTGCTAGTCATCTTTTAAAAGATAAAAGTTTGGTTCATGTTTGTCGTCTTTAGTCTTGTCAGTTTTGTGACTTTTCCAAAGTGGTGTGCCAACCCGGAAGTTTGAGAAACCAAGTTAACCCGGGTTAGGATAGAGCCAGACCGAGTTGTGGCCCGGGTTGACGAACTCGGTTTGAAGACGAACATAAAACAATGGAATGGGGCAAATGGAGTTGTATTCTCGAACTCCATTCTATTTCGGTTCGGCATCGCATACGCTCACACCGAGTTCAACCGTCTGTATTTTTTATGTATCCGGTTTGTTCCACCGGTTGTGACCATTCGGTTTGATATAAATGTAACTCGGTTTGACTCGGTTTAATTAACCGAGTTGACACATCAAAAATAGTGTCTTGCGAAAGATATCTATAATCACAAAAATGTTGAAGATAAGTGCATTTTATGATTATTTTTAGTTTTTTTTTTTATAATTTGGGAGCGCACAAGATTTGCAATGATTCGCAATGATTGTGTCCGGGGTCAAGACCCAGCAGAGTAGTATTAATGTAACCTAAGATGAGAACAAATTAGACTAAGTTTAGACCGTCATTTACTTTCCGTAAAATTTCAATAATTTTTTTTTCAATCCTTCTTCATCGATCGGAATCGTTTTATATTTTTCGAAGGCGTGTTATTTCAAAAGCGTATAAAAACAGAATTGGTTTACATGGTGTCTTCAAAAAGGGGCCCATAACATCGCAAAACATGGTCGTAGCACTATGGACTGCGCCTGAATCCACTCTCCCGCAAACAAAAGCAGACGTCGTTCTTTTTGACTCAAGATGCAATTGCGGATCAGAGTCATTTCTTGAAAAACTAATCTGACTTCATACACGGCATTGATCATCTCAATCATCGGACATGTGTGGCCAATATAAAAACGTTGCTATATAAACGGTTGCTATTTTCGACATAAGAGTTGGCAGTGTTTCGATGGATGATGATTGTATGAGAAGATTCAACCCCGTTAACAAACAGGTAAATCTACAGATCCAACGACTAGATAAGACGAAGAATGTTTTTTCGCAAATCTGCACAACTTTTCAACGTCTCATGTTTTGCTTGTTTGTATAATTTGCGCTCGCACAATGGATTGTTAATGTGTCCGGGTTCAAGACACAGCACGGGCCGAAGGTCTAGAGGGAGAAAGGGAGAGCAGGTACCTGTCCACATTGGTTTTAAATTCCTGCGGATTGTATTCTGGGGGAAACATTGGGCTGGGAAGAGCACTCCAGGGCTAAAGAACGAGTCTCTACATTTATCTGTGCGTCCGAAAGTAGGCTTAAGGATAAACTGATGAGCATGCCTGGCGCGATGCGCATTGCGGGTGAATTCATGGAGAGGAGGAATGCAGGTGGCTAGCTGACTTGAGCATCGTTTGTTAAAATAGCTATAAAATACGGATAGAGATGAGACTGTATGTCGTCGTCGATGTTCGAGCGAGTCAAGTGACTCTGCAATATTGTTGTTTTATCGCTCGCTTTTGGATTCTATCTAGTAGGTGCAGGGTGGTTTTGGAGGCACCACACCAGATATGAGCGTTGTACTCAAGTTTGGGGCGTATATACGCCTTGTAAATGAAAGCCAAATCAGAAGGAGTGAAGTATTGCTTGCATCGATTAAGGAAACCGAAACACTTCGCAGCATTTTTGGTGACCTCAAATATGTGATCGTTCCAACTAAGTGTTGTGGTGATCCACGTACCAAGGATGGAAAGCTTTCCGGTTTCATTGACACAGGCGCCATTCATGGATCATGGCTGATCAACAAGGGTTCGCTTGAGTGACAGCAGACAGCATTGAGTTTTTGAAGCATTGAATTCCACTCGATTGATCTTTCCCCAGTTAATTATGCTGTCAAGATCGGAATTCAATGTGCTTCACATAAGCCGCTGTTCCAATTCTACGGCCGAAGGGCGGGGTCGTTAGTCTTGGAACGAATATGAAAAGCTGAGGGTGCTGTCATCAGCGAAGGAATGGAATGGACTAGAAGTAGCAGACAAGAGGTCATTTGTAAAAATGAGAAAGAGTGTCGGATGCAGAACAGAGCCTTGGGGAACACCAGCATTTATTTGGTGGATATCAGACTTGAACCCGTCCAAAAAGAACCCATTCGAAAGGAATTTTCTAATCCATTGGAGAAGAGATTCATCGATACCATAGGTACGCATTTTCGACAAGAGAGCTTGATGCCAAACTCTGTCAAATGTCTTAGAAATATAGAGCGCAACGATCTTGCATGACTGTCCGAACAGTGATATTACGTTGTTGTTGAGCCAGGACAGCCAGGGCCTCCTTTATCGCAGTGGTTTCTGCCTGGAATACGCTACAGTGGTCAGGGAGCTTCAGGGAGATAGCTATGTTTAGGTCTTGAGAATAGACAGCAGCACCTACTCCCTCGTCTGTCTTCGACATATCAGTGAATATGCTCAGGAGCTCAGCCAGCATCTGATTGCCAGATATCCAATCCAGTCTGGAGGGGATGCTGGTGGAGAATTCCTTCTCGAAGATAACTGGGGGTAGTAGGCGGGCGGTGTCGTTGGGGAGAAAGTTGAATTCATTTAGAATGGTTGAGTGGCCAAGAGAGGGTCCGGACGAGAGTCGGAGTGTTTTGAATCTCAGAGCTGTGCTGGCTGCCACATGTTTACTTCGGACTCTTCAATCCCCCAGTGATACTCATGCAGGCCAGACCTTGCACCCGTTTGAGTAGCGTGCAGTTGACAGCTGTGTTTAGTGCTGTCCACCAAACTGAGACCCCATACAGAAGTGTCGGTCTGGCAATTGAGATGAAGATCCAATGGATGATGAGTGGTTGTAATCCCCATTTGCAGCCTATGTTTTTTGCAGTATTAGTAGCAGTTCTTAACTGCTGCATTCCAGAGAAGGGGCGAGAGTACACCACCTTGCGGGGTTCCTCTATTAACTCCTCTGCGGATAGTAGCGTCTCCCAGATTAGAGTGGATTACCCTGCTGGTCAGTAGCTGATGGATGACAGCCACTAATGATGAAGCATCGTGTTTCGATTTTTCGACATGACATGAGCCCTTTTTCAAATGTTGGACAAGGATAGCCGTCTCTTATGGTAGGCAACGTTGAAATGAAATGACATGACATTATTTGCCCACCAAAAAAGGAATAGAACTGATTGCAGTTGGTATTGTGATTGTGACTTTCTACGGGGGTATGTCCTCTGGAAACAGAACTTTTTCAGCAGCATAACTGCTCCCGGTGCACAATTGTACACAGGTGATGAATTAAGTTAGGTCCCATTTACACGGTCAAATCTAGTCCAACTTCAGCGCCTCAAATGAGCGGCAACGGAAGTGAAACGTTTGGGATGCTCCGGCGTTGCATGGGTGCGAAAAATGTATCAGCTTTCGAGTAAGCTTGCTTTCAGAGATCGTGTCAGCTTTCGAGAGAACTTTGATGCTTTTCTTTCTTTGCTGTATTTTTACTCTCAGCCTTATCGGATGCATGAAATGCAGGTGTGCGTGGAAGATAACGTGTATGTGTGCTTGAGAAATATCAGATCACATTGACATTTGTTTCCAGACGCACGATCTTCCAAAAGTCCGTTCAACTGCTTGCTTACGCGGACGACATTGACGTGTTTGAACGAACACAGCGCGCAGTCAATGAGGCGTTTGCTGGCATTGAAGAGGAAACGGCTCGAATGGATCTGGCAGCGAATCAGGGCAAAACAAAGTAGATGCTGTCATCACGGAAGGATACGCAGCATCGACGTCTCGGACAGGGACGAGTAGTCAAGGACTACGTACCGAGATCAAGCGCAGACTTGCTCTTGCCAATCGCTGTTTCTTCGGGCTCAAGAGGCAATTGAGTAACAGAGCCATCTCTCGAAACACCAAGCTGACTTTGTAGAACATTTATATCATCCCTGTCCTGCTCTATGACGCAGAGACGTGGACGCTATTGAAAGCGAATGAAGAAGCTCTTGGCCGTTTTGAGAGAAAAGTTCTGCGTGCGATCTTTGGTCCTGTTTGCGTGGTCCTTGTTTGCGTTGTCTGGAGGAGAAGGGGGCTGCACAGAGGCAAGCACCTAGTTAATCCTCTTCGGATACAACGCTTAAGATGGCTAGGTCATGTAGAGTGGATCCACACCACAGCTCCAGCCCGAAGAGTCTTCGATTCGGAGCCAATGGGATGGGATCCTCGAACGAGATGGCGCACACAAGTGGAGAAAGACCTCAACCAACTTCGTGTGCGCAAGTGGAGGAAGCTGGCGAATGATCGCGCTGGCTGGAGAGGCTTGCTGGTTGAGGCCCAAGACTGTAGCGCCAGACAAAGAAGAAGATTGACATTTGAATTTGACCGCGTGAAAGCACATGCAATAAATGGAGGCATTTGATGCGTAACAATTTGACCGTGTAAAGGTGGCCTTAGGTAATACCAGCGTACTATGCGTCCAGCGTCCAGCGTCCAGCGTCTATCTGCCGGACGTTGTTGTGTAAAGGGGGCCTTACTAAATACCAGCATACAGAAACGTCCATCTGCCGGCCGTTGTTGTGTAAAGGGTGCCTTAGGAAATATCAGCGTACAGAAACGTCTATCTGGCGGCATCTGCCTATTGTGGACGTTTATAATCGACTAGGCACCGTAACGCTGGCATTTATGTTCATCTATGTTCATCATTTCTCAAAGATCAGTCGAATGCGAGGTTGTAAGACTAAAGTTGTAAAACTTCGATGGGATTCTGCCCGCTGCGCAATGATCTCCCTAGACCAACACGAAGAGGCATCGCAATCGATCAGTACGAGCCACTGGCCGATTAGTGATCTAAGACTGGATCTCAAGCAGACTGCTCACGTTCGCAATTGAATGAAACGCCGAAATGTTAGCAGTTTTAAAAGTACGTGCGTCACTTGAAGACTACAGCGGCATCGAATGTGCGTCATTAGCAAATTAATTCGTTATTCCTTCATATTTGCGGAAGAAGATTCGCATTTTATTTTCATCAGAGCATTGAACGGTGGAAGCTTCATTCCTTTGTCATCGACAAGTGCTTGCAGAAAGTTCGTGCCACCAAATGTGAGGGAATATGTTATCTACCCTTGTTAAAATACTAAAAATGTAATGAACTCAAGAACTGCCAGAGTTTGTAAAAAAGAATCCTGTTCCAACAGTCAAGACCATCGACTTACCGTCGCTGTCAACAGACCTTAGCAGGACACATTGAATATGTTTGCAAGTTTCTGAAGAACAAGGTCATAACAGCTACCAGTTATGACAGCTGGGGAAGAAAGAGTTATCGAATCGAAGCCCGCAGAGCACTGGTCGATTGTCCGTAGAAAACAATGAAGTATGAACCAGAAATGAAGTGTTAAAGAGATGCCCAACTTCACAGCTGATTCACCTCTAGCCCATCGACGAATTCGAGAGGCTTTCTGACAGTTATTCATGGATTTTCGACAGTTATTCGCGAAATAACGTGAATGCCGTTCTCTGATTGGTCAGTTTGGCTTTAGAAGACGATATCAAAAATGGTTGCCAAGTTGGTGTAATACTTCATTTCTGGTATGAACATAGCTCACAGCGAAGTTATTGAAATGTTTTTTGACAGCCACGCATCAGAGTCCGTCATGCTCAGCAAACTCCCATCGACTTGCCACAAATCGACCAAAAGATCCGCTTTTAATGAAACTGATTTCTGGTTGAATTGTTGTGTACAGAAACTTATACAGCATTAGAACTTAATATTTCCAAAGGGAAGATATTTACAGCGCACCGGATCTTCTTCTTGATGAGAAATAGGCCAGAAATGTGCCACTCTATAACCACTTCCAGGATGGTTCAGGATTGCAAGTCCTCTCTGGATTTGATCGGCAGTCAAAATTCCCGGTCCCGGGTCACCACGGGATCACTGGAAATGAGATCGCCGATGAACTTGCTAGACAAGAATCAGAGGAGACATTCTCAGGACATGCGCTGGGTCTCCCTGCGTTCTTGGTTAGGGCTTCCGTCGGTGGTTGGGCCTCTCAAGAACACAACCGAAGTTGGCATGACTCTCCAGGATGCGAACAGTCTGAGCGCATGCTCCCTCACGTGTTTGAGAAATCCGCAGCATTCTTGTTATCCCCTGGCAGAAAAGACTGCAGGTGACGTACAAGCGGAACACTTCACCTTCGCCAAACACCTAAGCAACGAAACCTTCTGCGACGCCTTTAGAAAAGATGACGACACTGCAGAGCACTTCTCCTCTAACTGTCCTGCCTTTGCTCGGATCAGGTGGCAGGTTTTCGGCGTTGCGAGGGTCCTCCTTTAAAAGGCCAAGAAACTACACCAAAGGTAGGTGGCTGCCTTTTACAACGGACCAGTTTTTGGGTCTGAGGGCTCCAGTGTGGTGTCTAAAAACAAATGCTTCCATGGAATATCACATCTTGGTAACAAAATCAGGATCGGTGGAAAACTTACGCCGCACAACGTCGGGCAGGACTATCGGCACAATTTTGAACTAAAGTGCGGTCGTCTGTGATTTTGACTTCCCTGTTTCGATCACCACCACAAACATCACATTAACTGTCACCTGAGACCGATGTTTGCCGTTTGACAACATGGATTATTTGACAATTACTGGACGTATTGAAATTGTTTCTGTAAGTCGTTCGTTTTGCGTGTTGCGGACATTAGCGTCTAAGGATTGGAAATGTATCCGAAGAGACTGACTCTATTACAGATGTTTCAACCCTCTTGTCGACAAATGAGTCGTGTGAACAATAAACATGCGATATTGGTGGCTTTTAGAACAGAATGAATTTCATTGACAGACGATCTGTCAAAATGACAGTGCACGCTTGCGGATTTTGCTGTGCTTAATGTTTTTTCTTTCTCTCTTCGTTCTTTGTCATCGCCAGCCGCTGCCGCCTGACAAGAGTCATCAATAGTAAATATTTTAAAATTGTATAAATAGTGAAGGAATTAAACCCTGCAATAAACCGTGGACTGGATGAGAAATAGGTCAGAACTGAGCCTAGATGCTATCATCTACTCTATATCTACGGAATTAAAGGCGCTTTATTTTGAACGCTGAAGAGAGCTACTGCACTCTGCACAGACACTATGGTTGTTCGTCGGTGATAGTGTTGAGAAGGATCCAAATCTATTGATTTCACGTTGAGCACTGTATATGGGCTTGTCTTTCGTCAAGCTTGTCTTCAAGTTCACTCAAGAATGGCAAAAAGTTGATTTTGCCAATGACGCAACGTGTTTCAATAACTAATTTCCAGACAATATTTTCTTCAACGGTGAGGCTCATTTTTCACTCGGTAAATAGGATCCACAAGAAAGAAGACCTCCTTGACTACACCAACCGTGGATGGATAGATCTCCCTAACACCACAAAAGGTTAGGGAGTCTACAGTTTTGTTGGACCGCATGAAGCAGTAACAGTCAGTCTCTAGGTCCCTATAAGCCTGGCTACTGATCATCTCAAGCAGATAAAAATGTTAACATGCCCATGTTTTCCAACCTTAGCCCGCAACAGTGCCCTGAGGAACTCTTCACCTTTTTTCCTTAGGTCATAATATATTGGGTCTATAACGGTTTTTTTTTTTCAAAATTTTAACGTTTTTTTAAGAAAAACCTGTAAACATGTTTTTCCCATGTTTTTCCCATCTTTCTGGCAATTTGAGGAAAGCGCTGGCTTGGCAGCCAAGAACGAATCAAGCCAATTTGTGATATTCTGCTCTGATGTGAACCGTATTTCAGTGAGGGCGTTCTACATCGACCGGAACAAAGGGTAGTCAGAAGGGGCAAGGTCTTGGGTATAAGGCGGGTGGAGTAAAACTTCCCATCCACTGTTTTCCAAATAGTTCTTAACCGGAATAGCAACGTGGGGCCGAGCGTTGTCATAATGGAAAATTATTGCCTCATGTCTGGTCGCATATTCCGAGTGTTTCTTGTCGACTGATCTCTTCAGACGGACTAATTGTGTTCGGTAGCGTTGTCCATTGATGGTTTCACCCGGTTTTAGCAGCTCATAATACAGCACACCCTTCTGATCCCACCAAATACAGAGCATTACCTTCGCGCCATGGATATTCGGCTTTGCCATTGATTTGGCTTGTTGTCCAAGCCAACATTTTGGCACGTTCGCTCAGCTAACGCATGTTCACCATAAACTTCCACCAAAATACGATGACTTTCGGCAGCAGTTTAAAGTAATAAAGAAGAACTCCCCGCAAAAGCACTTTTTCAGGCACAGAGATCGACAAATTTGAATGAAAAAAAATTGTTTGCTTACGCTTCAAATGAATGACATATACTGAAATGACGTACAATGACAGTAGCTTTCCATCGCATGCTCCAATGGAATAATACATGTTACGCCATCTCTTAGCAAACCGCACGAATTAAGTTGCCAGAAGGATGGGAAAAAGTCATAGCTTCAGATGGGCAATACTTTACAAATACAAATACTTTTCAAATTTTACAAAGGATATGAGTCATATCCATAATTTTCCAAACGCCAAGCAAGGTTTACATTTCTATAGCGGTGAAGTTCACTTGTAACTTGACAGCAAGTGACTGACAACAGAAGTTACACCGTCAAGTGTAGGTGAAGTTCACAAAAGAGGCAACGTTTGGAAATCATTAAATATTACTACCGCAATTCTGAGTCGATGGTCGCAACTATAAGAGCCCTTACTCCAATTTCGACCGCAATAAATATCCCACCAGACAGGCTGTACGTGCCGTAGTACATAAATTCGAGTTAACAACAACATCTATTGACCGTTCTTGTGCTAATGAGACAGCGCACCGGTCGAAATACCGAAAAGATCGCAGCCATACGTGATCTAGTTAAAAATGAGACCGTTTCACGACATTCACAGACATTGGGAATGTCAGGTATTGTAGCGGAAAAAGGCTTGTTCCTGTGCCATTGCAAGATCCAATTAATTGAGAAAGATCATTTGAACCAACCAAACTGTGAGTAGAAAACATTTAACTTGCTGTAGTTAGAAAACACACTTTTTGGAAGTAACTACGGATCGAGTAATGAGCAATAGGCTTTGCTGTGGGTTGAAAATATACCAATCTAGGTTTGACGAATAATTATTCTATGGTTGGAATAGAAGCAATAAGGCAATCACATCATAATATGCTTGACTTATGGCCGTTTTCACAGTGCAAGCTTATCTGCTGGTCTAAATAAGTTAAGGCAGCGCAAAGGACAACAGACACACTTCGTCTAGCTAAGTGCAGGATCGAACTTAAGCTTCGTTCAAGAAGATTTCGTTTTGACACTCAATATTTAAGGGGGTGGGGGTTAAGTTAGACATCGACTGAGTGTCGAAAAATTAGTGATTGGGCACGAAGTACCAGCCTGTACCCGACTGTTGAGAGGAAGACGCACCAACTCAGCAAGCTAATGTTCATGCAGATAAAGTCATTGTCATAGTAGATCCCTTCAACAGCATTATATAATAAAAATATAATACGGCTGCCGCTACAGCCATAAAGGGCCATTTCCTAGCATCTCAGCAACCACTCGTGTTGTGCGTACTATTGTCTTCTCCCGAGTGTAAGGGACCAAGAGTTTTATGCCGACCCCTAACGGTCAATTTGATAAGCTTTTTGTAGAGCATTGTGAGTGATGGGAGAGTGGTGGGGCCGTGAAAAGTATTCTGCTCATACCGGGAATCGAACCTGGACTGTGTAGGGGTCGACGCACCAACTAACAACGCCACTGCCGCCACCTTCAACCGCATTGCCAGACAAAATATTTGGTGGCTTATGTAGGTTTTCTGATGTAATTTGACGCTAATATTATTTTAGTACACGAATGGCAATTATGTACTCTCTGGATTGACACATAAGCCATGACAATCGGTGGCTTATGTTACATCACTACGGACATTAGTCTGCAATTTAAAATTAAACACAGAATTAATTTTCTCAGTGGTCGCTGTGGAGTTGTGAATTGGTGCGTCGACTCCTAAGACGAGGGTGCCACTTTCAAAGGTCACGGCTGCATTGACAATGTTCAAATCATTACTTCGCGGTTAGTAGGTACCAACCACTCGTGATGGACATGCACAGCACGAGCGGTTTCTGTAGTAGCTGGGCTCAGCTACACCTCGGACTGGTTCCGAGCGAACTCGAGGATGATCTGAACCCACAAACAAATGAGGTAGATAGTCTTAAATATACCATAACCTAAGTCTAGCTGAAGCAAGGATATGGGCAGATGGGCAGATTTGCTGACGGTCTGGTTTAGTAACGACTGGCACGATCGCTCATTCGCGTCTAATCAAACTAAGACCGTTCAAATAAACTTTACTTATAGAACCTAAAGTACACACTATGTTCCAAATTTTTGAGATAAATTAACACCTAATTGCGACGCTGATACAACTGTTCGAACTATCTTCGAATTTCGTAGAGTTCCTTCTTGCCGGTGTTTTGTCAATTGTGACAGTCTGTATCTGAGTCTCTGTCGAAAACTCACTGTGGAGTCTGAAGAGCTAGATAAACCTACTCAAGAATCATTGAAATCCGTCTACGCCGACATGTGCTTATACATTTCGCGGTGGTCGACCTTGAAGACGAACAAATGCTCACAGAGAAGGAATGAAAGAGAAACATTGAGAACATCAGTAGAAGACTACGCTTTGGCGGTTGGGTATCTAAGAGGCTTATTGATGAAATGACTGGCATGCCTAGCCGGGAAAATCTCGACACCATCATTTGGTTCCCAAGCACCATTCTTTAAGGATTAGCAGCCTTCAAGGCGTTAAATATGAACTCTTTGCTGTACAAGTTATCGAATCTGGGACTCTCGACCAAAGACTTTATAAGAATCTTATCATGCAAACCGAGGTTCCACAAGGATGTGTACTTAGCCCAATTTGATTTTCTCTCTGTGTAGACTATATCGCCAAGCCTCTCATTAGATGATCTGCTGTATCACAACAGATTATCTGCCGAGAGGGTTGGTGATATAGAAGCCAAGGCGCTCAGGTATGCTGACGATCTTGTAAGCTGACTCTTTAGCTGCAAATAAATAAATTGCCAAGCTTTTCCAATTGATGGGACTTAGAGACTAGCACCACAAACTCAAAAATGGTAGGAGGACTGCCCGAGGCAACTGGTCTTCGATGTTGCCAAGGAACTGGGTTTTTCTTAAGAAGTCGAATCTGCTAAAATAGCCTTCGATCAACGATTCGGCATAGGTTCAAGGTTCAAGGTGTTCACTATCACTGTTGATGCATGTTTCTGCTGCGCAAACCAAGCGCTTGGACACAAATATCGCAAACTCACTCCTCAATACAAAACATGCAAAAATAGCACTCTCAGTTAAGGATAAGGAATTGCTGGCGTGTTTTTTTGAAGGTACTTGGAGTTGCCGGGCAGTTAAGAAAATGGATGAGGTAAACTACTTTTTCTTTAAAAAGTTACTGGTAAAGTGTACTTCTCACATGTTGAAACCTTCGTTTTTCTCGAAATGCCATTTTTGGCTTATCGTATTTTTGTACTACTTTGAAAAGTGTGAAACTATCACAAGGTTGTTCTTTAAACGCAGGCTTGAAACTCTCGCCAAAAACCACCTAATCCAGTCTTCCTCAAAGCTAACTGAGAAATTTGAAGGCGAATGCCGGCTACATGATTAATGTGATGCGCAAGAAGTGGCTCAGAAGGGGCTTCCCAAGATGGCGATTCAATATAATCAAACATTTCTCAAAAGAATGGATGATCACATAACACCGAGCTGGGCCTCACAGTGGCTAATGTCAACGAATGGGAAGATAAACTCTATGAATGTCTACTGTACAAATGGAACTAGGGTCGTGCTAAACAGGTCCGACGATGGAACGATTCTATTCGCAGTCGGTACTGGTTCCCGAAGACATGTCCGCGAAGCTGTGTAGTTCCATTCCGGCATTCAACATGTCTGCATCGTCATCTACACCGACCAACGGTTATGGGACTCGAATCACCATTTTTTTAAATCGAAATTGATAAGATTCAGCTTAACGATGTGCTGGGTTCCTGGACATAGAGATATTCCAGGCAAAGTCCTGTGAAGCAGACGAGCTAGCCAGAAACGGAACAACACTCAATGGGCAAAAGATGAAGGAACTGCCGCGCACATGCGAAACAAGTTTGGCAAAAAATGTTATCCTCAGTCTAGGCAGAAAACACCTCCGTAACCTAGAAGGAGTTAGGGACTTTGCTAAATGGGCAGACACTCTGCAAGACTATACAACGACTTTTGTAGCAGGTGCACGAATGAAGAAGAAGAGGAAAACCCCTCGGGCATACTCTGGCCTCCATTTGAAAACAAACCCTGAGAAAATACTACAGTAGAGTCTTAGGACGTTGAACAGATGTAAAAAATGCTCATTCATCAGGTGCACGAATGAAGAAGTAGAGGAAAACCCCTCAGGCATACTCTGGCCTCCATTTGAAAACAAACCCTGAGAAAATACTACAGTAGAGTCTTAGGACGTTGAACAGATGTAAAAAATGCTCATTCATCAGGTGCACGAATGAAGAAGTAGAGGAAAACCCCTCAGGCATACTCTGGCCTCCATTTGAAAACAAACCCTGAGAAAATACTACAGTAGAGTCTTAGGACGTTGAACAGATGTAAAAAATGCTCATTCGTCTTTTCAAATCGTTCATTTTTTTGAGGATCAAATTTAGTTAAAAAGCAACGAGAACAGATAAGCAAAAAACGAAAGTTGTTTAAAAAAAGCGTATAAAAATAGAAAAATGAAGGCATTTTTCTTAAAAAATAGAAAATTCGTTCAACTTTCCGAATTGTTCACGAGATTCTGCTGCACTCAACGAATTAACAGACACATACGAAAAGGTTGTCAAATCAATCGTCCAAAAATCAAAAATGTTGTAAAGGATGTTTACCGGCTCAGTGGGAGCACAATGAACTAACATAACCCAATCTGACCGATTTTTGGAAATATTTAAAATTCGTCTTTTCTTTCATAATCTTCGAATCGATTAAATTTCGAATTCTTCGTAAACTTAAAAAAAATTACTCAACAAATTAACGAACATATCCGAAAAGGTTGTCAATCGTCCAAAAATCATGCCTACCGGATGGTCTGTGAATCCTTGACGGTAGCCACATTGCCTAACCTAACCTGACCCTGGAAATATCTAAATTTCGTATTTTCTTTGATAATCTTCTAATCGATTAAATTTCGAATTCTTCGTAAACTTCGACAGCATTCAAAAAGTAATTAGAATTTCCTCGAAAATTTACAGTTAACACCTCCTGTCCATTAAACTGATTCCATTATTTTTAAACACATCGTCCCACAAGTACCCAATTACTCGCCTTTTTATAAATCCATTTACGTTCATTTACCTATCCACGATCTACACATGTGTACTTTTCTACGTCACTCAGCGGTATAATCCCAATATCTCGAACCAGGCAATACATTAATCGGACATCGGTACGGAGTCAAATTCTATCGGGGGAAAAAAAACCACGAACGAGCCAAGCAGGTAAATGAAACATTCTGTGGATTTAAAAAAAAATCTTCAAGAATAAAGTGCCTTTATGCTGCCATTCTTCGTATGTCAATGAACTTGGATATCATTTCTCTCACGTTCGCTCGCACCTGCCTCGCGCAGGCGTTTGACTTAACTTAATACAGTTTGGTTCTAGTAAGATGAGTGAGCATACATATTTACTCATTTGCATTTCAATATACAATTCAAATTAATATGTTCGGCTTGGACCGAACTAGGTTAAGATGACATTCAACCCGGTATACACCTCAATATCTTCTTGGTACCCACGGTATTTTTTTTTCCCCCGAGAAAGATGATTTAAACGGGTTCTGTTTGAACTGGAAGACTGCTCACGCTTGAATGCACGATCAGGTGTGTACATACGTACATTTACAAAGAATTTAGAACACTCGATATACACACGCAGACGTACATTTATCTGAATTTCATAAAGACGTCCCAATCGCTTGCAAACGATCGATTCTTAAGAATATGCAAGATCCAAAACGTCTGCACGTAAATGTGGGCTTATTTTGAAATGAATTTATATTCGAATCGAGTAATAAAAATAATTGCGACAGAAAATATAAAGGAAACTGCGATAGCTTTTGAATAATTCATGGCTCCTCAGAGGCGTACGCGTCCTTCGCCTTACCCTAAAAGCACACCGATGGCAGAATTTATTAATTACCCGAACCTCAACGCTAACACCGCAAGACAAACACAACATAAAAATATTAATAATTTGCACTAACAACATAAAGGGCGGCAGTTCTTTGAAATTTATTAATTTAAAGTGTGTGATATTTTTATGGATAGGATGAGGAAAAACTTACAAATATCCACTTCATGTTCGTTAACGTCTACGCACTTCGCTTCACTGAATTATTATCACACACTGTATTCCTTGTGATCCGCGTTTCGATACGTTTTGTGTCTCTCTGCCACTGCTTAGTATGTTGATATCAACTTGTCAACTGCGTGTAATGGACTGTGGCATTGGTTGACGCTGCGGTCAGTTTATAGCATTCAACTGACCGAACTTCATATGGTGTACGCAAGAAAAAGATTTCTTCACCTGTCTGTATCTTCTTTCAGCGCTTTGAATATTTAATATGTACATGCTTACAATTGGTTTGGGCTGGTATCGGTATGTTTGCGAAGTTCTTAAGCATCAAATGCGTAAAGGAAATGAGTAGAGGGAAACAAAAACGCTCAACTATGTGCGAGTAAATAATGTACGTTATCTGAACGTTAATATAGCCTAAAGTAGCGATTTGTATGTTTACACGATTGCTGTGTTACAACGAATGCAAAGTAGACTGTTTCTTTTTACAAAGAGTGTGTGCAACGATGGTTCAAATATTTCTTATAAATGGGTACATAAAATTGCATTTAATTGAATTAAATATTGTGCCTAAAATAATTTATTTATGTTGAAACTAGGCGGGAAATGCTATTCGAAAGCCGTTTAATGAAGAAATACCCTGTTTGGACACATTTGAAAAGCTGTAATTTTTACAATTTTTTGTAGTTAGTTCCGAATCGTATGCACATTTCGTTGATAAAGAATAGCTCGGATCAGTATCACTTGTCTAGCGAATTTAAATACTTCAATGGTCATGCTGCGCCTGCGCGGGGCTGGAGTACAGCAAAAATATATATTTTTCGCAGTTCATTTCGACATTGTCACTTCATCGCTTAGGAATGGCGGGTGCATCGCACCGTTTAACTAATCACATGTTTGGATGAACACAACCCCAAATGTCTTGCATACTCAATATTGACTCATGGACTACGATCGGAGTTGCGCGAATTCCAATCAAGGTTAGTGTTGTTGTGAAACGAGGAAGACATGATACCGGCCAACGGTTTTAGAGTTACTGCAAGGAAATAAATCAAATTCAGAGCTGAGTCAACGTAAAACGTTTTGTAATCTGTGTGCACATTAGTTAATACAAATAAATTTAGGTTTATAGAAAATAAAATACAACATGTGTTTGGTTTACAAGCATCAAAGTGTCATGTAATTTTTGCCACTGTTTGAGCATTTCGGACGCATTTAAATCAATAAATACCGCATTTGATAATGAAATTTATTTTGAAACATTAATTTGTGTCACAGAAGGCAGACAGTTGCGGTCCGTTATTTTGAGGCTCTGTCCGATATCTGGTGGACCTAGGAATAGCTTCCACAGCAACCACTCGTACCGCGTGTGCTATTAGGCGTGCCTTTTTGCAAGCGTATATACGCTTAAATTATAAGTGACCAAACAAAACGATTAATTATTAATCATAAAAAGTGCAGACGACATTTATCACATTTGGATGATGTGGGACTTTAAGAAGCTTCATACTTTTAAAAAAAAAAAAAATAATTCAAGTATACACCATACAAAATTTACATAATTTTATAGATAATAATTAAGAAAGTATCTGTAATCTTTATTTCATAAGGAACTAGAAGCGAAAGCCGATTAGCAAGCAATGATATTGGGTCGATAGCGGTTTGCTAAGAGATGGCCTAACTGATATTATTCCATTTGAACATGCGTTGGAAAGCTGCTGTGATTTTACGTCATTTCAGTATATGTCATTCTTTTGAAGCGTAAACAACAATCTTTTTTTTCACTCAAATATGTCAAACTTTGTGCCTGAAAAAGTGTTTTAGCGGGGAGTTCTTCTTCATTACTTTAAACTGCTGCCGAAAGTCATCGTATTTTGGTGGAAGTGTATGGTGAAAATGCGCTAGCTGAGCGAATGTGCCCAACGTAGTTTGCACGGCTTTGCCAACAAGCCAAATCAACGGAAAAGCCGAATATCCATGGCGCGAAGGTAATGCTCTGTATTTGATGGCATATATGGAAGGATATGCTGTATTATGAGCTGCTAAACCCGGGTGAAACCATCAATGGACAGCGCTCCTGAACACAATTAATCCCTTTGAAGAGAGCAGTAGCCGAAAAATTATCGAAATATGCGACCAGACACGAGGCAATAATTTTCCATCATGACAACGCTCGGCCCCACGTTGCTATTGCGGTTTAGAACTATTTGGAAAACAGTGGATGGGAAGTTTTACCACACCCGCCTTATAGCCCAGACCTTGCCCCTTCTGACTACAATTTGTCGGTGTCGGTCGATGCAGAACGCCTTCACTGAAATACGGCTCACATCAGAGCAGAATGCCAAATATTGGCTTGATTCATTCTTGGCGCAGTTCTTTTGTGATGGGATCCACAAATTGCCAGAAAGATGGGAAAAAGCCATAGCTTCAGATGGGCAATACTTTGAATAATGCTATTGTACGTGTTTTTCTTAAATAAATGTTCAAATTTTGAAAAATTCGCATAAATAACTAAATAAAAAATAAATAGACAAATAAATAAAATTAACAAATTTAATAAAAATTTAATGAATGGGCTCGTCACAAACGTTTTCAATAACAAGTAATGGAATAAATAAATAAGTAAATAAATAAAAAATATTATTACACCAAGCAGATCCAAAACATGTTTATGATCTTTATAGTCTACAATATAACAATTTTTGATCAGTGTCATTATCTCGAAAGAGGTGAAGCCGTGAGTTTTTAAACTTCGTAAATTCGAGGACTTAATTTGGCACCCCTGTCACAAGAGTCCATCAATCCAGAACGCTACGGAGCCGCTCACAGTGGTTTAAAAGCCGACAAAATCTTAGAAATGAAATTTGTGCCTAAACATTAAAACATCTTAGGTCGAATTTAGATGTTTTAGCTGTTGAACGTTTTTCCGAACAAATTATCCCTGCTTTATTTTTTAAGCCAATCAAAATGGAGAACAAATTTAAAATAACTTTGGAGCACTTTAGATTCTTTACCGGGAAAAATATAACGAGTATATTGTTTTCAGGTCGACTTAAGTTGATTTACCAAATTTATTTTTCAAATATACATAAATTAAGTCGACGTACGTGTAGAAACGGTCGAAACAATTCGATATTAAATAGATTTGGTAAACATCGCAAGTCAAAAAAGCATTAATGTGTTTACCTAATTGTTCAATCTATCCCAAAGAATGATTTGCATTGTGTATAATATTCTAAAATAAATATAATTATAATTGAGTTTTTTTGTCTGAAGTAAACATCCTTCGGATAAGAGAGGCATTCATTCATTCATTACCCCTTCTTGAAAAGTGGGACAATCACCCCAGTTTGCCAATCGCCAGGTGTCTCACCGCGTTCCCAGGCCACTTTAATGACACGATAGAGCCACAAAACTCCCTCTTTACCCATTGCCTTAAGCATTTCCAGCTGGATTTCAGTGTTTATATAAAAATTCAAAATGTATATTAAAGCAATTCGATGGATGCCCAAATTATTCGTGTTAATAAATTTTGAACATTTGCACTTAATCGTTATACCCAAAAAATATGCCTCAGATTTTCAAGAGAAATTATGTCGTCTAAATAGTTTTGGGAATTAATATTTTAACATCTTTGTTGTCTATAACTGAGAATGTATTCCCATAAGTGGCACAGTGAAACTTCTCTTAAGCGGACAGCTGCGGGACCATTATGATCCGTTATGAAGGGGCTGAAATGCATGCGCATCTTCATGCCAGGACCATGCCTAATTGTCCGTAAATGTAGGTGTCCCTTATAGAGGGGTGTCCGCACACTGTAGATACAAATTTTAAGGACCGATGTTGATTTTGAATAAAACACAAATTATTTAGGAAATTATTGTCAGTTATTTTTATTACTATAATATTGGTATGGTTCGATTATGTATGGAACAAAATATCGGTCAAATGGCCGCCGCGACCTCGGCGGCACACCTCCATCCGATGGTCCAAATTTTCGATGACGCTGAAGCATAATTGAGGTTCTATGCCGTTAATGTGCCGAATTATCTTATCCTTTAGCTCTTGAATTGTTGCTGGCTTATCGACGTTCATCTTTTCTTTCAAATAACCCCAAAGAAATCGCATGATCCAACGGTGTCAAATCACATGATCTTGGCGGCCAATTGACATCGCCATCACGTGAGATACCACGGCCATTGAATTTGTCGCACAAAAGAGCCATTGTTTCGTTAGCTGTGTGCCAAGTGGCACCGTCCTGTTGAAGCCGCATATCGTCCACATGCATATCTTCCAATTCGGGCCGTAAAAAGTTCGTTATCATTTCACGATAGCGTACACCATTCACAGTAACTGCCTGACCGGCCTCATTTTGGAAAAAACACGGCCCGATGATGCCGCCAGCCCATAAACCGTCACTCTTTGTGGGTGCATTGGTTTTTCGACAATCACTCTTGGATTATCATTCGCCCAAATGCGGCAATTCTGCTTATTGACGAATCCACTGAGGTGAAAATGTGCCTCATCACTGAAGATGATTTTCTTCGAAAATTGATCATCCACTGTTGCCATTTCTTGCCACAATTCTGACCATTGACGACGCTTGAAATGGTCAAGAGGCTTTAGTTCCTGAGGCAATTGCACCTTGTAAGCGTGTAAATGCAAGTCTTTATGAATAATGCTCATCAACGACGAGCGGGAGAGGTGCAATTGTTGGGCACGACGACGAGTTGAGGTGGACAGCTCTTCAGCCACATTTTCTGCAGTACGAGCTGTACGAGCATGCACTGGTGTTTTCACATCTCCTACAGACCCGGTTTGCTTAAAGTTTTGAACGATTTTTCCGATTGTACGCACATTCGGACGATTAAATTGACCGAAAAATTGATGATTTGAACGCCCATTTTCATAAAAAGCCTGAATAACTTTAACGCGTTGCTCGATTGTATATCTTTTCATGGTTCAAATTGAGTTAGTCTGAAATTGAGAGATGTCGAATGAAATGCAGAAAAAAACTTGACGTTTAGGTGTGGTTCACATTCAACATCGGCCCTTAAAATAAAATAGGCGTGTTTCTTTGAAATACTCAGAGATACAGAGATAATACTGAGTAGGCAAATTTCAACGCAAAGCGACAACAACACCTACTCAAACTGTTAGTGAAAGATAATTCTCCCTGCAGCCTTTACTCAAGGTTGCACGTTGAATAATCCCAAGAATAGGTGGCTTTACGCTAAAAAAATATTTTTTAAAAGTTGGTAGAATCAATCATTTGACACAAAACAAAAATTGAAAAAGGAAATAAACAATGTCAATGTAAGCTAATTAAATTAAATTCAAAAAATCCGTTACTAATAATGATTCATTTTTATATTATAGAACAAAAAAACGTTGGACAGTTGAGAAGACGAAGGCGTTCACTCGCCTGTTAACGCGTAGGCATAAGTTAAAGTCTATGGTGGAGGCCAACCGTCAGCCACCTCTTATGTTTGCCACTTGTGCCACTTCAAGAAAAGTGAATAGATCTTAATTTTGGCACAGGTGGCATCCCAAATGCATCAGCACTTGTGATATCCTCACCCGCGAGTTACATATAACAAATGGTCATCATGCGGAAATCGGTATTAGTACCATCGAACGTATGTCAACTAGAACATGTATCATATGTTGGCGTCAAGATGGTTTGCTAATGAAATCATAAGCCCGGGTTGCATAAACAGTACTTAGGCATAAAATTAAGAAGGCTCTAGAGGACTCTCTCCAAACCTTTAGTCCGCTCTGAACCCACTATCCGACGTAGTATCACATCTTAATCACTTAAACACGCTTGTGTGCACTTCATGCTACGTATTGAGATCATACATACATTACCACAAGTTTATGCGCTTATTTACCTTTGAAACTACAATTAGGCACATTATCACACCTTATTTACGTTATGAGACAAACAAGACAACCACTTGAGAATCAGATGGAGAAGAGCAAATATTTATTGTAATTCCGAAAACAAATGAAGACGTAAGCAAATAGAAGTAGTGAGGGTATTCAATCAATTCACGTGTTACTACAAAAAATGCTCATAATTACCTTTTTTTTTATTGAATAGTGCTGCGCGACATAATGAGAGTAAACACTTGTTTTTCCAGGATACAGTGGTGGGAACTGTCCAATGAATTGCACCGTCGATGGTTTTGTTTTTTTCATCACAGAGTACCCAAAACACCACGATCATCTACCGATTTTGCATCTCATAGATTACCTCAAATAAGCAGTATTAATTAAAGAATAGTGCATGGATAAATTTTTTAAACCCCAATCGAGACGAGCTATAATCAATTTCCTTGCAAAGTTCATTAAAAGTTTTTATACACCTTGTTCATACAACCATAGTTGGTTCGATGCCTCTTGTCGCATAGTAAATTTCTCATCCGAAGAGATCTTTGGGGAGCATACATATTCAGGAGAAAAAGTAAATCTGGTGAATTTACACGGCAATTAATAATGTCGCGGATGAACATGGCTGACGCTGCCTTACGCCTGAAACTTAAGGCTTGCAAGTTTATTATTTTACATGTATCGTCATGTTTAGGGAGTTCTTCGAAGGAATATAATTTACTTACTCTTTCGAATCTGAGTTCTTGTGTATCATACGGGGAATCCCAAATGATGGAAGAGTATACGGTCGGACTAACGAGCAATAGCTGGACTTAAGACTAGCTATATCCCGAAAGCCTCTACTATTTCTAAATTTTGCGCGGCACCCATCTGAAAGGTTTGAACAACTTTCAACTGTTCCATTCCGGTGAGAAAAGGACAGCATGGTTTAAAACGCACGGAATTCAAGAAGCCATCAGAGAGAAGAAGAAGACCTTCGGAGGCTGGATTCTCTTGGAGGACTCTGCTTCTTGTGACCGGTACACTGAGGAGCGAAAAAACTTGCAAATTGGCTGTGCGAGCAGCTAAACAGCAGTCTTAGAAGGAGTTCGGCGAGAAGTTGGAAAGCGACCATAGATCTGAGAAAAAGGTGTTCTGGCAAATCATTCGCCAACTCAGAGGAATGTAATTCAACGTCATCAAAGGAGTCAAATCCAAAGATGGTGTGTTGCTTTCCAACGAGGTGGACATCTTACCCAGATGGAGCGAGGACTTTTCGGAGCTGCTGAGGACCCGTAGTCTTGAGAGGGGCGGAGAATCGTCCAAAGGTGGGGGAAGTCATTTTGGCTATTGAATCGCTAAAAGCTGGCAAATCCGCCGGTGTGCATGATATCCGGCCAGAAATGCTTATGCCTATGGGTAAAGAGGTTTAAAAAGTTGTATGGCTCTCTTGTGTCGTTGAACATGAGTTGACACCTGGCGTTTGGCAAACTGGGGTGATTGTCCCACTTTTCAAGAAGGGGGGCAAAAGAGATTTCTCCTGTATCCTATTTCGATATCGATGATAGACAATCGGGGATGTAATTTGATGTGTCGTAAAGATTTTACATTTTTGAATATTCAGCTCTAGTCCATTGTGCTTGCACCATTCCACTAGTGCATGGATATCCAATTGGAATTATTACAATTATTACAGTCAGTTAAACTATTTCTAGATAAATACAATTTAAAGTCGTCTGCGAATATTAAAATTTTACAATATTTAATATTTAAAAAACAATGAACAACCATCCTCCAGCCTCTTTGACTGGCAAAGAGTTGACAGCATTCAATCCCAATCCGGATGTCATACAAAATACGAATTGACTTCATTTTCGAATTGGAATCCAAAAGTTATACAAAATAAGGTCCCTGGTGCGCCAATCATGGATCGCCGTATCAAGCCAAGCACTCAAGTTTGAGGGTGGAAGTCTGATCGGCTGACTTAGGGTAAAGTTATCCGGCCTCTGCCCAAGGCGAAGCAAACAATGGTATGTAGTTTGCTAAATTTCCATATGAGCACCAAAAGTGATGTTGGTCGATATAGCTGACACTCTTAAGATATCAAAGGAAAATGTTGGACACATCGCTCGTGTGCCAAAGCTCTGTGCACAGTATCTGCAGCACGAACCCACAATCGAACAAAAACTACAACAAATTGATGATTCTGAGCAGTGTTTCGAAGCTGTTCTGTCTTGTCAACCCCATTTTCGCGACCGTGTTCTCCACGTCTCGCCTCAGCAACCTTCCCAGACCATTAAAGAATCGTGGCCAGAGCTTACTAACGGCAAATCAAAGTAGCTTCGTTAGACCGTAACTCGATCCGTGTCGCAGTGATCATAGGGCACTCCAAACAACAACTAAACGATGCCTTTTGGAAAGATATGTGGACAACCAAATCGAATTTGGTAAGGCAGCATACTCATCGCGTTGGAAAAAGTCCTCAATACAATCCAAAGACATTACGTTTTCTAATGAATCAAAAGTGGCTTGATAGTGTTTAACAACTACATTATGAAGTGAATACACATGCAGTCAGTCGCAAAAGTCTGAATACAGCATAAACAGTGACTTTTCATCCATAAACATGTTTAATTGCGACGGATTTGATTCATATTTTCAGATCTTACTAGAAATCGTTCAATTACAACGGCTGAAATAAAATAAAATCCATGCAATCATCATATGTATCCAGTTTGGCGGGTTTGAATTTTGCTAGGCCTAAACTTGACGTATCATATTTTTAAATACATTTCAGGCTTAATTTCCTCAGTTCCAGGCCTCTACAGTTTCTGAGATATTTGTTTAAAGGACATTACTCAGTGCTTGAGAAAATTGAATTTAAAATTTTTGCTTGGAATCCATCTTTACTTTTATGGTGTATACACAATTTTGGGACTGACTGTGTGTTAAAATAATTTAATTTAAATTTAAAATAATTAATCTGACTGTGGGTATCACAATGCACCAAAATGGTCTAAGAGTGCTAGTTAATTTACTAGGAGCCCCCTTCCCTAACTTCCCGCTTAACACTAGCCAGAATTAAACTATTGACTGGTTTGAAGCCCAATGTCCATGGCGCGCAGGTAATGCTCTGTATTTGGAGGGATAAGAAGGGCGTCTGTATTATGAGCTGGTAAAATAGGGTGAAACCATCAATGGACAAAGCCGAACCGAACAAGTATACATCATTCTTGATCCGAGGTGATGCCTTCCGCTTGCGGATCGCTTTTGCTGTCTCTCTTTCTCTGATCGAGTCTTATGAGTTGTCAAATGTTAGACAGAACGCAACGGATTGTATGGGATCGGGCAGAAATGAAGTACATATTATAGAGATCACAGCTGATCCCTTGACCCCATCGATGAATTTGAGAGCGAGAGTTTTGACTGTTATACGCGAACTAATGTGAATGCCGCGGCCGCCACTGGCGCCTGTATTGCGTATATCCTCCACGAAGTCTCTCAGTCTCGTCCACTCAAACAGGATTTGCAGTCAAATTGAATTAAATCAATTAAAGCATAACTGTTTTATAAATTCTAGACCATAGGAAAAATTGTAAAAGCGAATAAATTTCTAGAAAATCAGTCATCTTAGGCGATGCATGAACTCTGCTGTACGCAGAGAGCTGCAACCGAGACAAATCATCATAAATAATGCATACATACTTTAGAGTATGTCAGTGCATCAGAATTAAACTTGCAAGACAACGCACCACTAACCCGGTTTGCTTAGTCACGGAAAAGAGAATAAAACCTGAACATTCCGAGCCACACGTGAAGGTCAGAGACCTGTAATTTTCTTTTAAAGAAGCCCGCGAAACGTCAAGGTCTTCAGAGATCATGCGCACAGAACACAAAAGGAAGAAGAATGAAAACAAAAACAACACACACGGAGTGCGTCCCCTCAGCTATCGCATATTTTTTCTTTATTTTTTTGATTGATCATACGCATAAGCGTGAGCAACCGTAGATTCATTGTGTTCATTGAGTCGAATGAATAACAAAAAGCGAAATATACGTCACTCATGGCCTTTATTAAGTTATCAGTTATTGAAATAATTATGGTAATTGCGGAGATAGGAGACTCAGGTGAGCATGCCCAGTTGGGCAGACAAAGACATTTTTTCTTCAACTAGGCGTGTATGATGGTGCATTTGGGTTCGTTAATCTTTGTTCGAAGGTGTCGGTGAGGCGTGTACAATGTTCACTTAAAGGAACTGCTCATGCAAAGGGTAGAATAATCATGTACACAACCCTTCGAAGAATACATTCTTTTTTGTTTGAAAAATTCGATTTTATTCTGCAACATAGTTGCCACCGATGACGATACAGCGACTATAGGGAACTTCCAACTTGTTCGCCCTTAGATTGCCTCTTGTTTCAAAATAGGCCTCAGTCACGGCGATTGCCTCTTCATTGGTGCTAGGTTTAGGAAGGGGAGTGTGATTCTTGGGCATCACTTCCACTCGGAGGCCTTATGGCTCATTGTTCATTTGTAGAGTACACATTCTGGTAACCTATCGTGTCACGTGATGACTTAACCCAAAACGTGCTGTTTACGACTCTTACACGATTCGATATACCTGCACTGCGTCCGCAGTCTCTGCGAAGAATCTTTGGCCCAGCGAAGCTAGGCGCCGATTCTGGAGAGCTGGGCAGTGGCAAAACAGATGTTGGATCGTTTTGGTCTCTTCATCGTCATCGCAGCTCCGGCAGAGATCGCTGGAGTTCGTATTCCATTTCCGGAGCAGTGATCCATGTGCTCGGCGCAGAGTGGTCTCGCAGTGGAAATAAATACCCAAAGCGACTTATAAACCTAGAAGTGCCTTGAAAGCCAGCATTTTGTTGACTGTTAATGATCCGTTTGGCTGTACTTTTAGCTCAAAGTTGGGACTTTGAAATTTACAAAAATGGACGTATTTTGTAAGCAAATTTTATGTGTTATGTTTCCTAGAATTATCTACTTTGGAACCTAAAGTAATATTTTTTTAAAGGGCATACATTTGGCCTTCAAACTGCATCTTCAGTTTTTTCATTTTACTTACCAATTTGTTTAACTAGGCTTTTAAGTAAAGCCACCTTTTGAGGGGAGCATTTCAATGTTTGATGGACTATAACAAAAATGCTGCAAGAGTCTCCAACGGGGGACAACTTTTGCTATAAGTATTATCTGTCGATGCTGTAAAAATTAGAAACCACTTTTAGCCACTTTGGGAGAACGAGGCGTTTAAGTGGAGCAATGTCGGGCATTTTTCAGCCTTTTCAAACGCTTTCGCTTGCAATGCATGTATTGTGCAAATACTATGCGAGAGGCCGGGGAAGTTTTTATTGCTTTGAATTAGAAATGTTTAGGTCATCAAATTGTTATAATTATGAAAGCAATTGCTTTTATCTTGTTTTGTTTGCGGTGTCATAAGATGCATATCCGGTTTACATGTCCCAATGGGCAAAAAAGTGAGCAATTCGGGTGTTGTTGGTGAAAAAAATGGATTCCTGACCTTGGGGGCTATTAGTTTATGACTACAAAATTGAAGATTTCATATAGATAACGAGAATATTTTAAAAATTCGAGTTGTATTTCATGATTTATTGTGGAAATTTGAAGATTTTCGCGATGGCAAGTATTGTTTTGGGATACACATTCCTGTGTAATTAATTTTTTGATGGAAATATTTCCAACTTCGGAAGCTTTTTATCAAATAGTTACGGTAACAAACACGTCTTCTGCGAGTTCATGTGTTATTTGTGGAGCGAAATCATCACATACGAACGATTTGGCGTTACTAAGAGCAAAACCCAGAAATCAAGAAGCTCTAAAAATAGGAATTCCGCCCTTGCACGCTCGCATCCGTTGTATGGAGTTACACTTAGCCTACAATTTGGAGTTTAAATCTTGGAGAACAACACAAACGACACTGTCCATACATCAAGCAAAAAGTTTATACAAAAAAATTGACATAATAAGCATGGATTTTGGAACAACTAACGATGGGAACACATCTCGAAGATTTTTCGAAGGCTAATTATCAACGGCAGAAGTAACTGAAATAGATGTGCAACTAATAAAAATATTCAGTGTTATCCTGGAAACAATATTTAGCAACTTTTGGATTGACCCCGACAAATTCGTAGCTTATTGCCAGGAAACCGCTACAATGGCTACAAATGTATATCCCTGGTATTATATGCCAGCTTTGCCCGTCGGATCATCATTAGAGGAGGCTCAAGAAAGCCGGAATAAGGATTATAGGTACTATCGGCTTAGTAATATTGTAGCAGAAAGTTGTCGCGTTCGGCAGCAAATGAAGATGTTATTCATCAAATGTTTGTATCATCTAATCCCTATTTTTCGTATTTAAGGCCTAATCCAAAAACACGCAAGCCTTACTATACTAAATTGCTTAGTTTCTTAAATTCTAAATAAAATATATGTGTGTTTTAAATCTATACTTGTACAGTTTAATTTATTGGGTCTATAATTTAATTCGTGCGGTTTGCTAAGAGATGGCGTAACTTGTATTATTCCATTGGAACATGCGTTGGAAAGCTTCTGTCATTGTACGTCATTTAAGAATATGTCATTCATTTGAAGCGTAAACAACAATCATTTCTTTTCACTCAAATATGTCGAACTTTGTGCCTGAAAAAGTGTTTTTGCGAGAAGTGAGAACTGCTGCCGAAAGTCATCGTATTTTGGTGGAAGTTTATGGTGAAAATTCGCTAGCTGAGCGAAGGTGCCAAAAGTGGTTTGCATTACCTTCGCGCCGTGGATATTCGGCGAATGCTCTGTATTTGGTGTGCTGTATTATGAGCTGCTAAAACCGGGTGAAACCATCAATGGACACCGCTGCCGAACACAATTAATCCGTCTGAAGAGAGTAGTCGACAAGAAACACCCGGAATATGCGACCAGACACGACCCACCATGCGCAGTATTTGCCTTCGCTGTTGTAGATGGCCTATACAAAAAAAAAACCTAATTTGCATAGAATCGTGCAAACTTGTCATGCCTCCAGCATCTTGTCAACTTTGTCCCATAGTTCTTCCTGCTAGAATGAAGAATTAATTAACAATAATAAATATTGACCTTTCTTCAACTTTCATTCTTGTGCGCATAAGCCCCCCATGTAACATGATATCTGAAGAGTTATGCGGACACATTTGTTTCTAGCCAATCGCTGGGCTGGGCTTACAGACTATAGCAATGAGCGGTTGAAAAACGATTGGAAACATCTCTGATTGAGATTGAGAGTTCAACGTCAAACTTTAATAGCCGTGCTCAATTGTGTGCGGCACGGTTGTAGATCACTTATCATGGACTTCATTCAAAAAAGCGTTCAAATTATACCACATGTTCGGTTCACCAAACTTTTCGCCTGTTGCCGGGCACTTATCATCAAGCTGACACAACTCAAACCGCATTTGCTCGTTCATGCAAAATCTTGAGGGGATTGGATCAGCCGAAGACGGCAAAAATACAAATCATTGCTTTCGCTTGACATTTGAAATGACAGTGAACATATTAAAACAGAATTAATATGACATATCAAGAAGTGGGCAGATGGTCTCAGAAGAGTTGTTTTGAGGAATGTTCTCGAGTACGACGAGTAACCTCCTTAAACTCTATTTTGTCTATTTGTCATGAGCAATCATGTGGGTGAGTAAGAAATGTTTTGTCTTTGCGCACCATGTTCCCTGATCGTTCTGTGCTTCAAAGCTTCATCAAGACAAGTGTTATTTTCTTCGTAAAGCACGAGCTGCATTGGATTAATCAGAAGTGGTCACGCATGTTAAATACATCAGGTGGGGCAGAACTTCTCTAAATAATTTTTTTTTGGTTTCCCACATGTTAGAAAATCATCGTTGGGGAGAGTACGATAGCTTTGGCGCCAAGAGGTATTTTGTAGAGGAGGTAAAAAACCCGCTACGGGTGGAGGGTAGGTCCATCTAACCCCTTTTAGGAGTTAGGGGCAATTTAGCCTAGCAAACCTTCATACCTTCAACACCTTAAAACTAACTTGGTCTAACATAAACCTCAGTAACTCAGGACACTAACTGTGTCCGCAAAAGACAGATGTGTGCACCAGAGCGTACCATTTTTTTGGATTTTTTAATATTTTTTTTTTTAATATTTTTAAAACTAAATAAATTATAAGGCAGTAGTCCACCATAGTCAACCATCTCGCCGTTTCGTATAGCTAGCGTCGGCGAAGTCCGGTTCTGGTGCAACCACCAGTAAAAGTGCCGTTCTTTAGCAGACTCTCTCCTTTCCCAAGGCGCTTGAATTCAAACAGGCACACGATTGTGGTTGTGAGCATGGTATTATCGAAGTTGGGGTGGAAATATTTAAGGGAAAGGGCATATTTGTTTAGAGCCATATCCACCCTTGATCTTAAAAAAGTTTCATATCTTGAATTGAATTTTAGGTGTTGAATGTGCAGTTTGGCAGTTGACACAACTATTGTTCACATTGTCGATTGTTTACCTAATTGTAAAAAGTAGACAGTTAAAGTGGACACGTAGGAGAACAACACTGTTGCACTCCTAGGTTAGGTTAGGCAGAGGTGGCTGACTGCTGCGCAGAAAGACAGCAGGCACACTTGCGCCAAGCATAGACCCTTTGTGCTACCACGCGTGTCTGAGGGAACTTACCTGAGTGAACCGAAGGTGTCCAGGGGAAGGAGATGTAGCATAATTTCAAGGGCGGCCGTGGGGGTTGTTCTTAGTGCCCCTGTTATACAGATGCCTGCTGATCTCTGTGTGCTGCTTGTCTTGGAAAGATTATGTTTTACTTGTAGTGCCGTCCACCAAACTAAGACACCATGCATCAATATTGACCTAACTATGTCGGTGTATAGCCAATGTGTTCTCTTCTTGGTCTGATTCCCAATCTGGGCCGACGATTTTCTTTCAATCGATGCTTTCCTGAATGTTGCGTTTCCAGCTCAATGTACTGTCAACTATAACACCTAGGTATTTGGCATGATCACTGAAAGTCAGTTCTTTCGCTTTAAGCTTCGGTGGAGCTAGGCTAGGGATTTAATATTTTCTCGTAAAAGCACGAGTTCTGTTTTTGATGGGTTCAGATCCAGTCCTACACCCTCTGTCCAAGACTTTGAGAGATGCTGCTGTCACGTCCCTGATAGTGTTGGAGAATGCTCCTGTGACAGCTAGTGTCCGCATATGCGATGGGTTTAGTCTTGAGTAGACCATAATCTACAGTGATCCAGAGTAGAGGAGATAGGACACGATCTTGTGGAGTGCCTCTGGAGACTCTTCTTTCCGCATAGCAGTTAAAATGGAAAGTTAGTTCAAGGGAAAAACGAGGGTTAAAGGGAAAGGGAATAAATGAGTGTACCTCTGTCATGCTGGTTCTCTCCATGGACCATACTAGAGGAGAATCAAAACACGGAAAACATGACACGACGAAGAAAGAACAGAGACTCAAGAACCCTCAGATGTTGCAGGAACGCCCAGAGAGCAGAGTACGAGTTAAAATACACCCTCAAATTCTTCGCAATCGTGTTGAGTTGCATCGGCTGAGATATGCGTGGAGCATGCTGGGGATATGTTCAACGAAGGCTCATACAGGAGCCCGGTCTTGTGGATCAAAAACTGTAAGTTAATCTTTGACAGTTCATAAGAACAACACAGAGCGATATAAATTCGAAAGCGATATTTAATTTACAGATTGGGACATGACAGCAGGGCTCCGCCGGACTTGTTAAAAACGATAGCTGGATACTGCCGGAAGACCAGTAGGAACCTCATCGTAGGCTGTGATGCAAACACCCGCAGTGAACTATGTGAAGAGACTATGAGGAGAGGATCGCCAAAAACTGGGGACAATACAAACTGTTTTCTGGACACTGTTCATCCCGACACGAGTTTGGTGAAGAAGGGGCATGCTAAAAACTAGCCGCTGCAATTTCCTTGGGCACTTTCGTCCACCTTGTGCACTTGGAATATAATTTAAAAAAAAAAAAACGAATATCCGAATATCAGGCGCGATTTATGTTTATACACCCGGTTTCGTACCCGGCTTTGCCCAGGTTTGTTTCTTCAAGCGAAGAAAATATAGTTTTTGTCAAAATATGCTGAAGAAATGTGTTTAAAATAGTAAAACGCCAAGAAAGTGAAACTTTCTCTTATTTTTTATTATAAAACTTGTTTGTAGACTACATTTTTTGCTTCAGAAACATCATCAGCGACAATGCATAACTGCCCTGGATCCTTTGCCCTCGACATTGCAACGTACAATTGGCCGTGTGAGAAGCATGCATTTGTCAAGTCCAGCCCAGTTACCATTAGCGACTGTCCTTGCGACTTATTAATGGTTATGGCGAACGCCAAGCGAACAGGAAACTGTAAACGTTTGAAAGAAAACGGAACATCAGTTGGAATAAGAGGAGTTTTTCGGATGAAAACGGTTTCTCCAGCCGAAGGTCCGAAAATTATGGTTGCTTCTGTGAGATGAGATTTTAGAGATTTAACTATTAGTCGAGATCCATTGCAAAGTTTCGGTGGATCTAGGTACGCAGCAGCATGATCGCTGATCCGATTTTTAATTCGAGTTTATGGCTTGGAATCCCGTTCGGATCAAGGGTGTTTAAAAACTCTACTGGGTTGTTTGTAGATTCATCCTCATTGTCTATGGAGGAGTAAGTATTTCCAACCACTTCAAAGGAAGTTGTTGATCATATCGACTCTGATATTTAGTGGTGTTAAAATTGCTCGTTCCTGTAGCCAGTTACGATGCATAATGCTCTCTTTGATACTTGGATATACGTTGTTGATGAGATCATCCAGTGTCGGTAAAATCTTGCTAAATTCTTGAGATAGCTTGATATGCCCCGTTTGATCATTTGTTGCAATTTCTCCATTGCCAATCGCAAGCAGATATTCGGAGAACTGTCCAGTGTCAAAGTCGATAGATTGTCGAACGCGCATGTTAACTGTCAATTTCATCGTTTTGACATTTCTCCAAAGAGGGGACGACTTTAAATATGCCTTTATTTCGTCAATCATTGTACCTCTTGGGGTCACAGGTAGTATCTGCGAAAATCACCGGCAATGAGTACAATTCGTTGACTGTGTGCATACATGTTGAAGTTTGAATTATCAACGTGTGCTGCAGCAAAACGGACGGAAATTACTGGTTTTTCTCAACCGTTTACACACAACCTGGAGCGATTCATAAAAAAAAGTTCTTGGAAATCCCATCTATGTACCTGCGCGCGATGTTCACTTGCTGTTGGAATAAGAGGATGTAATCAGTCTAGCTCTGAAATTATATCTAAGTCGGCTAATCCGTTCAGAAGTTCAATATTCACAACTTCAGCAAAATTGAATGATTTGTGTGTAGGGTAGGACAAAATAAGAAAAGTGCGAGAATGTTTATTGTTTCCTTTTCGTTTGATGACTCAGGCAGTCGTTCGTATATGTTCGATTGAGACGTAGAAAAAAATGAATGGTTGCACCAAAGCAAAATATGAAAATTGTGTTTGCAAATATGGAAGTTACAACACACTGGGGGATGGTTGATATCCACGACTACGCAACTTGAAATGGTTTCATACCGGATTAATGCAACCACCCTCATTTTGAGAATTTTATTCCCCTTTAAAAAGTGCTCCTAACTTCCGAACCGTATGTCGCACCGACTTAAAAGTTAAGTTAAGTTAGGATATATATAAGTTAAGAAAAAGGGTGATTTTTTAAAAGCCATAGGAAAGTTTTTCAAAAAAAAAAACACATAGAATTCAGAAAAATGCATGAAATCTTTATTTGAATCGATAGTACGGTCCATATGATTTAATGTTTGAAGATTATTTCATGCAAATGTTGACCTTGAGTGCGCCTCAAATGGTCCATCCGCTTAGTCCAATTTCGGCATACTCTTTCCAACATTTCGGCCGGTCACTCACGAATAAATGCTTCAATGTTGTCTTCCAATGCTTCAATTGAAGCGGGCTTGTCTGTATAGACATGAGCTTTAACATAGCCCCACAAAAAACAGTCTAAAGACGTTAAATAGCACGATCTAGGCGGCCAATTGACCGGTCCCGAACGTGAAATAAAATGTTCACCGAACTCGTCTGTGTGGCATGTGGCACCGTCTTGTTGAAACCACATGTCATGCAAGTCAAGCTCTTGCATTTTGGGCAAAAAAAATTGGATATCATCTCACGGTAGCGCTCACCATTCACAGTTACGTTACGATTCCCATCATCTTTGAAGAAGTACGGTCCAATGATGCCACCAGCCCATAAACCGCACCAAACTGTGACTTTTTCTGGATGCATTGGTAGCTCTTGCATTGCTTCTGGCTGATATTCACTCCAAAATCGACAATTCTGCTTATTTACGTACCCATTGAGCCAAAAATGAGCTTCGTCTTAAACTGACCATAAAAAGGAAGAAGCGCGCGATGAACTATCTTAACAGAGCACGCATTTTGATAATAAAATTCAATAATTTGCAAGCGTTGTTCGTTTGTAAGACGATTCATGGTTAAATTCTACACCAAACTGAAGATGTTTGACAGTGAAACAAAACACGAAACGTGCGTCAGCTGTTTAAACCAGTGTTGCCAAAAAGATAATAGCTAAAAAATCACCCTTTACATATCTGCATACACTACACATGTTTATACGCAGTGAATGTATATACACACAATAATGAAACTCTTCAACATCTCTCTCACACAGCATGACGCTCAACAGATCGAATGAGTACTCGCAATGATGTTCATTTACCACTTGGAGTAATGGGGTGAGTTCATAATTGCAACATTGCTGCCCCTGCACTGCACAAAATATTCTCTCAATGCATTTATGAACACGAATACTGCCGCAAGTTTGCAGCAGGTCAGCATTGTCAACAAAGTAGTCATAAATGCAACATCAGCGGACGACACAAAAGGCGTTTGGTTGACATCATGTCTAAGAAGCGTATGACACTGGGTTTAATGTCTAATAAATATAATAAACTGACCAACTTTCAAAAATATTAAGTAATGAAACCGTAGCAAAATACGCAGCAAAAGGGCCACGTCAAAATTGTTCCAAATAACCGAAATTTCTTTGAAAAAATAATAGAATTTCCGTATGATGTTCTGAGGAGCCATTTTCCGGTTTCCCTGCAATCCTGCAACAAAACATCAATCACTGCCAATTTGATCGCAGTTTGACTGCCACATTGTTTTTATGAACGCATTTGCCGACTGCTCTCATGCACAGTCACTGCAGTTTGGTTACATTTATGAACGGAAATCTTGCAGGGCTGCCGCTGTGTGACGGTTATGAACTCGGCCCTAGTCTAGAGGCGTGACTTCCGATGGCGCAGTGCCCTGTTAGAACGGCAATGAGTGATCCTGATCAAACTTGTGATCGACCATAGGCCAGAGATGTTTCCTAATGAGGCTGTGAATGAGGTCCATCCACGGTTTGATTAAGCAAGCGTTTCTAGCTTTAGCAGGTGTTTTATAGTAGCGATTGGCATGGAAGGTGGGTCTCACGGTGGGTCTCCACCCGGAAAGAGTGCACAATTTGTGCACTTTCTAGCTTCGCAATTCTCTGAACTGTCACAGTGTCCCGGCACCCACATGAGATTTATGTTGAAACACCTAAATGTGAAGCATTTTAAAATCTTCATCAATCATTATTGGGCCTAGCTTCTGAGCAACCGCTCATATCGTGCGTGCTATTGTACGAGTGGAAGGGACCTACGAGGGGCGTTCAATATATTCTCGGTATCGGGGTGAAGCTGTGGTTTATCAAGTAATACAATTATTTTAGTGCATTCATGTAAAATTTCATATAAATGTTATTAATTCGCGTTTTATCTCTAGTTAAACAGAATCATGATGGCAACTGAAACGATGATGGTGAAAATTGAGCACCGCGCTGTAATCAAATTTCTCACTAAGGAAGGAAAAAGTAAAAAAACTATTCACGAAGAGATGGTGGCTGTTTACCAGGGTTCCGCACCTTCATTATCAACTGTGCAAAAGTGGTCAAGTGAGTTCAAGAGAGGCAGAGAGAGCATTGAAGACGACCCCAACCCCGGCTACTGCTTGTACGGGAGAAAGCATCAAAGAAGTCGAAAAACTTGTTCTTGAGGATGCCCGAATAAAGGTGAGAGATCACCAAGCTTTCAATTGGTACCATTCACACCATTCTTCATGACCATCTTAACCTTTCAAAGGTCAGTGCAAGGTGGGCGCCACGAATGCTCACAGCGCCTCAGAAAAAAGTAAGAATCGCATGCTGTAGAGAGCTTTTGGAGATGTGTAGTGAGAACGCGGACGGTGTTATGGATCGAAACATGGGTCCACCACTATGACCCTGAAAGCAAACAAGAGTCCATGCAGTGGCATCAAAAAGGAACAGACCCCCCGAAGAAGTTCAAAGTCCCTCCGTCTGCCGGGAAGCTCATGGCCACAGTTTTTTGGGACTCAAAGGGAATCTTGCTCATTGAGTACAAAAAAAATTTGCGGGAGGAAATTAAAAAGAAAAGACGGGGTAAACTCGCAGCGGGTGTGTTGCTTCTTCATGACAACGCTCCTGCTCACACGGCGCGAGTTTCCAAGGCTGCTGCGCGAGATTGTGTTTTCGAAGAAATCCAACACACACCCTATAGTCCAGACCTTACCCCTAGTGATTATTTCCTGTTTCCGGATTTGAAAAAATGTCTTCGTGGAAAAAGATTTTCGGATGATGAAGAACTCAGGTCGGCAATAAATGGGTATTTTGCAGAGAAAGAGGAAATTTATTTTTTTGAGGGTTTAAAAACGCTTATCTCGAGATGTAACAAATGCATTGATGTTAGGGGAGATTATGTTGAAAAATAAAAACAATTTAAATTGAATTCGCATTTTCCTTCATATCGATACCGAGAATATATTGAACGTACATGTCGTTTCTTTACAATGCTACGAACGGCCAATTCGAAAAGCCTTTTCTAGACAGTTGTACTCGTTGAGCATTGTCAGTGACTCGAAACAGGGGGGGCAGTGAAAACTATTTCGTTCGTACAGGGAAACGAATCTAGACAGAGAAGGATCAAAGTAGGCCCGTACGCTACTCACCAACCGCACTTATTGTAATTTAACAAAAGCTGATCACCAAGGTTCCTTTTCATTAAGTGCACGTTTCAGATAATTTAATTTTCTTAGAATTTAAGAATATACTATTCTTGTTTACGTACAGGGCTTATAGTCATCCAAGGTCCTTCGAGGTTTCGTCTAATTTCCTGGGCAGGGCAGGGTTGGACCCTGCAAGTCCATCACGTCTTCGTTCTTTCCGGAACGTGCTCATGGTGGGGCGTAGGTTTTAGAGATTTCGTCTAATTTCCTGGGCAGGGCAGGGTCCCATCAAGTCCATCACGTCTTCGTTCTCTCCGGAACGGGCTCGTGGTGGGGCGTACAACCCAGCTAGAGCCACTTGAATTATCACTGAAATCTGGGCAGTAACTAAGGTCAGTGTGTTAGCAGACTATCCCCTGATAATTCAGTTGTCTGAGTGTCACGCGTGTTGTCGAGTTTTCCGCTTCTACAGCGCCCCCAACTCCGACTGCACTCGACTAAAATTCACACTGAATACGATTATGTGATGGGTATTCCCAGAGCAGGTGATCACACACATAAACAAAACCATAAGAAATTCTATAGGGTGCAACCGAATTGTTTACGAAAAGTACCCAACCCAAGTAAATATGTGCGCATACATTCGATCTCGGTAATATGCGAATAACTATGCATGTAAGTTAAATGTAAAGCAACATTTTAAATAAATAAAGCAGTTCGGGTAGCATGCCTAAGTGATTTTGGGTGAAATTGGTACTCGCACTTGAAGTCCCCAACCGTACGTGCTGCGGGTGATAAATTTAAAACGAGTTTAGTCCAAGCGTCCAGTGCTCCGTCAACCAACGAACATCTACTAAGAATGACGCAACGCTGTTTTGACTGCTGGCCGGCCATTCAATGTTACGCAGAGCATTATACTTTTAATGTCTAGCACCAAAGTTGATCCAATTTCGTTATTTAATGGAGCATATATTGGCCAATCGAATTCAACTTGTATCAGTGTAAGATTGGCCTCAGTACATAGGCTCGCCTGGAATATTTAATTAAATGTTATTTCTCTATCTTATTTCAAAAGTCTTGTAAAACTAAAACTTACAACTGCCGTCATCTGTGCAACGCTATTTTCAGAGTGTCTACCTATTCGGTGCATAGTCTCATTCTTCTGTTTAGATCTGATATCACACAATGGTCGCATGAATGGAGTCGTATTCACGTAGCTCTCCTCTGCTTTGGTATTCAGCCCATGCGACAGACGATAATTACTGTGGTTTTTGGAAGGTTAAGCTCGTGCTATGCTGCCAGTGGTTAAATTTGGCAATATTCTTGAATTTCAGACAGGCGCAGTAGAACCGTTGGAAAGGCAGGCGACATAGTATCAGATTTCGGAGGCGAATCGGGAGAAACATACGTCACGCGCCTCACTTTAAGGTCGTTGAACTGGGCCACTGCGCAGATCCGCAAATGGGCCTACACTTGACTCTTGCAATTCTAAACTATTTGCATTCAACTCCAGGCAGAGCTCCGATCCAACCTTTCGCCTAAAAGTCTCGCAGAAGTCGACGGAATGAGTAACGTAACTACGGAGAGTTGGTGACGGGACGCAAAGCGATTGAACTGTCACCACAGGCAGTCGCAAACCGTGGGAAATGTAGACGGAATGTGCTGAGATTCGTAGAGGAAATAAAGATCAAGGCAGGTAATGAAAACAGCGAAACGGATATGGGCCCAAATGGACATAAATATGTAATTTATTATGTTTTCATGATTCTTTTTCTATCGCATGTTATTCGTTAATTAAAAGCCGAGGCGGATGAAATAGTTCTGTCGGGACATGAAACTGAATTGACGACGCCCCGCACAGAGGTTCGGTTTGTACGGGAGAACGGAAAAAAGTCTGTTAAATCTAAACCAGTGTATCTGGATGGCTCAGTTGGTTGTGCCCTTGGTTAGTAGGGTCCCCGATTTGAAGTTAATACGATTTTATCCGGTTCTCAAATCTGGTCCAGTCGCCATTTCATACCAATGGAGTGTTCAGTGGTAGTAGTCTGAGTGTGGTTTAATGGTGGTGGTTAAATTTTAAAGACCAATGGTGAATGTGAACCACACCTAAACGTCAAGTTTTTTTTCTGCACATCATTTGACATTTCTCAATTTCAGACTAACTCAGTTTGAACCATGGAAAGATACACAATCGAGCAACGCGTTTAAGTTATTCAGGCTTATTATGAAAATGGGCGTTCAAATCATCAATTTGTCGGTCAATTTAATCGTCCAAATGTGCGTACAATCGGAAAAATCGTGCAAAATTTTGAGCAAACCGGGTCTGTAGGAGATGTGAAAACACCAGTGCATGCTCGTACAGCTCGTACTGCAGAAAATGTGGCTGAAGAGCTGTCCACCTCAACTCTTCGTCGTGCCCAACAATTGCACCTCTCACGCTCGTCGTTGATGAGCGTTATGCACAAAGACTTGCATTTACACGCTTACAAGGTGCAATTGACTCAAGAACTAAAGCCTCTTGACCATTTCAAGAGTCGTCAATGGTCAGAATTGTGGCAAGATTTGGCAACAGTGGATGATCAATTTTCGAAGAAAATCATCTTCATTGATGAGGCACATTTTCAGCTCAGTGGATTCGTCAATAAGCAGAATTGCCGCATTTGGGCGAATGATACTCCAAGAGTGATTGTCGAAAAACCAATGCACCCACAAAGAGTGACGGTTTATGGGCTGGCGGCATCATCGGTCCGTATTTTTTCCAAAATGAGGCCGGTCAGGCAGTTACTGTGAATGGTGTTCGCTTTCGTGAAATGATAACGAACTTTTTACGGCCCGAATTGGAAGATATGCATGTGGACGATATGCGGCTTCAACAGGACGGTGCCACTTGCCACACAGCTAACGAAACAATGGCTCTTTTGTGCGACAAATTCAATGGCCGTGTTATCTCACGTGGTGGCGATGTCAATTGGCCGCCAAGATCATGTGATTTGACACCGTTGGATCATGTGATTTTCTTTGGGGTTATTTGAAAGAAAAGGTGTACGTCGCTAAGCCAGCAACAATTCAAGAGCTTCAAAGGCATAGAACCTCAATTATGCTTCAGCGTCATCGAAAATTTGGACCATCGGATGGAGGTGTGCCGCCGAGGTCGCGGCTGCCATTTGGCCGATATTTTGTTCCATACATAATTGAAATGACAATAATTTCCTAAATAAATTGTGTTTTAATCAAAATCAACATCGGCCCTTAAAAAAAACCCTTTCGAAGGTCACTTTGGTTGTTTGAGAGAGGGCTGTGTTTATCTGTTGCGGAAAGGGAAAGGAACACTTCGGTCCGGATATGCTCTCGAGAGCCGTGGGGGGCGAAGTGCACGTTTGGCCCTGTGGGTTCAAAAGATGATCACTAAGGTTACAGCGAACCCCCTCTCTTGTCCATTGTGGAAGGTAGAGTTACGGAAATTGTTTAGATTTGTGAAGGCCAAACATGTGGCTGTCCGGGAAGAGGAGCTAGAGTGGAAGCAAGTGGTAGGGAAATCAGATAGGGCCAATATTTTAAAAGAATGTCATGACAATGCTTTGGTAGGGCATATGGGAGTAATGAAAACTTTTGCTGGAGTAGGTACCATTGGCCCAAAATGCGGGCCGATATTACCCGGTCAGGCAGTGAAACCAGTGAACTCCGAACCGGCTGGTTTAATGGGGAAAAGGAGAGTAGAAGGAACCACTCCCGAGGTTCGCCAGTTGACACACTTACATTCTTAACGTGGTAGATTATTTTACAAAATTTTCTTTCCTGTTCAAGAGTGTACGAGAGTTAATCTTCGTTTGATTTCAGCCCTGGTGTCGTCGTCTGAATTTATAGCGGTTCCTCGGTAGACAAAGTCTTTGACTACCTCAAAGTTATACCTGTCTACTGCGACGTTCTGTCCGAGAAGTCGGTGTTCGGAGTCCTTTCTCGTTAAACCCATTTTCGCGGCTTCCGTCGCAATTCTCACAAAGGTGCCATCGACATCACGCTGAGTTCTTCCGATAATATCAATATCGTCGGCATTTGCAAGTAGTTGGATGGACTTTCTGAAAGATTGTGTGTTGGCGTGCGAGTTTTGAACAATTCTTTCAACGATGGTGTTGAAGAAGTCGCATGACAGCGCGTCGCCTTGTCTGAGTCCTTTTTTGACATCAAAGGTCTCGGTTAAGTCTTTACTGACCTTGATGGAGCAGCGTCCATTCTATGTTCTACACAAACGGACGAGTTTTGTAGGTATGCCAAAACTAGACACTGCTCTTTATAGCTCGTCTATATAAATGCTGTCATACTGGGCCTTGAAATCGATGAAGATGTGATGGGTATCGATTTGTTGTTGCTGAGTTTTTTTCCAAAATTTGCCGTAGCGTGAATATTTGATCGATGGTGGGTTTTCCTGGCCTAAGTCCACACTGGTATGGACCGAACAGGTTGTTGTCGAACGGCTTTACACGACAGATAGTATCTTATACGCGATGTTCAGAAGACTGATGCCTCTATAGTTGGCGCAATTCGGAGGGTCTCCTATTTTGTGAATTTGGCAAACAATGCTGACGTTTTATTCATCGGGCATGCCTTCCTCCGAGCATATTTTGCAGAAGCGGTGACGCATGCTCCTTACCAAATCATCGCCTGCCGCTTGGAAAAGCTCAACCGATAGGCCGTCAGCTAGCAGCCTTTTCGGATTTCAGTTTAGATATCGCCACCTTCACTTCATCCAGGTCGGGTGGACGGAATTGTTCATTAATGGTTCGGGTTAAATGTTTCGATCTGCCTGACAGCGGTATTTGGTTCCTCATCTGCCGAAATGGTTCCTCCATATCCTCAGCATCGACTGCGATTCTACTACGATGTTGCCTTGATCAACCTTACAGGCTTGGGTACGCGCAAACCTCCTTCTCTCATTCCTGCAATAATATCCCTGTATGTATATCTGTCATGAAAAATTAAATATTGGGTCTATAACTTAACTCGTTTAATCGGTTTTTTTTTCCAAAATTTGAACGTTTATTTAAGAAAAACAAAACACTTTTTCCCATCAATTTGTGGATCCCATCCCAAAAGAACTGGGCCGGCTTGCCAGCCAAGAATGAATCAAGCCAATTTTTGGTATTCTGCTCTGATGTGAACCGTATTTCAGTGAGGGCGTTCTGCATCGACCGACATCGACAAATGGTAGTCAGAAGGGGCAAGGTCTGGGGTATAAGGCGGGTGGGGTAAAACTTCCAGTCCACTGTTTTCCAAATAGTTCTTAACCGGAATAGCAACGTGGAGCCGAGCGTTGTCATGACGGAAAATCATTGCCTCGTGTCTGGTCGCATATTCCGGGTGTTTTTTGTCGACTGCTCTCTTCAGACGGATTAATTGTGTTCGGTAGCGTTGTCCATTGATGGTTTCACCCGGTTTTAGCAGCTCATAATACAGCACATCCTTCTAGTGCCATCAAATACAGAGCATTATCTTCGCACCATGGATATTCGGCTTGGCCGCTGATCTGGCTTGTTGGCCAAGCCGTGCACTTTTGGCACGTTCGCTCAGCTAGCGCATGTTCACCATAAACTTCCACCAAAATTCGATGACTTTCGGCAGCAGCTTTCTTCATATTAAAGTAATGAAGAAGAACTCCCCGCAAAAACACTTTTTCAGGCACAAAGTTCGACATATTTGAGTGAAAAAAAAAGATTGCTGTTTACACTTCAAATGAATGACATATTCTGAAATGACGTACAATGACAGTAGCTTTCCAATGCATGTTCCAATGGAATAATACAAGTTACGCCATCTCTTAGCAAACCGCACGAATTAAGTTATAGACCCAATACATCAGCCATGAAAAATTAAATAACTCAAATTGTAAATTTATTTTGAAAAAATATGGCACAATTTTAGAAACTCAAACTAAAGGCAAAATTCAGAAATTTCACGCGGTGGGATTACTATACATACATAATGTTGAGTGACACGGAGACGTGTGTGATTGGACTGCGAAGAGCACATCTGTATGCCAAGAACGCGCCAGCCGTGCCGGTCACTTGCCCGAAATCAAATTCAAACATTAATGCCATAAAAATATTCTGTCAAATAAATTCAATTTCATGGATAATAAAATCATTTATTTCAATTTAACGTTCTCCGTCTCGACTGTAGGAGTTATGGGCGCCTAATATTCTTGGTTGAACAAGAGAGGTACAAGCTGTATGCTATTCATACTCATTTCCTGGTTCCTCGAGAGTGGAAGGCAAGGGTTAATTATGTATACATGCCGTCCTAGGTCTTTGATGACAAACTTAAATCGAGTAAAACCACAAACTCCACAAAGTGTTCACGGCATTTACCAATGAACTTCAAAATGAACACAATCGACGAACCGAATTGTTACTGTCGCCCTATTTTCGGGTTGCAAAAAACAATCTAACGAATTTCCGCATTAGATTCGATTCAGTTACCCGCGCCTTTCCACTCAGTTGACTGTGGAAACTGCTGGCAAGCCAGCCATTGTACTCAAAAAGTCTGAGCCATTCAATGTCGTTGGCATTGCAAAAATTAATGACCCTTCGTTGCTGTTATGTTAACTGGTAGATTCCGTCACGTGCTTAAGCGTCTAATTTCGTATTCAGATCTCCCCTGACGATTAGACATTTTTGTGGCGGCAGTATGAGCGGAATGAGCTTTTATCCTTTTTTTTCACCGTTGTTGGTTTAGTGTCGTTTTTTTTTTTCTAAATTATTGTAGCCAATATTGCTACTCCGTAGGGCCTGTGTGCTTAAATATTTGTTTACACTCGTGAGAGGAGCCTGAGAGGGGAATTTGCATTTTTGGCGGTGACCATTAAACATACTTAAGATTTGCACTAGCATTGTCTGCTTCCACTCAAATTCGGTCTCAGCGCGTTGAAGATGGTCGTCTGCGGATACTTTAAATCAGCTGGGTTATCTTGCGTTCGGAAAAGTGTGCAATGAATTGAAGTTAAGTGTCTAGCAATAATGTGCGCGATATTAGTGCGGCTTTTATTCTCTTTTATTCAACTCCACCCACATTTTCTAAACGACAGAAACTAGGCCCACCTCAACCTCGTACCTTACCGCCGCGCATATTAATATCATAAAATGGAAAATTAAATCGATTAATTTTATGTTTTAATCAAGGTTTACTTTAGTAATAGTGTAAGTCCGAACATAAAATCTTGGTGGTGGCACGTTATTCACGTGATTGTTTCGGTTTATTGAATCGGCGTCCTTTAAGGTGCGTGAATGTGAAATGTCAAATTTTGCAGGCCATTCAGTGTTAATGCTACGTTTCAATTTTCTCCAAACCTACCAGGATCTGCCATACATTTTCGCGGTCTGGAAACCTCGCGGTTTCTGATAAAACTCGTTAAACCCTCTTCGAGTTCATCCGTCCGTGAGAAATTGTGAACGCCTACAACGTGTATTTTAGTTTATTTTAGAATTTATTTTCTCATTTTGTCTCACACTATTATGTCCTGTCAGCAAACAGCTTTTCTGGCGGCCATTTAAATATTGAGAGCGAGTGACTTGGAAATTGAGAGCAAAACCAACTTCAAGCTCGGTGGGCCTATTGAGGTTTCAGTAAAAGTTCATTCGGACCAGTTTTGTGTAATGCGTCGAAAATTCGTTCTTTTGGGCCGACTAAAAAGCTGCTGCGCTTGTACTGCTTCATCTTCAGTCAATTTCTTTGCAAACACAACACAGCTTGCATCGTCTTCAAGAACGCTTACAATCCGAGAAAAATAATCCGCGTGATATACTGCTGCCTCTAGCCAAGTACCCCGGGCGAGTTAATGTGATGTGATGTGATGTGATGTAATGTAAATACAACAAGGTTCCATCTCCTTTAAAAAAGAAATCCGGGATGGACCTTTTTACGAATATTTTTTCCATGTTTGTTGGCTTTCACCGACTCTAGGTTTGTTGCTCACGGTGTCAACACAAGTTACGCGAACCATTTTCGAATACAACTCTTTTTCATATCCGGTGCAGCGTCTTTTCTTCTTCTTCTTTGTTTGGCGCTACAGTCCGGGGTGGACCTGAGCCTCAACCAACAAGCCTCTCCAGCCAGCACGATCTTTCGCCAGCTGCCTCCAGTTGTGCACACCAAGTTGGTTGAGGTCCTTCTCCACTTGTGTGCGCCATCTTGTTTTAGGACGCTCTCTTATGCGTTGTCCCAAAGGCTCGGAATCGAAGACTCTTCGGGCCGGAGCTGTGGTGTCAGTCCGCTCTACGTGACCTAGCCATCTTAAGCGTTGGATCCGAAGACGCTTAACTAGGTGCATGCCGCTGTACAGCCCGTACAGTTCGTGGTTGAATCTCCTTCTCCAGACGCCAATACAAACAATTCCTAACGATCGATTGCGATTGTAGCTTTCCAACGTCAAAACGAGGTGTCCTGTCTCGACTCCGTATTTCTCTCGATATCCTCATTCTTACCTTGGCTACAACAAGGAAATGGTCCGAGTCAATATTGGCTCCTCGGAAAGTTCGGACATCGAGAATATTGGAGGAGTGTCTGACGTGATCATATTATCAATCTGGTTGACGGTTGATTGATCAGGTGACCGCCAGGTCCCTTTATGGATGTTGAGGTGTGGGAACCGTTTGCTCATTACAGAGAGGTTACGCCCCGAGACGAAATCCACCAGCCTGAGTCCGTTTCCGGATGTGTTGTCGTGCAGGCTGTGTTTTCCGATAACTTTATCAAAGATTTCTTCCTTACCCAGCTGTGCGTTGAGATCTCCTAGAACGATCTTGGTATCATAGCTGGGGCATTGATCGTATGTTCTTTCTAGGAGATCATAGAAATCGTCCTTGCTATTGTCATCCTTCTCCTCTGTCGGGGCGTGGGCGCAAATCAGGCTGATGTTCCCGAGCTTAGCCTTGATGCGGATTGTTATGAGGCGCTCGCTTACATACTTAAAGCTTAAGACTTTTTGCCTAAGTCTGCCTCGAACAACAAATCCACATCCAAAAAAGCGCTGCCCGCCTTCCCTGTAGCAGTCGCCGTAGTAGAGGTCGCAGTTTCTCATCCTCTTTTTGCCCAGCCCGTTCCACCGCACTTCCTGGATAGCGGTTATGTCTGCTCTATAGCAGTCTAGAGCCCCCGCTAGTTCGTCGGCTGCACGTGGTCTGTTAAGGGACCTCACATTCCACTTGCAGAACCGAAAGTCATTGTCCTTTTTCCGTTTGCAAGGGTCGTCAACAGTAGATCCGTCCTGCCTCGGATACGCAGGTTGTTGTTTCTGAACTCGTATTTTTTTTTACGTGGTGAGGAAGTTAACCTCACGCACAACCTCCAAACTGGGAGGACAGGCCCATTAATTTAACCCTCGGGCAGAGGGTTCGCTGCGTATATTGGTTCACCACACAACGGCTGTTATGATGGCTATCCAGGGGCGCCGCGAGGAGGCTGTACGTCAACTTGACTTATGAACAAGCAGGGATCGCGCTGGCATCCTACCAGGTTGGATGCAGTCAGCAACTTTACCCTGTGTACATAAGCCCATGGCACCCAGCGTCTGTTACAAACAACAAAACGTTCTCACGCTTAAGTTCATTTGGCAACAGCTGGGCCATGGTGGTTGAGTTTACTCTCTCCAGATCTTCGGACGTTAACAGGAACCCCCGACTATTTGCTCGCAAAGGCCCTACAATTACATTTGTTACACTGCGCCCTGCTTTGTCTGTCGTTTCATCGATGGATACGAAATTATTTTCGTCACCATCGTCAGCTCGGATTTTGTGAAGCACTTCAAGGTAGCAATCAGGTACTTTTTGGTTGTGTGTACTTTGCTAGGAAAGTCTGGAACTTGGTTGTTGATTGTATCAACAAAAGGCAAGCACCTCTTCAAGGCTGCAAGAAACCAAAAATGCCTCATCGGACGTTGTCTTCCTGGTCATCTTAAACCGGCGGCTTCGACGACTGGCAATACTTCCGGATTGTCGTGGTTCCAAAGGCTTAGCGGTATTTTTTGGATACTTGAGGATCGCAGGCAATAAACAAATCAAAACAAAATCTGAAGTAACAATTGAACGACAACCATCGATTTTATCCAACGGTATGTCACATGATAACAACAGTTTTGTCATACCGCAGTAAAATTAACGGAAGATATAATTGTTTGGGTTTTATCTCTTCCTTCTCTTTTCATTGCTTGCTGGTGCTTTGATCTCTTGATATGCTGTTCAATAATATATTTTTTTTCGTGGTTAACTTTTATATCACAAACTTTGCATGAACATACTTTTCCATCAGATGAAAAATAATCTGGTCCAAATTTTTCAATTTTGTTTCCTCTTTGCAAGGAGTTTTACTCACACTTGCACTCGATTTTTTTTAGTAATTTTTGAATAAAAAACATTCCGAGATATTAAGTCGACAGCGGACAACTCCAAACTAGATTCTTAACACATCTGTGCGAAGAGTGCAAGGTTGCAGATAACCAGGGTGCCTTTATTTATTGCGCAATGCTTCCGGTCCCTTGATGTCTTCGTTGATTGCCAAAATTGTCGCATTTGGGGTTCAGAAAACCCACGAGTAATTGTTGAGAAAAAGTGCATTCACAACGCGTGACTATTTGGTGCGCTGGTCAGGCAGTAGCAATTAATGGTGTTCGTTATCGTGACATGATAACCTAAAGGGTGATTTTTTAAAAGCTATAGGAAAGTTTTTTCAAAAAAAAAACACATAAAATTCAGAAAAATGCATGAAATCTTTATTTGAATCGATAGTACGGTCCATATAATTTAATGTTTGAAGATTATTTCATGCAAATGTTGACCTTGAGTGCGCCTCAAATGGTCCATCCGCTTAGTCCAATTTTGGCATACTCTTTCCAACAACGGCCGGTATCTCACGAATAAATGCTTCAATGTTGGTTTCCAATGCGTCAATTGGAGCGGGCTTGTCGGTATAGACATGAGCCTTAACATAGCCCCACAAAAAATAGTCGAAAGGCGTTTAATCGCACGATCTAGGCGGCCAATTGACCGGTCCCGAACGTGAAATAAAATGTTCACCGAACTCGCCTATCAATAAGTCCATTGCTGCGCGTGCTGTGTGGCATGTGGAACCGTCTTGTTGAAACTACATGTCATGCAAGTCAAGCTCTTGCATTTTGGGCAAAAAAATGTTGGATATCATCTCACATCTACATCTTTGAAGAAGTACGGTCCAATGATGCCACCGGCCCATAAACAGCACCAAACTGTGACTTTTTCTGGATGCATTGGTAGCTCTTGCAATGCTTCTGGCTGATATTCACTCCAAAATCGACAATTCTGATTATTTACGTACCCATTGAGCCAAAAATGAGCTTCGTCTAAACTGACCATAAAATGGAAGAAGCGCGCGATGAACTTCCTTAACAGAGCACGCATTTTGATAATAAAATTCAATAATTTGCAAGCGTTGTTCGTTTGTAAGACGATTCATGGTTAAATTCTAGACCAAACTGAAGATGTTTGACAGTGAAACGAAACACGAAACGTGCGTCAGCTGTTTAAACCAGTGTTGCCAAAAAGATAATAGCTAAACAATCACCCTTTAGTTTTTCTTGCCTAAATTACATGATACGGATGCGACCAAGAAGTCGTTTCAACAAGACGGTGCCACATGCCATACAGCCAGAGAAACAATTTAATGAATACATGAAGCATTTCCTTGTAAAAATGTTTTGTTTACTCGACCTAAAGAAACCTAACTTTAGAAAAGCTTTACTACTAACCTCGGTCCTCCATAGATGTAACATCTTTTTGGGAAGGCGTCTTACAAACGATGCATGGTAATGAGAGTTTAGCATTTCGGTTAACGAACAAATTTGTTTTTGAAGTCTCATCTCTTCCCCATTCAGTGCTGCTGTTGAACGCATATTTTCCGCACTTAACCTCGCAAGGAATTTGGCATACCAAAGATTTGCTTAAAATGCAAGATGCTTCTTGCTATAATTTGAATGTACATAGCAAGAAAATGAGACTTCTGGTGATAATCTGAAGACGTCTGGCAGCACTGAATGTGGCCCTAAAGAACAGCGTCTCACATTTAGTGTACCTACCCGGGACTACGCCCTATGAGCTCCAGTCTGAAGGTCCAGTGTTGGACCAGTACATCCAGCGGTACTGCCTAAATTTGCCGAATTGCGCGAGAATGTGATTTATTCGACTGCGTATCATCCAGTACGGCACACTGAAACACCAGACCTACCAGACCGGACCCTGAAGGTCGATACACTACACCTCATACCGTCGCTTAAAATTCACGAAAAAAGGCTTAAACTACACGTTGTCTGTCAAAAAACAAGTCTTAATAAATCGGCATTGGCGATGTTTTGTGCACGATGTCAAGCATCGCTGAAAAGAAACGCTGTGAAAGAATGCATTCCCTTTATTAAATAACAGTTTTATTGGCTTTTATTTTTCGTATAAATATAATATCATTTTTTAGCCTTTTCCAAAAGCTCGTCTCTTCGTAGCGCCTCAGATGGGGACAGCATGCGGCCTCCTATTGGCAAAATGTCAATATTTTGCACATGTGCTCTCACGCTCTGGCCTGGCGGCAGACCAATGAACCACTTTCCCACATTTTTAATTATCGTCGAGTCTCTATTCCTGTACTTCCAGTCAGCTTCGCGGCCAATCTCCAAGATGCGCTGGTTGCTGGTTATAAGAGGCGGTATGGAACTGAGGTCGTTGTCGAAGTTCAAGTCGTCGTAGCGACTTGTCGGCCTATTATTCCTACGGTTCTGGTTTTGCGGAGAAACTTCCTCGTCGACTGCTTGCATGCTTTTGTCGGGACCTGTGGCTTTTCCGTCTTCACTTTCATCGTCACTCGTCGGAGGCTGATTCGGTTTTGTTGAGTCTTTGTTGCTGGGCTTGGAGGTGTTTCTGAATCTGACACCACCCCGACCGGAGGTTTTCGCTGGGTTTTCACCCGTTGCGTTTTGTCTTCGGTATGATTTTTCACTGCTGCTTATGTCGAACTGCTCGTCCTTGTTTTGAAGTTGACCGTCATAGCCGGACGTCTGTGCGAACGCATCTGGGGCATTGTCGCTAGCGCGTAAGTTAGGAATGTGCGTGTTTCTATGCGCACCGCGGCCAACACTGTTGTGCACTATTCGATATCCAATGCCTGCACCCGCTTCGTATTCAACTGTTCGCTGAACACCCTTGTCGTCGAGGTATGAATACGCCCCTCGAACGATGCCATCGGGGCCTGTTTCTTCTGATCGCCTCTGGTCGGGACCTGTTGCGATGAATTTGTACACTCCATTTGGGCCCCTTTGAATCGATACTTTTCCGCGTGTTTTCGCCGGCGCCTTATACAAGGGGGCACTATATGCTAACGACGATTGACTGTCCGGCACTCCATTCAGCACTTCGAAGCCAGTGCCAGCTCCAGCGGCGTACCGCACCGTATGCTTCTCACCAATGTCGTCAAAATAGGAATATAAACCTTGAAAATATAAAATTAACATGGATTAGTGAAGCTTAAGGATTTGACTTTATGTCTGATAAATTGGTCTAAATTCCCGATACACAGTCTAGTTTCGATTTTTGCAACTAAAGAAACCATGGCCTCTTGCAAAAATCGAAAAGTTGCCTTAGTCGAACTGGTGTTTAAAGCACTTTAATAAAAGCTTATAATATAGCTTATAGAACAATTTAAATTTTGGTTTGAAGTTGCTTTGTAGAAGACCGCTTGGCAACAGCCTTATCCCGCATATTTTGCAGTGGCATCATTTCTTCAATGGTGAGCTGTTTTGTTGGACTTCTTTACTTGACGCTGGCAAAGAGACCTCGACCGGCTTTGGGCCGGACTTTTTACTTTTTTTTATAATTTGCACGCGCACTAGGGATTGTTAATACCCTTATGTGCGCGGGTTCAAGACACAGCACGGGCCGAAGGTGTAGAGGGAGAAAGGGAGATTGGTCAGTGATAGCTTTTAAATGTAAACAAAAAAATGTAATCAAACGCGAGCTGCAGATTGAGTCCAGCGAGAAAAATCCGCCTGTGTGCACTGAACTATTGCGGCACCGCTGCGGAAACGCGCGTCAAACTGCCGCATGTGTGCACCGTGCCTTAGAGTCGTACAATTTCAGGGTTACGATATTCGTTCGAAAATAGATGAGTCCATAACACCATTGGTTGCAAAAATTGAGACTGCACTGTATACTCTCGGAGTATTGTTAAAAAAATTAAAAAAAACCCAAGGGATAATAGAAACAGAATTACCTTTTATCCGTCCATTGCTGTCCGAGTCTTCCTTTCGACTGTAGTCTGGTGTGTTGAATTTAAAACTATAAGTTGGATCGTCATAAGGGTCAGCAAGTGGATCCTCTGGGCTGCCAATTATTGCTCTTGGTATTTGGGATAAATCCATTTTTCTGTGCACTTGGGGACCATTCACGCGGAATCTGTGTACATGGGATGGTGTCAATAATTGGTAAAGAAACGAATTAATGAGTGTGCATATTTGAATGTCCGTAAAATCGAAGCTGTTGACTTAAAGCATCGTACATACGAGCCGCGTACAGCGAACCCGTGCTTTTATTACATGACAAAGTTAATTTACAAAAATAAACCAAGAATTACGAGGGGCGTTCAATATGTTCGGTATCGGGGTGAAGCTGTGGTTGTATATATAAATTGACTTATTTATCAAGTAAGGCTATTATTTTAGTGCATTCATGTAAAACTTCATATAAATGTTATTAATTCGCGTTTTATCTCTAGTTAAACAGAATCATGATGGCAACTGAGACGATGATGGTGAAAACTGAGCATCGCGCTGTAATTCAATTTCTCACTAAGCAAGGAAAAAGTCAAAAAACTATTCACGAAGAGATGGTCGCTGTTTACCAGGGTTCCGCACCTTCATTATCAACTGTGCAAAAGTGGTCAAGTGAGTTCAAGAGAGGCAGAGAGAGCATTGAAGACGACCCCAACCCCGGCTACTGCTTGTACGGGAGAAAGCATCAAAGAAGTCGAAAAACTTGTTCTTGAGGATGCCCGAATAAAGGTGAGAGATCACCAAGCTTTCAATTGGTACCGTTCACACCATTCTTCGTGACCATCTTAACCTTTCAAAGGTCAGTGCAAGGTGGGTGCCACGAATGCTCACAGCGCCTCAGAAAAAAGTAAGAATCGCATGCTGTAGAGAGCTTTTGGAGATGTGTAGTGAGATCGCGGACGGTGTATGGACATTCAATTGTCTATTGACGGAGACGAATGTACCACCATGTAGGTAGTTAGAACGTAATAATCCATTGGATGAAGAAGGTGCGTTCAACAATATCGAACCGAAGCTATTTCACTTGCGCTTGGCAACCTTGGGATTGAAATGTCCCTACGGGCATTTCATTATCTATGAGTTACTCACCAGCAGGGTAATCCTCTCTAATCTAAGAGATGCTACGATCCGCAGAGGAATAAATTGAGGAACCCCACAAGGAGGTATAATGTGGCCCCTTCTTTGGAACGCAGCGTTTACTGAGCTGCAATTAATACTGGAGGAGACTGGATGCAATGTTGTTGCCTTGCGGACGTCTGGTGTCCGCCTTAAGAGACATAATGCAGAAGACAAATGGACACAATCATGCGGATTGACGCGTTGACCGCCAAAAATTGGATATTGTACTATTCACCACAAGTGTTGTTGCAACTAAGGGAAACAACCGTCGCTGTACTCCTCTGTTTCACCGGGCTAAACCACCAGGTGGAGCTTAATTAAAAAAAATGTTTATCCCTCAGTTTGACCTTCAGAAGTCCAGACTCAGGAAGGTACTGGCATCAGCCCCATAATGCCCTACTCCAAAGAGCAGACAGAGCCTGGACTACCTCCAGCACGGAAGCTCTGATAGGATTGCCTTTTTTTTTAACTTAGAGAGTAGTTTCTCCCATATTGCAGCTCACTCAGAGTGACGATCGACAGTGTCCTTTGGGCCACTAAGAGAATTAAACTAACCTCAAATCCTTGTGTATTGACTTCACAAGCAAATCTGTGTCGAATTCCCCTGTAGTTATATCATGCACGACTACACCGTGGCGGCAGTGGCGTTGTGGGTTGGTGCTACGTTCTGGAGACTACCATACCAAACAGGAAATCATATCTATCGGTTAACAGATCATAAAACCAGTTTGGAACTACTGCGCTGGGGATGCTCCAACATCGGAGTAATCCAAGTCTTTTAGAACAAAGTCATCAAAAGCATTGTGAATGCTGCTAAGGGTACCTAGACCTACTATTCTTGAAGTGATCAGGGTAGGGTATGGAAGAGGGCTGCTAATGAACTCACCAGTACACTTAGCCCATCATCCATTGGTAGAAGAGATCTTCCGGAGCATGCGAGGTTTACCCGCGCTTACTTGAATTTCTTCACTTTGGCATTCAGAGCACTGGGCAGAAATCACATTGTGTCAACACTCGTTAGGGCCATCACAGTGCTTTGTTTTAATTAGACAGACTGGTATATACTGCGAGACTGCAACGTACATGAGCTTCAGACATTGCAACTCAATCGGAAGTTACAAACACAAAAAAAAATCATCATCAGCTGCCGTCAGTAAATAGGCGTGCTGTTTTACTGTGCCCTAAAAGATTGAAAAAAGAAATTAATAAGTCACTGTATGGTCAATCAATCAATTAATTGTCAAATAAACTATAAATCTTGACGGTTTCACGAAACTAATTTAAAATTTTATAGCAAGATCAGTAGTGCCTAAAAGTCTGCAATAAAAACCAACACCTATGTCAAACTAATTTCTCCCATAACATTATGCATCGAAGACTAGTGCGCAGAGGAAGAACGCATTTATTTAAGTATTGTCAAGCCGCGCTGAATTGTCTGACTGGGTAGCGCTACAGCCTGTAGATGGCCACGGCCCAGCTTCTCAGCAACCACTCGTGTTGTGCGTGCTATTTACTCTCTCACGAGTGGAAGGGACCGACTCCGAACGGCGAATTTGGGAAGCTTTTCGTAAGAAGTCAACACTCTCTTTGAGCATTGTCAGTGACTCGAGGATATCACAAGCTATCGGATGAGGAGGATGACATGGCAGACGAGCCCGAGCCCGCGCCATCCAAGTCTCCGCCCACCAGCGAAGATACCGATCGAATGGCGAACGACATTACATGTCCATCGCCGTTCCCAGAACCAGGGCAAAAGAGGTGTCTGAAGACATCTCCTACTCCCTCAAAAAAAAAAACAGGACGACCCATCCAACGATTTCGCCGTCTCCACCGACGTCGGCTTGGTTGCCGACCAGCCAACCTCGCCGACCAAGATGACACAAACAGCAATAGCCACCAACCCAACGTCTGCCTGTGGCCAACTCCCCAGCAACAAAGGAACCAGCAAAACGTGTTTCTCGGCAAAAGTAGCTGAGATCAGCCGTTACGCCAGAATAAATGAAATAAAAGTGACGCTAAAAAACCTCAGCAAGGGGAAAACAATCATCACCACACAGACCGCAGAAGAAAAACAGATTTTAAGCAACGGAAAATCGACAACTATACAAACACCCCCAAGGCCGAAAGGAAAAGCCCTTATGGTAATTAAGGGAGTACACTCTTCACACACAGACGAAGGAATCCTAGAGAAATTAAAAAACGAGGGAATACAAGCCATCATGGTATCTGCGTTCAAATCCTGCCAAGTTCAACTGCCATGTGGTTAAAGTAGAAAAATCGATGCCCTTTAAGAGGTATCGAGGAAGACATTGCTGCTAAACCATGACATCCACTGGGAACACCTGAAGACAAAGGACACAGTGCAATGCAGGAACTGCCATCGATTTGGGATGCAATATGTATGCGTGAAGTGTGACGCAAAGCACCAACCTGGGGAATGTCCGAGGAAAGACAGCACAAGGTCCGAGGTATTTTGTACTAAAATACTCAAAAGAAACCACAATTAAACCGACCATAAGTCGAATCAGCCAAATATTGAAGAGCTGCATGCAACTGTTAATTGTTTTCGTGGATTGCATTACTCAGACATCACTTACAATCTAGATACACGCCGGAGACACACTACATTGATCGCAAATTATATTCGGACGTGCAGAGAGACTACGAAGTATATCAGATCTTTGATTGCATCACGTCTTCGTTTTTCATTGTTTTTAGCAACTTTTCAACATTGCACTGAATCTGCCTTCATAAATGATTCTTGCTGTTTTTGTTCACTCTTTTTTTGTTCGTATTGTAGCAGTTATTGTTTCTCACCCACGTGGTCCAGCCGTGTAAACGGTTTCTTCCACTCGTCCGCTAGACGGATTCCGCGAACCGTAACGACCTCGAACACTGTTGTTTGGATTTCCAGCCACTGTGTGATAGTAACTTCCAATGTCATTGTTAGAATGCCTGTAACCATAAAAATAAAAATGTATGATTAATTTGAAGTAAAAATGTATTCGTATTTATTTTCAAAGACCGAGCAGTGTATGTGTGTGCACTTGCAGGTTCAAGGGGGAACAAATGAGAGAGCGTAGGGCACCCACTAAAAACATCAAATCATATGTTAATTTGGTAATAAGTACTTTTGTCGAACATGTAGTCAATGACTTCCATGTTGTACGAAGGTTAACATGGATACATCCGAGGTTACAGTTTCTTTTTTGTACAACCCATGCCATGAAGGCAACGACACCGCACCGCGGCCTGAGAAGATCTTTGCAGCGTTGTCTCTTGTGGTGGAAATCTTAAATTGTGACCATCACACTATGGAAGGCACCTTTCGTTAACCAGAGTAGTGTCGGACATTCACATAAAGTGTGCTCGGATGTCTCATCCTTTTCCAGGGAAAGCCGACATACCTTGTCGTGGGACAGGCTGATTTTGTCACGGTGGTAGTTCAGCCAACAGTGGCCAGTAAGAAAGCTCGATTTAACCTTTCTTTGTTGAGCCAGATTATTTTCTTATACTTTGCCTTAGACTTAGACTTATACTGCCTTAGACCACCACCGTTGGTCCATTGGTCTAGGCAAAGTTTGTTTTCCCATTCCCTAGTCAGCGTTGTAGCTGCTGTCCAGTGGAAATCGCAGTACAGTGTGGGAGCTATGAACACAGATTTCGAGCCAGCCCGTGGTCGCCTTCAGTCCCCATGTGCCCAGGGACCTAGCTGAGCTTCACTCTGCTGTGTCTTTGAAGGGATTGTAGTGCGTGGTGGCAGCTCTTACCCGTTCAATAGGTTTAACGATAGTACCCTAAGTACTGGAAGATTGACTGTTTGAGAAGATTGAGCTCTGGCACATCTTGGAACACGGTAGGACTAGACCCCCTAGGTACGGAAATCCTTGTGTTGGGTCCAAGAGCCCTTAACACATTTGATGAGACCTGGCGCATATCTCGATGGCGTGGATTTCGTCTTGGAACACAGTAGGACAAGACGCCATGGATACGGAAATCCTAGTTTTAGGTCCAAAGACTCGGCCCACAACTCCACAGTTCATCTTGGATCCGTCTGGTTCACAAACCAATTCTCACAGTCCAATATTTCAACCTCAAAAAGCCTGCCAAAACTGCCTAATATCAGACACTGGAAAAAAAAATGTCTCTTTTAGGGACTGAGTCGAGATTACTGAGGTGATCCGTTAAGTCGCCTGGTTTGTATTCATCTAGCTGCAGTTTGAAGGCATATCTAGCAGCTATCTTCCTACCGAAGATTTGTAAGGGAGTTAGCCCTACTATGCATGGAGGGCCACCAAGCGATGGCCGCTTATGTGATGGTGAGTTTCGCCATCATTGTGTACAACCAATGTATGAACCCCAAGTCCTGTCGCATAAACGTCTACTGACGGTGGTACTAGTGGTTCAGTAGGACGCTTTATGGCAGACTTAGAAGTGACTCCCAGTTAAGTCGTTTGCCCGTGTTTGGTATTTCGTCGACTTGTGTCTCCCTTGAGAAGGGCACTAGAGTGATTTGAAAGGAATTGATTGGTATTTGAATTGCTACACTATTCCACAACTTGTAGTAGTGCCTTTTGCACTAGATACAGTCGCGTCGGTCCGTCCCCTAATAATACTCGCCAGGTCATTAAATACCATTAAAGCCAAATCGAAGCAGATCCGCTATTAAATTGTCGATAGCTAATGATCACAGTAGTAAGGGGGAGAAAACTCCACCTTGTGGGCACTCCATGCTCGAGTTATGTTAGCTGTAAGAAATACTAGGGAACATAACGAAATACCCTTGCCGCCCAAAAACAATGCAACAGACATCCCGAGTGTATTTCTAGGGAAGTGAAGATTAAGAAGTACACACCAAGAATCAATAAGAGAATTTTGCTTATCAGTTGCAAGGGGTAGTAAAAATAGTTGGTATGAGTAAAACAAGAAAAGGGGTCGACACTTCCTATCGATCTTCAATACATATTCATTTCTGCTTTTTCTAGTTAGTTACAATTCAGCAGCGTATCTGCACACTACCTCTGTAACATTAGCTCCTCAAGTTTTTAAATAAAAAAAAATACTTTGGGTAAATTTATTCCCCGCGGTTACAGAGACTGACACTATTCCAGAAGAGGATGTTGATGATGGTTGTTCGATTATTTGATACCTCGACTACTGATCGACTTTTTAATCGAATCGATAGCCGATTTTATGGTTATTTCCTACTCAATGACCTCTACATGTCAAAGCAAGTTTGAGTATCTTGGGCTTTTTTGATTTCAAGATTTACTGTTTTTTAATTTTTAACTTCTAAAAATTAACAGCTGTACTCTAGTGAGCTTTGGCATTTTAAGCTAGGCGTACATCCAATTCTGTTTTTTGCACGGTTTAGAAAGAAATTGATCCATACGTTAAGGACGATCAAAAAAAGATTTTTTATTGAAATTTAAAAAAAAAAAATATATAAAATTGTTTCCTAGCCGTTATCTGCTGGTTAGTCGGGGCATTTATTTACCTCATCTTATAATAGACATACAGTCAAAGCTCGTTAATTCGGAATGGTTGGGGGAGGTCAGTTAGAATAAAAGACTTTTCCGAATTACTGCGAGTGTTTTTTTATGCACTAAAACGCGTTCCTATTTATGAACATGGGCAAGAACTTAAAATGAAAAATTATTTTATTGGTGGTCCATTGACATTTTGAGGATTTTATTCGACTTCTGGATATTTAAGATCAATCATCGCGTTATTTAATGTTCATCATCATCATCATCATCATCTTCTAACTCGAGAGATCTCCAGTCAACAGTTTCTTCCGCCATCCACTCTAACTTATCAGGGTTTATGCTCAAGCGTAACCAGGCGAGTTTTTGGCCTTGGTCCAACCACCTCTTTCTGGGTCAGCTAAGCTGATGGAATCGCATTCAACGCTCGCTTCGGGAGTCGTGAACATTCGTGCCATGTGACCAAACCAACGAAGCAAAGCCCTCTCCGTTCGAAAAAGCAGCTGCTCAATGTTTAGTTCCTCGCGCACTGCCGTGTTTCTCACCCTATCCCGGCGAGTAGTTCCCACAAAAAATACGGAGAAGTCTCATCCCAGCAGTCATTACCCAAATTTCATGACCATAGGTGAGAGTTGGAATGAATACTTGGCTTTGACACCAAGCTCAGCCTTCCTGATTACAGATCTACCAAGCTGTTTCAAAATTGACCCAGCTTGACCAATGCTACAGAAAAGCTCAACATTATCTCGAGATAATTATACTTCTCCACCTGCCTCAATGGGACTCCACTCACTAGTAGACTGCATTGAACAGGCGTTCGGGAGACAACCATAACCTCCGATTTGTTCACGTTGACCTTCATTCCAGCATCGGCCACAAAACATCATTCCATACGGCCACAAACCCATCAAGTGCGCGCTGGATCTCCGTCTGGGAAGATGTGTGGATAATTATGTCATCTGCAAAAAGAAGATGACTTGCCCTCAACTCTCCCAACGTGAAACATTCCTCGCCTCTGTTGCGCCGCAACTTCCAGTCCATACTTACAATGAAAAGGAGAGGTGATAAGAGGCACCCTTGGCGAAGTTCAACGCCCACGGTGAAATGTGTTGATTAAGCACCGTTAATCCAACACAGCTTCTACAGCTTGTGAATAGAGACTGGATGGCCCTCAGAAGTGGTCCATCAATCCCATACTCCTGCAGAACACTCCAGAGTTTACCTCGAGGAACTCGGTCGTATGCCTTTTCCAAATCCACACAACAACTGTAGACGGTTGGAATACTCCCAAGCCTTTTCAAGTACCATTCTTAGAGTGAAAAGCTGGTCGGTTGTACTTCTGCCGGGACGAAGGCCGCACTGTTCATCCCCCATCCTGGACTCGACCATAGCTCGCGCTTCCAATATCTTAGCGTAGACTTTCCCGGAGAGACTTAAAAGAGATATGTCCCTGTAGTTGGAGCAACCTCTTTTGTCCCCCTTCTTGAAAAGTTGGACAATCACACCATTTTGCTAATCGCCAGGTGTCTCACCACGTTCCCGGCCACTTTAATGACACGAGAAAGCCATAGAACTCCCTCTTTACCCATTGCCTTACGCATTTCTGGCCGGATTTCATCCATAGCGGCGGATTTTCCAACTTTTAGCGATTCAATCGCCAAAATGACTTACTCCAACGTTGGACTATTCTCAGCCCCACTCAAGACTACAGGTCTGCCACCCTCAGTGCCCTGTTCGGAAAGCAAAACACCATCTTTGGATTTGACTCCTTCGATGATGTTGAATTCCCTTCCTCTGAGTCGGCGAATGGTTTGCCAGAACACCTTTTTCGCAGGTGACTTGTCTTCTTCTAGTAAAATTACGAATTCGAGCTGGTGATTGTGCTGTGTTGTGGCTCACTGCTGCGCAGAAGGACAGCAGACACACTCAGTCCAAGCATAGGCCCATTGTGTTACCACACAGATCTAAGGGTACCTGTTCCGCAAATATTATTTGCGAAGGAAAATGGTGATTCTAATGTTGCTCAGATCAGCCAGGTTGTCAAAGAAGTGGAAGAAGTCTGAATCTACGGGATGAGAGAGCACTGCAGCTACACAGCAAGTGTTCAATGGTTTCTTCTTCATCGTCATTCATGCAGCGTCTGCAGTATGGGCAAGTCTCCTTCATTTTCTTCTGCGAGTTCCTCTTGCGTTTGATTATCATGGACATCCTGGCTAATTATTGCACGTCGTGTAAGTCGTCCAAAGTTTGATCGCCTAATAGTAGGCATAAGTCAAGCAACTGACGCTCCCTGAAAAACAACTAAGTCTACCCATTCAAGGGAAATTCTCTTACAAAACAAAAAAAAACCTTAGGGAATGAATATTTCGCAATGAATGCCCGCCAACAAATTGCATAGCCTCACTATTTAAACGCAAACTTATTTGCTGAATCTTTTTGAATTGATAATTCGTGCGTCGGTCCAAAGGTATAACTCATTAAGTACAAAATTCGTAAAAATGAGTTTTTATGTGAATAACTACACGTTCAATAAGTGGAAAAAATCAGAAAGGCATAATATTTATTTTAAAAAAATGGTAAGACTCAGTAAGTGCACGTTGTGAATTTGCCATTAAAGGCATACATCATTATCGTATAGTACGTATTACCGCACCCAAATCCAACATTTCGGAGAAACAAAATTCGAAATCCAATTTCAAATGACAGCTACTGTCAGAATGGATTATAGATATTTTCCGTTTATTTTCCATTAATTTAAGGACGGATTTAAGTACTTAGTCCGATAATGCAATTATGGCTTGAAATAATTGTTTTGTTGACAGCTTTGGTTTGTTCATGTCGGCAGGCTGCAAAGTCACGTGCTGACGTGATAAATCTGTAAATAGGATTGTTCGATTTGACGAACTTACAAATGCAGCGACGAAATTCAACACATCAGAATGCAAGCACTAGAACAGCGAGCATGTAATTTCAACCTCCATTAAATGGATGTGTCAGCACAGTGGCCAGGCGAAAGCAACAATGGAGCACTTACTAATCGACTGCCAAAGCCTTGCTTGAGAAAGATTCAAAATGATGAATAAAACATCATCACAAACAGAGAGAGAGAGAGAGAGTTGTCAAATCGAATTCGTCTTTATATCGAATTATCTCCTTTAGTGTATTTTGTTAGTGAATGAGTTTTACCGCTGAACCGACGAAACATCACATTGAATTTTGCAATCGATCGTAATGTTTGTACTGCAGTGTAATTTCGATATTTTCTAGTTGTTTTCCAATCCCCCGACTCTTCCCAAAAATGTCTTATTTAAAAACCTCCTGGCAACTGAAAAGAAAAAAATTTGACCAAATCGGTCCAGCCGTTTTCATACCATTTTTAAATGAATCAATAGATCTGTAGATACGTTTTAGGAAAATGGGGATTGGTTCGGTGCCGTGACATTGTGCCAAACCACATTATGTCAGTGTCATCTAGCCGAAAATTGACATTTGTCTGCATGTCGCATTCAAAAATGTCATAGGGCCAAACTAGTTTGCGACATTGTGCCAAATTTGTTGCAGGGTCTTAACTCCACCGGCCATCAGTTTTAAGATTATAACTAATTTAGCCCCTGGAGCCTGTCTAACATATGTTTACATAGCCTTAGTGATCTTTGGAAATAAGGCCGAATTTGAAATCTAGCCCGTAAGAAAGTTGGTGTATTTAAATTATGGGATGGGTGGCTGGCTTCGCTCGCTGACAGGATTTTCACCCTTTTTTCCGCAGAGCTTATAAGCTCACTCGGCTTCGTCTCTCCGCTAAGGGTATGCCAACAACTGTCAGGCAGGCGCCTGGAGCTAAATTAATTATAACCTTAAAACTTGAGGGCCTGCTGTCTCCATAAATATTTCACTGCTTATTGCAGTCATACAAATTCCAATACCCAAAGTGGCTTTACCTAAGCGACATTATGTCGGCCTAGTCCCACTTTCAGAAGCTTCATTGTACCAAATGTTTCCATCTCGGCACCGATTGTTTCCACAGCATTTAAAACTGAAACAATTGTCATAACAATGCAGTAAAAGCCCTTTAATTCGACAAAGTCGTGTATTCCGGAAAAATTTGTTCCAAATAAGAGATTTTTCCGAATAAATGAGAGTCGGTTTTCAATTGTTTGTATGAAAAAATTAAATTAAACTCGCAACATAAAAACTCCGCCCCTTTGAAGCAGGTGGAGACGTTTAAGTATCTGGGGATCTTTTTCACGAGTGATGGGCGGAGTAATGTTAAGCTTTCCTGTAGCATTGGTCAAGCTGGGCCAATTTTGAAACAGCTTGGTAGATCTGTAATCAGGACGGCCGAGCTTGGTGTCAAAGCCAAGTTAGCGGGTTTTCAACTCAGTATTTGTTCCAACAACTTGGGTAATGACCGAAAGAATAAGATCTTGAATTCATGCCGCTGAAATGAGATTTCTTCGTGCTGTTGTGGGAATTGCTCTCCGGGATAGGGTGAGAAACACGGCAGTGCGTGAGGAACTCAACAGTGAGCAGCAGCTTTTTCGAACGGAGATGGCTATGCTTCGTTGGTCACGTCGCATTAATGTCCCCGACTTCCGAGGCAGGCGTTGAATGCAATTCCATCAGCTTAGCAGACCCAGGACGAGTTGGTTGGACCAAGTCTAAAAACTCGCCTGGTTACGCTTGGGCAAAACTCCTGATGAATTTTGGTCGATGGCGGAGGATCGAGTTGCCTGGAGATCTCTCGTCCGTAGTTTACCCCCGCGACCCCTTTGGTGGAGCATGCGGGTCAGAAAATGATGACAAGACAAGTCGTAATGAATCGCGCTGCTTTCGAATACGATTCATACGATACACATACCAAGAATGGAAAGTTTTCCTGTTTCATCGACACAGGTGCCATTAATGGACTATCAAGGGTTCGCTTGAGTGACAGCAGACAGCATTAAGTTTTTGAATTCCTCTCGTTTGTCTGGTAGACAATTGATTATGCTGTCAAGATCGGAAATTAATAAGCTTGACATACGCAGCCGTTAGATTTGTATGGCCGAAGCGAGTCTTGGAACGAATATGAAAAGCTGAAAGTGCTGTCATCGGCGAAGGAATGGATTGGATTAGAAGTAGCAGACAGGAGATCATTTATAAAAATGAGGAAGAGTGTCGGAGACAGAAAAGAGCCTTGGGGAACACCAGCAATTATTTGGTGAATATCAGACTTGAACCCGTCCATCTAATATCCCGTGAAGTCTACGTGTTATTAACCATTGATTTTTGGTTTTGATTTTTTTCTTGAAAAGTTTAAAAATAACAATTTTGCCCAATTCTGTTTACATCCCTAATAATAACGGCGCTACAGCTCGTCGAGTAGCAGGTCCTAGCTTCCCAGCAACCACTCATGTTGCGCGTGCTATGTGCTCTATGTGCGAAGGAACCTACAGCTTTATGCCGCCAGCAAACGGGCAATTTGAGAAGCGTTTTTCTTGACATTTATACTCTATGAGCATTGTCAGTGACTCAGTGAAAGAGGTGGGGTCGTGAAAGTTAATTCGCTCGTACCGGGAATCGAACCTCGGCTCAAGTGCGTAGATCTGATTACGACCCATATTTAAGATCATTGGACTCTGAATCGATTAAAAAAGTGTTCTCTTTGACATCTTTGACCAGTCTAAGATCTTCCAGAAGTCCGACCGGAAGACAGTGACGTGATTGACAGAACACAGCTCGCCATCAATGAGGCGTTCGCTGGCATTCAGATGGAAGCGGCTTGAAATGGGTCTAGTGGTGAAAGAGGGCAAAACGAAGTATATACAAGAAAGAACAAACAACACGCCGCGTCACAATGGGCGGCTATAACTTCGAAGTGGGCAAGGACTGCGTCTACCTCGGCCCCGCAACATCAGCACCGAGATCAAAAGCAGAGTAACTTTTGCCAATAGTTGTTTCTATGGACGGGGATTGAGTAATAGAGTCATCTCTCGAAGGACCAAGCCGAGTTTATATAAGACCTTGATTATGACCGTCCAGATGTACGACACGGAGGCATGGACAATCTCAAAAGCGGGTGAGGAAGTCCTTGGTCTCTTTGAGAGAGGTCTTTGGTCCTGTTTTCGTTGAAGGTTTTTGAAGGAGAAGATTGAACCACGACCTGTACAGCGACATGAGCCTTGTCAGACGTCCATGGTCCAACATCTAAGGCGGCAGGGTCGTTTAGAGCGTATGGACAACTCAGAAAAGTCTTCGACTCTGAACCGAGAGACAACGCAACAGAGGCTGCCCGCGTTTAAGGTGGCACCCAGGTGGAGAAGGACCTCAACCAACCCAGCCAGAGATAGTGCTATTGGATATGCTTATTGGTTGAGGCCCAAATCCACCCCGGACTGTAGCGCTAAGTAAAGCTCTTCTTTAGAAATGCGGTCTTAGATGTCCAAGTTGGTTGTTGTCCAAGTCCAAGTTAATTTTTGGAAGCACTTGGGATAAGTCGTTTTGGAATCTCTTTTATCTAAATCATCATCACCACCAGAACATTTTGTTGTCGACCAGTTTTGAATATCCGCCCAGAAAATCAAATAAGTACTTCGATGCGAACAGCTGGTGTGCCTAATTAGACGGCTACCACTGTATATGCACCTTAGAAGCTTCAACGGCACGGCACCAGCTTACATGTTGTATTCACATATTTACACCACTTCCGCCTGCACACTGACTTCGTGACACAAACATGAAACCATTGGTTCAGTGCATTGCTGTGTGCCAGAAAAGCGTCTCATTCGACAGGATAACCCCGTGAAATCCGTGTACTCCGCCGGCACTGCTCGGATAAAACAAAAACTCTATATCCACACACATTGGCTGCGAATAAAATCGTGTCTATTTGTGTAATTTCATTTTGATAAGGATTACCGGAAGGAAAAGGATCCATCAGCATTCACATTATTATACTCGATATCACAAGCCACACTCCGAAGGAACAACACATGAACAAGCACTGACTTTATAAATCCATTGACTGACGTCAACGAAGAGTGCACCATTTTTCTTCTCTTCAGGTCCTTTCTATCACCGATGTGTATCCGTGTAAAGCTGATACTATATTCCCGTATTCACGTAAACGACACAAGCTACCAAGGGCAGCACTAACCACTGACTAGTGATAAAAAGCACAAGTGTTTTCTTAAATATAGTTTCACTTGGCCACCCACTCTTCACACAATGGTGAATCTTTTCGCAAATTGCTGTGCCCTTCTTTCGCGTCGATCCCATCTGCTTCAGCCTCTCAGCAATATGGAAATCAAATACAACCCGCCAGACAAAACCCCCATGCCATGGGAAGTGGTATTTCTCACTCCATAAACATAGGCTTGTAGTACAATCGACCAAACATTCATTCATGCGGCTGTAAATATTCTGAGCTCAGTTGAGCTCTCCCATACCAAGAGCCAGCATATGGGTGAGTATGTAATGAATCATAATTTTAATTAATGACTGCAGAATCTGTGCTTTATCAAAGATAATGTTCCATCCTCATGGGCGCTACTAATACGCAAGTAAACTGCACCAATGTGTGAGATGCTCGTTGAGCAGGAAGTCGGAAGTCATAATTGTATCGGCTGAAGAAGCATGACCCGGCAGATATAACCGAAAAGATGTGAAGGCAGATAAGAGCTCGCGTGTATGTTACTTTGTCTGATAGGCTCCGCATATTTCCGCGTTAATTTGATCAAACATTGTTCTTAGAGTTGAGCACATTCTGCTTAACCTTTGTGTCACTGCGAGTGCGGCACTACGCTTGGTCAATACGTACATACCCGGGTGTGCCACCGAGTTTCACTTGTATTTAAAACTGCTGAATCAGGAGTGTGATGATGATGTAATTACCTTTTAAATAATATTTCAATTTGTTTTTGAGTGCATTTGAAGTTAGCCACCAGATCGACTGTGCTGAACTAAGACTGGCTTGTTGCAAACTTGGCATTCCTTCCCAGATGGGCCTCTCTTAGAGTGGGCATTTGGTGTACACTTGCCTTTCCGTTCCATGAAACCTTTGTCTTTTCGTGTACCTCTTGTGGAGACTGGCGGCGAAAAGCTGGAAGTTCAACTCCCACAATCTAGCATCGTTTCTATTCCATCCTAGTTCATCTCCTACAATCTACTCCAGCATCGCTTCTATTCCATCCTAGTTCAACTCCCACAATCTACTCCAGTATAGCTCCTATTCCATCCAAGTTCATCTACCACAATCTACTCCAGCATCGCTTCTTTTCCATCCCAGTGTTGAGGTTGTGGTGAATATATGGAGTCCTCGGGTCGCTTTCATTTGAAATTTTGCAATAATCCCCCTTATTCCCTTAGACGAGGTGGCAAATTCTCGCCTCGCATTTTTCTGTCACCTCACATCCAGATCTGTATTCTTGAATTCGAGTGAGGTGAGAAAAAACCAATCAAATTCTCTTCCCAAAACTAGTTGGAAACATATGCTCAAGGTTTGTGTCTTCAAGTGGGGCCCATTTCAAGTCGGTGGTTGCATTTGATTATTTGCATAATTCTTGGATGCCTTTGGTTCAGAACACCGATTTGTTGGTGCGCGTATGTGTGCAATGACAATGCAAACGTTTCGTTTTCTTATAAAAAACATTGATTTCTTGGTGTGATTGGAGTTATCCTCCATTAAAGAGACCAGGCACTCAAATTGTTGATTTATTGTTATTTTACCACTAAACGTGAACATATTAATCAACTTCTTTGGCGCCACAAACAAATTTGCAAGCGATGAAATCTCTCTCATCCTATCTGACTTTCTCATGAATTGTGACTACACACGATCGTCGTGAGAGTGACAAATGTCACATGAAGTAACTTCTTCTTCTTCTTTGTTTGGCGCTACAGTCCGGGGTGGACCTGGGCCTCAACCAACAAGCCTCTCCAGCCAGCACGATCTTTCGCCAGCTGCCTCCAGTTGTGCACACCAAGTTGGTTGAGGTCCTTCTCCACTTGTGTGCGCCATCTTGTTCTAGGACGCCCTCTTATGCGTCGGAATCGAAGACTCTTCGGGCCGGAGCTGTGGTGTCAATCCGCTCTACGTGACCTAGCCATCTTAAGCGCTGGATCCGAAGACGCTTAACTAGGCGCATGCCGCTGTACAGCCCGTACAGTTCGTGGTTGAATCTCCTTCTCCAGACGCCAATACAAACAGGACCAAAGATCGCACGCAGAACTTTTCTCTTAAAACAACCAAGAGCTTCTTCATCCGCTTTCAATAGCGTCCATGTCTCTGCGCCATAGAGCAGGACGGGGATGATTAGGGTGTTATATAAAGTCAACTTGGTGTTTCGAGAGATGGCTCTGTTACTCAATTGCCTCTTGAGCCCAAAGAAACAGCGATTGGCAAGAGTAATTCTGCGCTTGATCTCGGTACTGGTGTTATTGTCCCCGTTTACTGCAGAGCCAAGGTAGACGAAGTCCTTGACTACCTCAAAGTTTCTGCTGCCCATTATGACGCTCTCTCCGAGGCGTCGATGTTGTGCGTCCTTTCGTGATGACAGCATGTACTTTGTTTTGCCCTGACTAACTGCCAAACCCATTTTAGCCGCTTCCGCTTCAATGCTAGCAAAAGCCTCATTGACAGCTCGCTGTGTTCGTCCAATCACGTCAATGTCGTCCGCGTAGGCAAGCAGTTGAACGGACTTTTGGAAGATCGTGCCTCTGGTGTTGACATTTGAGTTTCGCACGATCTTCTCAAGTATGATATTGAAGAAATCACATGACAGCGTGTCGCCTTGTCTAAAACCTTTTTTGACATTGGAGGTCTCGGTGAGTTCGTTACCGACCTTGATGGAGCAGCGAGAGTTCTCCATCGTCATCCTGCACAATCTGACGAGTTTGGCTGGAATGTCAAAACTAGACATGGCATTGTATAGCTCGTCTCTATGCACGCTGTCATATGCGGCCTTGAAATCGACGAATAGGTGGTGGGTGGCGATCTGCATCTCGTGGGTGCTTTCCAGGATCTGCCGCAGTGTGAAAATTTGGTCGATGGTGGACTTTCCCGGCCTGAGACAGCACTGATAAGGACCTATCAGGTTATTGACGAATGGTTTCAGGCGTTCACACAAGACGGCAGAGAGGAAGTGAAGTGAAGTAACTAAGAGAATGCAAATTTGTCAGAATGACTCATACTTTTGAGTGACACGACTAAGAGAATAGGGGGCATAACGTCTTCTCCATATTAGGGAGGTCGGATGACATTAATGTAATTGCCACTATTTTGTTTGCTTCACTCTACAGACAACATATTTAGCTACTTCCAATTTGTTGGCCCGAAATGTACCCACAACGCCTTAAATTTTGTTTTGTTTATAGTATAAAGGTGTAATAACAAGTTGTATGTATATTTACGATCAATTATCGGATGCTCTAAATTTTATTTAAATTTTACTGTAGGTAGGTAAGGCAGAGGGCTGCTAGTGAATTCAGCAGCACACTTAGACCATGTTGGTCCACTGTGATACCCACAGTCAGACACTACACTGATAAAAAAAGCGATTTAAAAATTTATTTGAACGGAATTCTTTCTACTATTGAGGTTACAACTAGCCTTACACAACTCAAGGTTAGGGTGTTGGCTCAACAATAGGGGCCCAACTGATGTACTTTCTTTAATTTAATGTTTATTATTATTGTCGGTTCATTTTTTTATTTTCCATGTCCTACAATTGTGGTTGGGTGTTGTGGGAATCGGGTAGGCACTGACTGGCGTCAACCCGGCGATGCCCAGTGTTGTAACTTTTTCTACACACCAATTGTGCTTATTTTACCTCCAAGTGGTAGCCATCGGGTACTGGTTGTAGTTCACCCGAGCTCAACTTGCCAAACCTATTAGTGCGACCTCTTGTCCTAAGGGTGACAAAAAAGGAACTGGCCCTCCAGGTTGGGAGTTGTGCTGTCGGGGTAACTGCCCGGCCACATAAAAAAATATGTAGTTACGAAGCAACAACAAGCCTCGGAAACGGAGGATTTTACTGATGACAACCCCAGCAAACGATATACAGACAACGATCTTCGGATCTGTACGTGGAATGTAAGGTCCCTTTATAGGCCACGTGCAGCCGAACAATTAGCGGAAGCCCTAGACTGCTGCAAAGCAGATATAACCGCCATCCAAGAAGTGCGATGGGACGGACCGGGCAAAAGAAGGCTGAAAAACTGTGATATATATTACGGTGACTGCTACAAACAGCAAAAACAGCGCCTATTTGGATGTGGATTTGTCGTTAGAGGCAGACTTAGGCAAGAAGTCTTATCGTTCAGATCCGTGAACGAGCGCCTCACGACAATTCGCATCAAGGCTAAATTTGCCAACATAAGCCTTATATGCGCACATGCCCCCACAGAGGAGAAAGATGACGACACCAAAGACAAGTTCTATGAGCTCCTGGACAAAACTTATGAGCAATGCCCTAGCTACGACATTAAAATTGTCCTTGGCGATTTTAACGCAAAGCTTGGAAAAGAGAACATCTTTGGTAGTACGGTCGGGAAGCACAGCCTACACGACACCACATCCGATAACGGATTTAGGCTGATCGACTTTGCTGCGGGGCGAAATGTTGTAGTAGCCAGTACAAGATTCCCACATCTCGATATCCACAAAGGAACATGGCGATCTCCTGATCAATCAACCGTCAATCAGATTGATCATATTGCGATCGACGCAAGGCACTCCTCCAGTATTATAGATGTTCGAACGTTCCGAGGCGCCAACATTGACTCGGACCACCACCTTGTTGTAGCCAAGATAAGGTTGCGGATATCCCGAACACCGCCTATACAAGGAAATACTGTGAGGAAGTTCAACGTCAGCCGGCTACAATCGCAAGAGATTGCCAAATCCTTTTCCGATCGTGTCTCCCTTAACCTCTTAAGAAATCCTACGCCGCCAACATCAAGTATTGAAGATCAGTGGCAGCATTGCCAAAAAGCCATCAGAGATGCCGCCTCTGATGTGCTGGGTTTCAATCCGCCACCACAACGAAACCTCTGGTTTGACAACGAGTGTCGGCAGGCGAATGCAGCCAAGCAAGAAGCATACAAAGCGGCACTGCAAAGAAGGACAAGAGCTGCTCGGGAGCTCTACGAGCAGAAGAGGAGAGACGAACACCGGCTTCTCCGGAGAAAAAAGAAGGAGCATGAGAAGCGCGCGATCGGCTAACTAGAGGGATATTACTGCAGGAATGCGGTAAGGAAGTTTTACCAAAGGGTAAAGTTAACCAGTCAAGGTTATAAAGTCCGAACCGAAGCCTGTAAGGATGATCAAGGGAACATCGTAGTAGAGTCACAGTCGATGCTGAGGATATGGAGAAACCATTTCTGCAGACTGTATAACGGCGACGAAGAACCAAATCCCGCTGTCAGGCAGAACGAACCATTCAACCCCAATGAAAGGGACGATGAAGATCAACAATTCCGTCCACCCGACCCAGATGAAGTGAGGATTGCCATATCCAAACTAAAATCCAACAAGGCTGCGGGAGCTGACGGCCTACCCGCCGAGCTTTTTAAGGCCGCAGGCGATGATTTGGTAAGGAGCATGCACCAACTTATCTGTAAAATATGGTCGGAGGAAAACATGCCCGATGAATGGAACCTCAGCATAGTCTGCCCGATCCATAAAAAAGGAGACCCTTTGAACTTCGCCAACTACAGAGGCATCAGTCTCCTAAGTATCACATATAAAATCGTATCTGAACGCCTAAAGCCATTCGTCAACAACCTGGTCGGTCCATACCAGTGTGGCTTTAGGCCAGGAAAATCCACCATCGACCAAATATTCACACTGCGGCAGATTTTGGAGAAAACCCAGGAGCAACAAATCGATACCCACCACCTTTTTATCGATTTTAAGGCCGCGTATGATAGCATTTATAGTGACGAGCTATACAGAGCAATGTTTAGTTTTGGCATCCCTACCAAACTCGTCCGTTTGTGTAGGATGACGATGGAGAATGCACGCTGCTCCATCAAGGTCGGTAAAGACCTAACCGAGACCTTTGATGTCAAAAAAGGATTCAGACAAGGCGTCGCGCTGTCATGCGACTTTTTCAACATCGTTCTGGAAAGAATTGTTCAAAACTCGAATGCCAACACCAGAGGAACTATCTATCAGAAGTCCGTCCAACTACTCGCATATGCCGACGATATTGACATTATCGGAAGAACACAGCGTGAAGTCAATGGCGCTTTTGTGGGTATTGCAACGGAGGCCGCGAAGATGGGTTTAGCGGTAAACGAGGGTAAGACCAAGTATATGCTGTCAACGACAACGAACGTCACAGCAGACAGATATAACTTTGAGGTAGTCAAAAACTTTGTCTACCTTGGCACCGCTATCAATTCAGACAACGACACCAGCGCTGAAATCAAACGAAGAATAACTCTTGCCAATCGCTGCTTCTTTGGGCTAAGAAAGCAAGCCCTCTCTCGAACAACCAAGCTAACGCTTTACAAGGCCTTAATCGTCCCAGTCCTGCTATATGGCGCGGAGGCATGGACTTTATCAAAAGCGGATGAAGCTGCTCTTGGTTGCTTCGAGAGGAAAATTCTTCGTGTGATTTTCGGTCCCGTCTGCATAGATGGTGAGTGGAGAAGGAGATATAATGACGAACTATACGGGCTGTTTAGCGACATCGACTTAGCCAGAAGAGTGAAGATCCAACGATTGAGGTGGCTAGGTCATGTAGAGCGGATGGAAACCAATGCTCCGGCCCGAAAAGTCTTCGAATCCACCCCCGAGGGACGGCGCAGTAGAGGAAGACCGCGACTCAGGTGGCGCACGCAAGTGGAAAGGGACCTCAACCAACTATGCGTGCGAAACTGGAGACAGCTAGCTAAAGATCGAGCTGGCTGGAGACGCTTGTTGGTTAAGGCACAGGTCCACCTCGGACTGTAGCGCCACCTTAAATAAGTAAGTAAGTCCTACAATTGCTGGTGGTAACATCGGGTTGTTCAAGTCCGTGTGTCCATGATGGTCCTTTTGGGATGGGGTGGTGATGTGTTAGCCGACTTAGCCTCGATGGTGATTGCTATCGCTGCTCTGGTAGAAGCCATGCAGCTTCGACGTCGTCGACATATTCGCAGTATTTTTCTTTCGAAAATTGCGAGCTTCGTCAGCTGGTCTTAGAGATGGTGTGCCAGATTGGGAAGCCTTACTTTAAGATCGGCCGTCTAAGCTGCTTGTATAGCAGCAGTTTTGTCCTCTGGCTCAGTCCATTTTGCTTGCGCAACAAGGGATAAATTCAACGGAAGCCTAGGTTGGCCTTCTTAATGGTCAGTTTCGAATGACTGTTGAACTTCACCATTCCGTGAAGTTAATGCCAAGATACTTGCCCTTTTCGTTTGTTGATATTTCTGCACCATTAGGGAGCACTACCTTTATGCTTCGACATTTGGCTACTGATCTGCATCCATCTCAGGATGGTCTCCTTAAGCACATAAGTACAGATTTCCCAGCATTGATACGAATACCCCATTTGGTATAGAAGTCAAAATTGTTCGCTGGTTGGACTTCGAACCTTCGAGCGGTCTGTGGTAACGTCGAGCTGGCATAAGTCAGCGAGTCATCTGCAAATAGACAGCAGATCACTGTGTCAGTTGGATGTGGTTGATATGCCGTGCAGGTGTTGACAAGCCACGGTCCTAGCTTTGATCCTTGTTCAACTCCCCTTGGCCTTGGTGCTCCGTTCTGTTGATTTGTCTTCAATTTTAACGTAGAAACTTCTGGAATGCAGAAAGCTATAAATTATTCTGATTAGGTTGGAGGGGAATCCCATGTGGTTCAGCTTGTAGATGAGTCTCTCAATCCAGACCGTATTGAAGGCCCTTTCTACGTCTAGGAAGCAGGCGACGCGACGGTGACCTCGTTATTGTTCAGGGCAGCTACAACATCGTGATGGAACTTCATTAGAGGATGTAGCGTTGAATGTTTTTTCCCGAAATCCGTACTGAATATCCGGAATGATGTTTAGATTGGTATACCATCGCTTTAGTTTCCGCACTACCAGGTTGGTTCTCCATTGCCCAAGAGCGATATAGCCCTGTATCCTGAATCACTGGCAGCGTCCCCTTTTTTGGTATTGCAATTTTTGTTATTTTGCACTTGCTAAGAAAGTAGCCATTGCTGATGCAATTGTTCATGATGATTGTGATTGTCCGCCATCGACTCTAACTCATCAGGAGTTATGCCCAAGCGTAACCAGGCGAGTTTTTGGAGTTGGCCAACCATCTTGGCCTGGGTCTCTGCCAAGCTTCAGCCCTAAGTAGAGTATTTTCCTTAAGGTCCTCTCCAAGATGTTTTAGGAAAAGTAGTAGAGAAAGTAGTGAGTAAGGAAAATGCAGTAGATTCAAGAGTTTAGACAGCAGGGTAGTAACAATGGGAAATTGTTCGCAAATGTAGTAGAACTACTTCATATGTAACAGAGCGGCAACGCTGGTCCTCGTTGTTACCTGTCTTCTTTAAACTGTGGGATATTGGCCTGATGATCGGAGACACTCCTAGCGTTCTTATAGACCCACAGAACAAGGTATAGCTGACAATTGACAAGATTTTCTTTCCTTTTTTTGAATAAATTCTAAGACTATTGTGAATATTCGAGTATATGAATTTCTGTTTTGTGGGGCCTTAGTGGGGCCTGAGTTCGTCGAATAAAAACCTGTAGCAGAAATGAGACTCTTTCGCAGATATGCACAAAAGATGATTTATTAATGATGCCGTTGTCCGTTGCCTTTTGCTCCCCGCACTGGTTTGTGTATTGCGTGACTTCCCCCCCACGCCCATAGCGGCTCACGAGGGCACTGCTGGGTTGCTAGTAGTTCCTTCGGACTGAGCCCGACCGACTGCCGAGCGGGACAGACCGGCCACCAGATTCTCGCAAACTGCCACCATTCAGGCCTGGCTCCAAATGGGGCCCTGGCACACCAGGGTAGGCAATATCCGAGGCCAATCGTGTTCTTCTTGTCATTTGGGGGGTTGCGCTTTAGTTAGACAGGCTTGGGATGTATGAAAATAAATTCACCCACACCAGTTGCTGCCGGGGAGAAAGAAAAAGGTCGCGAATACAAGCTGCTGAGGTGAGATTTCTTCGTGCTGTTGTGGGAATAACTCGCCGGGAGAGGCTGAGAAACACGGCAGTGCGACAGGAACTCAACATGGAGGAGCTGCTAACGGAGAGGGCTATGCTTCGTAGGTTTGGTCACGTGGCACGAATGTCCACGACTTCCGAGGCGGGTGTTGAATGCGCTTCCATCAGGTAGGCGACCGCTTGGCAGACCCCGGACGAGGTGGTTGGATCAAGTCCGAAAACTCACCTGGTTACGCTTGGGCATAACTCCTGATGAGTTAGAGTCGACGGCAGAGGAAAGAGGTGCCTGGAGATCTCTCGTGTGTGGTTTACCCCAGCGACCCCTTTAGTGCAGCATGCGGGTCAGAAAATTATGATGATGATGAATATTTTTAATCGATTCGATTCGAAAAAGAAGAAGGAATATCAAAAGAAAAAAAGAGAGAGAGACAAATGCTGATGATAAAAAGTGGAAGTAAAGTTGCGATTACATTCCGTGATAGCAACAGTTCTGAAAAATTAATGTTAATTTAACATATTGGGTTTATAACTTAATTCGTGAGGTTTGCTAAGAGATGGCGTTACTTGTATTATTCCATTGAAACATGCGTTGGAAAGCTAGTGTCATTTCATTTTTTTCATAGCATTTTTTTTTTTCACTCAAATATGTCGAACTTTGTGCCTGGAAAAGTGATTTTGCGAGGAGTTCTTCTTCATTACTTTAATGCTGCTGCCAAAAGTCATCGTAGTTTATGGTGAACATGCGCTAGCTGAGCGAACGTGCCCAACGTGGTTTGCACGGCTTGGCCAACAAGCCAAATCAATGGCAAAGCCGAATGTCCACGGCGCGAAGGTAACGCTCTGTATTTATTGGGATCAGAAGGGTGTGCTGTGATATGAGCTGCTAAAACCGGGTGAAACGATCAATGGTCAACGCTACCGAACACAATTAATCCGTTTGAAGAGAGCAGTAGCCGAAAAATGCGACCAGACACGAGGCAATAATTTTCCATCATGGCAACGCTCGGCCCCACGTTGCTATTCCGGTTAAGAAATATTTGGAAAACAGAGGATGGGAAGTTTTACCCCACCCGCCTTATAGCCCAGACCTTGCCCCTTTTGACTACCATTTGTTCCGGTCGGTGCAGAACGCCCTCACTGAAATACGGTTCACATCAGAGCAGAATATCAAAAAATTGGCTTGATTCATTCTTGGCTGCCAAGCCGGCACAGTTCTCTTGGGATGGGACCCATAAATTTCCAGAAAGATGGGAAAAAGTCATATGCTTTGAATAATACTATTGAGCATGGTTTTCTTAAATAAACGTCCAAATTTTGTAAATACGTAAATTATAGATATAAAACGATGACTATCATAAGACAAAGGCAGCACCACAAGTAGCATGAACAAACAAGCTGCACACCCGGGTAAGCACGGGTGTACATTTAACGAACATGTTGTTAGTAGATATTCATCTAAATGTACGCATATACTAGCAAAATTAATTGGAATATGTTTAGTCTTCATTTTTCGAAAGCTACTGAAAAAATCAGCCCGGTTTGTAACGCATATCACCATAATTGTTGCATTTGAAAATGCAGATACACACCCAGGTATGTCGTATGACGTGACACAAGTGTTAATGAACGCCAGAGCACAGACATGGTGTACATATAATTTATCGAACATTTATTTGGATTTGCTTGTGTGCAAATTGCTTGTGTGAAATTTGTCACAATGCCCCGTCCTATTTTGTTGGGCTCTGCCTAAGTGTGTGTTCCTGAGGGAAGCGAGGGCACTGCACGAAGTAACATGCACGAGAACGGGATGATGGAGTGGAATTAAATCTGACTTACTGTCCCCCCGGGGACACTCTAAGCCAAACTTAACTTTATCTTTGTCCACGTTTATGGCTGCCGCAAAGTGGAACAGAATGCAAGTAATCATTGCATTAAACCAACCAGTGAAGCTAGGAACTTGAAATTTGGCATAATTACTCTTTGGTACCATTCTAATTGTAGGCGTCCCTTATGGTCATGCCTAATGTCGACAACCGTAATGACACCGAATCATGACGTGAACAGGAGAAGAATTACGTTCCCCAGAACTAAGATGACTACTGTCGCTCAGCGACGTAAAACGGCTACTTTAACGACAACCGGAGTATCGATCTCACACAGGCGTGTAGTGACACGTCGTTAAACGACAAGCGGAACAGGGGTGAATAATTGATCAGGTCCGTGAAATATAACGCATGCGAAGAACTTAGGTACATAGTGACTGTTGACTGCATCAGTCAATGCATGGGAATCAGAGCTGAGGCGGCGCATCCTGTTACATTCACCGGATACGCAGCAGGTCGAAACGCCTTTGTGACCATGGGAATGGGAATACGCGGATCTGGGAAAGAATAATGGGGTTAGCTTGAAGTGTCATCGTAAGTCGGCCCATCGCACTTTCTGCCTCAACTCATGCTCATAAGAGAATTTCACACGTCTGGTAATTGCGTTGCAGTCATTTCTGGGCCGTTCAAACTTAGTCCGGCTGTCCTCAGTTCGGTTGGCTTTGCATGTCCGGAAATTCAACTCTCCTCTTTACAGCTCGAGTCATACCATGCACTTGCTTTGGGCTCGGTTCTCTTCACTCTATGAGGAATGAAGGATCTCTAGCCCAGCATGTGAGCATGTGATCAGTTAAAACTCCCAAAAGATGTTGTTGAGTCCGCTCCAATCGGCAGCCATACTGTTCTTTTGGGAATTCGTTCTCTAACTGTGTGTGGGGATGACGAGAAATTAGCTAATTCGACACCATGGCCAGACGAGCCTGAAGGTGAGAGTTAGTCAACAGAATGTTTATCACGATGAGAGGTGAGAAACAGGTCCAGGGTGTTGGCGGAATGATCTGCAATGCCAGGCATTCGTGTGGGCTTATTTAGTAGCTGGGTCAGATTGTTTACCTCAGCAAATATTGGCCTGAACATGGAAATCGCCCGCAATGGCAAGTTCAGTGCGAGGATGATGGGATAGAGGGATGGCGCATCAAATTCGTTAAAAGTTGAATTGCTATCCAAGTTTGGACTTCTGTAAATGAAGCGGTAGTTTATGAAATGCGTACGGACATGGAGTTTTAAACTGATGGCGAGACTGCGGTATAAAAAGAAATGCGGCACGAAGTCATATCCAGGCACGGTTCATAGTGCAAATGTATGAAAACGCTATTTTGTAGATCTCGACGAAATAAGCACAAAATATAAAAAAGCTCATTAATCGCTCTGAAAATTCCAGTGAAATTAAAAATTATTTTGTTTCCGCGCAAATAGAGTGCGGCTCACTGACAACAGCGCTCCGCTTCACTTCGTGAGATCCCGCTCACGCAACTTCATTCCTATGTTCGTAGTGATGGAGCTTAACAACTTCTACGACAATACAATATACTTTGGCCACAGGGCCGTTGCCATTGCTCCAAACTAACCCACATGAACTGTCCAGGGATTCGTCTGCAAGTTTTCTCCTTAAGGAGCTGAGCGGTGTGAGTCCAATGGATTGTCCAAGATTCACCCTACTCAGTTATGGCGATGACGCGGGGGTCTTCAAAAAGCCTCTATTTGCCGGGGTACTTCTATTAAAATAATGATTCTTTATTTCATCTACCAGATATTTTCTAACAGATTGCCGAACCGTACAGTTCATAATATGTCTTAGCAAATTACATCGATTCAGTAACAGATTTCTTGTTCGAAGATTTCTTTCCGGCGCACAAATTCAACATCTCGAAGAACTTCAGAAGAGTTTATACGGACCGAGAAAATACCGTGGATAAACATTATACTTTGAACACTTCCCCTTTATTCTAGCGTTTCTAGTCCAATTAAGACACATCATGTGAGATAAGGGCGCATACAACCAAGATTCCATTTCATTTGTTTTATTAGGAATCTTGGGTGGTTAAGGGTCGATGTTGAATGTGAACCACACCTAAACGTGAAGTTTTTTTCTGCACATCATTTGACATTTCTCAATTTCAGACTAACTCAATTTGAACCATGGAAAGATACACAATCGAGCAACGCGTTGAAGTTATTCAGGCTTATTATGGAAATGGGCGTTCAAATCAAAATGCACATCGTGCACTTCGTGATATCGGGTCTGTAGGAGATGTGAAAACGCCAGTGCATGCTCGTACAGCTCGTACTGCAGAAAATATTGCTGCTGTTCGCTATAATGTGGCTGAAGAGCCGTCCACCTCAACTCGTCGTCGTGCACAACAATTGCACCTCTCCCGCTCGTCGTTGATGAAAATTATGCATAAAGACTTGCATTTACACGCTTACAAGGTGCAATTGACTCAAGAACTAAAGCCTCTTGACCATTTCAAGCGTCGTCAATTTTCAGAATTGTGGCAAGATTTGGCAACAGTGGATGATCAATTTTCGAAGAAAATCAGTCATCAGTGATGATGCACATTTTCACCTCAGTGGATTCGTTAATAAGTAGAATTGCCGCATTTGGGCGAATCATAATCCAAGAGTGATTGTCGAGAAACCAATGCACCCACAAAGAGTGACTGTTTGGTGCGCGGTTTATGGGCTGGCGGCATCATCGGGCCGTATTTTTTCCAAAATGAGGCCGGTCAGGCAGTTACTGTGAATGGTGTTCGCTTTCGTGAAATGATAACGAACGTTTTATGGCCCGAATTGGAAGATATGCATGTGGACGATATGCGGCTTCAACAGGACGGTGCCACTTGCCACACAGCTAACGAAACAATGGCTCTTTTGCGCGACAAATTCAGTGGCCGTGTTATCTCACGTGGTGGCGATGTCAATTGGACGCCAAGATCATGTGATTTGACACCGTTGGATCATGTGATTTTCTTTGGGGTTATTTGAAAGAAAAGGTGTACGTCGATAAGCCAGCAACAATTCAAGAGCTTCAAAGGCATAGAACCTCAATTATGCTTCAGCGTCATCGAAAATTTGGACCATCGGATGGAGGTGTGCCGCCGAATTCGCGGCGGCCATTTATCCCATATTTTGTTCCATACATAATTGAACCATACCAATATTATCACAATAAAAATAAATGACAATTTCCTAAATGTTTTATTCAAAATCAACATCGGCCCTTTAAAATTAACCCTTTAATTTTCAACAGTCTCTATACGTAGCACATGTCTTAAGTACGAGGGGCGTTCAATATATGCTTGGTATCGATATGAAGGAAAATGCGAATTCAATTTAAATTGTTTTTATTTTTCCGTTTTTAAACCCTCAAAAAAATAAATTTCCTCTTTCTCTACAAAATACCCATTTATTGCCGACTTGAGTTCTTCATCATCTGAAAATCTTTTTCCACGAAGACATTTTTTCAAATCCGGAAACAGGAAATAATCACTAGGGCCAAGGTCTGGACTATAGGGTGGGTGTTGGATTTCTTCGAAACCACAATCTCGCGCAGCAGCCTTGGAAACCCTCGCCGTGTGGACAGGAGCGTTGTCATGAAGAAGCAACACACCCGCTGCGAGTTTACCCCGTTTTTTTTTAATTTCCTCCCGCAAATTATGCAAAGTGGGAGCGTAGGATGTGGCTTTGATGGTTTCGCCTTTTTTTTTTTGTACTCATAGAGCAAGATTCCCTTTGAGTCCCAAAAAACTGTGGCCATGAGCTTCCCGGCAGACGGAGTGACTTTGAACTTCTTCGGGGGGTCTGTTCCTTTTTGATGCCATTGCATGGACTCTTGTTTGCTTTCAGGGTCATAGTGGTCGACCCATGTTTCGTCACCAGTAACAATTCGATCCATAACACCGTCCGCGTTCTCACTACACATCTCCAAAAGCTCTCTACAGCATGCGATTCTCACTTTTTTCTGAGGCGCTGTGAGCATTCGTGGCACTGTGCACTGACCTTTGAAAGGTTAAGATGGTCATGAAGAATGGTGTGAATGGTACCAATTGAAAGCTTGGTGATCTCTGCCATCATTTTCACCTTTATTCGGGCATCCTCAAGAACAAGTTCTCCGACTTCTTTGATGCTTTCTCCCGTACAAGCAGTAGCCGGGCGCCGGAGGGGAGGTCGTCGTCAATGCTCTCTCTGCCTCTCTTGTACTCACTTGACCACTTTTGCACAGTTGACAATGAAGGTGCGGAATCCTGGTAAACAGCTACCATCTCTTCATGATATAGAAGATAGAGTTTTTCATAATCACCAATATTAAACTATTTCAGTAGAAGGATGCGATTAGGTATCAAATCTCTGTATAAGGCAATGTGCGGTAACTCAGACCATGTAAGCTTAAAAAAGAATCTGAATAAAATAAATACAAATACAAACTAGAGATAAAACGCGAATTTATAATCACATTTATATGAAGTTTTACATGAATGCTCTAAAATAATAGTATTACTTGATAAATAAGTCAATTTATGTATACAACCACAGCTTCACCCCGATACCGAGAATATATTGAACGCCCCTCGTAGATATGACCCCATATACAGCAATATTCAAGATACGAGAGACATGTTGACAGACTTATGGGCATATGGATTCGAAAATTCAGACCATGCACGTTTAAGAAACCCAAGAGTTGAGTTAGCTTTAGCAACCACATAATCTATATGAAACGAGAATGTCAGCTTCTTCATGACACTTGACTGCAAAGAGTTTCTCCACGTATAGAATAGTCAAAGGCAACAGGCAACAAAACACGAGAAACGGATAAAGAATGACAATTATTTATATTAAACTTTAAATGATTTAGATGCACCATTTCGTTATTGTACTTAATTAGATATCTAAAGCAGTCTTGTACATTTTTGACACGAAGACACGAAACCTTGAGATCGTCGGCATAGATCAACAGATCAACTATTTAGTCGTAAGAGGTAACTTAAAAGTCTGTGAATTTGGTAGCGGCCAAAGTTGTCTGTAGATGCATATGTTCCTTGCGTAAAGAATATCGTACGCCTCCAGCGGTCAGATGAACATGGTCACTAGTTGAAGCTTCTTGGAACATTTTGCCTTCAGTCCAACAAACAATCAAACACAGCCCCTGCAAAGGTATGCTAAATTAAGATTCTATCTAAGAGTTCCGTTCATTTGAGTTTTTGAGTTTGAGTGACCTCTCAATGTCTCCATGGAGTTATCTCTTCAACGCTGGATATAACGCTAAGTTAGAAGAGAGTCCATGTAAGACATCGGTTGGCCTTAAAAGATTATTTAAAACATTTAAATTTACATATTTTGACGAAGCCTAGAAGCTTTTCTGCAGAAGATTATTCAGAAGGAATTTACAATTAGATTAGAGTAATTCTTGTTATTTTTGGGAACGCCGATTGATTCGTCCGCGGTATTGAATAAGACATATTTTTTTTATTTTCCCTTCTCTGCTGTTTATCGGATGGATATTCCACAAAGGAAATTTGTCGTCGTTCATAATATTTGTGGATCCTCGGGATCTTCGACGGACATTTTCCCTTTGTCTTGTGTTGACACAATGGTCGATCGGATGTTTGAATCGTGGGTCGGTGTACGTCTCGTTTGTTTACGGTTAATTTTTATTATAAATAGGTTCGTTCAGCAGCTTGGTTGCCACTGCATACCTGCTCTCAGTATTTTCGTATGTCCGTCATTCTCTAATCGTTCTTCCTTTTTCTCCTTCGGTCGTCTGCCTATGCTTAATGGCGGGGGTGCGTTCGTATTGTCTATGGTCTGTCTACATCCTACATATATTTACGTTTTCGCTTGGGTTACACATTTTTCGACATCACATTGTGCGACTCATTGCTCGCCAGAGAATTTTGAATATTTTAAATCCTTTGAAGTTACATTAGTCAGTATTGCGCAGCCCTTATTCTGTACTGAAGCATCGACTCCACCAGAGAGTAGTATACTTGCTTCAGTATTTGAAACGACGTGAGGTTGCTCAGGTGGTAATGAGAGTATGTCGACTGCTGGAGTTACCTGCACTTAATCCCACTTAAAGTAGCTACTTCCATTCCGAGATATCGATACAAGTTAACTGCATCAATATACCCTCCGCAATCATCTGTCGCAGATGTCTGATGAGACCTGTGCAGGCACTCAACTTGTGGAACTAAATCATTATTACTGTTCTTTTTATGTGATGACCTTGGTTTTCTTAGAGTTCATAATGCGACCATTATCGTGACGCCATCGCAGAATATTATCAAATTCTGATTGCATTGTTTGAGTGGCAATGTTAATGGCTTTGTGGCTCACAACTATGGCTGCATCGTCAGCATTTTGAAAACCGACATTATTTTTCAACACAGACAACATGTCGTTTACATATATGATGAAAAGGACAGGTCCTAGAATAGACCCTTGAGGTACACCAAATTCAATATTTTTCACACTACTACAGCAGATGGATATATTAACCCTGATTCCGAAGATAACTTGCAAATCAGTCCAATCGACCACGAACACCTATCTTGTCCATTCGCTCGATGTGGGGGAGCCAGTGCAGTCGATGGATTTTTGCCCTCCGCATAACATCCTCATCTTGGTGCAGTTCGATGTCTTCTCCCCCTATATCCGACGTAGAGTTATTCTTGCGAAGCCACCAAGATCATAATTCAGCTCCTCCAAGACTGGACAACACTCAACGGAGCGGGGTAGTAAGAGGTCGTCATCCCGCAAAGGGCCCAGCTGAACCTATGGGAGACGCCCGTCTAATAAAAATATAATCGAACACAAAAATATTCCACTGCCCATGGCGGGTACTCCTAGTAAAGAACTACTACTCAGCCCACGACACGACTATTTGCATACCTCCGTACACATACGTACAAAACAATTCTAATTACTTTTTGAGAGTAGAAACTGCTTGGGGCAGCATCCACTAGGTCAAACAACACCGGCTCAATTACTAAACCTCAGACAGGTTTCCTGAAAACGACGTTAGTTCTCCCCCCCGATGCGAGTGCATCGCAACTAGTATCTACTGGCATTAACTCGAACCTATCAATGAAAGTTGCACAGAAGAAAGTTATTTTCATCTCCGAACGAGGCTCATTTCGATTTCATTTGAGATAAAGTCCTCCAGTTGGTCGCACCGTTCTGTTGAAGTGCGTCAATATGCACGCCTGGTCAGTGGTGTTCTGCGCCGCATTAATTCTTCACTCGGAGGCACAGATTTCAAAGGTGTATTTAAGCGCAGTCCTAACGAGTGTCTCGCTTGTAAGACTAATCGTGTGCGTGTTTCCCATTCGTTTCAGAAAAACAAATGCCTCAATCCGCCCAGGACTGCGAAGCGTGTTGAACTTTACATCAAGGACTGCCAGGAAGAGGTGAAAAACAAACTTGTCAGAGGTGAGCGATCTCTAAAAATGCATAACATTTAACCAGACCAGCCTTCGAATGTTGCATTCCTCTAGAAGCGTATCAGATTATGAAAGACGAAGTCCATGGCGATAGCACCGAAGAGCAGCAGAATTCATATCATAACTTCGGGTACAGTGACGCCCACGACCGCCTGCTGCCGATCAATAGGAGAAGCTACAATGACATTTATCATCCAACGTTAGTGCCATACGAGGATAAACGAATTGCCGGGGTATGTTATGTGCGCATCTGTTTATGTATCTAACATCTTAAGTGTCAAATAACCTGATAGCGTGTGAACAGCAATTTCATTAACCCAAATGGAGGCTCTGAACTGGTGTCGGCAATGGTAGTCTGTGTGCAGTTGTGGTGTGTGGCTTCCAAACAATGGTGTGTGCCAAATTCAAGGGTAAACCTGCATGGAAGGTTATGGGCAACCGTCTGTGTGTGTGCACGTGTTAATAGAATCATTTTCAATTTTCCCACAGATCTCTCACTCTTTCATTACGATGTTATCTTGTTCGATTCTAAACAATACGATGAAATGTACACACTTCTCTCTATTTCTGTTTCTAGTGCCTGTTGCATTGCGTGTACGCTAAAAATAATGCCATTGATCAATTGGGATGGCCAACGCTCGATGGCCTTGTCGACTTCTACTCTGAAGGCGTCAATGAACACGGATTTTTTATGGCCACACTTCGATCTGTGAACTTGTGCCTCAATGTAGTGACAGCAAAGTATGGGGTTAACCGGCAAAAATTACCAGAGAAGGGTGAAAGCTGCGATCTAGCATTCGACGTGTTCGACTGTATTTCCGATCAAATAACCGGCTACTGCTTGGATCACTTCCGGCAGACTGCGTAGCGTAGTCTGACAGCGCGGCCTGATGCGCATTTTGTAATTATGTGCTAAAGAAATCAAGTTAATGTTGTTTTGAGTAAAATAAAAACTATTTGAAATGTTTTCACAATTGTGTAAAATCGTCAATTTGAAGAGGGGCACTGGAGCGTGCACGTCGTGCCGCCGAACCATGAATCCAGTGTCGGCGGTATGGGCCGCAATGACTTTCTGGACACCCCAGTGTCCAGAAACTAATTTCGGTATGGGCCGCAATGACTTTCTGGACACCCCAGTGTCCAGAAACTAATTTCGGTATGGGCCGCAATGACTTTCTGGACACCCCAGTGTCCAGAAACTAATTTCGGTATGGGCCGCAATGACTTTCTGGACACCCCAGTGTCCAGAAACTAATTTCGGTATGGGCCGCAATGACTTTCTGGACACCCCAGTGTCCAGAAACTAATTTCGGTATGGGCCGCAATGACTTTCTGGACACCCCAGTGTCCAGAAACTAATTTCGGTATGGGCCGCAATGACTTTCTGGACACCCCAGTGTCCAGAAACTAATTTCGGTATGGGCCGGTATGGGCCGCAATGACTTTCTGGACACCCCAGTGTCCAGAAACTAATTTCGGTATGGGCCGGTATGGGCCGCAATGACTTTCTGGACACCCCAGTGTCCAGAAACTAATTTCGGTATGGGCCGGTATGGGCCGCAATGACTTTCTGGACACCCCAGTGTCCAGAAACTAATTTCGGTATGGGCCGGTATGGGCCGCAATGACTTTCTGGACACCCCAGTGTCCAGAAACTAATTTCGGTATGGGCCGGTATGGGCCGCAATGACTTTCTGGACACCCCAGTGTCCAGAAACTAATTTCGGTATGGGCCGGTATGGGCCGCAATGACTTTCTGGACACCCCAGTGTCCAGAAACTAATTTCGGTATGGGCCGGTATGGGCCGCAATGACTTTCTGGACACCCCAGTGTCCAGAAACTAATTTCGGTATGGGCCGGTATGGGCCGCAATGACTTTCTGGACACCCCAGTGTCCAGAAACTAATTTCGGTATGGGCCGGTATGGGCCGCAATGACTTTCTGGACACCCCAGTGTCCAGAAACTAATTTCGGTATGGGCCGGTATGGGCCGCAATGACTTTCTGGACACCCCAGTGTCCAGAAACTAATTTCGGTATGGGCCGGTATGGGCCGCAATGACTTTCTGGACACCCCAGTGTCCAGAAACTAATTTCGGTATGGGCCGGTATGGGCCGCAATGACTTTCTGGACACCCCAGTGTCCAGAAACTAATTTCGGTATGGGCCGCAATGACTTTCTGGACACCCCAGTGTCCAGAAACTAATTTCGGTATGGGCCGCAATGACTTTCTGGACACCCCAGTGTCCAGAAACTAATTTCGGTATGGGCCGGTATGGGCCGCAATGACTTTCTGGACACCCCAGTGTCCAGAAACTAATTTCGGTATGGGCCGGTATGGGCCGCAATGACTTTCTGGACACCCCAGTGTCCAGAAACTAATTTCGGTATGGGCCGGTATGGGCCGCAATGACTTTCTGGACACCCCAGTGTCCAGAAACTAATTTCGGTATGGGCCGGTATGGGCCGCAATGACTTTCTGGACACCCCAGTGTCCAGAAACTAATTTCGGTATGGGCCGGTATGGGCCGCAATGACTTTCTGGACACCCCAGTGTCCAGAAACTAATTTCGGTATGGGCCGGTATGGGCCGCAATGACTTTCTGGACACCCCAGTGTCCAGAAACTAATTTCGGTATGGGCCGGTATGGGCCGCAATGACTTTCTGGACACCCCAGTGTCCAGAAACTAATTTCGGTATGGGCCGGTATGGGCCGCAATGACTTTCTGGACACCCCAGTGTCCAGAAACTAATTTCGGTATGGGCCGGTATGGGCCGCAATGACTTTCTGGACACCCCAGTGTCCAGAAACTAATTTCGGTATGGGCCGGTATGGGCCGCAATGACTTTCTGGACACTCCAGTGTCCAGGAACTAATTTCGGTATGGGCCGGTATGGGCCGCAATGACTTTCTGGACACTCCAGTGTCCAGAAACTAATTTCGGTATGGGCCGGTATGGGCCGCAATGACTTTCTGGACACCCCAGTGTCCAGAAACTAATTTCGGTATGGGCCGGTATGGGCCGCAATGACTTTCTGGACACCCCAGTGTCCAGAAACTAATTTCGGTATGGGCCGGTATGGGCCGCAATGACTTTCTGGACACCCCAGTGTCCAGAAACTAATTTCGGTATGGGCCGGTATGGGCCGCAATGACTTTCTGGACACCCCAGTGTCCAGAAACTAATTTCGGTATGGGCCGCAATGACTTTCTGGACACCCCAGTGTCCAGAAACTAATTTCGGTATGGGCCGCAATGACTTTCTGGACACCCCAGTGTCCAGAAACTAATTTCGGTATGGGCCGCAATGACTTTCTGGACACCCCAGTGTCCAGAAACTAATTTCGGTATGGGCCGCAATGACTTTCTGGACACCCCAGTGTCCAGAAACTAATTTCGGTATGGGCCGCAATGACTTTCTGGACACCCCAGTGTCCAGAAACTAATTTCGGTATGGGCCGCAATGACTTTCTGGACACCCCAGTGTCCAGAAACTAATTTCGGTATGGGCCGCAATGACTTTCTGGACACCCCAGTGTCCAGAAACTAATTTCGGTATGGGCCGCAATGACTTTCTGGACACCCCAGTGTCCAGAAACTAATTTCGGTATGGGCCGCAATGACTTTCTGGACACCCCAGTGTCCAGAAACTAATTTCGGTATGGGCCGCAATGACTTTCTGGACACCCCAGTGTCCAGAAACTAATTTCGGTATGGGCCGCAATGACTTTCTGGACACCCCAGTGTCCAGAAACTAATTTCGGTATGGGCCGCAATGACTTTCTGGACACCCCAGTGTCCAGAAACTAATTTCGGTATGGGCCGCAATGACTTTCTGGACACCCCAGTGTCCAGAAACTAATTTCGGTATGGGCCGCAATGACTTTCTGGACACCCCAGTGTCCAGAAACTAATTTCGGTATGGGCCGCAATGACTTTCTGGACACCCCAGTCAAAAAGTAGTTCTTGAAACGTAAAGACGTGTTCTTTAAGTGTCCTAGTAAAGTGATAAGTAATATAGTTCAAGTTAAAGTAAAACAACAAAGGTGGTAATCAAGTGTATTTTGTAAAAAGCAATATAATAACACACATATATGCTTATATAACTAACATTTGTATAATACAACACATTTATTTATTTAAATTTACATATTGCATCTATAAAATTGATTGCCCAATAAAAAGGAAAATGGTGAGGTGCGGAAACTGCGAGGAAGAAATCGCCAGCGAAAGCGAATGTGTTAGGTGCTCCTCTTGTGCCAGAAAACTGCATTTCGGCTGTACCACCATCACAGCTAGAACTTACAGGGGGATGTCCACCGAGCAGAAAAAGTCCTGGAAATGTCAATACTGTCGCACTCGTTCCGTAGCTGATCAAATTCCTCGAGAAGATAGATCTGAAGATAGAAACGAAACAAGTAGTTCTGCGGAGGTACTCAGCGCAGATGTTAAAAAAGACATCACAGAAATAAAGGAAACGCTGAAGGAATACCTGAGATCTGTGGAGTTTCTATCCAGGGGCTACGATGATATGAAGGAGACAATCAACAAAAACAATGACCTCTTGCATGCACTGACAGGACAGATAAACGATCTAAAAGAACAATGTAAACACAAAGACACAATAATATCAACAATGCAAAAACAAATTAACAGAATGGAACAAGAGATAATCAAAAACAATGTGGAAATAACGAATGTACCATACACAAGAGGTGAAAATTTAACTGAGATGGTAACCGAAGTTGCAAAAGCAGTTGGTACCGAAATCAGTATCACCGATATTAATAATATCTACCGTATAAACACAAAACAGAACACAAAAGCACCGAAAATAGTGGTATCTTTCACCAATACGTTGTGCAAAGAAAAAATCTTGCATTTCGCCAAAGTAAAGGGACCGCTATTGGTAAGAAACGCTAACTTAAAACTGAACTTCAACGAAATTAGCGAAAGTAAAAAAACCGAAATTTTAAACAGCAAGGTTTACCTTAACGGCCAGCTTACGGCAGCGAACAAAGAACTATTATGGCAAGCGAAAACAAAAGCCAGAACCGCTGCTTGGAAATTTGTGTGGATTCGCGATGGAAAGATTTTGGCACGCAAAGACGAAGGCACAACTGTATTGCGAATCGCTGATGTCGACGATGTAAACAGAATAGTTTAAAATCGATCGCTGTCACACGTCAAAACATCATAATAAAGACATATCGCTATCATGGCTGACATCAGTGATACCAATGCAATTGAGTGTGTTCAAATGTCAACTATCGATTATAGGGTGCATAATACGTTTACTGACATAAATAATAATGAAATGGAAAACATAGACTTCTTATGTGTATACTTAAATATTAGATCATTGAGGAAGAATTGGGATTTGTTTCTATGTAACATTAATAAAATAATTCGCTTCGTGAAAATAATTATTTTGGTTGAAACAAATATTTGTGATGATGAAAACCGGCTTTATCAGCTGGACGGATTCAACACAGAATTCATAAATCGACAAAATAGAAATGGTGGTGGGATTGCAATGTATGTAAGAAAAGAAATAGCATATGAAAGAATAGATTACGAAACAACGTATTATGAGAACATACAGATTCAAATTAAAGGAAAAAAAGAATGGACCATATTAGCAATTTATCGACCACCAAAGTTGAGTGAAGCCAATTTCATAGAAGAAATGGAAAATCAAATGAACTCCATAAACAGAAGACAAAACATCATAGTAATGGGAGACATAAACATAGATGTGCAAAGAGAAGAAGAATTATTTGCAACGAGATATTTAGATATGATCAATTCTAAAGGCCTACAAAATATAGCTCTAACCAATACAAGAGTTGATCTCAACAGAGGTTCAAGTACTACTATCGATCACTGTTTAGTAAGAAGTGCGTATAATGAATTCTATGCAGCTACTGTGGAAACAAACATATCGGATCACTACACATTAATGTGTGGTGTACCAAAAAACACTAAAGACCAGAGCAAAACATTGCAAAAAACTATTCTTAGTGATAATAGAGTACACGAACAACTATCCAGGATTGACTGGAGTATTTTGGAAAATGCAACAAATGTGGATGATTACTATGAAAAGATTGTCAACATTTTCAATGGAGTTTATGAAAAATCTCGTATAAATATCAAAATAAGAAAAAGAGAAAAGCAAAATCCGTGGATGACAGTGGAAATAATGAGGCTCTGCAAGGAAAGAGATAAGCTCTACAATAAATGGAAGAACAATAGAAGGTGCATGAGTTATGAAACCCAATACAAATCTTACCGTAACTTCGTCAATAAAAGAATACAACACGTAAAATCGGAGTACTATAAAAACAGATTTGCGGAATACAGAAAAGATCCAAAGAATACCTGGAGGTTAATAAATAACATCTTAGGAAAAACGAATAGCAACATTGATGAAATAATCACTCGAAACTTCCAGTCAGAAGCAAATGCAGATAGTATAGCTAATAAATTTGCTACAAGATTCACAGAGGAAATTAAATCCATTATCCACAGTTGTGATTTGAAAACATATCATGGTATCGAAACAAGCGTGGCACAATCTATGTACCTAGAATACGTATCGGATGGTGAAATTGGGAATATTATAAGTAAAATGAGTGTGAATAAGTCTCCTGGGATAGACAATATCAGGGCCAAGGACTTCAAGTACAATGCCAGTGCTTTAGTACCCGTAACTACCCAGCTTGTAAATAAGTCGTTGGAAGAAAGACAATTCCCAAAGAAGCTCAAAATCGCATTTGTTCGACCCATCTATAAATCGGGAAAAAAAGATGATCCAGCGAACTACCGTCCGATCTCTATTCTACCAGTACTTGATAAGATAATGGAAGAAGTAATGGCTAACAGATTGCAAGACTACATTGCCAAATATAAAATAGTGAATAAGAACCAGTATGGGTTCTTGAAGAACAGAAATGTTAACCAACTTCTTAGAGAGTTTGCAAACACAATTAATACCAATCTGAATAAGAACCATCATTCGCTGGTAATCTTTATTGATTTTAAAAAGGCGTTTGACACACTTTGTCATAAAAGGATCATCAGAAAATTGGAAAAAATTGGCATTCGAGGTGGATTATTGGATTGGTTTGCTAGCTACCTTTATGAAAGAAGTTTTAAGGTCAAAGTTTCAAACTGCTTCAGTAACCTGCAAAATGTTGAATTGGGAGTACCACAAGGATCTATCCTAGGACCACTCCTATTTATATTATACGCTAATGATATGCTATCAGTACTGAGAAAAAGCATTGGATTCCAATATGCTGATGATACTGCAATTGTGGTGAGCAATAATAATATTGACTGTGCAACTGAGACTATGCAAGCAGAGTTTGATAACATCTTAAGTTGGTGTCACGATAACGGACTGATTGTAAACGTAAAGAAAACCAAATTAATACATATCCGTCCTCCGCATATAGTTCGTACCCCAATTAAGATACGGTTTCACAGTTTTGACTGCTTGCACAAAAATCAAACTCCCCTTAGCTTTACGGATAACTGCACAGAATATATTGACGCAGTAAACGTATACCGATACCTTGGAGTTGAAGTGGACTACAACTTCAAGTGGGATCACCATATAAAATATTTATGCAAGCGGCTTCGACAAGCGGCTTATGCTCTTTATCATCTGAGCAACTATACCCCATTTAATGTCCTAATGCAAGCTTACTACTCATTGGTGGAGTCTGTATTGCAGTACGGAATTATTGCATGGGGAAACGCAGCGCAATATCGGATAATGGAGGTTCAGCGGGCCCAAAATAGAATATTTAGAATCCTATTGCGGGCTAAATATGGCAACAGGTATTTTGAAAATTCTATTGATGATTTGAATTTGCTAACAGTTAAAAAACTTTTTCTCTTTAATTTAATAAATGAAACTTACTCCGATCAACGTTTCAAACACCCAATTGATCACGAGGTCAACACGAGGCAAAGGGCGGAAGGTCTACTTAAAATCCCCAGGATAAATAACGCATATGGGAAACAACAACTATCCTATGCAGTTCCTTCCATCTTCAATCAACTTCCTCGTTCACTATGGAATATTCAGGCGGTGCACATCAGAAAGAAAAAAATAAAGAAATACTTATTAATGCACAACATAAATCTATGATCACATATAAACAATGATGTCTAGTTATTATACGTACCAATTCAAAACAAGAACTACTAAATAATTTTTTGTTAAATCTTAATGTTCAATCTTCTGCAGAAAAGCCTTTAGGCTTCGCAGATTAATTTTGTCCTCATTACGTTATACTTGTAATTGTCTTTAAATTCATATTGGAATCCGACTTGCATTTTTTCGGTATGGGCCGCAATGACTTTCTGGACACCCCAGTGTCCAGAAACTAATTTCGGTATGGGCCGCAATGACTTTCCGGACACCCCAGTGTCCAGAAACTAATTTCGGTATGGGCCGCAATGACTTTCCGGACACCCCAGTGTCCAGAAACTAATTTCGGTATGGGCCGCAATGACTTTCTGGACACCCCAGTGTCCAGAAACTAATTTCGGTATGGGCCGCAATGACTTTCTGGACACCCCAGTGTCCAGAAACTAATTTCGGTATGGGCCGCAATGACTTTCTGGACACCCCAGTGTCCAGAAACTAATTTCGGTATGGGCCGCAATGACTTTCTGGACACCCCAGTGTCCAGAAACTAATTTCGGTATGGGCCGCAATGACTTTCTGGACACCCCAGTGTCCAGAAACTAATTTCGGTATGGGCCGCAATGACTTTCTGGACACCCCAGTGTCCAGAAACTAATTTCGGTATGGGCCGCAATGACTTTCCGGACACCCCAGTGTCCAGAAACTAATTTCGGTATGGGCCGCAATGACTTTCTGGACACCCCAGTGTCCAGAAACTAATTTCGGTATGGGCCGCAATGACTTTCTGGACACCCCAGTGTCCAGAAACTAATTTCGGTATGGGCCGCAATGACTTTCTGGACACCCCAGTGTCCAGAAACTAATTTCGGTATGGGCCGCAATGACTTTCTGGACACCCCAGTGTCCAGAAACTAATTTCGGTATGGGCCGCAATGACTTTCTGGACACCCCAGTGTCCAGAAACTAATTTCGGTATGGGCCGCAATGACTTTCTGGACACCCCAGTGTCCAGAAACTAATTTCGGTATGGGCCGCAATGACTTTCTCTGGACACCCCAGTGTCCAGAAACTAATTTCGGTATGGGCCGCAATGACTTTCTGGACACCCCAGTGTCCAGAAACTAATTTCGGTATGGGCCGCAATGACTTTCTGGACACCCCAGTGTCCAGAAACTAATTTCGGTATGGGCCGCAATGACTTTCTGGACACCCCAGTGTCCAGAAACTAATTTCGGTATGGGCCGCAATGACTTTCTGGACACCCCAGTGTCCAGAAACTAATTTCGGTATGGGCCGCAATGACTTTCTGGACACCCCAGTGTCCAGAAACTAATTTCGGTATGGGCCGCAATGACTTTCTGGACACCCCAGTGTCCAGAAACTAATTTCGGTATGGGCCGCAATGACTTTCTGGACACCCCAGTGTCCAGAAACTAATTTCGGTATGGGCCGCAATGACTTTCTGGACACCCCAGTGTCCAGAAACTAATTTCGGTATGGGCCGCAATGACTTTCTGGACACCCCAGTGTCCAGAAACTAATTTCGGTATGGGGCCGCAATGACTTTCTGGACACCCCAGTGTCCAGAAACTAATTTCGGTATGGGCCGCAATGACTTTCTGGACACCCCAGTGTCCAGAAACTAATTTCGGTATGGGCCGCAATGACTTTCTGGACACCCCAGTGTCCAGAAACTAATTTCGGTATGGGCCGCAATGACTTTCTGGACACCCCAGTGTCCAGAAACTAATTTCGGTATGGGCCGCAATGACTTTCTGGACACCCCAGTGTCCAGAAACTAATTTCGGTATGGGCCGCAATGACTTTCTGGACACCCCAGTGTCCAGAAACTAATTTCGGTATGGGCCGCAATGACTTTCTGGACACCCCAGTGTCCAGAAACTAATTTCGGTATGGGCCGCAATGACTTTCTGGACACCCCAGTGTCCAGAAACTAATTTCGGTATGGGCCGCAATGACTTTCTGGAC